>CM053765.1:61836265-61865239 GCA_028658305.1 Pachyuromys duprasi
CCTACCAATCCATGAGCACGGGAGGTCTTTCCACCTTCTAAGATCTTCTTCAATTTCTTTCTTCAGAGATTTGAAATTTTTTTCATATAGGTCTTTCACTTGCTTGGTTAGAGTCACCCCAAGGTACTTTATGTTATTAGTGGCTAGGTATTTTTTCTTTTAAACCTTCTAGCATTTTCATAACCTCAATTTAGGATCATTTTCTTGTGTTTCCAGTGGGATAGGATCCTCAGGGCTTGCTGTGGTAGGATAGCTGGGTTTTGGTGGTGTCAAATGGCCCCGGGGTTTTGTTGCTGGTGTTCTTGCACTGACCTCTAGCCATTTAGTTGAGTCTGTTATTAGCAGGTCTCGTGGTCTCTGATGGTAACAGGTCTCTGGGGTTATAGATAGGGCTTGTTGTCTCAGATGGCTTTTGTCCTCTGATTTTCCTGCTGCTCTCTGATAGTGCTGGTCTCAGGGCCATAGATGGGGGCAGGTCCTAGGAAATGGTACAAGCTAGGGAACTGTTGCTCTCTGATCTGTGCTGGTTTCAGGGGTTGCAGATCAGTGTGGGTCCCAGGAAATGGCATAGGTTGGTGAGCTGGGGTATGTAGCCCTCAAAAGAAGTGGAGCACAGAGGGCCCTAGGCAGACCTGTCCACTGTTGCTTGATGGCTATGGTAGGCTAGTAGATGGGAGGCTAGTAGATCTGTGTTGGTCTAAGGGTCCACAGATGACTGGGGGTCTCAGGCCAGAAGTTCGTTTATTGCAAAGGATTGTTTAAGCTATTCTGTTTTTTTTTTTCATATGAAGTTGAGAATTGTTCTTTCAAGGTCTTTAAAAAACTGGGTTGATATTTTGATAAAGGATTGCATTGAATCTATAGATTGCTTTTGGTAAGATGGCCATTTTTATTATTTTATGTTTCAACAATTATAGCTTCATTTATTTTCTTTCTATAGTCTCTTAGATATACTTATTTTCTCTTTAGTCAACATTATTATTTTTGGTATTCTAAGTCTGGTTTGATGGATTTTAATTGTTTACCAACTCTGACAGAGAGTTTTGCAAGGTACTGTAGTCTAGGTTTACAGTGTGAACTACCTTGATCAAGGTTCCTCTAGCTTTTAAAATTTCACTGTCAAAGTCAATGCTATCCTGATGGACTTTTCTTTTTACATGGCTTGTGGTTTTTGCCTTACAGTTTTCAAAACTTTTTGTTTGTATATTTAGTGTTTTAACTATAATATAGGGAGTTTCTTTTCTGCCCATATCTACTTGGTGATCTGCGGTCTTCTTATATCTTGGGTATGTTCTCTTTTTCTTGACATGGGCAAGGTTTCCTCTGCCATGGTTTTGAAATAATGTTTTGTCATTGACCTGGCACTCTTCACCTTTTTCTATAATTAAAAAAATTTGTCTTTTCATGGTGTCTCACCTGTTCGTTCAGATTCCTCCTAGATGTTTAATCTCTTCACATTCTCTGATGTGTGGTCTGATGCCCAAATTTTAAATCTTCATGGTCTACTCCCTTCTATTTGATCCATTCTACTTAAGAGGAACACCTCTTGAGTTTTCCAATGGGGTTCTTAAGTTTTCCAATTACTTCTTCATTTCAGCTTGAATTCCCTTCACTATTTCTATTTTCTACTGAATTCAATTTTCAAATTCTTAAATTCAATTTTTGTTTTTGTGGTTGTTTTTTTGGCATCACTCAGATCTTATTATTCTCACCAAATTGCTTGAATTATTTGATGAAGCTAATGATTGTTCTTTTAAGTTCTGTGTCCTGAGGTTCTTTTAGGTAATCTTTTTCGTAAATAGTTTTGTAGGACTAATGAGTTTGGTGGAGCTATATACCATTTTGGTCTTTCATATTGTTAATGCTTTTGTGATGAGACATGGGGATGTGGACTTATAGGTTTTGTGTCTAATGTCAGATTCTAGGCTGTCTCTGTTGAGTAGGAATTTGTTTTTGTTCATTTTAAATCATGTATGAGTTGATTTATCAATTCTTCAGATATTTGGTGTTATTTTGGATTTGAGAAGCAGTGATTCCAGTTTAGTAGTAAGCAAGAGAGCACATGACTAGGACAAAGATCTGAGACTCTTCGGCTGGTTTGCAAGCCATGTTACCTGAGCTATGGCTGGAGCTAAGAGGATACCATGAAGCTGGGTGTGGTGGCACACTCCTTTATTCCCAGCACTCAGGGAGGCAGAAGGAGGGGGATCTCTGTGAGTTTGATGCCAGCTTCATCTACAAAGCAAGTCTAGGACTGCCAAGGCTGCCCAGAGAAACCTTGTCTCAAAAAGTCAACCAACCAACAAACAAAAAATAGAAAAGGATGGCATTAGCAGACTGGGATCATGTGTACTCACCAGGCTAGACCAGTGTACAGGCTATATGGCCAATTTCAGGCACTCTGGGGGTTGGGGATGGTGCCAGTAGGTAATAATCCCATCACTCACAACAAGTAAGGTTGTCTTCATATCACAGGGTGGATCTGGGCACCAATGAATGCACACCCTTGTGCATCAAGGGTGCTGTCAAGCCAGGTCCTGGGAATATACCACAAAGTATCTAACTAAGCAAAGCCTGGAGGTTATGTAGTACTGGCAGGCTAAAGTCAGTTGGATTGACCAGACTGGGTTAGGGCACACTATGTGCAACTCGACCAATCCTGGGAGTTGAGAATCTCACCCACAGGACTGATCAAACTCAAGACAATTATTTTTAAATATAGTTTTCATTTTAGATGTTTTTGTATTTCACTACTCTAAATTCTCCAGTGTAGATATTTATAACATATACTATAATACTTGTGAAAGTTTCCAATGTCTAAAAGTGCTTAATGCTGAGCTGGGTCCCTGATGAACACCTGAAACCTGTACACTAAAGTAGTGGGATGTGAGCCATGAGATTGAACTCACGGCTTCTGATTTACTCTGGGAATATTGCAAGTACCATCTTTTTTAAACAAACAAACAAACAAACAAAAACTGATAGAGGAGACATGCTTCAGAAGTTAAAAGTGCATGCTCTTTCTTACAGAGGATCTAAGCTCCATCCCTAGTTCCCAACTCACGTGGCTAACAATCATATATAACTCCTGTTTTGTAGGAGGAGATTCCTCTGGCCTCTGTATGCATTACTTTCACAAACACATATGCATAATTAAAAATAATATAACTTTAAATTTTAAAAGAAAAGGGAAAATAAATTTAATTAATAGGATAGTAAGTATATTCACACTTTGCCTAAAGTCTATTCTATACCATTTTATACATCATTTAAGTTAATAGTGTTAATCAGTCTTATATCTGATCTGTAACCAGGAAGCAGGACATAATATTATATAATGAACAATAATTTGGTTATCAAACGTATTTCCCATACAAGTCTTGGCCTCTTATTTCATTTTATTTTAATCTTTATTATTCTTATTTTTGGAGCTGATTTCAAAAGCCCAGTGCCTCACATGAGAGGCACTCTGCAAATAACCTACTTTTTCTTCCTCTTATTTATTTTCTTAGAACAAATGAGAACAAGTGAACAAAAACATTTATATAGCAGCACTTGCCTGTAATTCCAGTACTCAGAGCTGGAGACAGAAGTATCATGGGGGCTTGCTGACTTGCCAGCCTGGTAATTATTGACTTACAGGTACAGGAAAAATGCTGTCCCCAAACCCAGGTGTATATCACTGAAGGAAGCTTTCAACATCTTGATGCCCCAGGTTCATGCATTGCTGTTCACACCACTCCAGGCTGGACTTGTTTCTCATTATATTTTAAAATATGGTTTAAAATATGTTTCTAGAAAATTTACTATTTTTTGGTGGATTTTTTGGGATGTTTGCATATCTCAAACATGGCAACAGTTATGGTCTATCTAAGTGACATAGTGATATTTTATGTAATTAGAAGTTTGTCTTTAAAAAGTAAATATTCTTATCAAATGACTTTTAACTTAATTGGGTAAAATTATCTCTATTTTTAAAATTAGTTTTGTTTGTAGTAATAGAGATAATTGTTTTTAGGTAATTGTTATTTATAGTTTATTGTAATTAGCAGAATCTGAATCAGCAGTGGAAAAGGAAATCAGTTGCAATGAGACTATAAATGACCCCCAGCAGGTACGTAAATATTTAAAGTTAAATTACCAACAGTACTGTTTTGACTTAAGACTCTAGCAGATGCTAAAAGAAACTAACAAGCATCCTGCCGGCTAGATATTTAATAGTGCGCTACTCACTACTCTCCAGCTGTTTAAGACAACAGTTTCTGACTTGGTCTCTTCCATATCCAAAGGAACCCTAATATTGCCATCTTATATCTATAGAGTCTTAAAATTTTACTGATTTTCAAATTAAGAATAAGCCTACTAGTCTGATTAACAAATTGTGTCATATGAATACAATTAGATTTCATAATTAGGTAAGTATAATTGAACATGGACTACAATATATCTATTACTAGAATGTTAATTTTTATATTGCATAATTTAAGTTACCAAAAATTTTAACTTTTCAGCTGAGTCTATTTAAGCAAACTAGATCTGACCTTTTTGGTAAACATCAGATCTTTCAGTATAAAAACATAGTATGTGGAAAATATGAGGCAAACACTAAAATGTGTCACATGCTGATGATCACCTGAGAAGGGTTAGGATTTGTCTTGAGAAAGTTCTTTATCTCATAGTATAGATCTAGACAATGTATGCCCCCATTTTCACAGCCTCTCAGGTGATAATCCTGTCTTGTAATAACAATCTTCTAGAGTTCTCTTCATATTTTAGCTGGATCATAGGTTGACTAAAGTTAGCACAATGCATCATCATATTTATTAATTTTAGCAATGTTGAAAGTTCTAGTTCAAGAGAACTTCATATCTTTCCAAGTCTAACTTGGGGTACAATAGACACAAGAACTTGATGTGACTGCCTAAATCATTGGGGAAATGCATAAAGCTGTACTGTGAACCCACATACTTGTTTTTCTTATTATAATGTTTTAATTTCTTTTCATTCACCTGTTTACTTAAAATGACTGCATAGCTATGCAGCACAATTTGATAAGAATAGTAATATTCATAAAGGAAGTTATGGTTTAGAAATGATGCTGTTTTGGAGACCAAATTTTGCTCTGTATTATAAAACAAGGTAATATCATTGATAGGTATGTGACAGAGTTCTGAATCAGGTACCTCTGAGAAAGCCTAGAGGGAATGCAGGAGTCCAAGTAAGTGAGGCCTGATTTGAGTCTAATAGAACCCAGCTGTGGGAAACTGGAAATTCATTTGAAATGTAAGACTAGTAAGAGGTGACACTAACAAGAAACTTTACTGCATGTAAAGACTTTGGCATTTAACATATTTTAACTTTGGCCAAACTAACTTATTTGTCTTAAAATTTTTCATTTGTGATGTAAAAATACAATTGGCTTATTGTATTAAGTGGGATAAATCATGCAAAATTTACATATGTATGTAATATGTAAAACTGTTTTATCGTCTTACATTGTAGACTGGATTCTACTGTGTACTCTTTTACCATCCAAGCTGTCTCATTCCAGAGTCTTCTAGTCCAACCACTGGATGAATCTTAACTAGCATTGTGGAGCAGTTATATTTTAATAAAAGTGGATGGTAATATGACAGAAGTTTCAAAACAAGACAGTATAAGTAATGAGCATTTCAGCTATTTAATGCTGATGCCCTAACTGAGCAATAATTCAAAATGAATTAAACAGATTACGAACAATTCTGGAGGCATCACAAAGTTAAATAATGCAAATATTTTGCCATATGGGTGGTATAGAATTTTTTTTTTCAAAAAGTATTGCCATCTGTAATTTGGTTACTATAGCCTTTGGCAAAATGAAACAACTTTGAAAGTATGTTAAGTATCCTATTGAAAACCATTTAATAAATTTATTTTCTCATTTCAGTTTGTATGTTATTATAAAAATGCAAAAGTAGTGGTTGTGTCATAACATTTGTGACAATTCTGTGATTCAGGTTTCTACTGTTGTGTCAAAACAGCAGGACAAAAGCACCTTGATGAGGAAATAGGCAGGTTCCCAAAGCAGGAAGTGGGATGCAGGAAATGAAACAGAGGCCATGGAGGAATGTTGCTTATTGGTTTTTTTTCCATGGCTTGCTCAATCTGGTATTATTATCCCACTGAGGACCACCTGCCCAGGAATGGCACCACCCACAGTAGTCTGGGCCCATGCATATCAATCGCCAGTCAACAAGACTTGCCCATGAACACCAAGAGAAGCAATTCCTTTGTAGGAGTTCTCTTACCAGGTGACTGAAGCCTGTTTCAAGGTGACAAAAATACTGACCAGAACATGGAGTTACTTTCCAATTATTTTTATTCTACCTAGAGTTTATTGTTAATGAAGTTGTTACAATCTATCTGCACAAACTCTTTTCTTGTATGTTTAATACACAGGCTACTAGCTTTTAAGTTTCAAATTCTCTTCTATGTGCTTTTTAAAAATTGTGAAGATGCAATGTTTTCTAGACATCTGAAATTCAACCTTTCTCCCACAGGGTTTATCTATAAAACAGTAATTTCTATAATGATTTACCTTCCATGTTTCTAGATTTTAGATCACTCTTCAAGTGTCCTATAAGTATTAAGCTTAAGTAGACTTCAATGATTTAGTCCCTGTTTCAATTGTCAGTGTGGTGCAGTCCCCAGTTTGAATGTATTACCAGTAGGGAACAGAAAAAATTCTTTTCGAGTACAATCAAGGCAGAAATGACTCTGAACACTGGGAGGCTCAATGGCAAATAAAAACAAAAGCAAAGCAAAGCATTGTCATGATTAGTTCATGCTATTAAAAAATGTGCATTTCTTTTGTGATTAACAGAGCCCTGGAGAATGATGTGCACAAACAGATGCTGCCACTGTAAATCCAAGTCCATAGTTACGATGGCTGAATGCATGATGTTGGAAATTGGAAAGAGTTGAAAGAGAAAAAAACATAAATATAAGATTAGAAAATATCAGCTTTAAGAAGACCTCACAGAACATGATTAAGGGTCTTAGGGACCTCCCCTATCAGTGGACTTGGGGAGGGGTATGGGAGGAGATAAGGGAGGGAGGGGCTGAGGGAGGGGGCTACAACTGGGATACTAAGTGAATAAACTGTAATTAATAAAAAAATAAATTAACTTTAAAAAAGCATCTTAGGGATGATCTGAGATGAAGAAAATATTTTAAAGAACTCTTTAGATGTTGGTTCTGCCCTAGTGGCAGAAATGAATTCTGGGCCCAGTTGGAATCCTGGCTGTGGACTTAATGTGTGGCTCTTGTACTTCCTTAGTCCCCAGCCTTAGTTTTTTAAAGTGAAAAATAAACTTACATATATTATGGAATGTGTGCACAGATTAAAACAAATAAAAAAACCTCAAATTACTTTGTGCCGCTTTCATTGCTAGTTAATGATATTGAATATTAATTAAAATCATTTCTACAGTCTGTGCTGAGTGGATGCCTCCTTCCAAAGGACTTCTTGTGAATGATTTATTCACCAGGTCCATAGCAGTTTGACTGCCTCATTAAGGACAAAGTATTGATAGTTCCAGGCTAGAAAATGAGACTCAGCCTTACCAACAATTTCATAAACATTGTGGATTCAAAATGTTTGCATGATATAAAACATTTAGAACTAACAAATGAGGTTAAGAAAGAACTACAGTGCTTTTCATTGTGGAAGCAATGGGTTGTTTTGAATTATTTCACTAAATACTAAATACATGTGCTTTTGTTTTGTGAAAATAAAAGCTTTTTTTCTTTACATGTTACATGTAAAGGATTCAGAAGTACTACAGACATATTCTGAGTATATCTTTTATTTCATACAATGCATTATTAAAGAGAAAGAAAGTTTCAGCTTTGTTTTGCTTTGTTTTTGAGTCAGAGTCTTACTATGTAGCCCTGCATGGCCTGGAACTTTCTGTGTAGACCAGAATGGTCTTGAGCCCACAGAGATTCCATCTGTCTCTGCTACAGGAGTGCCAGGATTAAAGGGGCACACTACCATGACTGACTGAGATCTCCAGCTTTTGTTTTAAAATTGTAATACTGAGAATAGATAATTTTGACTGTGGGGCATGAAGGCTTGATCTTACATTATAGAATTTCTTGTGCCCAAACAGTGGGCTGAAGTCAGTGGGCAAGGAATGCATTATAGCTTTCCATTTCATCTGGTAGAGGTGAGCCTGTTTCTATTCCAAAGGTCATATTCATATCCTGTTACAAATGCTGGAGTCATCCATGAGACTCCTTTGCCATCTATAGCACCTGCTAACTTTTCTTAGAGACCACCTGGCAATAAGTGCAGTTTTCAGGAAGGGAAGTTGCTGCAAGCAGGCTGGGGTGAAAAGATAGGCTTTGACAACTCTTGCAGGTGTTGTAGTGGGTTGCTTTGACCTAGCCACTCAGGGTCTACATCCAGAACCTCAAAAAGGACAGCTCAGCATGTAGAAGGATGGCAAAGACAGCTGGTTTTGATTCCAGAATCCCAGGATCTTCTTCATGGCATTAACATGGGCCTTCCCAGTCCTTGATAACCTCTGTCCCTGAGGCTGCCTTCAAATAAAACCTACACTAACACGTTTGTCAAATGTAGGGTGGGAATCAGAGTGGGGTGAAATACCATCGTCTCCAGGCAATGCCTGTAAACACAGGAACATGCAGGATCTACCAATGAGGTGCATGCTCACTGGCTGGCCAGCCCATGTCAGCCAGCCAGTGGAGACTGGTCCTATCCACTGGCAGGGAGGCAATGTTTCCCTACACTCTCAAGACTGCAAAGGCTAAATGCTTTCTAAATGCTTTCTAAACCTTTGCTAAATGCTTTCTATCTTAAATATCCTTTTGTGTACCAAAAATTCTTATGAGTTTCAGAAAATCAAAAAGTTATGAGACCTGGATCTAGCATAGCTCAAAAGAATCCCAGATGAGTTTTTCCCTGGTTTTTCCCATTTAATAGACAAATTTTAACTACTGTTTCCAGTCTGAATTTGTCTCAGCAGATTTTCACCTGTTTGACTCTATTCTGGGGTCAGCTATGGACTGTAAACTAAAATCTGGACTTCCTGGAAGCTGACATGATTGCTCCCTGCCTCTATGGGTGGATCAACTAACCAGATGCTGCTGAGGACTGCCCCATTGCCCAGCCTTTGACTGGCATTTCAGCCTCCCTAGCCACTGATGGCAACGGTCCTATTGTCAGCACTGAAGCAGTTTCAGAAGACGAGACCCTCGGCCCAAAATCCCACCCAGCAGGCTGAAATGCTAAGTCAAAATGGGCTCCCTGACATTAGTTATTATTTTGGGGACCTGATTAGTTGAAATAGGAACTAATATTGCAGCAACTGGACTAAAAGCCTAGAGACCCTAGAAAGAAAAGATTCCAGAGGATGGTTTAAATCTTGGTATAATTCTCCTTGGCTTACTACCCCTATATCTACCCTAAAGGGACCCCTACTTATTTTGATTTTTATCTTTGAGCCTTGTATTTTAAATTGTTTGATGGCTTTTATACAGAAATGCTTGAGAGCAATAGAGTTAATGGTACTCAAATCTCATTGTAGAAAGGTAAATCTATAAGATACAAGGGGTCATATCTGGAAGACCCAAGATTGGGTCTTCAAATGATCATGGGAAGGGGGAAATGAGAGACCAAAAGATTAAAGGTGGCTATTAATGCTTAAGGCCTAAACCAGTTGGGTGGGGAGGTCCAGTAATGCCCTCTGGGGAAGAATTCACCTTACCATGTTCTTTACCCACACACTAGAGATACAGTTGCTAGGAAACTGGCCCATATCCCTAGGGAGGGACACAAGATTATTAATGGTTTGGGGACCTTCCTATAGCCAACCAATTCAAAATGCAACGTTTCAACCAATAGATGCTTGCCAGGGAGGAATCACCTCTGCCTTGGGCATGCTGGGAGGGACCAGAATCTTTAAATTACCCAACTAACCTGAGCACGAGGCTCTCAGCTCCCAACCACTTCGGTGGTGGGGGGTGTGAGCCCAAGCTGCAGCTTGTGATGATTTATAATAAAAAGATCCTCATGTGATTTGCAACAGACTCAGCTCTTGGTGGTGGTCTTTTGGGGTATCTCGATTCAGGCAGAACAGTCTCTGACATGAACTGATTGACCTGCTCTTTGATCACCTCCCCTGATGGGGGAGCAGCCTTACCAGGCCACATAGGAAGACAATGCAGCTTCTCCTGATGAGACCTGATAGAGTAGGATCAGAAGGAAGGAGAGGGAGACCTCCCCATCAGTGGACTGGAGGAGAAGCATGGGAGGGTGTGATTGGGAAGGGAGGAGGGAGGGAGCTACAGGTGGGATACAAAGTGAATAAACTGTAATTAATAAAAAAGACAAAAAACAAACAAACAAACAAAAAACGGTTGTGTTTCCATTGCCTGTACTAGCTGCTGTCAGTGCAGGTCATTGTGACTTTAAGAATTAGACCTAGCTTATTCAATAAACACTCTTGACAATGACTTTAGTGACAAGAATGCAATTCCCTTACTGTTGGTTCTCCTCCTGCCTGGGTGCCTTCTCCCAGAATCCCAGGAAGTCAGGAGGAGCAGGAGATGAGAAGCATGAAAGCATGCCTGGAATGGCTGGGGAGAACTGCACAGGAACAGCTGATGGCTAATTCAACTTTAATTCCAGAGAACAAAGGTTATATACCTCTTGAGTGGGGAAGGGGCTCCAAGAATAGGTGTACATAATTAGAACTAGGCACTTAAAGGATGCTTGATTTGCATTATACAGTATGCTCTTATCATAAGACTAGAAACTCAGTACCTAATTAACATGTAAGCGAGGGGAGTGTTAGCAGGAAGCTGTGTCAGAGACCTTGTTTCAAATGTCATTAGTGGAGTCTAAAGACACTCTCCTGATGAAGTCAGGCAGAAAGAAGGGGACATTGCCAAGGGGAGGGAGTTCTGCCTTTAATGCCGAGCTCAGAATGGCTATCTGGACCAGGCTAGAACTGCAACCTCAATCAGCAGGGTACTTCCCATACCTTAAGTCAGTTCATGTATGGTGCATTTTCTATACTTGTTCTTTCATTTGGACATAGGGATACTATATCATCATTTAAAAATTATATTTTTGGGGCTGGAGAGATGGCTCAGTAGTTAAGAGCAATGGGTGCTCTTCCAGAGGAAATGGGCTTGATTGATTCATATCTCCCAGATGGAAGCTCACAGTTGTCTGTAACTCTGGTTCCAAGGCATCCAACATGTATGCAGCATACATGCAGGCAAAACACCAATGCACACAAAATAAACATGAATAAAATTTTAAAGTTATATTTAATTAATTAATTTTTGTATGTTGTCACATGACTGCCCTAGTGATATGGAAGTCAGAGAACAACTCCTCCTTCCACGTGTGTTCCAGGGACTAAACTCGAGTCATCACCCTTGGCATCAACAACCTTGCCTGGAGCTTACCTGTTCAATATATATATATACATGTATACATAAATGTGAAATATATTTTACCTGATAAAACTAACATAATTTAAAAATAATGTTATTTATTATTTGAGACTCTCACATGTATTCTAATTTATTTTAAGCATGTGCTCCCATTTTTCCCTTTTACTATCTCCTGGAGCTCCCACACAACTTGCTCCCCTCCCAACTTCATGTCTCCTGCTTCTTCTCTCCCCCTCCACTTGTTTCTTCTTTTTACCTCTACATTCTCCTCCATTTTCAATTATCCTACTGAGTCTAGTGGTTGCTGTTCATATATTTATGGATGTGGGGCCCTCTTCTGAATTGTGATCAACCTACCAGAATTTACATTTCCAAAGAAAAATGTTCATCCTTCAGAAGCAGCCATCAGCTGCCAATAGTTCCTCACTAACGCTGGGCCTTATGAGCTACTGAACATTCTGGAATTCGGACTGTTATTTTCTTCAAGTCAGGTGCAGTTAAGCATAGCTGTATGAGTTCAGGAGTAACAGCAATGTTGTGTCCAGAAGACAGCATTCCAAAGCAATCCTCCCAGTTCCTTGGATCTTGCATTTCCCAACCCCAGTTTTCCTTAGTGTTCTCTGAGCTTGGAGGAGCATCTGAGTTTCTTCATTAACTGCAAAAAGAAGCTTATCAAATCAGAGGAGTGAACCTGGGAGGGTGGGGCCTAAAAATGAAGTGGACAAAAGTCTCATGAAATTGCCAATAGAGCATCAGGCAATTTATAATCTAAGTGTTAAGAAGCATCACATGAGTAAGGGGTTGCCTCACAAGGACAAGCCACACATGGCAGAATATCGTGCTTTTCCAGAGAGGCATATGAATAAAAACAGGTGAAGTAAGTTCACTACTACCTGCTACACCTGGAGGATCATGTAAATACATTCCAAGAATGATTCTGTGTTTTGAACAAACTGAGGTCAGAAGGCTCTTGTCTTGTTTTCTTGGAGGTTTCTCACAGGTACTCAGAATTCTCACATGACTCCATTCTTGGGCTGTGTTCTTCCACTAACCAAGCTTGAGAGCAGCACAAATCTAAGGGTATAAACACAAACATTTAGAAGGTTGTTTGACAATATGACCACTAGCAATAGAAGGTTCCCTCCTTTCCAATCAAACAGGATAAGGCACAATTATACAAGTACGTCATTCTTAGATAGAAAAATACTACTTGTGAAGACATGTGCACATGATGTTAAACATATTTATGTTTTATTTCTAACATACCACAGATGAGTATAACTATCACATGTACATATATTGTGCATATCAAGAGTGTATACTTTGTACAGTAAACATATTTATAGCAATTTGTTTTATTTGGAGTATTGCTATATGTGGTCAAATTGTAAATTTTGTTGATTCTTTAAACAGTCTTCAAAATACTGAAGTTGTCACATTCATAAAATAATGTATTTTAAAGGTTTTACGTAAAAGCTTTTAAAATATGGTTGCACGTTATCAGATTGGCCTTACAGAGAAGAGCTTGTTATTCCATTTATTATGCTTTAATATCTAAACATTAGAAATCTTGATATATTATTTTCAGAGATTTACACTAGACAAAGCCTGTGGAACCTATTCATACCCATATTTCTATGGTAAGAGGTTATTGTTCAGGTGGGATATTTTCATTAATTCAATAAAGAAGCTACAATTTAAAAGATGAACTATCACAGATAACATTTCAAAATTAAAACAATCCTAAGTTTTCAGGTTGCCTACTGTCAAAATTTGAAAAAGTGGCTTAATGCCAAAATAAAAATCATACATATATATATATCTTCATTGCAAAATTATGTAATAGAAAACATGCACAGTGGTTATGAAGAATATAATTTAATTACTCATTAACAATATATTGTAAGCTCTGGGGTTACAATGTTCTAAGCATAAAGCCTTGCCTTCCTGCCCAAGCTTTGTCATTGACACGTATCATATGCCCGTACTTGTCGAATGTGCCAATGAAGCTATGTAGACAAATCACATCTATTTAAGACTTTATTTAGAAAATATGTTTAATCTGCTGAGCAGGTGTCCAAGATTGCCTATGTATGAAGTGTTCTCGTGTTTATCTAAGAATGTGCTCATGAGTTTTGAGGCCAAAGGTCAATCAAGTGCCAACCCTCAGACACCATCCACCATGTTATCTCAGGTTCTCTCATTTGCCTGAATTTGGCCAGGAAGCTCCCTGGATTTTCCTGCTTCTGTCTTCACCGGGCTGTGATTACTAGTGCATATGGCAACACTTAAGTTTCAAAAAATATTACATTTTAAAACTTCTGTGTGTGCACGCACATGCCGCAGCACATGTGTGCAATAGAGAACAGCTTGTGGGAGTCACTTTTCTCATTCCACTGTGAACATCCTGAGTGTCGAACTCAGGTCTTCAGGATGGCTCCTTTAGCATGGAGCAACCTCACCTGCCCCACACCTTTCTAATTTCTTTTGGAGGGCTGAACCCAGGTCCTCAGGCTTGCAAAGAGAAAACATACCATCTGAACAGCCCTCAGCTCCATCCTTTAGTTTTTGAAACAAAAAAATTCAATGTGGTCACAGTGGTTCTTGCCTATAATTCCAAAATGAAGAAAGCTGAGGCAGGATGCTGAAGACCAGCTTCAACACCAGCGTAAACTGAGGTGGGTGCAGATAGGCGGCTGGCTGATCACCCAGCTGACTTTCTCTGAGGGTAAAAAATTTGATTCTCCAGGTCAGAACTGATTGCCACCAGTGGGGGATTTCACTGATGATGGCAAGGATAGGCCAAAACTGATTGTAACTGATGCAGAGCCACAGCTGATGGTTCCCGGTGGCGGCCAGAGCTGATGGTCCTGACCTAGGCTGCTGCTGATGGTAGCTAGCATCTACAGAGAAGGGAAGGGAAAAGAGACCTTGTGCATACATATGTGAGTGCACGCTTGTGAACAAGTTCTTATACGTTTCAGCCATTATTGAAACTTCAAAGACTACATACACACATGCATCCTGAGTGGATGGAGCAAACTCCAACAGGCTCCAATAATTTTTTTTCTCCCATATCTTATATATTCCAGCAAAATCTTTAAAGCAGTACAAAAATCACAGTGAGGTTACATTCTACTTTTCTTTAAGTGAATGGTTACAATTAGTATAAGTAAAAAAAAAAAGCATGTCCCCCAATAACTGAACTTGATCAAATGCTTTATTATTAATGTATTATTACAGGTGAGAAACAAATATAAAAAAACAAATTATTCCTAAGAACTCAAACATTTGTAACTAAGCAACTTGTTATAGATTAATCAAGTGTAAGCAAACAAGGTAATTTTCTCATCCAGTTTCTCTTTATTGGCAGGCTGCAATTTGCAGTTACAAAGAAAAGAAAATCACTTCTCTTAAAAAGTCATCTTATAAAAATTTCAAAAAAAAATCACACACCTAAACTTTTATATAAAAAAACAATCTATCATCTCTACTTTAAATCCTCAAGGTACATATCTACTCATTAGTAATTTTTATTAAATCATATCAGGAAGCTGGGGACAAAAATTACTACAAGAAATTAATCACCTTAAAGAACAGCTATAGCAAGAGAGACAAGTCACCTAGTTCTAAATGGTGTGTTCTTGCCTGCTGACCTCAAAATATCCCTATTAAGAGTGTACTTTTCTGAACTTCAAATTGTTCCTTAAGATTTTCTACATCAGAGACACTGGCAAAATCATCTTTACCTAACCTTATTAAACAATCTGTTTTTTCAAATTCTAAGGGTGGTGGTCATTGCTCACAATCTACATCTCTAAGTTCTTTCCAAGGGTGGTGGTTGAACCATTGATCTGCTCCAGCAGCAATGCCTGAAAAAGGTCAGTGAGTGCTGGTGCTGCTGCCCCATGAGGAGCTGGATGTCCATTAGAGTTTCCATACAACTCATATAATATGAGGGCAACAGCAGAGCGATGGTGCAGAACAGCACACCGTCCTCAGGACACAGTCCTTGGGCTCTGTTTCTCAAGGCGCACCCATTGTGGTTGTGCTAACTGGTGGGCCAAATTCCATGAGTACTAAAGCTGTTTTGTTCTCCTCCCTCATGGACCCCTACAGCAGGAGAATTGGAAACTTTGGCTACACAGACATTCAAACTTGATTTATGGCTATATCACTCTAACTGATCTCCGGAGCCAAGAAGGATCACCCCTAGTTAATACTTGGATTGGGATCACCTCCTCCTCAAATTAACTATTAGACTATCTTGTTCATTAGAGTTATAAAAATAGTATGATAATGTGGATTTATCTTCTATTATGTAACTTTAAGTCATCTGAAGATGAATATTACTTTCCATACTATAGCGTAGAATGTGAGTGGCTGCAGCTTCTGGATTTGGATCCCACTCAGCCAGCTGGCTGGGCTAGGGCCATCTAGCTAATCTGTTTGTATTCCATCCTTATAAATACCTAATACTCTGTGAGGATTAAAGTAAGTTTAACACAAGTTCAGTGTTAAACTTAGAACAGTGAGTAACAGTGTTCTCACTACAGTGAGCTGTAGTTCTTGAGAAAAGACTGTCTTATATTCTGTCACAAAGTCTTCATCACATATAAGGAGTAAAGTATTATTTCAAAATAAGATTTGCTGACCACAGAATTTGCTTCTGTTGACAATGACAACAGAAATTCTTGTATATTTACTTCTTTGAAATAATGCATGTTTGCCTTAACTGTCAAATTATGGACATAAAACTATTCTTTTTATAATGATAGCAGTGAAAACAAATTTCTGATTCCAGTTTCTCTTCCTGTTTACACTTCAATTCTCTCTTATTAAGTCATTGTAATTGAAATAGCCAATACATTTTATGGTTAGCAGAAAAAAAATCAGAATTTCTGTTTAACATATTTATATTTTACTGGAAGGATTTAATGCTTTTATAGGTCTATAAAGAAAAATTCTAATGCAAAGAACAAGATAAGGGAAAATCAATTTAAAATATAGTTATTAAAATATAAAAGTCAAACCAACACATCATTTATTTGAACTTATATTATGAAAGTAAAATTATAAATTCAGGGTTTTTTAAGTTGTAGGAAGACATTTTAAAGATATTAAGAATGAGTAGTCAAAATACAGCTATGTTCTATGAAACATGTTTCTATTTTTGTTGTTGTCATTGACTGGCCTGGAGCTCAGTATGTAGACCAGGCTGGTCTGGAATTCATAGAGATCCACTTGATTCTCTCTCTTCAGTGCTTGAGATTAAGGTATCCACAACCATCCCCAGACAACCTGTTTGCTAACATTAAAAAGTGGATATTTAGCACATCTTTAAATTTACTGTTTGTCATAAATAATGTGAAGATATCTGAAATCACTTTTGTTCATTTTATAGGTCAAACAACAAGGAAATCACATGTTTGATCCTAACGAACTACTACCACAATTAGAAAGAAGCTCAGAGGACTCTGAGATGTTCAGTTTTAATACTGATTTGCGTCTTTTTAAAAAAATATCTATTTTTTTCTTTTTTACACATTTAGTTATTTTTATTAATTATAGTTTATTCACTTTGTAGCTCAGCTCTAGCGCCCGCCCTCATCCCCTCCTAATCTCACCCTTTCTCCCTCATCTCCTCCCATGCCCATGCACAAGTCCACTGATACGGAGGTTCTCCTCCCCTTCCCTCTGACCCTAGCCTATCAGGTCTCATCGAGACTGGCTGCTTTGTCTTCCTCTGTGGCCTGGCAAGGCTGCTCCCCCACCTCATGGGGAAGTGATCAAAGAGCAGGCCAAACAGTTCTTGGTCAGAGACAGTCCCTGTTCCCATTACTAAGAAACTTGCAAATGCCACGAAGCCCTGATCCAGCGGGGATTCAACGTGTTCCTAAGGACGGGCGAAATGAATGGGAGACAAGAGACATGAGAAAGGAAGACCAAGACAGGCTGTCTGATCAAGGTCTTTGGGTTTATTGGAATAATCCATACAATTTATAGGGAGAAGGCAGGGCAGAAGGAATGTAATTGCCTTTGGCAGGATTACTATGTGACCAGGAGTCAGGAAGACCCACCAGAGAAGTCACGAGATGTGATAATGACAGTTATTAGGAGAGTTCCCAGAAAGTTACTTTGGAAGCCCTGAGGGAAGGGAGGGTTTAAGGTATTTCAGGAAGGTGATCTTATTGCAAGCCCCAGGTCAGCCAGGAATGCACTGTTGTATCCAGGCAGTAAGCCATTAAACCAGGTCAGGCCGGATGTCAAGAATTCGGGGGGCCAGCAAGGTGCCAGAAGGCTCCCCACAGAAACCTACTTGGAGACTGAGCTACCATGGGCTACATCTGTGCAGGGGTTCTAGGTTATCTCCATGAATGGTCCTTGGTTGGAGTATCAGTCTCAGAAAAGACCCCTGTGCCCAGATTTTTTGGTTCTGTTGCTCTCCTTGTGGAGCTCCTGTTTCTTCCAGGTCTTTTGATCTCCCCCTTCTTTCATAAGATTCCCTGCACTCTGCCCAAAGTTTGGCTATGAGTCCTAGCATCTGCTTTGATACCCTGCTGGATCCAGCTATACCACTCATAGGCATATATCCAAAATATGCTCAAGTACACAACAAGGACATTTGCTCAACCACATTCATAGCTGAGTACTAGAGTGACACTGGAGCTGTTTCTCCTGCCACATCCCTCAATTCTGGAAAGCACGGTATACTGTGGAGCTATTATTAAGAACTTCTTATGAGAATTTCATGAATGAATACTGTAGTAGTTCATTTAACCTTGTCCACTTTTCTGCAAGCCATACATGCCACCAGTGTCCTCTACATGCACTCAAATGCAGACCTTCTCTTTATTATTACTATTCACAAACACATAAGCACACACACATGCACAAGCACACTTCACACTGACTCCATTTAGTGTTGCTTCTATGCTCATATGTACAAAACTGACAAGTCTATATTTGATGGCTAATAAGGGGCCCATCTCTAGAGAAAACTAATTCACCCTCTCTCAGCAGCCATTGATTTCCTTTAGTTCTTCCTTTAGGGGTGAGGCCTTGTGAGAGTTCCCTGTCCATGCTGGCATGTCAACTAGTGCTGTCATTTTGCAGGTCTTGTTTAGGCAACAGTAATGTTGTGGTTTTGTGGGTTCAGCTTTCCTGTCTTGTCTGAAAGACATTCTCAAGCATCTGGCATCTTGGCCATTTGGCTGTTTCAACCATCATGCTCTGTTTTCTGCACATTTCCATGAGCCTAAGGTGTAGCTGTTGCATTGCAGTAGATCAACTGATACTTATTCTCTGCATTTTTACCAGTTGAGGAGCTCTGTAACAGTTACTATGTACTACAAATAAGCTTCTTTAATGAGAGATGATAGTTACACTTATCAGTGGGTAAAAGAACAAGTATTTAGAAAACTTAAGGTTATATGGGTTTAGTGTTGCCCTCATTTTTAAACTCTATTTTAAAATTTATTATTATTATTTTTATTACTATTACTTAAACTTTATTTGCTTTGTATCCCAGTTGTAGCCCCCTTTCTCATCTCCTCCCAGTCTCACCCTCCTTCCAACATCCTCCCGTATCCACAGATAGGAGTAGTCCTCTTTCTCTACTGTCTGACCCTAGCTTAACAGGTCCCATCAAGACTACCTGTATCTCTCTCTGTGGCCTGTCTAGGTCACCCCACCAGGGAGAAGTGATCAAGGAGCAGGCAACTGAGTTCATGTCAGAGACTGTCTCTTCTCCCCTTACTAGGGAACCCACGTGGACTTCATCTGAGCAGGAGGTCTACGTTCTCTGTATACATGGTCCTTGGTTGGTGCATCAGTATCTGAGGTGGCCCCTGGGCCCAGCTTTTTTTTTTTTTTTTGGCTTTGTTGGTCTCCTTGTGTAGCTCCTGTCCTTTCTAGGTCCTTCATATCCCACTTCTTCCATAAGACTTTAAGTTCTGTCCAAAGTTTGGCTGAGAGTCTCTGCATCTGCTTTGATCTGCTTCTGGTTGTAGTGTTTTAGAGGACATCTGTGGTAGGCATCAGTCCTATTCCCTCTCTTCAACAGCTTCCAATGTCTATCCTGTTTTCCCTTCTGAATGAAAATTAATTACCTTTCCTAGGGTCCTCCTTGTTGTTTACCTTCTTTAGGTCTGTAGATTTTAGTTTGTTTATCCTATATTATATGGTTAATATCCACTTATGAGCTCTGCTTCTGGGTTAACTCACTCAAGATAATCTTTTCATGTTCCACTTATTTGCCTGCAAATTTCATGATTTCCTTGTTTATAATAGTTGAGTAGCATTCTATCGGGTACCATAATTTCTTTATCCATTCCTTGGTTGAGGGACATATAGGGTGCAGATTCTACCGATTAGAAATAATCTGCTATGACTACAGTTAACCTGTTGTGGACATAGCTCAATGTTGTATGGTTGAACATCTTTTGGATATATGCCTAGTGGTATAGCTGGGTCTTGAGAAAGCAATAGATTGATTTCCAAAGTGATTGTACAAGTTCACATTCCCACCAGCAATGGAGGAGGGTTTTTCTTTCTCCACATCCTCTCCAACATGTGTTGTCATTTGAGTTTTTGATCTTAGCCATTCTGATGGGTGTGAGATGGAATCTCAGAGTCATTTTGATTTACATTTCCCTGATGACTAAGGATGTTGAGCATATCTTTAAATGTTTCTCCTCCATTCTATATTGAGAATTCTCTGTTTATCTCTGTACCCCATTTTTAAACTGAATTATTTGGTTTGTTGGTTTTTAGTTTCTTGAGTTCTTTGTATATTCTGGATATTTGCCCTTTGTCAGAAGTAGGGTTGGTGAAGATCTTTTCACAGTCTGTAAGCTGTTGTTTTGTTCTGATGACAGTGTCCTTCGTTTTACATAAGCTTTGCAGTTTCATGATGTCCCATTTATTGATTGCTGACGTTAGAGCCTGAGCTCTTAATGTTTTATTTAGGAAGTTGTCTTGTGTACCAATGAGTTCAAGGTTCTTCCCACTTTTTCTTCTAAGAGATTTAGTGTGTTTGGTTTTATGCTGATGTCTTTGATCCACTGGAGTTTACTTTTGTGCAAGGTGAGAAAAATGGATCTAATTGCATTTTTAGTACATGTTGACATCCAGTTAGACTAGTACCTTTTGTTGAGGATGCTGTCTTTTTTTCCACTCTATGGCTTTTGGCATCTTTGTAAAAAATCAACTATCCAGTTATAGCCAGAATCTGGAAACAACTCAGATGTTCCTCAGCTGAGGAATGGATACAGAAATTGTGGTAAATTTACACAATGGAATACACTCAGCAATTAAAAAACAAGGAAAGTATTAAATTTGCAGGCAAATGGTGGGAATTAGAAAAGATCATCCTGAATGAGGTATCCCAGAAGCAGAAAGACATACATGGAATATACTCACCTATAAGTGGATATTAGACATATACTGTAGGATAAACATACTAAAATCTGTACACCTAAAGAGGCTAAGCAAGGAGGATGACCCTGGATAAGATGGTCAATCCTCATGCAGAAAGGCCAGGAGGACAGACATAGGAAGAGGGAGAAAACAGGCAACAGGACAGGAGCGCACTCCAGAAGGCCATTGAAAGACTTTACCCACCAAGGTTTAAAGGAGATGCTGAGACTCATAGCCAAAATTTGGGCAGAGTGCAGGGAATCTTTTGAAAGAAGGTGGAGATAGGAAGACCTGGAGGAGGCAGGAGCTCCACAAAGAGAGCAACAGATCAAAAAAATATCTTGGAACAGGGGTTCTTTGTAAGACTTATATGCTAGCCAAGGACCATGCATGGAGATATCCCAGAACACCTAGAACCGCTGTATAGATGTAGCCCATGGCAGCTCAGTCTCCAAGTGGGTTTCCTAGTAATGGGAACAGGAACTGTCTCTGACATGAACTCAGTGGCTGGCTTTTTGATCACTTGCCCCTGATGGGGGAGCACCCTTACTAGGCCACAGAGGAAGACAATGACACCAGTCCTGATGAGACCTGATAGGCTAGGGTCAGAGGTAAAGGGAGGAGGACCTCCCCTATCAGTGGACTTGTGGAGGGTCAGGGGAAGAGATGAGGGAGGGAAGGTGTGATTGGGAAGGGATGAAGGAGGGGGCTACAGCTGGGATACAAAGTGAATAAACTGTAATTTATAAACATCTAAATTTTTAAAAAGTGAAAAAAAATCTATCCATAGTTGTGTGGCCTTATTTCCAGGTCTTCCATTCTATTTCATTGATCCTCCAGTCTGTTTCTATGCCAATGAAATCAATATGATGCTGTGTTTTTTTGTTTTTTGTTTTTTAATTGTTGCTCTGTAATACAGCTTGAGATCAGAGATGGAGATACCTCCTAAAGTTCTTTTATTGCACAGGATTATTTTAACTATTCTGTTTTTTTTTTTCCATATTTGTCACTGGCCTACAGTGAAATCTGGATACCACCTGGGGGGAAAGAGACAGGGCAACACAAAGAAGGAAACCAAGTCTAGGTTCTGATCAAGGTATTAATTTAGGAATAGTAAAACCAACACTTATATAGCAGAAAAGTACATGCAGTTTCTCACTGCAACTTGGCCAAAACATATGAGAGCTCATTCAAGGTTACACAGAGTCTGCTGGCTGGTTACCATGGTTGCACAGAATTTATTATTTAGTTCTCAGGGTCAGAGCCGTCTGCCATAGAACTGCCAGGGTCAGTCTGTGAGACACCAAGCTTTAGATAAGAGCCAGGGCCACGAGGCCGAATTCCACTGCTCAGATACGCACTGCAGTTTGACCACTAACTCCATATAGGCTGTCACAATTCCTGCCTTTCAAATTAAAACAAAAGAACTGTGCCTGTCTTAGGTGGGGTTATTCCAAATAAATAATGTACTTGTCATGGGAGAATCTCGCTTATGGGGGACTTCTTGTCTTAGGTAAGTATCTATGGATCACCTGTTACCCGTCATTGACTAACCAGCCTATAATACAGGAAAGGAGAGGTTAAAGCTGACATTTGAGCTGGGCAAGCCAAACCCCTACCTGGGGTGAGGGAATTACAGTATGCTACTGTTCAATGGCCAAAAGGACTTTGTGCGTGGTGTCATTAAATCCAGCTTGGTGCTGTCGAGCTAAGTGGACACATCTGGCAATTACAAAGATGAATAGTACCAGACCAGTCAAACAAAGATATGCTAACATGTACAGGGAGAACAAGAGGGGGATTGGGTACTAAGGCCCAAAGATGTAATTCAGCCTTCACTGGATGAATCAGCTGCAACAGGATCAGCAATATTGTCACTTGAGGAATGATCTTGTTCCTTGATATAATCCACTTGGTGCACCAGTCCCTCTGGTAGCCATTGAGCAGCATCTTTTTTAAAATTTTTATTTTATATTAATTACAGGTTTTATACTTTTTAGCCCAGCCATAGCCTCCTCCTGAATTTTCTCCCAATACCCCCCATCCCTTCCTCATCTCCTCCCTGCACCTTTCCAAGTCCACTGATAGGGGAGGACCTCCTCCCCTTCCATCTAACTCTAGCTTATCAGGTCTCTTCAGGGCTGGCTGCAATGTCCTCTTCTGTGGCCTAGCAAGGCTGCTCCTCCCTTCGGGGGGGGTGAGGGTCGAAGAGCCAGCCATTGAGTTCATGTCGGAAATGGTCCCTGTTCCCCTTACTAGGGTACCCAGTTGGATACTGAGCTACCATGGGCCACATCCGAGCAGAGGTTCTAGGTTATATCCATACATGGTCCTTGGTTGGAGAAACAGTCTCATAAAAGACCCCTGTGCCCTGGTATATTTGGTCCTTGTGGAGCTCCTGTCCTCTCCAGGTCTTACTAACTCCCCCTTCCTTCATATGATTCCCTGCACTCTGCCGAAGGTTTGGTTATGAGTCTTAATATCTGTTTTGATACACTGCTAGGTAGAGTCCTTCAGAGGCCCTCTGTGGTAAGCTCCTGTCCTGTTGCTTGTTTTCTCCTATATCCAATGTCCATCCCATTTGTCTTTCTAGGTGGGAATTGATCATCTTACCTCAGGTCCTCTTTCGTCTTTATCTTCTTTAGGTGTATAGATTTTAGTATGTTTATCCTATCTTATAGGTCTATATAAGTAAGTATGTACCATGTGTTTCTTTATGCTTTTAGGATACCTCACTCGGGATCATTGTTTCTAGGTCCCACCATTTGCCTGCAAATTTCATGATTTCCTCCTTGTTAATTGCTGAGTAGTATTCCATTGTGTAAAAGTACCACGATTTCTGCATCCATTCCTCAACTGAGGGACATCTGAGTTGTTTCCAGGATCTGGCTATTACAAATAAAGCTGCTACAAACATGGTTGAACAAATGTCCTTTTTGTGTACTTGAGCATCTTTTGGATATATGCCTAAGAGTGGTATACCTGGATCTTGAGGAATCACTATTCCTAACTGTCTAAGAAATCACCAAATTGATTTCCAGAGTGGTTGTACAAGTTTGCATTCCCACCAGCAATGGAGGAGGGTTCCCCTTTCTCCATAACCTCTCCAGCATGTGTTGTCA
Source organism: Pachyuromys duprasi (assembly GCA_028658305.1). NCBI lineage: Eukaryota > Metazoa > Chordata > Mammalia > Rodentia > Muridae > Pachyuromys > Pachyuromys duprasi. The sequence continues at coordinate 61,860,280 of CM053765.1, forward strand.
CTTGAGTTTTTGATCTTAGCCATTCTGATGGGTGTAAGGTGAAATCTCAGGGTCATTTTGATTTGCATCTCCCTGACGGCTAAGAACGTTGAGCATTCTTCAAGTGTTTTTCTGCCATTCTTGAATCTTCTACAGAGAGTTCTCTGTTTAGCTCTGTACCCCATTTTTTAATTGGATTACTTGATTTGTTGATTTTTAACTTCTTTTTTTAATAATTTATTTTATTTTATGTGCACTAGTGTGAAGGTGTCAGATCCCTTGGAACTGAAATTACAGACAGTTGTGAGCTGCCATGTGGGTGCTGGGAATTGAACCCAGGTCCTTTGGAAGAGTATATACAGTGCTCTTAACCACTGAGCCATCTCACCAGCCCCGATTTTTAATTTCTTGAGTTCTTTATGTATACTGGATATTAGCCCTCTGTCAGATATAGGGTTGGTGAAGATCCTTTCCCAGTCTGTAGGCTGTTGTTTTGTTTTGATGACAGTGTCTTTTGATCGAGAATCTTTAACCTGCAAAAACCCACAAACATATCCTCATCCTCAAATCAAAATGGTGTTTGGTCCATGTCGTCAACTATTAAAGGTGGCTCTCCATTTAACCATTCTTAACAGTGTGCTGTTTTAGGGTACCTTAAACATTCAGCAGCAGATTTGCCTTGTTTGTCCAAGGTTAAAAAATTCAAAATAAAAAATACATGATTTAATTGAGCTCTGGATGAATGAGGAGGATATAATTCTCCCATTTTGTCTTTTGTAAATATATCTTAATGGTGTCATGGGCACGTTCAACAATGCCTTGGCCAATAGGATTATAAGGAATACTTGTTACATGCTTAATATTTAATTTTTACAAAAAATTTGAAAGGACTTGCTGGTATAAGCTGATCCATTGTCAGTTTTAATTTGGTGAGGCATGCCAAGAACAGCAAAGGCAGCCAAACAATGATTTATAATGTGGCATGCAGCTTCTCCAGAATGTAAGGTAGGAAAAATAAATCCTGTACAGGTATTTACAGGATTAATTACATGAATAATTACATGAACAATTTTTAATTTCCCAAATTTTATAAAATGAGTCACCTCCATCTGTCATAGCTGACCTGAGGTCAGCCCTCAGGGGTTAATTCCAAGATGAGGTATTGTGTGGAAGACATTATAATTACATTTTCTAACAATTTTTTTTTTTGGTTTGTCCTTTGGTAAGGCCATAAATTAAACATAAGGAATGACTATTAAGATGATGCAATTCATGAGCCAATTGAGCTTTTTGTATGGGTGTTTCTTAAGCCAAGGTTATTAAGGCTTTATCAATAGTCTGGTTACCTATAGCAAGAGGTCCAGGGAGGCCAGAATGGGCTCTGACATGAAGAACAGCAAAAGGATTATGATGGACCTGAATAAGCCCTTGAATCTGAGCAAACATTTGACTAGCCCAAGTGGTAGAAAGAATCTGACCTGCTGTTTCAAGCTTAGAAACAACTTGAGCAATATAAGCACTATCAGTAAACAAATTAAAAGGCTCAGAAAAATGTTGTAAAACTGCATGAATGGCCACCAGTTTTGCAAGGTGAGCAGATAACCCTGGAACTTGAGAAATAACTTTTTGTCCATTAACAGTATAGCCAGCTTTTCCTTTAACATTACCATCAGAAAAAATAGAGCAAGCATTTTTAAAGGTTTATTTTTAACTATGGTAGGAAAAACAACACTATGTAAAGTAAAAAACTGAATAATCTTATTGGAAGGATAATGATTATCTAGTTGTCATGTAAATCCAGCCAAGGAAAGCAACCATTCATCTGAATTGGCATAAAGCCAATTGATTTGAGCCTTACTATATGGTATAAAAATCTTGGAAGGCTCAATTCCAAAATAAGGCTTTGCCTGGGTGTGTCCCACCACAATGACTTGGGTAGTGGCCTCATAATAAGGCAAAATTACTTTATTGGGACTAGCTGACAAATGGATCTACAATAGAGGATTTGATTGCCATAATAACCCAGTAGGAATTGACTGTGTTTGAAATACAAGTAAAAGGAGAGAAGCATTTAGATCCCAATATGTTGCAACTTGATTTTCTAAAGCCTTTTTCACTAACAATAATGCATCTCGAAACTTTGAAGTCAATTTTTGAAGGAAGGTTGGAGCTGCATCCCTTTAAGAATATTAAACAATGGCATATGTTGTCCAGTAGTTAATTTTAGATATGGCCTGAGCCAATTTTTATTTCCTAATAATTTTTGAAAGTCATTAGGGTCTTTAAATTATCTTTTTTAATTTGTACTTTTTGATGTTTAATAGCCAGAGGAAATAAATTAAAACCTAAATAACTATTAGGATCTCTAGTTTGTACCTTCTCAGGAGCAACTTTTAATCCTGTTAGCGATCTTTTAAATGTAAAATAATCTTGTGTTTTGAGGAATCCCTCTTGGTGATGGGAGTCCTGGTTGCGCTGCTCCTACAATTATCATAGTCTCATTCACCTTTCTTAAATCTTGTACTAATCTAAATTTTCCAGATTTCTTTTTAATTTCAAAAGTGAGTGTGTTCCACAGTGAGTTAGAGGGATCTATATGCCCTGCTTGGAGCTGTTCTTTAACCAAATCATGGGCAGCCTGCAATTTTTCAGAAGTAAGGGGCCATTAGTCAACCAGGATCACCAGATTTTTAGTTAATTTTGTCTGCATAGGGTACAAGTTGTTTAATGACCTGCATTAAAAATACCTTAGCCCTTTAGTTCCATTGTTTCTTGTGCCTCAACAGGTTGCACTCTGTCATAATAAGCTTACATATGTTAAAATGCCATATTCATCAGATCTCTGACAAGTCTGAGGGCCAGCATATCTGAGTTACTCTTTGTCTATCTTTATTATTTGCTTTAAACTGCATCCTATAAAACAGGATGTTATAATCTCTAATTCTGGCATATTCCTTAGATGCATGTTTTAGGACCAAATTTCAAGTAGATCTATATAGGCAAACTTTATGGTTACCCATTCTAGATTAACATTAAAAAAAAATCTAAGCAAAGAGACTAGGTAAAGCTCAATCTTGTACAAAACTGCAGTCTTTAGAATAATTTTAAATCTGCTCTTTTTAAACTAATGTCAAAGCAAAACTTTTAATCAGACACAGTTCATAAAGGGGCTAGCAAATTTTATTAATTCTATCATATTGAATTAAGACTTAACAGCAAAAAATTAAAGGACAAAATTTTCATTTAGCATTAAACAGAGAACTTAACTTAACCTGTAGCCCTCAGCAAAGATGGACTATTCTGGCCATTCCAGATCTATAGGCCAGAAAGCAACAGCATTAAATTATTTATCCAGGAACTGGCAGCCAGGCATGTATTTTATATAATGGTTAACAATGATTTGAATATAACCCTGGGCTAACATGGAATTGCAGTCCTTTTTCCCCTTTAAAAGAGCATAAGCAAACATTTTGCATTGAAGAATCACCAGCCTTCTAAATGAAAAAACAAACAAACATATTTTACAGTTTTAAAAAAAAATCATATATGCCCTCTGGCTTTCCATACATACATTGACCTTCCATAACCTTCTATATACCTTCAGGTTTTTAGCTTTGTTCTTCTGGTTTAATCAGACATTTTTATTTTAGACAAGTTATTTTTTTAAATATCCCTTCTCTTTATTATTTTAGTCTTTTTGTCTTCTTTCCTGCTTTTTAGTCAACATAAAAACTTCCATTAAGGCGGGAGATCCAAGATGGCTGCCACGAGAGGACACTGTGTCTGAGGAGTAGGAGAGCAGAAACAACGCAGCGACCAGGAGACTGAACTCTGGGACCTAAAACGCCAGCATCCGTGATTGCCAGGTGAGCAGAACTCCCACGGTGAGAAAATCAAGTGGGAAAACCCTAGGGACACCCAGTTATTACCCGGAAAAATCTCTGGGTGACCAGCGGCGCACAGCTCTGATCTGAACGAGCAGCCGCGCTGGGCGCCCGCACCTGCCATAATAGACTGGATCAGACAGTCTCGCGGGCAATCTGAGGAGGAACCGGGTACCGTTTTCACTGACCTGCACACTGCGAGCGCACACTGCACCCGGGTTCTGCTTCAACCCACGGCAGGCGCACACCGATCACCGGAACCACCCCAGACTGAGAGGGTCCGGAGACATCTTGACCAGACTGCACACTGAAGGTGAACACTGCACGTATCCACCAGCAAAAACCTCAGTCCCTGTGGGTGTCCACGAGCCAGACAGAGAAGGCATCGGGCACCATTTCAGATAGGCCGGCATACAGCGGATGCACACCAACCCAAACCCACTGTGTGTGCCCCAAATATCATCTCAGACCGTGGTGCACAGCCCCTGGCCCAGAAGGGGACGCCAAATCTCCATTCCAGGGGAGAGCCCTTAGCAGCAAGCCCAGGGCTGAGGCACAGCCCCCAGCTGACATCTCAAACCGGGATACTCAGACTCTAGCACAGAGTGAGGAGTAAAGTCTCCAGACCAGAGGGGTGACCAGCCTGCAGTGCTCACAGCTTCTAGCACAGAGCACAAAGCCAGGCACACAGAGTCCACAATAGAGTTCAACTGAGACACAACACAAACTAACAAACCACCGGAAATCCCTGATCTTCTTGAAGAATACTCCTGACACAAGAGATTGACAGTTTCAGACTGTAGTACAGCCTTAAAGCACAAAGAGCTCCCTGATTATATATAAACAAATGCCCAGAAATTGGCGAATGAACTCACCCAACAAAAATCAGGACACCATGGCCCCACCAGAAACACCCAAAAGCAGTGGAGATTTTAATTCAGCGGAGACACAGGAAAATTATGTTAAAGCTTTGGTTATGCAGATATTGGAGGAACAAAAGGAGAGACAAAAAGAAGAAATGAACAAAGCCCTCAAAGAAATGGAGAAGAAATTAACTGCAAACATAGAGGAACAATCAAAGATAGACAGAGAGGAAA
>CM053765.1:61865739-61880901 GCA_028658305.1 Pachyuromys duprasi
CCCTGAGGAGACAGGATAAGCTGGGGTTGGATGGAAGGGAAGGAGGTCCTCCCCTGTTGGTGGACTTGGAGGGGGCGGGGAAGAGGGAGATGAGGGAGGGAGTGGGAGGGTAGGAGGGAATGGGGGAGGGGACTACGCCTGGGATTCAAAGTACCTAACCTGTGATTGAGATAAAAATAAATAAATTAAAAAAAAAAGATGCTGTATCTCTAGCGTTTTACATGCTTGAAATCCAAGTGCTTCATAAGTGATGCCGTGTTTTCTTTTTTTTTATGCTCCATAATGTTCATAAAAATCCTCCACTAAATAAACCGATCCATTATTTTGGAGTTCAGCATCACTCACATTTTCATAGCATAGAGCTGGTTACCTTGAAAGAATAAAAGCCCTTAAAACCTCTTGTTGCTTCCTGATGGTTTATTCTGTCTCTGACAGCATTAACACAGCCTTTGCTTCCTGCATTTTGCTGACATCCTGCTTTTATTCAGGGGTATTGCCAGTCCATGCTACAACTCTTCTACATTCCTCTAAAAGCCCAAGAATCACATGGTCAATTTTATTGTGCAATGATGATCTGGTCCATTTTTTTTCTATTAGGTAGTTACTTTCCCTTTTGCTGTGAAAATGTATGACAGAACAACTTTCGAGAGAAAAATATACTTTGACTCCAATTCAGGAATGTTTCAGCCAGTCATTGAAAGCAAAGTCTGACATCACTGCTCTGTCTGTAGCAACAGGAAGAATGGACAGTTGATTTCCCATATTAGTTTTGTTGGCGAGGAGCATGGCATGCATACATAGAGGCTGTATTATAAGCTGACGGGATGAGTGATCAACCATAATCACAGGTAGCTTAAAGCACCAGGGGGCACAACTGGATTATACAACAGAGAGCAGGGAGGTTTATAGAATTACAAGCACATATTGTGAAACTAGTGAAAAGTCCTTCTGTCGGTTAAATGAAAGGTATAATTAGGGAGGTGAATAGAACTGAGTTGAAATATATATACATCATATACGCCTGGATTTGATACAAGCATCACAATGAAAAAAACATTGAAATGCATATTTGTTCACAAGACCTATTCATTTTGTGTGGTTTCTACAGAATGCCACTAGGGAAAAGACACGTTCCATACAATAAGTGTTTCAAAATACAGAGAGTTTATGTAATTAATTCCTCAAATATTTCTTCTGAAACTATGTGATATTTCAATATTTTGGAAACGATAATTACTTTTAAATGTGTCTTTTAGGATTATACGTGAAAATCCAAATTTAAGAAATACAGTAAGACAGAAACCAGGGAAAATTGAACGGCTTCAGAGAAATTCAGTAAGTATACATTTGTTAATATTTTTCATTTCAGTGTTATTGAAAAGTAATTTCTCTTTGTTTGGAAGAAGTAATGACAACATTTTAGGCAAAATGTTAAATATAAAAACATATTCACAGCGTTTGTGCTCCTTCTACTAGTTAGCATGCGTGTCCCGTTAAATCCTTCCCTGTGTCATCTCAGTCCACAGACTTGATGATTTGGTGGTAATGACTCAAAACACTTTTCTTGACTCATGAGCCTGGGTCACAAAAACTACGTAACTGTTCACCAAACTTTACAGAGTTCTTCTGTTCATAGTTTCTTTCATAGAAACTGAGATTAGAAGACTGCATTGTAGACACAAAATTGGAACAGTGATATAGCCATTCTTCAGATCTGGTTTCTGTAGACCACAGCTTCTGCAGCTATGTTAGACAGATACACCTTTCAAGGGAAGCAGATATTTTTAACTTACTGATCTTCATAATGGGTGCAGAGATATTGAAAACTTTTTATAAATTTAGCTTTTATTTGTCTCTGTAATTGTCATCCTGGAGGTTTTTTTGCCCCTGTCTGCTAACCTAGGCCTAGTCCTAGAAGTCTAGCCTCTGTACAATCTAGTCTAGGCCTAGAATGTTTTCAGCCTCTGAGACTTACTCAGAATAAACTTAATCCTTTCTTGTTATTTCTGAACACTTGCTGGTCTTTCAATTCAGCTGTTCTGGCTCAAATTTCTCTCCAAGGTGACTGATTCAATTTGTCTTCTCTCTTGACCTCAAACTAACTCTATTAATCTGTTCTAATATTCTGACTCCTTCTCATTCTTTGGCTTATTCTGTCTTCACCTGTGTCTAGTTTGTTCTCTCTTCAACCTATCTCCATAAAATTCTCCTGGTCAAACTGTCTCCTCTCTCGCATTCTCTGTGCTACTCCCTTAAGTCGCTTCCCTTTCCTCTCTTTTCTCTTGAGAGTCGCTGATAGCCTATCCTGTCAAACCCTTCTCTGATTCATCACTTTGGCTGTCACTCAATTAGATATCACTTTCAAACATGGGTGCTTCCTTCTAAAAACTAACTTGACCTTCATTGTTTTGGATTAAAGATGAGTACTAAGGGGGTATCTGTATTTCAACCAGGGGAATTAAAGGTTTGTGCTAAGGACATTTATGCATTCCAGCCAGAGTAGCCATGATGCTGATCTCAAATCCCTCTACTACTTTTTTTCTAGATTTTGGAAAAATTGATGTCATTTTATTAACAGGAAACTTGTTTTTCGTGTGCCCGAAATAATATGTTGATAAGGAAAGAGTGCTAGGAGTCACTTTCTATAAAAATGTCAGATAGAAATATATTAAGATCTGAATAACAACAACAAAACTACATTGGGTCAGACACGGTGGTGCACACCTGTAATCCCAGCACTTGAGGAATCAGAGGCAGGCAGATATTGGTGAGTTCAAGGCCAGCCTGGTCTACAAAGACAGTCCAGAACATCCCAGGCTACAAAGAGTAACCCTGTCTCAAAAAATTTAAAAAAAAACACATTAATACTAACATATTAAACTTACTTTAAAATGAGATTTTTAAGTTTGGTTGTGGAGGAATGATTTGCATATGTGGTACAGACTATTAACCTTGATAAATGAATCAAAAATTTAATAAGAGTTTTTAGTCCAGTGGTCTTAAATCATGGTTCTCATGACAGACTTTACCTGGTCCAAGATATTTGATGTCTATAATTTGAAGGTTAAGAGTTAGATAGCTCTAGTTAACTGAAGCTTTAAACAATATAGATGAGTATAAAAATGTCATTTTGGAACTATATTGGAAAGAAACCTCAGGAAAAGATTTCCATCTATATCTATATATACATATATACATATATATACATATATACATATATGCATATATACATATGCATATATATGTATACATACATATATGCATATATATGAAGGGAAATTGCCCAAAAGAAATTGAAGCAAATGAGACTGACTTGCATGTAAAAATATTTTATTATAAGTGGAAGACAAGAAAAAGTGTGGTGTGAAATATCTTAAGGGGATAATTGCTACCCTAGAAACTAGAAAACCACTCATGCCAGGTATTCTCATTTTCTTTCTGTTTCTGGAATAAACATCATGACCAAAACAACTGAGGAGGAAAGAAGTTATTATAGCTTACATGCTATATCCCATCTCTGACTGCTCTTCAAACCAGCAGGGGCAGGAACCTGCAGGCAGGAACTAAGGCAGAGATGACAGAGGAGTTTAGTACCTTGCACATTGGCTCATGTTCTGTTACTTTTATTACGGTTCCAGTAGATGTGCCTAGGAATAAGACTGTCCAAGGTAGACTGAGCCATAGCAATTAGCAATAAATACAGTGTCCCCCACACAGACCATAGGCCAATCAGATGGTGGCAATTCATCAGCTGAAGGCCTCTCTTCCCAACTGTGTCAAGTTGACAACCAGGACTGTCATTATACAAAGAACATGACATGTCTAATAAGGTTCAGAAGCAATTTACCCTAAGTGTAGTCTGCAAGTAGTGAATGAAAAGGAAGACATTGATTTATAATGGAACGAGTTAAGATCTGGATAGATGTGCGGAGTGTTTAGTATTAAACATTTAAGATATAAGGAATTCTCAGGGAAATTTCATGTGAAGGAAAGTGGACAGGGCACGGGTAAGTTCCTGGTTTGGAAGGCAGGTCTGCTTGAAGAGCAAGAGGTAAGGCTAGTCACTCTTCATGATTGCTTCCAAGAAGTGAGGAGGAATGAAGGCTTAAAATAAAATGTGCTTCATGACCTGGAGATTTTAATAACAAAGATAGGATTCAAAAAGTAGATGCAATACCTGAAGATAACCAATGATAAAAATTATTAGTAGATGAAGTCATGTACTGGAGAATAATTAGTATCACCCAAAAAGTTAGCACCCAAAGAGAGGAAAAGGATTTTTTACATACTTTACATGCAAAATCCTGTAAAAAAAATTTCAGAATAGTTAATGATGAAGAAAGTAAATCAATTTGATATGTCTTCAGTATGGTGATTATTTTGAAGTCTGTACTTAGTTGTATCAGGCTTAAAATGTGCTTGTGAAACTATCTAAACAGATATTGTTTATAAACTTGTTAGAAGTAATATTTATAAGAAATAAAAAAGGGTCTCTCCATTTTTGAAAATATTTTGTCAATTCTGAAAATTTTAAGGAGGAATTAAAGAAGAATATTGACTTAAATCAGACACTGAAATATAGACTGGAGGAAGAAAGAAAGAAAGAAAATAAATACAAAAAGAAGCTAACCAGGTAACCCTTTAATATTTCATCCATCTATTTAGTGAATAAGCTGTAACTTTCCCACACCTATATAAAAATTTAGTTCATATCTGCATTTACAAAGATGAATCAGTCTACATATAAGCATTCTTTTTCTTTTTTTTTTTTTTGAACTAATATTTTTGAGCACACTTGGCTTAGCTTCTGTCCTTTGGTGGTGCCATTTCCTTCTGCATTCAAGTGTACTAATATCTTTTTTTGCTGAAATATAACGTGTTCATTTTATTTTTTATTTAATTTTAATCACAGGTTATGTACTTTGTATCCCAGCTGTAACCCCCTCCCGCATTCCCTCCCATTCCCTCCATCCATCCCAAATCTCCTCCCTGCCCCTTTCCAAGTCCACTGATAGGGGAGGACCTCCTCCCCTTCCATCTAACTCTAGCTTATCAGGTCTATTCAAGGATGGCTGCAATGTCCTCTTCTGTGGCCTAGCAAGGCTGCTCCTCCCTCCCCAGGGTGGGGTGGGGGGGCGCAAAGAGCCAGCCATTGAGTTCATGTCAGAAATAGTCCCTGTTCCCCTTACCAGTGTACCCACTTGGATATTGAGCTACTATTTGCTACTTTCAAGCACGGTTCTAGGTTATATCCATACATGGTCCTTCGTTGGAGAAACAGTCTCATAAAAGACCCCTGTGCCCTGATCTAGATCTATTTGGTCTTTGTGGAGCTCCTGTCCTCTCCAGGTCTTACTAACTCCCCCTTCTTTCATATGATTCCATGCACTCTGCTAAAGGTTTGCTTGTGAGCCTTAATATCTGCTTCGGTACACTGCTAGGTAGAGTCTTTCCGAGGCCCCCTGTGGTAGGCTCCTGTCCTGTTGCTTGTCTTCTCCTACATCCAACGTCCATTCCATTTGTCTTTCTAAGTAAGGATTGATCATCTTACCCTGGGTCCTCTTTCTTCTTTATCTTCTTTAAGTGTATAGATTTCAGTATGTTTGTCCTATTTTATAGGTCTATATAAGTGAGTATATACCATGTGTTTCTTTCTGCTTTTGGGATACCTCACTAAGGATGATCGTTTCCAGGTCTCACCAATTGCCTGCAAATTTCATGATTTCCTCGTTTTTAACTGTGGAGTAGTATTCCATTGTGTAAAAGCACCATAATTTCTGTATCCATTCCTCTATTGAGGGACATCTGGGTTGTTTCCAGGTTCTGGCTATTATGAATGAAGCTACTATGAACATGGTTGAGCAAATGTCCTTGTTGTGTACTTGAGCATCTTTTGGATATATGCCTAAGAGTGGTATAGCTGGAACTTGAGGAATCACTATTTCAAATTGTCTAAGAAAGTGCCAAATTGTTTTCCAGAGTAGTTGTACAAGTTTGCATTCCCACCAGCAAAGGAGGAGGGTTCCCTTTCCCCATAACCTCTCCAGCATGTGTTGTCACTTGAGTTTTTGATTAGCCATTCTGATGGGTATAAGGTGAAATTTCAGGATTGTTTTGATTTGCATCTCCCTGATGGCATTTCCTTAAGTGTTTTTCTGCCATTCTACAATCCTCTACAGAGAGTTCTCTGTTTAGCTGCGTACCCATTTTTTTAATTGGATTACTTGATTTGTTGCTTTTTAACTTCTTGAATTCTTTATCTATACTGGATATTAGCCCTCTGTCAGATGTAAGGTGGGTGAAGATCCTTTCCAAGTCTGTAGGCTGTCATTTTGTTTTGATGACAGTGTCTTTTGCTTTACAGAAGCTTTTCAGCTTCATGAGGTCCCATTTATTGATTGTTGCTCTTAGAGCCTGTGCTGTTGGTGTTCTGTTCAGGAAGTACTCTCCTGTACCAATGAGTTCTAGGGTCTTCCCCACCTTTTCTTCCAACCGGTGTAGTGTGTCTGGCTTTATGTTGAGGTCTTTGATCCACTTGGACTTTAGTTTTGTGCAGGGTGATAAATATGGATCTATTTTCATTTTTCTGCATATAGAAATCCAGTTGGACCAGCACCATCTGTTGAAGATGCTGTCTTTTTGCCATTGAATGGTTTTGGCTTCTTTGTCAAAAATCAAGTTTCCATAGGTGTATGGGTTTATTTCTGGGTCTTCTATTCGATTCTATTGATCCACTATTCTGTTTCTATGCCAATACCATGCAGTTTTTATTACTATTGCTCTGTAGTACAGCTTGAGATCAGGGATGGAGATACCTCCAGATGATCTGTTGTACAGGATTGTTTGAGCAATTCTGGGTTTCTTGTTTTTCCATATGAAGTTCAGAATTTTTCTTTCAGATTCTGGGTTTCTTGTTTTTCCATATGAAGTTCAGAATTTTTCTTTCAAGGTCTGTGAAGAATTGTGTTGGTATTTTAATGGGAATTGCATTGAATCTGTAGATTGCTTTTGGCAGTATGGCCATTTTCACTATGCTAATCCTACCAATCCATGAGCACAGGAGATCTTTCCAGCTTCTGATATCTTCTTCAATTTCTTCCTTCAGAGATTTGAAGTTTTTCTCAAACAGGTCTTTCACTTGCTTGGTTAGAGTCAACCCAATGTACATTATGTTATTAGTGGCTATTGTGAAGGGAGTTGTTTCCCTAATTTCTTTTTTGGCCCTTTTGTCTTTGGTATACAGGAGGGCTTCTGTTTTTTTTTTGTTGTTGTTGTTGTTTGTTTGTTTGTTTTTAGTTGATTTTGTATCCAGCCACTTTGCTGAAGGTGTTTATCAGTTGAAGGAGTTCTCTGGTTGAATTTTTGGGGTCACTCAGGTATATTATTATATTGTCTGCAAATAGTAGTACTTTGACTTCTTCCTTTCCAATTTATATCCCTCTGATATCCTTCAGTTTTCTTATTGCTCTAGCTAGGACTTCAAGTATTATGTTGAAGAGATATGGAGAGAGTGGAAAGCCTTGCCTTGTCCCTGATTTCAATAGGATTGATTTAAGTTTCTCTCCATTGAGTTTGATGTTGGCTATAGGCTTGCTGTATATTGTCTTTACCATGTTTAGGTATGTGCCTTGTATCCCTGATCTCTCCAAGACTTTAAACACGAATGGATGTTGGATTTTGTTGAATGCTTTTTTGGTATCTAAGAAAATGAACATGTGGTTTTTCTCCTTCAGGTTGTTTATATGGTGGATCACATTGATGGATTTCGGTATATTGAACCACCCTTGCTTGCCTGGGATGAAGCCTACTTGGTCATGGTGGATGATATCTTTTATGTGTTCTTGGATTCGGTTTGCAAGTATTTTGTTGAGTATTTTTGCATCAATTTTCATAAGAGAGAAGTTCTGTTTTTTTTGTTGGTTCTTTGTGTGGTTTAGGTATCAAGGTGACTGTGGCTTCATAGAATGAGTTTGGTAATGTTCCTTATGTTTCTATTTTGTGGAATAGTTTAGAGAGAATTGGATTTAGCACTTCCTTGAAGGTCTGGTAGAATTCTGTACTGAATACTTCTGGCCCAGGGCTTTTTTTGAAAGGGAGGCTGTTGGTGACTGCTTTTAATTCCTTGGTGGATACAGGACTACTCAATCTTTCTACCTGATCTTGACTTCATTTTGGTAGATGGAATCTATCAAGAAAATTGTCCATTGCATTTAGATTTTCAAATTTTGTGGCATATAGGCTTTTGTAGTAAGACCTGATGATTGTTTTGATTTCCTCAGTGTCTATAGTTATGTCCCCCTTTTCATTTCTGATTTTGCTGATTTGGATAGTTTCTCTCTGCCTTTTTGTTAGTTTGGCTAGGGGCTTGTCTATCCTGTTGGTTTTCTCAAAGAACCAGCTCTTCGTTTCATTGATTCTTTGAATTGTTTTATTTGTTTCTAATTGATTGATTTCAGCCCTGAGTTTGGTTATTTCCAGCCGTCTGCTCCTCTTGGATGTATCTGCTTCTTTTTTTTCTAGGGCTCTCAGTTGGGCCATTAAGTTGCTTGTATGAGATGTTTCAAATTTCTTCTTGAAGGCACTTAGTGCTATGAGCTTTCCTCTTAGCACTGCCTTCATTGTGTCCCATAAGCTTGGGTATGTTGTACTTTCATTTTCACTGAATTCTAGGAAGTCTTTAATTACTTTCTTTATATCTTCCCTAACCAAGCTGTCATTGAGTAGCAAGTTGTTCAGTTTCCATGTATGTGCAGGCTTTTTGTTGTTTCTATTGTTGTTGAGGTCCAGATTTAGGCCATGCTGGTCAGATAGGATACAAGGGATTGTTTCAGTTTTCTTGTATCTGCTGAGGCTTGCTTTGTGACCAAATATATGGTCTATTTTGGAGAATGTTCCATGAGGTGCTTAAAAAAAGGTATACTCTTTTGATCTAGGGTGAAAAGTTCTATAGACATCCATTAGGTCTGTTTGAATTAGGGCCTCTGTAAGTGCCCTTGTTTCCCTGTTTTGCTTCTGACCGGATGATCTGTCCCTTGGTGAGAGTGTAGTATTGAAGTCTCCTACTATCAGGTTGTTGGGATCAATGTGTGATTTCAGCTTTAATTATGTTTTATTTACAAATGTAGGTGGTCTCTTATTTGGGGCATAGATGTTCAAAATTGTGATGTCCTACTGTTGGAATTTTCCTTTGATGAGAAGCAAGTGCCCCTCCTCATCTTTCTTGATTAACTTTGGTTGAAAGTCTATTTTATTAGATACTAGGGTAACTACTCCAGCTTTTTTTCTGAGCTCATTTGCTTGAAAAATATTTTTCCAGCCCTTTACTCTGAGGAAGTGTTTATCATTGTTGCATAAGTGAGTTTTTTGGATGCAGCAGAATGTTGGATCCTGTTTCTGCAACCATTCTGTTAGTCTGTGTCTTTTTATTGGAGAATTGAGTCCATTGATGTTGATAGATAATAGTGACCAATGACTGTTATTTCCTTTTATTGTGGAGTTGGTGGTCTTACTATGATTCATTGCTTTTTTTCTTTTTTGTTGGGAAATTATCTGTATCCTATCTTTTCTTTGGGGTAGTGGTTTTCATTGGATTGGAGTTTTTCTTCTAGTATCTTCTGTAGGGTTGGGTTGCTGTGTAGGTATTACATGAATTTCGTTTTGTCATGGAATATTTTGTTTTCTCTATATTGATTGAAAACTTTGCTGGGTATAATAGTCTGGGTTGGCATCTGTGTTCCCTTAAAGACTGCATGACCTCTGCCCATGCCCTTCTGGCTTTCACAGTTTCTGATGAGAAATCTGGTGTGATTCTGATTGGTCTACTTTCATATGTTACTTAACCTTTTCCCTTGCTGCCTTTAATATTTTTTCTTTGTTTTGTAGGTTTAGTGTTTTCACTATGATGTGACGTGTGGTATTTCTTTTCTGGTCTAGTCAATTTGGTTTTCTGTAGGCTTCATGTATTTTTATGGACATCTCTTTCTTTAAGTTGGGAAAATTTTCTTCTATGATTTTCTTAACAATATTTTCCAGTCCTTGGAGCCTGGAGTCTTCTTTTTCATCTATTCCTATTATTCTTAAGTTTCATCTTTTCATGGCGTCCTTGATTTCTTGGATATTTTGTGTTTGGGACTTTTCTGATTTTACTTTTTCTTTGAGTGAGGAATCAGTTTCAGCAAGTGTATCTTCAGCTCCCGAGATTCTCTCTTCCATCTCTCATATTCTATCGGAGATGCTTACCTTTGTGGTTCCTGATCTTTCCTCTAAGTTCTCCAGTTCCAGGAGAACAGGGTTTTTTCTGTTTGTGTTTTCTTTATAGATTCTAATTCTGTTTTCATGCTTTGCACCATTTCCTTCATTTGATTGAATGTGGCTCCTTTTTTTTGGTTTGCTTCCTCTCTATATATCTCTAATTGTTCCTCTACGTGGGCAATTATATTCTTCTGTATTTCTTTGAGAGGTCTGTTCATTTCCTTTTTTTGTTACTGTAGTAACTGGATAATCATAGCTTTAAATTCATTTTCCTGTGTTTCTACTGAATTAAAATATCCATTGATTTTTGGTGTTGCTGGTGGGACTATGGTGTCCTGATTTTTGTTGGGTGAGTTCTTATGTCAACCTTTGGCCATTTGCTTATATGTAATCAAGGAATTGTTTGTTCCTGCAGTCTGAACTTCAGACTGGAACGTCTTTCTCTGGTGACTGGAGTAGTCTTCAGGAAGATCAGGGAGATTCAGTGGTTTGATAGTGTGTGTTGTTGCTTCAGTTGTATCTGTGGGAGGAAAAGCCGCTGGCACAGAATGGTTGTTGTGTGAGGTGGGAGGGAGGAGTGTGTGTGTGTGCTCATGTGCGCTCTCAGAAGTTTGCCTTGAAGGGGAGTGCTGGAGAGTGTAGGTGCTTGGGACATAGGGCTTGGGAGAAAGCACAGGAGGGGATGTGGATGCTAGTGTGGTTAGCAAGCACAAATTGCCGGCCCAAAGCACCTGCACAGGTTTCCTGAATACTCCATGGTCTTCAGTTTGTGGCGGGCTCAGCAGGCTGGGCTCTGAGGTCTGTTGCTGACACTGCGGGCGGGACACGTATTCTGTTGTGAGCTCTGTGTTCCCGGCCCTGTGCTCTGTGCTAGAAGCTGTGAGCACCACAGGCTAGTTGCTACTCGGTCCGGAGGCTTGGCACCTCGCTCTGGGCCAGAGGCTGTGTGTTCCGGTCTGAGATGGTGGCTGGGGGCACTGTGGGAGGCTGTGTGCTCAGATCTAGGCCAGCAGATATGTGCCCACCAATCTCCAGGACCTTTTTCCAGGGATTGATTGGGTGACCTGAGGATTGTCCCATTTGATTTCCTCACCATAGGATTTCCTCTCACCTGGCAACCGCTAACGCTGGTGTTTTAGGTCCCAGAGTTCAGTCTCCTGGTCGCTGTGCCAGCACTGCTGTCCTACTCCTCAGACACAGTGTCCTCCTGGGGCCGCCATCTTGGATGCTCCTGTGTACTAATATCTTAATGCCTATAAGGTTATTATTTTAAGGATTTTTCCCTTGGGTATCTATTCGGGTATACAAAGAAATACGATCATACTTACCCACCACTTCTATCTCCTTCTCCTTCTGTATTCCTCCAAGTTTTCCTCTTCACAACACCAAGATTTAAAAAGATATAACCATTGAGTACAGGTCATACTGCCTGTTTGAGGCTATGTGCATAGGCTTGAGGCTATCTTCTAAAACATAATAAATTTTATCAGTGGTCATATTCAGAAAGAAAGAAGGAAAGAAAAAGATGGAAGAAAGAAAGGAAGAAAGAAAGAGAGAAAGAAAGAAAGGAAGGAAGAAAGGAAAGAAGGAAGGAAGGAAGGAAGGAAGGAAGGAAGGAAAGATTCTCTTGCTGGGATTTTGGCTGGTGTGATTGTCTTACACAGCTACTGTGAACTTGTGAGTATGACAGCCATGTCCAGAAGACAGCATTTAAAAGTACCCTTCCCCACCCTCTTCTCTTACATCCCTTCTGCCTCCTCTTTTGTGATTGTCTGAGCCTGGAGTGTTGTATGGGTGATTTGTCTGAAACTGCCACATTTGGAGCTGAGCACTCATTCACATATTCTCAGCACTTTGAATAATCTATGCATATGCACATTGCTTACTGTCTCTGAGTAAGGTTGTGTACAGCCCTGTTTTCATTTCAGATCTGATCCCCATTCTGGCTCTGCAGGTTCTGCTGAACAGTTTCAGGATGTAATTTTTTTTTTACAATTTCATAAATGTATATAACTGATTCTGATTACTTTCAATCCCTCTATCCTCTGTTGTCTCCTCCCTACCTCTTGTTAATCCTCACTCCTTCCTACAATTTTTTCTCTGTTCACATCTTCATGTTTTGTTTTGTGACCCACTGAGTTTAGTGAGGACCATAGGTTGGTAACCAGGTGGGCTCACCTGTGTGTATGCCACTAAAGACAATGACTCCTCCTCTCCCAGCATCCATTCTGGGAAGAATCAGACTTCATAAGAATCTTCCCTGGGCCAGTCTAGTGCCAATTCTTTCTTGAGTGAAGTGACCAGAAGAGGTCATTATAAAGCCTTTCTTCCTGTCTTTCTCCTAGTACTTCTCTCCAGCTGTCTCTGCCTCCCTGTCTCTTTCTGTCTGTCTTTGTCTCAGTCTCTCTCTGTCTCTCCCTCTCTTTATTTCTCTTTCCTTCCCTCCCTCTCTTCCTTCTGTCTTCCCTCCCACCTCCCCTACTGTGATTGTTTCTGGTACCAGAGGAGTACAATAAAAATCTTTTTAAAGGCTGAGACATAATTTTAAACAGCTTATTTTCCTGGCTCTCATGATTTTTCCTACCCATCTTCTGCAATGAAGTCCTACTCAAAAAGACTCCTCTTAAACCTATATCCTATAAGAAACTGTATGTGTTTTCTTCTAGTAATTCCAGGATTAACACATTTGGTTTTTGATCTATTTGTAGTCAGTTTTGGGGAAAGGTGGTCAATATATAGGTCTAATTTTATGCTTCTTCATGTGTACATCCAATTTCCCATCATGATTTGTTGAAGCTATTTTCTTTTCTCCAGCTTATGATTTTAGCATCTTTGTTAAATTATTAGTGACTGCAATTTGTGTTCAAACCTCATATTTTCTTCCACTGTTATACATGTCTATTTTTGTGCCAGACCCATATTAGGTTTATTACTATGACTTGGTAATTTATCTTGAGATCTGCAATGGTAATTCCTTTAGGATTGTTCTTTTTTGATCAGGATTGTTTTTGGCTATCTGAGGCCTTTTGGGATCCATATGAGTTTCATTTCATATTTCTGTAAAGAAATAGGTAATCTGATTGGGATTTCTTTGAATATGTTAACAGCTTTTGGAAGAATGTTAATTTTCCCAGTTTTCTACCAAATCACGAGCATGAGATGTCTTTCCATTTTCTTTACCTCTTTCTTCAGAGGGTTAAATTTTTAATTGTAAATATCCTTCACCTACTTGGTTAGGCTTATTCCTAGACCTTTATTCCTTCTTCCTTTCTTTCCTTCTTTCTTTCTTTTCTTTTTTTTTTTTTTGAGGCTACTGTAAGAGTGTATTCACAATCTCTTTCTCTATACACTTGTTGTTGGTATATAGAAAAGCTATTGATCTGTGCAAGTTTATTCCGTATACTGTCACACTGCTGAATTTGTTTATCATTTCTAGAAGTTTTTCAGTAGAACTTTTGGATTCTCTTATGTATACATCATGTCATTTGCCAACACGAATACTTTGACTTCTTTCCATAATTAAATCACTGTCTTATTGTGCTTGCCTTATTGATCCATCTCTTCTGGCAAATTTTATTTTGAAGTCCATATTATCAGATATTAGGGTAGCAACTCCTGATTGTATCATGATACTTTTGAATTGAGTACTTTTGTTCATCTTTTACTCTAAGTTAGTATCTGTTTTTCAAACTAAGATGTATTTTTGTAAATAACAGATAGATGGGTTTTTCCTTTCTCTCCCTCAGAAAAAGACAATCAAGTAAAAATAAAGGTTGAAACCAACTAATGTGAGAATGTAGAACAATATGTTTTGTTCATATTCTTTTTGATCCACCAACTTTTCCCAGATACTATACTCCCTGTCCAGAAACTCCATGTTCTTTTTCCTTAAATATAGAAGCAAAACAAAGAAGTGTGCACATGCATGTGAATACCCCACACGTACACACACACAGAAGTTGGAGCTGTATACTAGTCAACTGAGCAAAAGCCCTGCCTTGGAGTGTGGTTGATGTACCTACTATCACTCCATTGATGAAAACAGATTTTTCTTCTCCCAGCACATACCAATTACAGATAACTTGGCTGGAGGTGAAACATTTTGTCCATTTCCCCCATTGTGTGCTGACATTTTGCCTGGCTTGAGCTTGTATTGTTTGTGTGTATGTTATCACTGTCTCTGTGAGTTCATAAGTACTCCAGCCATGTTGTGTCTGGAAAATGCTGTTTTCTGGGAGTCATAGACCACATCTGTCTCTTATAACTGTAACTTCCTTTTCTTCTGCATAGATTCATGAACAGTGATGGTTAAAGGTATAGTAAAGACATCCCATTTAGAGTTGAGTCTCCAAAGGCTCTCACTCTCTGCACAATGTCCAGTTGTGGATCTTTATGTAAGAAGAAATTTCTCTGATGAGAGTTCAGCAATGCACCAAATAAATGGACATAGAAATATGTCATTAAGGTCATGCTGAAATCTACACTCCTTGGGAGAATATACAGGAAGGAGGACCCAGGTGGGTATGATCAATGCTCGTTTGGATGAACAAATGGGATGGACATTGAGTAGAGGAGAAAACAAGCAACAAGACAGGAGTATGCCAAGGAGGACCTCTGGGGGGGTCAACATAAAGATGTATCAGAGCAGATATTAAGACTCGCGATCAGGCCTTTGGCAGAGGGCAAGAAGTGATGATAGAAATGGAGGAGGTTGGTGAAACTTGGAGAGAACAAGAGCTCCACAATGACTAAACTGAGCAGGGCACAGGGGTCTTGTATGAGACGGTTTCTACAACCAAGGACCACGTGTGGATGTGGCCTGGAACCCCTGTTCAGATGGGACCCAGGATAGCTCGGTGTAGGACTAAAGACCCTAGTGAGGGAAACAGGGACTGTTTCAGTCTTGAACTT
>CM053765.1:61881001-61896896 GCA_028658305.1 Pachyuromys duprasi
TTTTTATTATTATGACACATGACTTATCTAGTATTTGATTTTTAACCTCAGTTGTGGTTGGTCACTCCCATAACCTTTGCACCACTGTTTCAACAGTATGCATGCACACCTTGAAGGTGTTTCCCTGATCTTTCTCAAAAATGTTTGCCTTTTGTATACAGAAAAGGCTACTGATTTTTGTATGGTAATTACTGTGTATCCTGAGAACAATGTCAAAAATTGTATGCATGTTTAGTATACATATTACATATGTGTATACTTGTAAATTTTATATGGTGTCTTTGATTTTTGATTTATAGTTTTTAATTATTATTAAATTAGTTTTTGAAAATTTCATATGTGAGTACTTTTATGTAATAAATCTAACATCTGTTTTTTGACTCTTTATTTTTCTACATTTTTTAAATTTATTACAACTTATCCACTTTGTATCCTAGCTGTAGCTCACTCCCTCATCCCCTGCCAGTCCTCCCCTCCATCCCCTTTCTCCTCCCATGTCCTTTCCCCAGTCCACTGATAGGGAAGTTCCTCCTCCCTTTCCATCTGACCCTAGCCTATCATGTTTCATCAGAACTGTCTGCATTGTCTTCCTCTGTGCCCTGGTAAGGCTGCTTCCCTTACCAGGTGGAGGTAATCAAAGAGGCAGCCCATGAGTTCATGTCAGAGACAGACCCTGTTCCCCTTACTAGGGTATCCTACTTACAGACTTGAGCTGCCATGGCTACATCTGTGCAGAGGTTCTAGATTATCACCATGCATGATCCTTGGTTGGAATATGAGTCTCAGAAAAGACCCCTGGGCCGAGATTGTTCTTGTTCTGTTGCTCTCCTTGTGGAGCTCCATTCCCCTCCAGGTCTTTCTATCTCCCCCTTCTTTCATAAGATTCCCTGCACTCTGTCCAAAGTTTGGCTATGAGTCTCAGCACCCAGTTTAATACCCTGCTGGGTAGAGTCTTTCAGAGGCCCTCTGTGGGTAGGCTCCTGTCTTGTTCCTTGTTTTCACCCTCTTCCAATATCAATCCCATTTGCCTTTCCTCCTTCTTACTTAGCTGCTTTAGGCATACAGATTTTAGAACAAAACAACAGCCTACAGATTGGGAAAGGATTTCACCAACCTTATATATGGCAGAGGGCTAATATCCAGAATATGTAAAGAACTCAAGAAGTTAAAAAGCAACAAATCAAGTAATTCAATTTTAAAAATGGGGTATAGAACTAAACAGATAATTCTCAATAGAGGAATCTCGAATGCAGAGAAACAAAGAAATGCTTAACGTCCTTAGCCATCAGGGAGATGCAAATCAAAATGACCCTGAGATTTCACCTTACACCCATCAGAATGGCTAAGATCAAAATCTCAAATGACAACACATGCTGGAGAGGATGTGGAGAGAAGGGTACCCTTCTCCATTGCTGGTGGGAATGTAAACTTGTACAACCACTTTGGAAATCATCTGGTGCTTTCTCTGAAAATTAGGAATAGTGCTATCTCAAGATTAAGCTATACTACTCTTGGGCATATATCCAAAATATGTTCAAGTATACAAGGACATTTGTTCAACCAAGTTTGTAGCAGCTTTATTTGTAATAGCCAGAAGCTGGAAACAACCCAGATTCCCTCAATTGAGGAATGGATACGAGAATTGTGTTACATTTACACAATGAAATACTACTCAGCAATTAAAAACAAGGAAATCATGAAATTTGCAGGCAAATGGTGGGATCTAGAAAAGATCATCCTGAGTGAGGTATCCCAGAAGTAGAAAGACATGCACGGTGTATACTCACTTATAAGTGGGTACTAACATCTGTTTTTAAATGATTAAATGTTTACTCTTTAGAAGCTGGGTGTGGTGACATATGCCTGTAGTCACAGCTCTTGAGAGGTAGAAACAGGAGAAACTAGAGTTTGCCATCATCCTCATCACATACATAGACTAGAGACAGCTTGGCCAACATGAGGCCCTGTCTCTAACATAAACTAAAAGGACTTCAATTATTCTTTCTGAAAATTTCCCTCCCCCAGGATGAAGAACATTTTTAAAATGAGAAAAAAGAACTTAATTGAACAAGGAAACAGAGAGGTTAGTTTACCTGGAGTTTTAAATACTAGCCAATTTCAAACAGCTAATGATATTAACATACTAATACATAAGGTATATATTCAATTGATTTCAGAAAAAAAATAGTTACTATAAGTCTTTCAGTGGTTTTACCTATGTAACAAAGAATCTTAAATTTTTAGGTTTTTATTATTATTTACTAAAATGTATTCACTTTGTATTCCAGCTGTAACACCTTCTCTCATTTCCTCCCAGTTCCACCCTCCCTTCTTCTCCTCCCTCTATGTCCCTCTCCTAGTCTACTGATAAGGGAGGTCCTCCCTACTACCTAACCCTAGCCTATCAGGTATCACCAGGACTGTCTGGCCTACTTAGACCACTTTGCCAGAAAGAGGTGATCAAAGGGTTGGCCATTGAGTCCATGTCAGAGACAGCCCCTGCTGCCCTTAGTAGAGAACCCACATGAAGACTGAGCTGACCATGGGCTACATCTGGGCGACATTTGAGGTCTAGGTCTTCTCCATGCATGGTCCTTGGTTGATTCATCAGTTTCTGCAGGTCCCCTGGGCCCAGATTTTTTTGCTCTGTTGCTCTCCTTGTGGAACTCCCATCTCCTCCAGGACTTTCTGTCTCCCCCTTCTTCCATAAGATTCCCTGCACTCTGCCCAAATTTTGGCTATGAGGCTCAGCATCTTCTTCAATACCCTGCTGGGCAGAGTCTTTCAGAGCCCCCCCCCCTGTGGAAGGCTCCTGTCCTGTTCCCTCTCTTCTCCTACTTCCCCTATCCTGCTTGCCCTTTTGAATGAGGATTAAGCCTCTTCCCTCAGGTCCTCCTTGTTGTTTAGCGTCTTTAGAACTATGGATTTTAGTATGTTTAACCTATATTATCTGGGTAATATCCATTTATAAGTGAATAAATGCCATGTGTATCTTTCTGCTTCTAGAATACCTCTTTATTAGATCACCTTGAATATTAAAAATTTTATAAATAGGGTTAATTTAATTTGTTATTTTTTTTCTTTTCAAATATATGCTATACATTTACTTATGTCTTTATCATTGACCAGTAATATAAAGTCAGGTTGGCTGGGAATTTTGGTACATGACTTTGATGTCAGCTCTATGAAGACAGATGCAGGTAAATGTTTGTGAATTTGATGCCAGCTTAGTTATATGTCAAATTCTAGCCACCCAAGGCTACATAGTGAGACCCTGTCTCAACAACAACAAAATAAAGCCAAATTGTATACTATGACACAACTCTGAATAACAATTAACAAGAAATAGATTCTCCATTCTCATAGATGACTTTTCTGTATTCACCATATTTTAGGCAATAAATATGGATGCATCGCAGACTTTATAGCTCAACACAAGAAGCACAAAATAAATTGTGCAACTTACCTGAAGAAGACATAGTATAGAGTAGAATCTTTGAAATTCAAGAAGTTGAGAGAACATATCAAAAACAATGGTCAATGCAATGCACTGAATTTCCCACATTAAGTCATTTTGTATGATAGGGAAAATTATGCGGTCCAACATAACATGTTATTGCCTTTGCCACATACATGAGCTAGAAGTTATAAGTAATAAGCTGTAAGTATATCAGGTAAAAGAGAACATGCTTTCAAATTCTATATATTCAAAAGACACATTTATTTTACCCAAGAGAAGACTGAAAATAAAGCAGGGTTAACTCAGTATCATAGTGTTTGACTACATAGAAATACTGAATTTATATCAAAGTTTATTTTTTAAAGACTAGTGAATTACCTTCCCTCTGCATGTGTACATGTATGTATGTGTGTGTTGTGGCAACATGTATCACGGTGAGCATGTGGAAAGGAGCGGAGAGCTTGTGAGAGCCAGTTTCTTCCTTCCCACAATGTGGGTTCTGGGGATCAAACTTAAGCTGTCGGAAGGTCAGAGCACCTTCTCCTCTGCAGCTTGCTTCTGTCCTAATTATGGTTTATGTGTTAAATTGTATTCCTTCCAACTTTTTTACCTATATACAATATTAATTTATTGATGCAGATTGATCGTGCCATTTCAAATCAGCACCAAGTATTATTTAACTGTGAATGCCTGGAAAAGAAAAACCAGTCTAACTATCAGAAGCTTGTAGGTTTGATATATGCCCAGAAGAAAGTCAAAATGCTTGAGGACAGTGAGAAGAATCTCAAACAGGAAGTCTTAAGCCTCAAAACTCACATGGAAAAGAATATGATAGACCACAGAGAGGCAGAAATATATAAGGGAGCAATTGAAGAAAGATCTAAAAAGCAGCTGGAGGAAAATTTTACTGGAATCTATCTATTCTTACAGGTTAATATTGCTATCTTTTAGTATGCTTTTCTCATTGCAAGCTGTATTTTCAACCTATATTTTACATGGACTTTTTTTCTTCCTTTATAGCAATTTGTTTTGTAGACTTGTCAAAATAAGCCATCTATTTCTTCAGTTAAATATCACTGTTTGCATTATAATTATTCAGTAATCACATCTGATTTTTAGGAGTACTCGGCAAAAAATATGTCTTGAAGAGAAGAAAATAGTTACATAGAAATCATAATGTTATAGAATTGTTCATAAAACCCATTATTTCATAAGAACACTTGTAGTTATAAGACTAGTTCATGTTCAAGCACTTTCTTAGCATGTACGAGGCCCTAATCTTTAGCTACAGAACACAATTTTCATTTTAAAAGTAATTCTTCTCTGGGTGGTGATGGCGTACAACTTTCAACTCCCCAGTCAGGAGGAAGAGGCAGGCGGATCTCTGTAATTTCGACGTTAGCCTCATCTACAGAGCTAGTTCCAGGACATCCAGGCTGCACAAAGAGAAACTGTCTCAAAAGAAACCAAAATTTTGAAAACCCTTATATATTGCATTTGATATTAAAAACAAATATTTCAAGTCCAGCACCTTTTCCAGATATTTAGTATTGCTTTGTGTCATTGATTCAATAAAGAGCATAATAATAAGATATTATGGGGTATACTGATATTGTTAATTTAAAATTTTTACTTTATGGGTGCTTGCCTATATGTATGTCTTGTGTGCCACATGAGTGCCTTGTGCCATTAGAGCCAGAAGAAGAAGAAATCAGATCCCTCAGAACTGGAGTTCAGCCAACATGTAGGTGCTAGGAATCAAATTGGGGTCTTCAAGAAAGGCAGCAGGTTCTGGTAACTGCTGAGCCACTGCTCTAGCCAGGATAGCCTGTTGTTGTTGTTGTTGTTTTTCTTTGAAACTGAATGATATGTGGAGGTCAGGGGACAATCTGATGGAGTTGCTTATCTTCCACCATGTGGGTCCTGAGGATGGAACTCAGGCCATTAGGCATGGCATTAGGTGCCTTCACTCATCTTGCCAGGTTAAGTTTTAAGGTATAGCTTTTGATTTCTTTGTAGACCCAGTCTGAAGTACATGATCAGTCAGAGCAGAGGAAAGAGAATTCTCTTGTTAAGATAAGAACGGAAAT
Source organism: Pachyuromys duprasi (assembly GCA_028658305.1). Taxonomy (NCBI): domain Eukaryota; kingdom Metazoa; phylum Chordata; class Mammalia; order Rodentia; family Muridae; genus Pachyuromys; species Pachyuromys duprasi. The sequence goes on from CM053765.1 coordinate 61,886,552, forward strand.
GAAGTCCAGAATCAAAGACATGGAATTAGCAGTCTCCACACTGAAATCTCAAGAAGACTCTGACAAACTCAACTTGGAAATATACAAGCAAAGCTGTCAAGATCAGATAAAGGTAACAGCGTTGCTGTCTGAAGAAATCAGCAAGTACGTTAAACTGAGTCCCAGAAAATAAGGTAAGCTGATTAACTTCATAGTAACTTAAAAGCTTAACAAAAAATTTCATGAAATCAATAGGAATCCAATGTCAACTCAACAAAATTTTGCAAAATAGCTGAAGTAAATTAATCTCCCTTAAAAAAAAAACTTGGGCACAGGTAACATTTCTTGTACTTTTGTGTTGCTTTCTTTTCAATATTTTCTTAAAATAAAGCTGATATGTTAATATTTCAGCTAAGTATAGATGTAGCTTTCTAATTAATACAGCTTTCTTTATCATGTTTCTTGTCAATGTTCACTTAAGTAGACATATTGACAGGTTCAAGTACATGACAGGCAAATACAAATAAAGCCAAGCAGTTCAAGCACCACTCCTCCGGTACTTGGCCAATTAACTCTGTGACCTTCAGACTTAACTTGAGTAACCTGGAATCAAACTTTATTTTGATAGTTTTCTGCTGTACCTAAAGTCCTGCTAATGAATGATAAAAGAAAGGACAAGGGATGAAGCTAGTACAGTTCGTGAACTGGTGAAACCTGATTCCAGAGTCACTGTGGAAGTAGATCAATCCCAAGTCTCCCGTATTCACTTGGAGCAAAAATTGCATTGGTTATTTTGAACACTAGCACATTTTTTTGCATTTACCCCTACAGGCTTTGGCTGTGAATAATTTGTCAGTGACAATCATTTAACTTAAAATGTGTGAACCAAAGGCTCAAAAATATCTTTGAGGAATAATTACAGCTCCCTAGCTTGGCTTACAAAGTACCATTCAGTGTAAATTTTAATGGTATTTTAGTGCTATATTTTAGTCAGGTCAACATGACACAGACATATATGTATATATACATATGTATATACATATATATATATATATATATATTTAAATGCCTGTTGTGTGAAACAATTGAAACTACTTGCAGTCTAACCTTGCTACCCTTCAAATATAGGCATTTTACTTATTTATTTATTTACAACCAAGCTTTATTTTTATTATTATTTATTACAATGTATTCACTTTGTATCCCAGCTGTAGCCCTCTCCTTCATCTCCTCCCAGTTCTACCTTCCTCCCTCCTCCCCCTCCATGTCCCTTCCCTGGTCCACTAATAGGGGAGGTCCTCCTTTCCTATGATCTGACCCTAGCCTATCAGGTCCCATCAGGACTTTCTGGATCCTCTTTTTTTTGTGGCCTAGTTAGGCCACCTTGCCAGGGGGAGGTGATAAAAGAGGAGGCAACCGAATTCATGCCGGTGACTGCCCCTGCTCCCCTTACTAGGGAACTCATATGGAGACTGAGCTGACCATGTGCTACATTTGAGCTATATCTAAGGTCTAGGTCCTCTCCATGCATGGTCCTTGGTTGTTTCATCAGTCTCTGCAGGCCCTCCGGGACCCAGATTTTTTTTGGCTCTGTTGGTCTCCTTGTGGAGCTCCTGTCCAGTCCAGGTCTTTCTATCTCCCCTTTCTTCCATAAGATTCCCTGAACTCTGCCCAAAGTTTGGCTATGAGGCTCAGCATCTGCTTTAATACCCTGCTGGGTAGAGCCAGAGACCCCGTGTAGAAGGTTCCTGTCCTGTTCCCTGTCTTCACCTACTTCCAATGTCTATCTTGTTTGCCCTACTGAATGAGGGTTAAGTCTATTCCCCAGGGTCCTCCTTGTTGTTTAGCTTCTTTAGGACCATTGATTTTATAGTATGTTTAGCCTATATTAGCTGGCTAATATCCACTTATAAGTGAGTATATACCATGTGTGTCTTTCTGCTTCTAGGTTACCTCACTGAGGATGATCTTTTCTATTTCCATCCACTGTCCTGCAATTTTTATGATTTTCCTGTTTTTAATTGCTGAGTAGCATTCCATTGTATAAATGTACCACAATTTCTGTAACTATCCCTTGGTTGAGGGAGAGCTAGGTTCCTTCTAGATTCTGGCTATTATGAATAAAGCTGCTATGAATATAGTTGAACAAACTTCTTTTTGAATAATTGAGCATCTTTCAGGTATATGTCCAGGAGTGGTATAGCTGGATCTTGGGCTAACATTATTCCTAATTTTCTGGGAAAGTGCCAGATTTATTTTAAAAGTGGTTGTACAAGTTTGCATTCCCACCAGCAATGGAGGAGGATTTCCCTTTCTCCACAACCTATCCAGCATGTGTTGTCCCTTGAGTTTTTGATTTTAGCCAATCTGATGGGTGTAACTTGTAAAACTCAGTGTCATTTTGATTTGCATTTCCCTGATGAGCATTTCTCCTCCATTTGATATTCCTCTTTTGAGAATTCTGTTTAGCTCTGTACCCCATATTTTAATTGGATTACTTGTTTTGTTGAAAACTTCAAGTCTCTAAAGGAAGAAATAGAAGAAATCAAAAGATGGAAAGATCTCCCATGCTCATGGATCAGTAGAATTAACATAGTGAAAATGGTCATACTACCAAAAACAGTCTGCAAATTCAATGCAACTCCCACCAAAATACCAACACAATTCTTTACAGACCCAGAAAGAACAATTCTCAATTTCATAAAAAAAAAAAACCAGAAGAGCTAAAATAATCCTCCACAATAAAAGACCTTTTAGAAGTATCTCTATCTCTGATCTCAAGCTGTACTATAGAGCAACAGTAATAAAAACTGCATGATATTGGCATACAAACAGAATGGTGGATCAATGGAATCAAATCAAAGATCCAGAAATAAACCCACATACCTATGGACACTTGATTTTTTACGCAGAAGCCAAAACTATACAACAGAAAAAAGATAGCATCTTTGACAAATGATGCTGGTCTAATTGGATGTCTACATGTAGAAAAATGCAAATATATCCATATTTATCATCCTGTACAAAACTAAAGTCCAAGTGGATCAAAGACCTCAACATAAAACTAGACACACTAAACCAGTCTGAAGAAAAAATGAGGACGAGCCTTGACCTCATTGACACAGGAGACAACTTTCTGAACAGCACACAACAGCACAGGCTCTAAGATCAACAATCAATAAATGGGACCTCATGAAACTGAAAAGCTTCTGTAAAGCAAAGGACACTGTTGTCAGAACAAAACAACAGCCTACAGACTGGGAAAGGATCTTCACCATCCCTATATCTGACAAAGGGGTAATATCGAGAATACATAAAGAACTTAAGAAGTTAAATGCCAACAAACCAAGTAAACCAATTAAAAAATGTGGTACAGAGCCAAACAGAGAAATCTCATTAGAGGAATATCGAATGGCAGAGAAACACTTAAAGAAATGCTCAACCTCCTTAGTCATCAAGGAAATGCAAATCAAAAAGATCTGAGATTTCACCTTACACCCATCAGAATGGCTAAGATCAAAAACTCAAGGGACAACACATGCTGGAGAGGTTGTGGAGAAAGGGGAACCCTCCTCCATTGCTGGTGGAAATGTAAACTTGTACAACCATTTTGGATATCAATCTGGCGCTTTCTCAGAATGTTAGGAATAATGCTAACTCAAGATATAGCTATAGCACTCCTAGGCATATACCTGAACTATGCTTAATTATACAAGAACATTTGCTCAACCTTGTTCATAGCAGCTCAGAATCTGGAAATCTGGAAAACCTAGATGTCCCTCAACCAAGGAATGGATATCGAAATTGTGATACATTTACACAATGAAATCCTATTCAGCTATTAAAAACAAGGAAATCATGAAATTTGCAGACAAATAGTGGGAACTAGAAAAGATCATCTTAAGTGAGGTAACCCAGAAGCAGAAAGACAAACGCAGTATATATTCACTCATAAGTAGTTATTAGACATATAATATAGGATAAACATATTAAAATATATACTTCTAAAGAAGCTAAACAACAAGGAGGACCCTGGGGATGATGTTCAATCCTCATTCAGAGGGGCAAATGCCATAGACCTCCAAAGCTGGAGAAGACAAGAAACAGGAAGGAGCTTCCCACAGAGGGGATCTGAAAGACTCTACTGATTGATGTATGGAAGAGAGGCTGAGACTCATAGCCAAACTTTGGACAGAATGCAGGGAATCTTATGAATCTTATAAAAAAGACAGAGCTAGAAAGACCTGGGTGGGACAGGAGCTCCAAAAATACTGGGCCCTGTGGGCCCTGCAGAGACTGATAACCCAACCAAGGACCATGCATGCAGAGGCCTAAAACTCCTGCTCGGATGAGTTCAGATTCCATCTCCAAGTGGCTTCCCCAGTAAGGGCAGCAGGGGCTATCTCTGGCATGAACTTAGTGGGAGGTTTGTGATCACCTCCCTTTGCAGGGTGCAGCCTTGTCAGGCCACAGAGGAAGAAAATGCAGCCAGTCCTGATGAGACCTGATATGTGATGGTCAGATAGTAGGGGAGGAGGACCTTGCCTATCAGGAGAGGCATAGGAGAGAAGAGGGAAGGAGGGTGGGATTGGGAGGATATGAAGGAGGGCCTACAGCTGGGATACAAAGTGAATCAATTTTATTTATAAACAAACAAACAAACAGACAAAATCATTTGCTCTCTCAGCCAAAGAGTTTATTTCTAATAATATATTAAGGTGACAAGTACAGTGATGAGAATCCCACCTGCTACCAAAGCTGGGGAAAAAGTATCACAGAGTCACCGAGGGAGCTGGACCATAACTCACATTAAAAAGCAACCTTTCTTTAAATTAAATTTTTTTACATTAATTACATTTTATTCGCTTTGTATCCCAGCTGTAGCCCCCTTCTTCATTCCCTCCCAATCCCACCTTTCCTCCCTCATCTCCTCCCATGGCCCTCTCTAAATCCGCTGATAAGGGAAGGACCTCCTCCCTTTCCATCTGACCCTAGCTTATCAGGTCTCATCAGGACTGGCTGCAATGTCCTCCTCTGTGGCCTGGCAAGGCTGCTCCTCCACTTGGGGTGGGGGTGGGGGTCAAAGAGGCAGCCACTGAGTTCATGTCAGAGACAGTCCCTGTTCCTCTTACTAGGAAACCCACTTGGATACTGAGCTGCCATGGGCTACATCCGAATAAGGGTTCTAGGTTATCACCACGAATGGTCTTGCTTGGAGAATCAGTCTCAGAAAAGACCCCTGTGCCCAGATATTTTGGTTTTGATGCTCTCCTTGTGGAGCTCATGTCCTCTCCAGGTCTTGCTAACTCCCCCTTCCTTCATATGATTTCCTGACCTCTGCCCAAGGTTTGGTTATGAGTCTCAACGTCTGCTTTGATACACTGCTAGGTAGGGTCTTTCAGAGGCCCTCTATTGTAGGCTCCTGTCCTGTTTCTTGTTTTCTCCTTCTTCCAATGTCCATCTCATTTGTCTTTCTAAGTGAGGATTGATCATCTTACCCCAGGACCTCCTTGTTTAGCTTCTTTAGGTGTACAGATTTTAGTATGTTTATCCTATCTTATAGGTCTAGTATCCACTTATAAGTGAATATATACCGTGTGTGTCTTTCTGCTTTGGGGAATACCTCACTCAGGATGATCTTTTCTAGTTCCCACCATTTGGCTGCAAATTTCACAATTTCCTTGTTTTTAATTGCTGAGTAGTATTACATTGTGTAAATGTACCACAATTTCTGTATCCATTCCTCCATAGAGGGACATCTGTGTTGTTTCCAGGTTCTGGCTATTATGAATAAAACTGATACAAACATGGTGTAACAAATGTCCTTGTTGTATACTTGAGCACAATTTGGATATATGCCTAGGAGTAGTATAGCTGGATCTCAAGGAAGTGCTATTCCTAATTGTATGAGAAAGTGCCAAATTCATTTCCAAAATGGTTTTACAAGTTTACATTTTCCCCCAGAAATAGAGGAGGGTTCCCCTTTCTCCACAACTCTCCAGCATATATTTATCACCCTGCACAAAACTAAAGTCCAAGTGGATTAAAGACCTCAACATAAAACCATACACGTTAAATCATTTAGAAGAAAAAGTGAGGATGAGCCTTGAACTCATTGGCACAGGAGATAACTTCCTGAACAGAACACCAACAGCACAGGGTCTAAGAGCAATAATCAATAAATGGGACCTCATAAAAAGGAAAAGCTTCTGTAAAGCAAAGGACACTGTCGTCAGAACAAAATGACAGCCTACAGATTGGGAAAGAATCTTTACCAAGCCTTTATCTGACAGAGGGCTAATATCCAGCATATATAAAGAACTCAAGAAGTAAAAAAGCAACAAATCAAGTAATCCAATTAAAAAATGGGGTACAGAGCTAAACAGAGAATTCTCTGTAGAGGAATATCGAATGGCAGAGAAACACTTAAAGAAATGTTCAACGTCCTTAGCCATCCGGGAGATGCAAATTAAAACAACCCTGAGATTTCACCTTACACCCATCAGAATGGGATATAAAACTCAAGTGAAAAGCAGTCTTATACTTGAGGAATATGAGGAAGTTCAGGAGAGAGAACAGGGATGGAGATTGAGAAAGCCAGTGAATGAATACAGGTGGTCAGTGTGGGTAAATGAGGTGGGCGTGTACACTGCAGTCTGAAAAATGAGAAATCCTTTGGGAAGGAAGTAGAATGATATTGGAAATGCAAAGATACTATGAAATGAGTTCTGCTACTACAATCTGTTTGAAAAGATACTATGTTGCTAGACTACTAATCCAAAATTCTTTGTTGCAATAATGAATTTTGTAGCAGCTGATCATGGAGAGCTGTTTTTGTTTACCCCAGATGAAGATAAATATATGTGATCAACTATATATATAGTTGATGTGTATATATATATATGTGTGTGTGTGTACATATATATGTTAATGTTATGCCTCATGCATCATTCACTGAGTACTATCTATAGCCAAGAAAAGGAGGATTGGAAAGGAGAACAACATTGACTTAGAAATGGGGAGGTCAAGAAAGTCGTCAAAAACAAAAAGCTTGAGAAAAGAAATATGTTCTAACTCAAGTAACAGTTTCAAGTTAGGAGATATACTCTATCTTGTTAGGAGACAAAGAATTCTTAGAATAACTGCTTCCCACCATTCCATGGCTATGATGGGCACATGCTAGGGACATGGAGCATGTAAGTGGGGCAGGGGATTTTCTCTTCTTCCCAAAGCAGGACTATACTAGCTGGCCCTGATTCAGCATGCAGCTCATCTTATTCCTCTGAGATCCTTCTGGCTTGAACTAAGCTGCAGGCAGATCCCAAAGAAAAGCCTCAAACTTGCTTTTTTTATGGGCAAACGTACTTATTTTTACTTACAGTTTCAGAGGGGAAGAAATAATCAGAGGGGGAAAGCATGTGAGCAAGAAGCTACATGGTGGAACAAATATCATGCTGAGAGATCATATCTCCATCCACATATAGTAAGCAGACAGTGAGAGGGAGAGGGAGAGACTACTTCCAAAATGCAACGACACAGAATATATATTCTCATTTCAAAAGAGAGGCATTAACACTGAAACCCAGGGGAGAAAACGGCAAATTCTCTAACTCCATGTCTGAGATCTGGATTTTACTTTCAAAGGACTTAGACTTCTCAGCCTTGAGCTCCTGCTGTTACTGCAGATGCTTGCTGCCATATCTCCCCGCCATGATGAACTCTCAACTCTTTGGAACTATAAACAAAATTAAATACTTTTACCTATAACTTGCTTTTGGTTATGGTGTTTTATCACATCAACAGAAATTTAGCAAAAAATGTTTGAGAATGGAGATCCCATGAAGAATCTGGCCATATTGCTTTTTGAAGCAATCAAGCTGATCATTTTCAGCTTGTATCTTAAGAATTTACATGACACTAAACTTAGAAGAAATGGGCTAATTAATTTGGGGGAGGAAATTCCAAGACAGAATAATGTTGAGTCTTTGCCATTGTTATTACTGATTACTCTTACACAAGTATAAATGAAACAGAGCAACTCAAGCTTGCTTTTTTATGTGGAGAAACTGCGTCACTCTAAAATCCCTGCTAGTGTGGCCTCAGAGTCAGGAGTCTTAGTGATGTCTACTAGAATATTTACTGGTCTTTTGCCTTTAGTATTAATCTTAGGAGATGAAATTGTTAATATACTGACATAAAGCCCTACCCAAGGCATGTGTTTCGTAAGGTGGTAGAGACTGCTAAATTGATAACACTTAAAAAGCACAACACTTCTCCTTAACATTATATCTTTAGCTAATCTCCCATTGTTTATTGATATAATTCTTCTTACAAGTCTCCCTTATCTCAAGTGAATGAAAATATTAGTCTACGCTATTATGCAACAGACAGCATCCTTTGACCAATCAGTAATGAAGTAAAAATATTCACTAAAGAATAATTATGGCTGTTAAGAGTATCAGTTTATGTTTTCATGGAATCTCCAACTCTGGCTCTTACCCTGAGATTTAATAGAAATTCCACTTCTTGAAGCTCCATGTCAGACATAAACTTAGAACAATTGTTCATTCTAGCTGAGTCCAGCTTTCTAGTGAACTCAGTCTTATGGTGAAGCTGAGCATCAAATTCTAAGTGTGTACCATGTGAATCATCATGAGCCTCTAGCACATGCCATTTCACCTAGAGTAACATTAGCCATTGTTCTTCTCTCAAAACCACAATTAAGAAGTGAGTCATCTACATTATCAGTATGTATACCACAAAGACATGTGTTATTGCTTCTACCAATAGAATCCTAGTCACATGACTTACATATCCGTGAACAAAGTCTCTCTGAGCACCCATTGGGCCTGGTTAGGTATCCAGGGGCAAAGTCAGCATGTGGCAACTACAGTGATGAGGTACCTTCTCAGAGCATCTTGCACCTTAGGTCACACTCTAATTATGTGGACAACTTTTCCTAATTCAATTTTTTAGTTATCTATACAAAACTTTAGTTATCACTGAGCACTAAGTTCACTGATAAAATGTGCCTTTATCATGAGTAAGACACTGTGCAATTTCTATAATTTTTCCATCCACGCCCTAAAAAATTTATTTTTGTTTAGACTGAATAAACTACAAAAAGTTCTGGGTCAATGCTTTAGGTATCTTCAGAGACATGTAATGACTTTTTCCTATTTAATTTTCAGAATGAATGAACTCTGCTCTAGGGATGTGAGTCCTAGAGATTTGATTTTGTTGTTTCTTTCAAGAGGGAAGATCACTTCTGTATACATACAAAAGGAAGAATCGCTTTGTTTTATGCAATAGCTAATCATATATATTTCTTCTCTATCTTATACAAAAGAAGGTAAAATGATAATTGAAGCAATGGTTCCCAAATTTGATGAAAATTCTACACACACACATCTAAAAGTCTTAATTAGCACAAAACAAAATGTATATAAATAGCACTTGAGCACACACAAAATCAAACTGCCAAAATGGAGTCCTAAAAACAAAAGTAAAATATGCACAAGAAAAAAAATACATTACAAACAAAAACAAATATAAAGGAAAATTTTTATGTCTTGGTTAGGGCTTCAATTGCTGCAATAAAACACCATGATCAAAAAGTAAGTTGTAGAGGAAAGGATGTATTTGGCTTATGTTTATATATCACTGTTAATCATCACAGGAAGTGAGGTCAGGAACTCAAAAAAGCAGGACCCTGGGGGCAGGAGCTGATGCAGAGGCCATGGATGGATATTGCTTACTGGCTGGCTTTCTATGGCTTGCTCAGCCTGCTTTCTTACAGAACCCAGGACCACTAGCCATGAGGTGACCCTACTTCTAATGGGCTGGGCCCTCTTCCATCAATCACTAATTAAGAAAATGCCTTACAGACCTGCCTACAACCTGTTCTTATGGAAGCATTTTCTTAGTGTAAGTTCCATTCTCTCAGATGACTTCAGTTTTTGTTCAGCACAGTTTTTCTTCTGAAAGCAATATATTAAAGATGAAGATGATACTGTTATAAAAGCCCATGAAAACCACTGTCAAGATCAGTTTCACACTCAAAGAACAAAATACTTGACCAAATTTGTTGAAAAAAGTAGGTTTGGTAAAATATGGTGACAGCAGATATATTCTAATTCAAGTAATACTTAATCATGACCAGTCACTAGCCTCCAAGATTAGAGTAGAGAGGATTATTTATTTACTTAATAATTACAGTTTATGAGTGGTATAGCTGGGTCTTGAGGAATCACTGTTCCTAATTGTCTAAGAAAGCGCCAAATTGATTTCCAGAGTGGTTGTACAAGTTTGCATTCCCACCAGCAATGGAGGAGGGTTCCTCTTTCTCCACAGCCTCTCCAACATG
>CM053765.1:61897396-61912659 GCA_028658305.1 Pachyuromys duprasi
AGAAGACCCTGAAATAAATCCACACACTTATGGACACCTGATTTTTGACAAAGATGCCAAAACCATTCAATGGAAAAAAGATGGCATCTTCAACAAATTGTGCTGGTCTAACTGGATGTCTACATGTAGAAAAATGCAAATAGATCCATACCTATCCTGCACAAAACTAAAGTCCAAGTGGATTGAAGGCCTCAATATACAACCAGACACACTAAACCACTTAGAAGAAAAAGTGGAGAAGATCCTTGAACTCATTGGCACAGGAGACAACTTCCTGAACAGAACACCAACAGCACAGGCTCTAAGATCAACAGTCAATAAATGGGACCTCATGAAACTGAAAAGCTTCTGTAAAGCAAAGGACACTGTCGTCAGAACAAAACGACTGACTACAGATTGGGAAAGGATCTTCACCAATCCTATATCTGACAGAGGACTAATATCCAGCATATATAAAGAACACAAAAAGTTAAACAGCAACAAATCAAGTAATCCAATTAAAAAATGGGGTACAGAGCTAAACAGAGAATTCTCAGTGGAGGAATATCAAATGGCAGAGAAACACTTAAAGAAATCCTCAACATCCTTGCTCATCAGGGAAATGCAAATAAAAATGACCCTGAGATTTCACCTTATACCCATCAGAATGGCTAAGAACAAAAACTCAAGTGACAATACATGCTGGAGAGGTTGTGGAGAAAGAGGAACCCTCCTCCACTGCTGGTGGGAATATAAACTTGTATAACCACTCTGGAAATCAATCTGGTGCTTCCTCAGGCAACTAGAAATACTGCTTCCTCAGGATCCAGCCATACCACTCCTAGGCATATATCCAAGAGAGGCTCAAGTACACAATAAGGACATTGTAGCAGCTTTATTTGTAATAGCCAGTAGCTGGAAACAACCCAGATGCCCCTCAAATAAGGAATGGATACAGAAATTGTGGTACATTTACACAATGGAATATTACTCAGCAATTAAAAATGAGGAAATCATGGAATTTGCAGGTAAATGGTGGGAACTGGAAAGGATCATCCTGAGTAAGCTATCCCAGAAGTTGAAAGACACGCATGGTATATACTCACTCATATAGATATATACTATAGGATAACCCTACTAAAATCTGTACACCTAAAGAAACTAATCAAGAGGGAGGACTCTTGCTAAAAGTGCCCAATTCCTATCCAGAAGGACAAAGAGGATGGACATCAGAAGAAGGAGAAAACAGGGAGCAAGTCAGAAGGCTGCCACAGAGGGCCCTGGAAAGGCTCTGCACTCCAGACTATCAAAGCAGATGCTGAGAGTTATGGCCAACACTTGGGCAGAGTGCAGGGAATCTTATGAAAGAAGTGGGAAATAGTAAGATCTGGAGAGGACAGAAACTCCCCAAGGACAGCAACAGAACCAAAAAATCTGAGCAGTGGGGTCCTTTCTGAGACTGATATTCCAACCAAGGACCATGTATGGAGATAACCTAGAACCCCTGCATGGATCTAGCCCATGGCAGTTCAGTGTCCAAGTGGATTCCATAGTAATGGGACAGAGACTGTCTCTAAGATGAACTGATTGGCCTGCTCTGTAATCACCTCACCCTGAGGGGGGAGCAGCCTTACCAGGCCACAGAGGAAGACAATGCTGTCACTCCTGATGAGACCTAGTAGACTAGGATCAGAAGGAAGGAAAAGAAGACCTCCCCTATCAGTGGTCTTGGGGAGGGACATGTGTGCAGAAAGGGGAGGAAGGGACGGATTGGGACGAGAGAATGGAGGGAACTACAGGGTTATATAAGGTGAATAAAGTCTAATTAATAAAGACTTTAATAAAAAATAAATAGTCCAACATGGAGAAAATAATGTTTCTTTCAGGATAATTTTACTGTAACTTATTTTTTAAAGTTATGCTTGCTATCTCACAAATATTAAGATTTCTATGTAGTCATTAACATTGTGACTTGGAAGAGCACACATTTGTGAAAATGATCATAATCCTCTTGAATTATTTTCATACTCCATAGACGAAGCAGTTTTCTCAAGTGGATGTAGTGGTACACACCCTGTCACCTCAACATTCAAGAGTGTGACACCAGAATATTGTTAATTTAAGTATTGTCTAGAATGAGATATGTCTAAAAATAAAGTTTAGCGAGGCATTGTGGTACCTTTAATCCCAGCATCAGGAAGCAGAGTAAGGTGGACCTCTTTGAGTTCAAGGTCTGCCTGCTCAACAAAGTAAGTTCTACAATAGCCTGAACTACAAAATATTAAGACCCTTTCTCCAAACAAAACTCAATTAATTGATCAATTAAAAAATAAAACCTGCCCCTAGAGGCATTGCAGGTATGACTGTTGTGTCATATGTGTGTCAGTAGGTGACAGAGAGAAGAGACTACTGTGTTACATGTGTGTCAGTAGATGACAGAGAGGAGAGAAGCTATTTCTTTTTTCTCTTTTTTCTTTATTATTATTAATAATAATTACAACGTACATACTTTGTATCCCAGCTGTAGCCCCCTACCTCATTTTCTCCCAGCCCACCCTCCTTCCTTCTTCCTCCCCTAAATCCCTTCCTTAGTCCACTGATAGGAGAGGTCCTCCTTCCCTGCTATCTGGCCCTAGCCTATCAGGTCTCATCAGGACTGTCTGGATCCTGTTTCTTTGTGGCCTAGTTAGGCCACCTCTCCAGGGGGAGGTAATGAAAGAGCAGGCAACTGAGTTCATGCCAATGACTGCCCCTGTTCCCCTTACTAGCAAACCCTTAGTCAAACTAACTAAAAGGCAGAAAGACACTATCCAAATCAACAAAATCAGAAATGAAAAGGGGGGCATAACAACAGACATGGAAGAAATCCAAACAATCATTAGGTCTTACTTCAAAAGCCTATATCCACAAAGTTTGAAAACAAATGAAATAGACAATCTGTGGCTGGGATGGCTGGGGATGTCATAGGCCCTAGTGTGATTCTTTTGCTAGAGAAGTATAGTGTAACTGTCTTCTAAATACGTAACCTAATACTTATAGATTTGTGCATCCTCGCTTCTCACCAGGAAAAAATATGCAGCAGATGGTGGCTTTTACAGAAATAAACTGTCAAAACACAAAGAATAAGTGACTATGGAATGCTGAGCATGAAATAGAACATTTATACCACACGCTCAATACTCAAGGCTCAGTGAAAATCACAAGGGGAAAAGAAGTTTCATAAGAGTTAGAGGTTGGGGATGATTTCTGGATGTGAGGGAGTCACTGCTCTCGTGGACCGATAGCAGCCATGGCTGCTGGCACAAGACCTGCCCATGATCAAGCCAGTGAGCCCCCAGCATAGAGTGGGGAGGGAGCACGAGGCTCCACCTTCTTCCGAGGCGTTATTGGCATTTGATGGCTATTGAGGGAGAGTCAGTTTGCTTCAGTGATGTGGAGCACAGTAGGTTTGGCATGTACCAGTCAATGGCACTCTGAAGAACTACCTAATTGAACCCAGTGTTAGAGAAGGAGGTGGAGTGGAGGAAGAAGGTGATGTAGAAGAAATAATGAAGTTCAAAAGGGAATCTGGGATGAGGACATGGGGCCAGTGGATATCTAAATACAAAGGACTACCGCCAAGGGACAGATAATAATAATAGTAATAATAATAATAATAATAATAATGATTTGTAAAATGAAGCCCAAATTTGATAAAATTTCTCTCCTGCAAAACTCTTCAAAGGTGAGTAAAATATGACAGAGAATTCTAGATGGTATCAGGTAAAGTTAACTGGTGAAATATGTCTCTAAAATTGGGATACCATACCTCAAGTTAGACATTTCTCCCTGCAGTTGAGGATTCACAAACCCTGGACATAATTGTGTTTCTTTTGATTCTAAAATCTTCTTTTGTAGTAAAATAAGATGATTTTTAATTTTTTTATTGTTCTCAGAAAGCAGTTCAAATTTATGATTTTGAAGTTCCACTGTTCTTTTATATGAGAGAATTGCATACCAGATTATGAGAATGCTGTTAAGATCTGAAAAAAGATAAACACCTTAGGTGATAAATCAACACATATGAATATGTTGGCATATGTTCAAAGTCTTTATATCATACTCCACAGGTATGTGCTCAGTCATGTTCATTGATGCTCTGTTATTAAACATAGGCAGGAAATGGAAACAAGCTAAAACTCATTCAACTAATTACTGGAGAGGGACAACATGGTACAAATACACAGTGAAATTCTATTAGGCTATTAAGACTGTTGAAGTCATAAAATTTGTGTATAGGTGAAAGGAATAGATAATATATGGAGTGAGGTAAACTAGACTTGAAAGTTCCACACAGCATGTATGTTCTTACTGGCATTTCAGGATCTTCAAATGAGTGCATACAACATGAAGTAACTACCAGAGGCAGGAAAGCAGAGAGGGTGTGGAGCTAAAATAAGTTCTGAAGAAGGTGATAGTAAGATGTGGGTTCTATGAAAAGGGATATGGGGAAAAGGGGATTACTTTAACCATGGATAGTGAGCAATGTAACACACAAGGAAAAGTAAGGAGAGATAATTCATATATATATATATATATGGAGAGAGAGAGAGAGAGACAGAGAGACGTACCACATGTGGTAATAAGGCTTTTCCCAACAGCCATAGACTAAAAATAATGTAACAAATAGTGCCAGACATGGAAATATCACTTTGAGTTATTGCTCAGGATTATACAACAGACTCCTAAAACAACATAGGCTGTTAACATTGTTGTTCTGTCTCCCAGAGACTGAAGGTAAGAACTTACTGAAGACTCAGACATGATGTGGAGATAATGAGCTGGAGCTAATTCCAAAGTGTCCTTCCTGAGGACTAGCTCTGATAGTATCTGAACATGCTACACAAGCTACCTCGTGAGAAAAACAATCAATAGTCCTACCTAGCTGTAAAGCCTGTGGAACACAAGCCTGCCTAGATATCTTCAATGATGCAGTACAAACACATTTATCTAGAGAGTAACAGACAGCTGTGTGATAAGATGTCAGCCTGCTCAAGAAGATAGAATATATGACTGGAAATATAAACATGGCCAGCTTCCAGTTTGGGTACAATGGTTATAGTCCTTTAAAAGAAAACCTACTATTGCCAATTTCCTGAACCCATATAACCTTATGTTTTCTAAATACCTGCCCTTTTACCCACTGATAAGTGTAGCCATCACCTCTCATTAAAGCTTATTTGCAGCACATAGTAACTGTTACAGAGCTCCTCAACTGGTGAAAAGGCAGAGAGTAAGTGTCTGTGGAGTACACATTTCCAATTGATCCATCTACAATGCAACAACTATCCGTTAGGTTCAAGGAAAATTACAGAAAATGGCGCATAATAGTTGTAAGAGCCAAGGGGCCAGGATGCCTGCTGCTGGATGATGTCTTTTAGACAAGACATCAACGTTACTGTTGCCTAAACAAGACCTGCAAAATGACAGCACTAGTTGACATGCCAGCATGGACAGGGAACTCTCACAAGGCCTCACCCCTAAAGGAAGAACTAAAGGAAATCAATGGCTGCTGAGAGAGGGTGAATTAGTTTTCTCCCCCCTTATTAGTCATCAAATATAGACTTGTCAGTTTTCCACATGACTATACAAGTAACACTAAATGGACTCAATATGTGTGCATGTGCTTGTGTGCATGCCTCTGTGTGTGTGTATATATAATAGTAATAAAGAAGAGATGGTCTGAATTTGAGGGTGCGTAGAAGACACCTGTGGCATATTTAGGCTGTGAAGAAGGAGAAATGGTTTATTGATGGTACTATAGTATCCGTGTGTGAAAATCTCATAGGAAAGCTTTAATAATGGCTCCACAGTATACCATGCTTTCCAAATTTGAGGGAAGTGTCAGGGAGAACAGCTCCAATGTCACTCTAGTACTCAGAAACAATGAAAAGGTGATCTGGTAAGAGCACAGTAAAGAAGCGAGGTGGATGAGAAGATTAGCTGTTCAGCGCATGCTCACTGAAGCTCAGTGGGATTGGTGGCAGCTCCTGATGAGACTAGTTTTCTCTCTCCTTTGATGTCAAGCACATTTACGATGTGAGCAATACTCCAGTGCACCCTTGTCCTATCTGGCGGTGCTGAGCAATATGTGAACACATCACTATAGACATACAGAGGCTGCTTGCAGTATTCCTACCTTTGCTCTGCCTCCTGAGCTGTTCAGTAAGAGCCAAAGCAGTACTAAAACTGAACATCTCAGAGTCCTCTGAGTTTCTTTCGAATGGTGGGAGTAGTTCATGAGGGTCAAACATGTGATTTTCTTGTTCTTTGACCTATAAAGTGAGTAAAAGAAATTTCAGATATCCTCACATTAATTCTGTCAAACCCTGAATCTAAAGATGTGGTAAATATCCACATTTTTAAATTAAATTTTTATTTTTTATATTAATTACAGTTTATTCACTTTGTATCCCAGCTGTAGCCCCCACCCTCATTTCCTCCCAATCCCACCCTCCGTCTCTCATCATCTCCCATATCCCTCTCCAAGTCCACTGACAGGGGAGGTCTTCTTTTCCTTCCTTCTGATCCTAGTCTATCAGGTCTCATCAGGAGTGACAGTATTGTCTTCCTCTGTGGCCTGGTAAGGCTGCTCCCCCCTTCGGGTGAGGTGCTCAAAGAGCAGGCCAATCAGTTCATGCCAGAGGCAGTCCCTGTTCCCATTACTATGGAACCCACTTGGACACTGAACTGCCATGGGCTACATCTGTGCAGGGGTTCTAGGTTTTCTCCATGCATGGTCCTTGGTTGGAGTATCAGTCTCAGGAAAGACCCCACTACTCAGATTTTTTGGTTCTGTTGCTTTCCTTGTGGAGTTTCTGTCCTCTCCAGATCTTACTATTTCCCACTTCTTTCATAAGATTCCCTGCACTCTGCTCAAGGTTGGCCATAAGTCTCAGCATCTGCTTTGATAGTCTGCAGGGCAGAGCCTTTCTTAGGCCCTCTGTGGCAGCCTCCTGACTTGTTCCCTGTTTTTTCTTTCTTCTGATGTAGGGAACTCAATTTTAATGTTAGCAAACAGGTAGTTTAGATATGGCTGTGCACACCTTTAGTCTCAGGACTCAAGAGAGAGAGAGAAGCAGGTGGATCTCTATATGTTTCAGGCCAGCCTAGTCTAAATAGTAAATTTCAACACAGTCAGAGCTTCATAGGAAGACCTTGTATCAACAACAAAAAACATAGAAATATGTTTCATATAAAATAGCTTTACTTTGGCCACTCTTTCTTAATGACTTTTTTCAAAAATGTTTTCATACAACTGAAAAAAACCTGAATTTTTAATTTTACTTTCATAATATAAGTTTAGATTAATGATGCATTGGTTTGAATTCATATTATGTGTTAATAATTATATTTAAATTTTTCCCTTACCTTGTTCTTTACATTGAAAGTTTTCTTTATAGACCTACAAAAGCATAAAATCTTTTCAGTAAAATATTAAATATATTAAAAAGAATTCTGATTTCTTTCTGCTAAGTATAAAATGCGTTGGCTATTTCAATTACAATGACTTAAAAAGAGAGAACTGAAGTGTAAACAGGAAGAGAAACCAGAATCAGAACCATATTTTTTATTTATTTATTATCACTACCACATCATAAAAAGAACAGTTTTATATCCATCATTCTACAGCAAACATATGCATTATTTCATAGAAGAAAATACACTAGGATTTTTATTGTCATGGTCAGCAAAAACAAATTTTGTGGTCAGCAAATCTCATTTTGAAATAGTACTTTACTCCTTATATGTGGTGAAGACTTTGTGACAGAATGCAAGACAGTCAGTCGTTACTCACTGTTCTAAGCACTGAACTTGTATTAAACTTACTTTAATCCTCACAGCCTATTAGGTATTGTTTACAGGTGCAATGCAGACTGACTGGCTTGGTTACTTCAGCCCAGGCAGCTGGCTGAGTGGAAGATTTAGAATTCACATGCAGAAGTTGTAGCCACACACATTTCATATTATAGTTTAGAATGTAATATTCATCTTCAAATGATTTTAAATTAAATAATAGAAGATAAAAACATTATCATCCCATCCTATTTTATAATAATTATAACAAATAACATTGGATCATAGGTAATTTGGGGGGTTCCTTATCCGAGAATTAACCCAGGGTGACCCTACTTGGCTTTTGAGGTCAGATAAAATGAAACTCATTTGGAGTGGTGTGGCCATAAACTAATTTATCTTACGGTTGTCTGAGAAAGTGTCTGTGTAGTTGGAATTTCCAATTCTTCTACCTCAGCTTTTTGGAATTAAGAATGATCACCTCTCCCTGAGGGAGGAGCAGCCTTGCTAGACCACAGAGGACGACAATGCAGCCAGTCCTGATGAGATCTGATAAGCTAGGGTCAGATGGAAGGGGAGAAGGACCTCCCCTATCAGTGGACTTGGAGAGGGGCAGGGAGGAGATGAGGGAGGGTAGGATTGGGAGGGAATGAGGAAGGGGGCTATAGGTGGAATACAAAGTAAATAAACTGTAATTAATATAAAAATAAAAATTTTAAAAAGAATACAATTTAAAAATATTAAAAAAAAAAAAAGGATGACCGTGCCTTTAATCCTAGCACTCAGGAGGCAGAAGCAGGTGACATCTAAGTTCGAGGCCAGCCTGGTCTACAGATTGAGTGCCAGGACAGCCAGGGTTGCACAGGAAACCCTATCTCAAAAAAACCTAACCGGAGTCAAAACAAAAAGAACAAACAAAGCAAAAAAACCCAAAACACCATGTCCATCTTGAATTCATTGTTTCACAAACTAAAAGATGGAGTTAATGAATGCTCAGCTGATAATTTTTCCCTTTGCAAGCCTGAGGACCTATATTCAAATCTCTAAAAGAAATTAAAAAGCCAGATGTTGGCTGGGTGAGACTCTGAAGACCTGAGTATGATACTCGGGATTTACACAGTGGAATGAGAAAAATGACTCCCACAAGTTGCCCTCTGATGCACACATGCACCTGTGCATACAAAAACGTTTTAAAATATAACATTTTTGAAACTTGGGTGTTGCCATGTACACTTGCAATCACAGCCCTGTGGAGCAGAAGCAGGAAAATCTAGGAAGCTTCCTGGCCAAATCCAGGCAAACAAGAGACTCTGAAACAACATGGTGGATGGTGCCTGAGATCTGGTAGTTGATTGTCCTTTGGTGTCAACATTCATGAACACATGCATAGATAAATACAAGAACGCTTTATATGTAGGCAGTTCTGGACACGTGCTCAACAAATGAAACATGTTTTGTAAATATTCTTCAATAGGTGTCTTTTGATATTCAGCTTCACTGACACATTCAACAAATAATGAGAAAAGAATCATGTCAATGACAAAGTGCAGGGAGGCAAGGCCTTTATGCTTAGAACTTTATAACCCCACCCCAATAACTCTGTGCTACATTGTCGATATATTGTCAAAACATCAATTACTTTTCTAGTGTTTACAGTCAAAATTCCCCCCTTTCTCCAGTGTCTATACCATTCATTTTCACTTCTGATTAAATTATGATTTTCATGATGGTACTATGAAATCTCTTAATGAGTAATTAAATTTTATTCTGCAATAGCAATGTTTCCTATTGCATAATTTTGCAATTAATATGAATTTGATTTTTATTTTTAAATTAAGCCTATTATTTCAAAATTTAATAGTGGGCAGCCTAAAAACATAGGATTTTATAAATTTTTAAATGCTATGTGTGACAATTCATCTTTTAAATTATAGCTTCCTTATTGAATTAGATGAAAATATTCCACCCAAAAAATAAACTCTTACCTTAGAAATATGGTTATGAATAGGTTCCACAGACTTTTTCTAGTGTAAATCTCCCAAGAAAATATATCAAGATTTACAATATTTAAATATAAAAATATAATAAATTGAAAAAACATGCTCTTTTCTATTGGGTCAACCTGACAACTTGCAACTGTAGTCTAAAGGCTTTCATGGAAGTTTTAGAATACATTATTTTATGGATGTAGCAAATTCAATATTCTGGTGACTGTTTAGAGAACCAACAAAATTTATGATTTCACCATGGGTAGTAGTACACTAAGCATGATGCATATGGAAAATGTTTCTATAAATATGTTTAATGTATATATTATATACCCTTGGTATGCCCATGATATGGACATCTGTGATATGGACCCACCTTAGGTCACCCATACCATCCCTGGAAAAAGACCCAGGTCCAGCGGATGCCCAGGTGCCAGACCAAAGCAGAGGATGCAGAGTCCTGCTTGCGCACCTGACTAACTGCCCAGAATAGGACTGTGGGCACAAAGGCTCCAGAGACTAAGTTTCTCTGTCGGGTGACCCACAGAATGGGGAACAGCAGGTTGGACCTCAGAGCACTCAACCGACCTCCCCACAGGCCCCGGAGAAGTTCTTGCGAAAAGTTAGTTTCGGCAGACATCCAGGCACCCAATCACCAGCAAGGCAGAGGCATGCGCGCCTGTGCCTGTGGTTTCTACTCACCATTCCAGAAAGAATTGCTGTCCCCAAAACACAGTCTGGGTGTCCCTGCTGGGAGGAAACCTCACAGCAGAGGGATCATCAGGTCCATCACTCAGGACACCCAGCTCCAGAAGACTTTCTGGGTTCACACAGGCCCTAGGCTCTAGCCTTCTACTGCAGGCATGAGTGCCCTGCTCACCTGCCATTGATTACTGCTAGGGCATAGGGGCACACAGCTGCAACCTCAGACCTACAAAAGCGTGAGAACCATTAGTGCAGCCCTCAGATACTGGTCCAAGTTGCAACCTGTTCTCCCTAACTAAACTGACAAAACTGCAGGACTGGCTGGTTCTTCAAGAGTGCTGCACCCAAAAAAAAAAAAATACACCTTAAGAACAGCAGCTGCAGATCACTAAACTCAGAGCAAAAAACCCAGCAGCAGGGCAGTCATCTCCAGGACCTCTCCTGATGAGAGGAGAGCCTTCCTGAACACCACAGTTACCACACAGGTCCATAAGCCTGAGGTAAACTGTGACAATTCCTGAGACGCACCACCATTCAGTTGAGCATACAAAAAAAGCTGAGGAGAAATACTTCAGAATCCTGCCAAGGGGATTCTCCCCACCCCAGGATGCAGCAGGCACCAGAAATTGACAGACAACACCTGTGATAGCCAGATGAGTAGAGGCCAGCGTAAAAGCACAACCAACATAAGACAAAGCACTATGGCATCCCCAGAAACCAGGTATCCAGGAGCAAGTAGCTCTGAACACCCTAAAATAAGTGAATTTCAAGAAGATGACCTTACATCTGTGATTATGAAGAGGTTAATGGAGGAAGCAAATGAAATGCGTAGAGTTAGAGGGAGATATAGGAAAACAGATTATGGCCATCCATAAAGAAATACAGGAACATGCAGCCAAACAGTTTGTGGCTTTCAGAGAAGAAATGATTAAATCACTAAAAGAAATAAAAGAAACAGCAGAATGTTCAAACAAACAGGGGAAGGAATTAAAGGAAAAACAGGAAAATACAATCACACAGGTGAAGGAAATCAACAAAACAGTTCAAGAGCTGAAGACAGAATTGGAAAAATTAAAGAAAACACACAAACAGAGGAAATCATGGAGAGGGAGAACCTAGGAAAGAAAACAGGAACTACAGAGATAAGCATAATCAACAGACTACAAGAGATGGAAGAAAGAATATCGGGTGTGGATAATACAATGGAAGAAATCGATGTATCCATCAAAGAAAACAATGAATCTAAGAAATTCCTGACACAAATCATCCAAGAAATCCAAGACAACATAAAAAGACAAAACCTAAGAATAACAGGAATAGAGGAAAAAGAAGATTCCCTCCTCCAAGGCCCAGAAAATATTTTCAACAAAATCATTGATGAAAATTTCTCCAACTTAAAAGAGAGGCCTATAAGAATACAACAGGCCTACAGAACACCTAATAAATTAGACCAGAAAAGAAAATCTTCCCGCCACATAATAATCAAAACAGTAAATATACAAAACAAAGAAAAAATACTAAAGGCTGCATGGGAAAAAGGCCAAGTAACATACAATGGGAAAACCCATCAGAATCACACCTGACTTCTCAACAGAGACTATGAAAGCCAGAAGAGTCTGGAGAGATATCATACAGACCCTAAGAGAACACAAATGTCAACCTAGACTACTATACCCAGCAAAACTCTCAGTCCTCATAGATGGAGAAAACAAGATATTCAATGACAAACACAAATTTTAACAACACCTACACACAAATCCAATGTTACAGAAGATACTAGAAGGA
Organism: Pachyuromys duprasi; assembly: GCA_028658305.1. NCBI lineage: Eukaryota > Metazoa > Chordata > Mammalia > Rodentia > Muridae > Pachyuromys > Pachyuromys duprasi. The sequence continues at coordinate 61,909,690 of CM053765.1, forward strand.
AAAATACAACCCAAGAAAACAAACTACTTTCAAGAAAACACAGAAAATAATCAATGTCACTACAGCAAAACAAAAATTAGTCAAGCACACAAACACACTACCATAGCCAACATCAAAGGATCAACATCAAAATCAAAGGATCTAACAGCCACTGGTCATTAATCTCTCTCAACATCAGTGGACTCAATTCTCCAATAAAAAGACACAGACTAACAGAATGGATGCATAAACAAGACCCGACAATCTGTTGCATACAAGAAACACACCTAAGTCACAAAGATAGATATTGCCTGAGAGTAAAGGGCTGGAAGACAGTTCTCCAAGCAAATGGACCCAAGAAGCAAGCAGGAGTAGCCGTTCTAATATCTAAAAAAAAATAGACTTTCAACCAAAATTAATCAAAAGGGATGGAGAAGGGCACTTCATACTCATCAAGGGAAAATTCCACCAGAAAGATATCGCAATTCTGAACATCTATTTCCCAATACAAGGGCACCCACATTTGTAAAACAAAGATTAATAAAACTTAAACCACACCTAGATTCCCATACATTAATAGTGGGAAATTTCAACACATCATTCTAAATAAACAAAGATACAATAACTCTAACAGAGGTCATGAGTCAAATGGACCTAACAGACATCTACAGAACCAAACACAAAAGAATTTACCTTCTTCTCAGCACCTTATGGAACCTTCTCCAAAATTGGCCATATACTTGGTCACAAAGCAAGCCTTAACAGATACAAGAAGACTGAAATAATCCCTTGTATCTTGTCTGAACACCATGGACTAAAACTGGACCTCAACAACAGAAATAGCAAAAAGCCTACACACACATGGAAACTGAACAACTTGCTACTAAATGACAGCTGGGTCAGGGAAGAAATAAAGAAAGAAATTAAAGTCTTCCTGGAATTCAATGAAAATGAATACACAGCATACCTAAACTTATGGGACAAAATAAGAGCAGTGTTAAGAGGAAAGTGCCTTCAAGAAGAAATTTGAAACATCTCATTCAAGCAATTTAATGGCTCACCTAAAAATCCAGGAAAAAAAGAAGCAGACACACCAAAGAGGAGTAAACAGATGGAAATAATCAAAATCAGGGCTGAAATCAATCAATTAGAAACAAATAAAACAATTGAAAGAATCAATGAAACCAAGAGCTGGTTCTTTGAGAAAATCAACAAGATAGAAAAACCCTTAGCCAAACTAACTAAAAGGCAGAGAGACACTATCCAAATCAGCAAAATCAGAAATGAAAAGGGGGACATAACAACAGACACTGAAGAAATCCAAACAATCATTAGGTCTAACTTCAAAAGCCAATATGCCACAAAATTGGAAAATCTAAATGAAATGCACAATTTTCTTGATCAATTCCACTTGCCAAAGCTGAACCAAGACCAGAGAAATCAATTCACTGGTCCTATATCCCCTAATGAAATAGAAGCAGTCATCAAAAGTCTCCCATGCAAAAAAAAAAAAAAAAGCCCAGGGCCAGATGGTTTCAGTGCAGAATTCAAACAGACTTTCAAAGACGCGCTAACCCCAATACTCTTCAAACTATTACACAAAAGTGAAACAGAAGGAACATTACCAAACTCATTCTATGAAGCCACAATCACCTTGGTACATAAACCTCACAAAGACCCAACAAAGAAAGAGAATTTCAGGACAATCTCCCTTTATGAATTTCGATGCAAAAATACTCAACAAAATACTTGCAAACCAAATACAACACATCAAAGATATCATCCACTATGACCAAGTAGGCTTCATCCCAGGCATGCAGTGGTGGTTCAGTATATGGAATCTATCAATGTAATCCACCACATAAACAAACTGAAGGAGAAAAACCACATGATCATCTCCTTAGATGCTGAAAAAGCATTTGACAAAATCCAACATCCATTCATGTTTAAAGTCTTGGAGAAATCAGGGATACAAGCCACATACCTGAACATACAGCAAGCCTATAGCCAATATCAAACTCAATGGAGAGAAACTTAAATCAATCCCACTGAAATCAGAGACAAGACAAGGATGCCCACTCTCTCCATATCTCTTCAACATGGCTCTTGAAACCTTCCTAGAGTAATAAGACAAGTAAAGGAGATCAAGGGGATACAAATTGGAAAGGAAGAAGTCAAAGTATCACTATTTGCAGATGATATCATAGTATACCTGAGTGACCCCAAAAATTCTACCAGGGAACTCCTACATCTGATTAACACCTTCAGCAAAGTGGCTGGATACAAAATAACTCAAAAAAAATCAGTAGCCTTCCTGTATCCAAAAGACAAAATAACTGAGAAAGAAATTAGTGAAAAAACACCCTTCACAATAGCCACAAAGGTCATAAAGTACCTTGGTGTGAACCTAACCAAGCAAGTCAAAGACTTGTATGAAAAAAATTTCCAGTCTCTAAATAAAGAATTGGAAGAAGATATCAGAAGATGGAAAGATCTCCCATGCTCATGGATTGGCAGGATTAATGTAGTAAAAATGGCCATCTTACCAAAAGCAATCTACAGATTCAATGCAATTCCCATCAAGTTACAGACACAATTCTCTACAGACCTTGAAAGAAAAATCCTCAACTTCATATGGAAAAACAAGAAACTCAGAATTGCTAAAACAATCCTCTACAATAAAAGATGTTCTGGAGGTATCTCCATTCCTGATCTCAAGCTGTACTATAGAACAACAGTAATAAAATCTGCATGGTACTGGCATAGAAACAGACTGGTGAGTCAATGGAATGGAATAGAAGACCCTGAAATAAATCCACACACTTATGGACACCTGATTTTTGACAAAGATGCCAAAACCATTCAATGGAAAAAAGATGGCATCTTCAACAAATTGTGCTGGTCTAACTGGATGTCTACATGTAGAAAAATGCAAATAGATCCATACCTATCCTGCACAAAACTAAAGTCCAAGTGGATTGAAGGCCTCAA
>CM053765.1:61913159-61972321 GCA_028658305.1 Pachyuromys duprasi
AAGAAAGCACCAAATTGATTTCCAGAGTGGTTGTACAAGTTTGCATTCCCACCAGCAATGGAGGAGGGTTCCTCTTTCTCCACAGCCTCTCCAACATGCGTTGTCACTAGAGTTTTTGATCTTAGCTATTCTGGAGGGTGTAGTGCTCCTGTTTTCTAAGGAAATAAGCACATTTCTTCCTATGCATGCATTTACTGTTACTCTTCAGGAACTGCAGTTAACAGTTATCACAACTGAGCTCTTATGGCTCTAAAGCCTAAAATGAGAATGGCTGGCAATTGTACTCTCAAAACACATTATTTTTCTTTAAAGTTATGTTTTATCTGTTACTGAAATTGTCATAATGGGCAAAATGGGGAGAAACAGTAAATTACACAAGGAAATAATTTATATTTATACCTCAAGCACCACTTCACTGACTATAATTTAAAAATATAATCTATGTTATCACATATTACATATTATAATTACAACTCCAAGAATAAATTATTTATGTGTTCTTTAGTAAATAATCGTAATAACTGTTTAGTAAGAGCTATTTGAGGATAAGTAACATCTATATAAGATATTCATCTCATCATGTGTAAATTCACATGTAGACATTATTTTCCCTTGTGTACAAATTACCAAGGCAATGTAAATTTAAGGGCTAAGTTGTTTGGAAGGCTGGAGGGGTTTATTTGAGACAAGGTTTTTTGTGCAGCCTTGCTGTCCTGAAACTCCCTCTATAAACAGTCTGGCCTGGAATTCAGAGATCTGTTTCTTCCTCCTGAGTGCTGAGATTAAAGAGATGTATCAATACTCCTGGCTGAGAAATAAATTGTTTTAAGCATACAAGTATTGAAAAGACAAAAGACAATGAGTCAGAAAAATCAGAGAAATAATCAGATATAGAAGCAACTATACACAGATTCTGAAAAATAAGGCCAATCAGTAAAGGCTGAAGAAAAGAAACATAAAGAACAGCACAGGGAAAGGTGAATTAACATAATGAAATGATTATGCTTAATAATGATAGTATATTATTAATAGTTAGATTAATATTAATAATAGCTGAATCAAAATAATTAGCTCACAGCATAAGAATCTTATTCCAGGAAAGTAAAATCAAGCAAAGTTCCATAAAATGCTTTTTCTCAACAAAATATCCAAATAAAATGGTGACAGGTAAGTCACCAGAACATTGAAAAGTAAACACCACGCACCAATTCAGAGCAGAAAAATTAACTCGTGAACACTTTACCTTGTCTTCGTATTCATTTGATGAATGACTGAAACAGAAACCACAAGAGTTGGAGCCACCGGATGTCCTTCAGAGGAAAAACATAAAACAGACACGGCTGAGCTGTTCAGCTAACACACTGCTATGCACTGTGCTATTGTGTGTTAAAAGAGGGTTCTTCACTGGTGTGATTCCACTTCTGATTTAAATGAGCTTCTGTGTATCATGCTCTGCCTGCACTTCTCCCAAAACAGGAAACATTCAGCAAAGCCTCACTCACAGTTCTAGTTCAGAGAGTGACAGAAATGTAATGGCAGAGCGTAGAAGAAAATCTCTGCAAAATCAAGGACAGGAAGGTTGCACTGATGCCCCATTAATGACTCACGTCATTTTGCTACTTTAATTGAAACATGTCTGACAGTGAGACACAAGGCAGAGGGATACACCACCTCATCTCCCTGGTGTAAGACTAAGCTGTGCAACTCAGACTTAACCATCTGCACTCTTCAGTTCAGAGCTTGCGTATAGAAACAATATGTCCAAAATGGTACAGGGAGCCCCATGAAACAGTTGAAATTTTTGCAAGATAAGATGTACAAAATTTAAAGAGCAAATGGATATGATATTTTCTCAGAGAAGTCTGGGGGCTGAAAAAATGTTAAATTTACAAAAATTCAGGTATAAGTAGGACCTATCTCTTGAAGTCCATATTAAATAGCAAAACTTAATCATCCACAGGTGTGCAATAAAGTGGAAAGAGGATGGGAGAAGCAAAGTCCTGTTTGTCTTTAAGCTATGTTTCTTTAATGGTTTTCACACTTAAATTCTCAACCTATATACAACCTATAAAGGCACAGACTCTTGATATAAAGGTAGGCTAATGACCAGGAGAATCTCTCTGTGTGTGTCTCTCTCTGTTTCTCTGTCTCTCTCTCTGTCTCTGTCTCTGTCTCTCTCTCTCTCTCTCTCTCTCTGTGTGTGTGTGTGTGTGTGTGTGTGTGTGTGTCTGAAGATAGACGGGTTTTCTGTGTAGTCTTGTCTCAGGCTGTCCTAGTACTCACTCAGATGACCAAAATCTTAAAGCAATTCCCATTTGCCAATGTTATGAGTGTTGAGAATGTTAGGCATTCACTCTCAAATTTAGATAAAGAAAACACCTTGAAGAAAACAATTATTGAAGAGAAAATACTATATTCAAATTGTACTCTCATTAAATATAGCATTTTAAAGGAAATTTATATAAGATTATGAGATAAACAAAAAAGAAATGGTTAAGCTGTTCATTTTCAATCATATATTAAGGTTTAGCCTTTAAGTATATACTTTAAAAACTCCAATATTAAACATCACCATGTAATATTAGGATATTATAACCAATAATAAGATTATAAATAATCATCTTTGGCTCATGTTAAAAAGTAACCAGTATTCTGCTATAGTCTTTTTTTTTCTCTGATTGGTATTTTATTTCTCCTTTACAATAGACAAAGGTTTTTTGATAACATATTATTATCTTTGCTGGACATGATCATATAATCATTTTAAACAATACAAGTGTGTGCATACATGGTACTGACATTTCTGTAGCCTATAAACGTCTCTTTGGGTTTAAAAAGGAAAAGGACAATATACTGGTAATTCAACTGTAACTCTTAGAAAAACACCAGTTTAGAAAAACACCTTACCAAACATGGGCATTCTGTACAGGGACCTATTATCCAAGATAGCAATGAGCTCAAACCAGGAGAAGCCAAGAGCAGCTCTCCATACAAGCTCAGAAGACCTTCCCCCCACCACTTCAAAGGGCCCCTTATCCTCATCACAGGAAGACAGCAGGAACCCCAAAAGAAGACAAGAACAAATATACACTTGTATATTTCTGAGTGTCTCCCACAGTGTCCACATCTAGCATCTCAGAACTCCACACAACCGTGGATGCCATTCTTTAGACTGTTCCCTCCATTTCCAAAGAGAAGGAACCAGGTCAGGTCCCACTAGCTCATTTTAGGTGCCTGGCATAACAAAGTATTTCACCAGAAGGAATGTAAGCAATGCTGTTTGATACTCGTAAGAAAAAAAAAAGCAGTTATCTTAAAGAAAAACTGTGCCCTAGTCACACTAAAATATCAGATCAGTGCACAACACACTGCAAAACTGTAAAACAATACAGTCAAACACAATGTTCAAATATTAAACTGTTCAAGCACCTGAAGATCATCTTCTGAAAGACAAGCCGGGCTCTTACTTTGTAGCTACTTTTGTGTAACTTTAAAACAGCTGTCTCTCAACAAGGTCTGACACTGATCTTGATACTTGTTAGGAAGTTAGATGTGAGACAGTAACAGCTTAGCAGTCAACTTCTGAATCTCTCAGCGCTCATCTTCAGCACTCAGGGCTGGGCATCATCTTCTTCCCTCACGTCTCAGTATCTCCCTGAAGACTCCCCTTCTGAATTGTAGCTCTATGTGTTAATATTCAGTTTCTCGGCTACTTCTGTGCTGCGAGCTTTGCCTGCTTCTCCTCTTCATTCCCTTTGTGAGTGAGATGTGCAGGTTCCGGGGTTGCTGAGGTTGCTTTAGATGATTTAATGTCTACGGAGGAACATTCAGGCACTAATAATGAAGTATCAAACATCAGATCAGAACTCTGGACCTTGTCTACATCAGTACACACTTTCGTGGTTGCTTTTGCCTTAGCTTACAGTCTACGCTCACAGGAAGAAACAGTTTCCTTCTCCCTCCAACTCTTGACGTTCTGCAGTGGCACATTCAGTTTGGCAATGGTGTCTGCGATCTTTTTACCTCTGTCGGGCAGTGTGCAAATGAATTTTTCGTGGCACAAAAGTTTCTCCTGGCTCCTCAACCTCTCCCAGACGGGGGGGAGGGGGGGTCTCAAAGCCTTGCGCCAGCAAGCAGACAGGGTTCCCTGCCGGGTACACACCGTGGCGACTCTGGCACGCAAGCAGGAGTTGCCAGTTTCCCAGAAGCCTGCTATACTCTTTTGGGGGGTTGCCCAGTCTGAAGAATTGCATCTCTGTCTAATTGAAACTATGTCTTTCTATCCTAATAAGTATGCTTATTTTTTCTTTATACCAATTTAATGGATCAAGGTTGAGTGATTATACTCACAATAGATTACTACGAAGACATAAAAATAAAAGAATTAACAACTGTACCTGTCCAGTTCACCAGCTTTCTGTATCTTTGTTCTCTGGCTTATTAACATTTTTGCTAGGTTCTGGTTGTTTTCCATTAGAGCCAGTATAAGTGGTGTAAAGCCATCCTGCAGGAAAAATAACTCTCAGAACTCTCTTACGGATAACGGAAAATCACATAGAAGAAGCTGTGGAGCTCACGTCTGCTGAGGTTCGGTGAGCCCCAGCCTCGCCCTTCTCACCCCACATTGCTTTCCCACACATTGCTCAGCCTTTGCACAGCCTCTGCCTGCCTTGAGCCACCCCCAGCCATGTCTTCCTGACACTCATCAAGCATGAGCTGGATGCCTGAGCTTCGTTTCTACCCAGCATTCAGATGGTGTTTGAGTCACGTGATTGCTCTGAGCTAAACCAAAGCTTCTTGAGGATGGAGCTGTGTCCTTTACTGTGCTGCCCCAAACGTTAAATCACAGTAGTGCTGGCATAATGTTCTTGTGGGATGTATACAACTTACAGGTGGAAGGCAAAACCATGTCTTATTTGTGAGCTGATAAACAGGAGCGTTGTGAGACACGGAACAGCTCAAAAGAACAGACCAGGAACAGAACTTATGGTCTGGTAAACTGTTTAATAATCACACTTTAATGCTATATGCAAATTTTAAATAAACAAAGTGAACAGGATGAGGGAGAGACAATAAAACAGACTCTTGGAGCTTGGCTGATAATCTCTTTTACATTTTAAGACTGAAATAAAGGAAAATTTAGAAATTATGACTATGGTTACATTCATAGTCCTCAATTTAACTTTAATCTTTGGATTAGCCTTTTATGTCTTCTCAAAGGCAAAGGATTTAGAAAAGATACTGAAACAACACAAAGAACAAGTAGAACAATATAAAGAAAAAAAATGAAGGTTGTAAACAGAACATAAAACAAGAGATACAAAAACTTACAGAACAGGATGAACAACAGGAAGCTCTGCCCTAGATTTTAGAAAAGATACTGGAACAACACAAAGAACAACTAGAACAATATAAATAAAAATTAAAAGTTGAAAGTGAGGCATAAAACAAGAGATTCAAAACAAACAACAGAGAGATAGGTGTGAAATATGGGTACAGACCTTAAGAGAAAAGTTTAGAATACTAAGAAAATACTCAGGCAGAAGCAAAAGATAAAAATAAAGAAAGTCAACCAAAGGTGGTTAGAAAACAAATGTTAGCTTATTCAGTCAGTATACCACAGAGCCCAGCAGATGATGATCATCCACAGGATTATCATGAAGCTGAAGGGCTCCCTGTGGAAGTGCTAGATCTGAGGAAATTGTCACTAATTTTGGAATGCATTCACCATTTGCAAAACAAATGCTGACTTCCTGGTCAATCAGAAGTAATCACAAAAGACTGGGAGGATATGGCAAAGGCAATATTAGAACCTGGGCCATATTTACAATGGCTATGATAATGGAGAGAAGAGGCTAGAGAGATAGCACACAAAAATAGAGCCAGAGGTGTTGGTGTTTCTAAGGAACAGCTGCTTGGTGACGGCCAATATGCTGAAACAGAGATACAGGCTGTATTTAATGGAGAAACCTTAGCATTATGACACCTAGCAGCCTTAAATGCCTGGAACAACGTTGAGGAATCAGGAAAAGGGCTTGATCCATTCTCTCAGGTCATACAAGGTCCACGTGCAACAAAAATTCACTAAGTTTTTTGCAAAGATTGATCTCAGCTGTGGATAAAGTATACAGATCCACTAGCTAGAAAGGCACTAATACAATCTTTAGCTTTTGAAAATGCTAATACTGAAAGCAAAGAGACAGTAAGGCCTTAAGTGCAAGATCAGCACCAATAGACAAATGGATTAGGAATATGACTGACATCAGACCTCACCCATTATGACCTTAATAGAGGAAACTACCCCTGAAGATTTGGGGAAATGTCTTAATTATGGTGGATGAAGTTACTACAAAGGAAATTACAAGGAAAACCAAAATAATTTTTTAAAAAGGAGCCTATGCTTCCTAGAATATGCAGAAGATATGGCAAAGATCGACATTGGCCTAATGAATGTAGAGTAGTAACAGATAAATGGGATAATCCTTTATCAAAAAATGCCCAAGGAGGGTTCTCAAAAGCCCCAATACAGGACAGGGATATTCCTGCACAAGAAAATTAAATCCCACTACTTTAGGAATAAAGATTTAAAAATTAGACATCGAGGTCAGAGCAAGTTCTAGAGATAAATCAAAAAACCAGGAAGGGAACAAAAGACAAGTATATTGGCAAACCTCTATAAATGATCAAAGGCCAAAGCTAAAATTAATTTTAAATAATATTGAAATTGAAGGCACGGTAGATGTTAGGACTGATGTCATGATTATCACTCCAAAATCCTGGCCCTCAGATTAGCCACTTCAAGAGGTAGATATCCAATTCCAAGGAGTTGGAACTTTATCTAAAGTAAAACAAAATGTCAGATGGCTTAAATGTATAGGACCAGAACGTCAAAAAGGAAAATTAAGGCCGTACGTGACTCAGATAGCCATAAACTTATGGGGAAGAGATCTGTTACAACAATGGAAAACCCAGATTAACATTCCCCACCCACCCAATTTCAGAGGCAAGCCAAAAATCAGGTAATACTCCTGATAAAGAAGTTAAAAATTATTTTTAAATGCCATCAAAAACAGTTACAGACTGTCCAGGCTGTCCATAAACAAAAAGACAGCAGAAGCTGTCTTTTCAACTTCATGTTGGGAAGACACTGCTGATAAAACAGCCATAGACGTACCACTAAGGTAGCTGGCTGACAAACCTATTTGGATTGAACAATGGTCTTGGAGAAAGGAAAAATTAAAGGCCATAGAACAGAGGTTGGGGGAATCCTTGAATGAAAATACAGAACCTTCAGAGCAATCCAATCTGGTACTTACAGTAACACTAAAACAGGTGGTTCCAGATGAGAAAATTCCACAGAGGCTTGAAGATATTGCAAAACGTTAGCCCATTGAGTTGTTGGAGAGAAATTCTTCAGCTATAGGCCAACTTTGTCAGACTGGATATTGTATATGTATTCTTAAGGTTCAATTACTAGATGAAGGTCTATATGCTAAAGTAGAAATGCAGATCCTGTTTAATGTTGCCTTGAAACAAGGTCATACAATGGCTGGTGTGCTCCATTTTACAAAGTTTGGAGAACTGAAATACATGCACCATGCCATAGATTCATATTCAGAATTCTAATAGGCTTTTGCTTTAAATTCTGGAGAACATGATCCTAAGGGTACACATTTGTTAAGAGATGATGAATGTTTTGGAGATGCCCTTGCAAATTGGGACTGATGGTGCTTCAGCATGTATATCCATTAGAATTCAACAATATTTTAGACATTATGACATGAAACCTGTTACAGATATAACATATAATCCTACAGGTCAAATAATTATGAAAATATGTAATAGTAATTTTTAAAAGATGGTCATAAAACAGAAGGGACATCCCCCAAAATAGATGTTGGTATAATGTTTTTTTGGAATGTATACACCTTATCCTTGTTCATTCAAATCCTGATTTCTCTCCCCCACCCTCTGGTTTTAATCCGGACATTGCATTGTGATACTTATTCTAAGCATCACCTGTCTCAACTTTGTGTAAATATGCCAAAATAAAACAGCCAGCCACCATGTTGAGCAATGGAGAGGAAGGAGTAGGTGGGAGAGGGGAGGAGCCAGAGACAGGAAGAAGTGGGAGGCAGAAGAGGAGGTGAGAGGAGAGAAGTTGGGAGAGAGAGGAGGAAGAGATGTCTTAGAACAAGGTAGAGAAATGAACTGGAGCTAACATATCACTAAAAGCAAGTATAATGGGTAAAATCTGAATGGTAGGAAACTACGTGGGCATGGAATAACTATTGCCCAGCATTGTGATCTAGGTTAATTAAATAAATCCTAGTCTCTGTGTGGTGATTTCAGTATACAGCTGGTTTAGGATTAACTTCAGCTTTACTAAAAAATATATCAATAGCAAATACTAATGCCTACTCCAACAAATATATTAAATAATTATTTATCAATTTTAAAATGTTTAAATGAAATAAGTAGCACATCTGCTAAGATGCAATGGAATTTAGAAAAGACTGCTAAATTAGAGCAGCATATAAAGGTCCTAATGGGGAACAGAAAATGTGTTACGCTGGAAAGAGGTTTTGTGTATATTCATACAGGAGAAGAGAATTTATGGATTCTATCAAAACTAATAAAAATTAAAAAATGACAGAGGAAAACCACCTGAAGATCTTGGCCACACACAAAAAGAGAGAAATCAAGAAGACCAAACAAAACAGGTAACATAAATTGCTGATGTCTTCACATGGGAACAAACTTGAAACTGACTGAGACATAAAAAATGTCTCTAGCCAGAACTTCAATATTACATGGGCAATAAATCCTTGGTTACAATATCCTCAGATTTTATTGTGCCATTTTTAAATAGATAAAATTGATTTACAGTTTGTTTCATCCTGCACATCTCATACATTTATAATTTTAGGACTGTATAATGCGTGTGAGAAATTACATGTTTGCAGAACAAAGGACTAGACACTGGAGACACATGACAGAATTCATCCTTCCAGCGTGCTGAAACATTGACACATCTGTTCCAGCATCTTGCATGTTCCAGCATTCTGCTTGTTCCTTCCTCAACTGCTTCAATTGCTGTTTCTCATCACAGCCTGCTCCCAAGAAAGCTTTGAAGAAAGCTACTAATCTCAACCAGTCTAGCATTTTAGACTGTTCCATACAGGACTTCTACTAAGTCTAAAATTTCTCTCAACACTCAATGACTGGACCACAAATGTTAATGCTTGCATAATTAACCATTTTTCCAATTTCCTTTAGGCCCCCTAAAAGGATTTCCACATGTACAAAAAGTCAGCTAAAAAAAAATTCATGAGAACATTGTCCAATTTTCTTTAAAGGGAGTTAGATAGGTTGTTGGTTGTTTTCTATGGCTATGAATGTTTACTGTCATTTGGAGATGGTTATAAATTATTAATGGTCTTATTCAGAATGAAACAAGGTTATACTCAGGGATTTCTCTTTTTCTTTTTCTATCTTTCTAAGATAAGGAGAAAGGGGTTTGAAAAGAAAGAAAGGGGACTGTAGGGATGTCTTATAGGAATAATATGATAAAAGGTAGATTATTGAATCTACTCAACTTAAGGCTTTATTTGTTATTCTCAAAGAAGGTTATTTTTAAACTCTGGTATAGGATTTTGTATATTGATGCAAAAATAAGTCTATTTTTAATACATTGGCAAATTTTGGTATATTGATACAAATTCAAGGTTACTTCCAAATACTTTTAAACTGCTATTACAAATTGTTAATTGCTAGTTAATCAACTTGTAGTCATGATATAAAGATACATAAGTCTTCAAAACCTGAGAGACCTACAAAATATGGCATTTAAAAATGTTCTTATTATTTTAAAGATCCTTTGACAATGAGGCAGCACCCAGCCTACCTCAAAGAAGATAAAATGCCATATGGAGATGGCTTCAAATGTGGCAAATGAGCCAACTGGGCAAAAAGAAAACATCCTTGTTTCTCAACAGACAGAATTCTGCCAAAAATGGGCAAGCTTAAATGCAGGACAAGTCACCTGCCAAACTCTGCCAGGGTAAGCAAGTCCTAAATAGTTCCTGTCCTAAATATATCTGTCAAATATACTGAGCCAGAAAGATGAAGATGATGCTCCAAAGTTATAGAGAGTTTTGGGTGACTGTTCAGGCAGCAAACTGTCTCTGTCTTTTTTTTTTTTTTTGGAAGCTACTAACATGCACTTCCTATTTACTCCAGTAACAAATTTTATTCCTTCTCAAGTCTCTGCTGGGGTTGAAGACCAAATAGTTATATTTCCACAATTAAGCTTAAGTTGTTTAGAATTTAAGAAAATGTTTTCATATAAATAATACCAATAAGTATAAAACTTAATTTAGGTATAGAACTCTAAACTTGTCAGGATAGGATAATCAAATACTTTCTCATAAGTTGCCGAGTGCACACGGGCTGTACGTTGCACATGTAAATCTTTCCTAATAGTTTTCATAACTATTTTATAATTATTATTGTATTGAAAGAAAATGAGCTCTTTATTGGTCTTAAAGGGGAAATGTTGGTATAATGTTCTTGTGGAATGTGTACAATTTACCCTTGTTCATTCAAATACTGATTTCTCTACCCTACTATCTGGTTTGAATCTGCACATTGCATTGTGATCTTTATTCTAAGCATCACCTGTCTCAAGTTTGTGTAAATATGCCACCATTTGTTCTCTGTATTGTCCATAAAACAACCAGCCAATGCTGAGCAATAGAGAGAATAGAATGGGATATCTTGGTCCAGAGAGTAGGAGAAGGAAGTGAGTAGGAGGAGTTGGAGATGAGAGATTGGCAGGAGAGGACTTGGAACCAGGAGGAGAGATAAATGGAACCTAAGATGTGACTAAAAGCAAGTATAATATAGGAAATGAATAGGAGGAAACTATGTGGTCTTGGAGGTTTCAGATGGTGTAACTATTACCCAGCATTATGTGCTAGGTTAATTAAATAAATCCTAATCTCTATGTGTTGGTTTGGGTATATAGCTGGTTTAAGAATAACTGTTGTTTAACTAAAAGATAAATCAATAATAAATAATAAAAAACCACAACACAGTAGTATAACTTTTCAGTATTTCCCTTGAGTGATGAGGTAAACTCTAGAGCAGGATTTAATCTTCCATGTTCCAAAGAATATTTACTTTTCCAGAATACCATGCCTCGCATAAACACTATGTTCATGTTAGAAAAAAATATTATGAACCTGAGCAGAAAACGTTCAGTTTGGAAGAAATGGCATGGCATGCCTGATCCTTCCTACATGGTGCTTTTGTGGCAAATGTTCACATTTTCAGTGACACAGCGTTGAAAGCATTAGAGAAGCACCTACATTCTCACCAGACTATGGAAAAACTCATTGGACTCTACTGATGGTATCAGGAACCCAGGGCAGGCACTCTGTTTCAAGTGCTTCACTAAGACATGGGTTGTGAATTAAATGACAGGTATGGATTGTACTCTGATGGCTTATGAACGAAGGATCTGTGTTATTTTTCCAACTACAAGAAGATGAATCTCTTATCTTTAAGAATTCTCCCTATCTCTGATACATATGTGTTTAAAATGTTCTTTTTAGTCTAGTTCCTTTTAAATTACTTTGTAAGTTTGTTTTTAGGAACAATATGAAGCAGAAATTAAAATGTAACTCATTTATTCATACAAAGTCTGATAATCATCCATGTGTGTCACTTTTTAGGATAATGAAAACCTAATGAGTGTGGGAGTGAATCCATTTAGTCCCAGCATTTGATAGGCAGTGACAGCGTTCCAAAACAACAAAAGCTACACAGAGCGAGAGATAGAGACAGAGACACAGAGACACAGTGGCACTAAGCTGCTTGCATGTTCAAAGAACAATGTTGCCAACAAAGTTAATATTTTTGCAATAAGCTTTAGTTTTCCACAGATTCCCATGATTCATGTCATCAGGTTTATAGCTATTCAAAGTGACTGTGATATCTTAAGATACAAAAGTCATGCCTGGCTCAGCTCTGCTGGGTTTGCTGGCTGTGCTGGGCTCATGGGGAATCTTATGAAGGAAAGGGGAGATAGAAAGACATGGACCATGGTACTGGCATAGAAATCAACTGGTGGATCAATGGAATCGATTGGAAGACCCTGAGATAAATCCACACACTTATGGACACCTGATTTTTTTTGACAGAGATGTCAAAACCATACAATGGAAAAAAGATAGCATCTTCCACAAATGGTTCTGGTCTAACTGGATGTCTACATGTAGAAAAATGCAAATAGATCCATACTTATCATCCTGCATAAAACTAAAGTTGAAGTGGATCAAAGACCTCAATATAAAACCAGACACACTAAACCTGTTAGAAGAAAAAGTGGGGAAGAGCCTTGAACTCATTGGCACAGGAAACAACTTCCTGAACAGAACACCAACAGCACAGGCTCTAAGAGCAACAATCAATACATGGGACCTCATGAAAACTGAAAAGCTTCTCTATAGCAAAGGACAGTGTTGTCAGAACAAAAATGACAGCCTACAGATTGAGAAAGGATCTTCACCAACCCTACATCTGACAGCGGGCTAATATACAGTATATATAAAGAATTCAAGAAGTTAAACAGCAACAAATCAGTTAATCCAATTTAAAAATGGGGCACAGAGCTAAACAGAGAAGTCTCAATAGAGGAATATTGAATGGCAGAGAAACACTTAAAGAAATGCTCAACATCCTTACTCATCAGGAAAATGCCAATCAAAACGACCCTGAGATTTCACCTTACACCCATCAGAATGGCTAAGATCAAAACCTCAAGTGACAATACATACTGGAGAGAATGTGGAGAAAGGGGACCCCTCCTCCACTTCTAGTGGGAATGTAAACTTGTAAAAACACTTTGGAAATCAATATGGCAATTTCTTAGGCAATTAGCACTTCCTCAAGATCCACCTAATCCACTTCTAGGCATATATCAAAAAGATGCTCAAGTATACAACAAGGACATTTGCCCAACAGTGTTTCTAGCAGCTTTATTTGTAATAGCCAGAAGCTGAAAACAACCCAGATGCCCCTCAATTGAGGCATGGATCCAGAAATTTTAGTACATTTACATAATGGAATAATACTCAGCAATAAAAAAAACAAGGAAATCATGAATTTGCGGGCAAATGGTGGGAACTAGAAAAGATCATCCTGAGGGAGGTATCCCAGAAGCAGAAAGATATGCATGGTATATACTCACTCATAAGTGTATATTAGATATATAATATGAAATAAACCTATTAAAATCTGTACACCTAAAGAAACTAATCAAGAAGGAGGGCTTCAGCTAACATGTTCAATCCCCATTCAGAAAGGCAAAGAGGATGGACATCAGAAGAGGGATAAAACAGGGAACAGGACAGGAGCCTACAATAGAGGGCCTCTGAAAGGCTCTTCCCTGCAGGGTATCAAAGCAGATGCTGAGACTCATAGCCAAACTTTGGACAGAGCACAGGGAATCTTATGAAAGAAGAGAGAGATAGTAAGACCTGGGGAAGAAAAGAGCTCCACAAGGAGAGCAACAGAACCAAAAAATCTGGGAACAGGAGGGTCTTTTCTCAGACTGATACTCCAACCGAGGACCATTCATGGAGATAACCTAGAACCCTTGCACAGATGTAGCCCATGGCAGTTCAGTGCCCAAGTGGGATAAAACTAAAAATGAAAAAAAGACATGGAGGGGACAGGAGCTCCACAAGGAGACCAACAGGGCCAAAAAATCTGGGTTTAGGGAGTTCTGCAAAGACTGATGAATCAACCAAGGACCTAGACCTTTGCTCAGATGTAGCCCATGGGCAGCTCAGTCTCCATGTGGGTTCCCTAATAAAGGGGAACAAGGGCTGTCTCTGACATGAATTCCGTGGCCGGCTCGTTGATCACCTAACCCTAGTGCAAAAAAAGAGGATCCAGATATTCCTGATTAGACCTTATAGGCTAGGGTCAGACAGTAGGGGAGGAGGACCTCCTCTATCAGTGGACAGGGGAGGGACATGAGAGGGCAGAGGTAGGGAGGATGGGACTGGGAGGAGATGAGGGAGGAGGCTAAAGGCAGGATACAAAGTCAATAAATTGTAATAAATAATAATAAAGAAAAATTTAAAAAGAGCGATAAAAGTCTTTAAAATACCATTTTATAACTATTAAAATATAATGCCATTTATAAGATCATTATAAATTGCATAATATATTCTTATCAAATAATATACTTTTAAAACTCCTGTCCGTGTTTTGACAATGTACCCCATATATAGAGAGGCTGTGGATTCAAAAACTTCCAGCAGTAAAGCTGATGGTGTGAGGGAATATGGGGTCAGCTCCTGGAAAACTGAGGCACACATGGGCCTCATATGCAGGGAGGGGCTCAAACAACAGCTGGTGCAGTTCTCTTTCAAAGCAGTTTCCTGCAGAGATCTCCTGAAATTTAAATGTAGATCCAATTCACAGAAAGCACCAAGTGTCTCTATGGGCCACATCGAGTGCAGAGCACCTGAGTTTTACAATTCAGTGTGGTCTCTGAATGGTGGGCAACAAAGCAAGTATTTACGTGTGAAACCTTTCTTTAACATTATTTAATTAAAAGCAAAACTACCCACAACAAAAAATCTATCACAGGTTATTTTCATCATTTTGTGGTGGATAAATAAGTGCATGAAAATATGCCTTAGAGTAAAAGTTTAATTCTAAAGTGAAGCTCTAGAACTCCAGAACAGCACTTTTCACCATACAGGAGTTCAGAGTCTTGGTGCCTGGTTGATTTTGGTGTCTGACTTTTTCTTTCAAGTTTTCTTACAATAATTCTCTAATAAAAATCTGCATAAAGTGTAATAAATTGACAATACGCCCTTGGATAAATTCTCCAACACTTCTTCATATTCCCCTTATATTGAATTATCCTAGGCTGTCACTGAGATTTAGTTGGAAAAAAAATGTCAAGGTAAAATATGATGCCCATAAACCCAGTACTTCAGAGGTGAGGGCAAGAAGATTCAAGATCAGTGTCATCCTATCTACCTAGAACCTTCAAGGCCAACCTGAACTATATTAGATTCTGTCTCATAAAATAAGTAACGGACAAACTCTCTGGTTATCTATTTACAACTGCCAGACTGATGTTGCCAGAGCTCTACAAACCGAACAAACATGCTGAGATGGATACTATGTGGGTCAAACTGACAAAGATTCATGATTTACAGAATTGTAATATAGAAATCCTATGTTATTGATGCTTGTTCATCAAATGCCCTGAGACAACATGAAATCCTGAAAGGCTGTAGTTAAGAGAGTACCCATGAGGAAATTGGAATTGCCATGAATTCAGGCACTAATTCTATTTATAATCTTCATTAGGAAAATAAAGCAAGAAAGACAGTCCAGGATCTTTGGGAAAGAGAGCTTGGGAGGAAGGTGTTCCCATCAAACCCAACTCTTCTAGAGATTTCTTAGGTTTGTGAGATCTGAGAATTCATATATTACATTTATCTTTTCAGAGATTCTTCTGTCGGAGCTATATCAGAATCCCAGTGACATTTTCAAATATCCATGTTGCAACCCTTATTAGGTTTTTGGAATCAAACTGTATACATAGGCAAATAAGTAATTGTAAAGCAACTCCAGTGCAAATAATCTGGAAATCCAAGCTGTGTGGTCTTTACCTTGTTCCTTACACAGATGTTAGCATGGTGTGTCAGCAGATTTACCTTGTTCCTTACACAGATGTTAGCATGGTGTGTCAGCAGATTTTTTGCCATTGAGGTGTTGTTATTCCAAACAGCGTAGTGCAGCGCTGTGTTCCCACTGCTGTCCATAGCATTTGGATCAGCGCCGCGTTCTAACAAAATGGCCGTGCATTCTTCATGCTCATACTGTGAAGCCTGAGGGTATTACATCAAAAAAAAAAATAGATTAGAGATGGGAAACTCAAAACAAGCGTTCAATTAATTTCACTAATTATTTCCATTTAATTGAGATGTTTATTCTCAGCGTTTATAGCAAATCCCTGTCATACGGAGGCTGTTGGCTACTGTCTACCTTGATTAGCGCCGTGCTGTTATCACTGTCACGGACTTCGGTGTCACAGTCCCACTCCATTAGGAGGGTCACCACATCAGGATGGCCATATGCACAGGCATAATGCAAAACTGTTCTGTGAAAATGAGAACTTTTTAAGAATGTTTACAATATTAAGTAAAGATCACATAATTATTCATGTAATTGTAAATATTATCATGTAAGCAATTTTCGTCTAATGTACTGATGAAATATATATCTGCCTTTACCACACATCCCATTAATTCAGGGAATTTTTTTTCACAGTGCTGATCACATGGTCCTTGCAAGAGGGCCACCACTGGGCTCCATGCTTGCTATCTCCGTTAGGATTCCGATGCTGCAGTGACTCACTTTGACGGAATGGACATGTGGAGGAAAATAGCAAATGGCCCTGGTAGTCTGTAACTTCCCTCTGAAACTTCCTAAGCCCAGACCTCCGTCTTCTGCAACATTCTTACCATCCCAGCTCCTTCAGACCAGCTCAACTCAGCGGCTTTTATTGCACGGTGTTCCACAGTCCTTCCACAAAGAGCAATACCCCACTGTGCTGGTACCAGCTTGTCTTAGGGTTTCCATGGCTGTGATGAAAAACCAGGTCCAGAGCAACTTGTGGAGGAAAGGGTTTATTTCACTCATAGTTCCATACAACAATCGCCAACAGCATTGAGGGCAGGGAACTCAACGCAGGGCAGGAACCTGGAGACAGCAGCTGATGCAGTGGCCAAGGAGGAGTGCTGCTTACTAGTTTGCTCCCCAAATATTGTTCAACCTGCTATCTTACAGAATCCAGGATCTGTAGCCCAGGGATGGCACCACCCACAATGCCCTGGGTTCTCCACCATCAGTCAGTAATTACAAAGATGCCCTATAGGCTTACCTACAGCCAGATCTTATGGAGATATTTTCTTAATTGAGATTCCGTCCTATCAGATGACTGTAGCTTATGTCAAGTTGACCTACAGGTGTGCAGCACACTTAGCCAAAGCAATCTTTCTGAATTAGAACTTGGATTTGAATCCTACCTTAAAGTCTCTTATTTAGTCTCTTCACACCTAAAGCCCTCATTCATAAAATGAGGATGAAAATATACTCATCTCACAGGACAGAGTGGAAGGGTTGAACAAACACACACACAAAGCATTAAGAACAGTTTGTACTACAAATTCTCTGAGTATTTAGATGTTTCGGTATTTTGCTTTGAGACATGGTCTTGCTACAGAGTACAGGCTGCTCTTGAATTCACCATGTATCTCGGGAGCTTTAACCTTGCGGTCCTCCTACTTTGGGCAACTGGTACCTGGTGCTGCAAGTGAGCACACTGTGCCTGGCTTCTGACGTGCTTCTTTGCACACTCTGCATTAGAATGCCACTTTTCATTCATGATGTAATAGGCTTTACTTGACGCCAGATTTCATAATGCATAAAGTAGGTGGGCTTCACGACCCATGGTGCCTGTATTAAATCACATGTGATATAGTCTAAAAGATTTCAGGAATTCTTGTCATAATATTTAAATAATAATATTTAATATTATTTAAATAATAATATTTAATATTATTTAAATATTGTGTGAAAAGTATGGTAGGTAATGAGGGTATATAATAATAAAATTATATTTGAAGAAATAACTCTTTGATTTCTATGATCTTTAACTAAAAATATCAGCACTCAAGTGAGAGAGTATGGTCCATTTCATTTAATATTTAGATTTATACAATGTGCAGAAATAAGATGTTTTAATGATTAATTAATACAAGTACCTGATACCACTATAGTTTTTCAAAATAGCTACTCCTTCCAATTTAATTTCAGGAATATAGTTATTTGAAAGGCATGTGGGAGAGGTTCAATTGGACCTGAGTCCTATTTCTTTAAACTTTCTAAACAGGGGGAAAATCTGGAACCGTTAAGATGAGAAGCACTTCTAGGCAGTAGAATAAGTGTGGTGTGCGTTAGAAAGCCAAAGTATGTTTGGTAAACTAGTGGGTAAAAAGAATAGGTAAAGTTAGAGAGTTCAACATTTTTATATGTAATGATTGTGAAATTTTTAATAAATTTAATTATTAATTTTATTAATTATATCTCAAAACCACGAATCAAGGAATGTCTGAGATTGCAATTCCAATTATTTTCTCAGTGGGCCTTATGAGGTGTAAAGTAATGTACTGTCTGTAATCATTCTCTTCCCTTACGGTGAGGAAATGATTTCCACAAAGGAGTCTGGGAGTTTAACTGGGAAACCTCTGCGTTAGCATTTGTTTTTGCTCTAGTATAACTATCTGGACTGAAGTCGTTGTGTGTGTGTGTTATGTGTTATGTGTGTGCGTTTTGTGTGTGTGTGTATGTGTGGGTGTCTGTGTAGGTGTGTGTATGTTTGTGGGTGTGTCTGTGTGACCTTTAAAAGTTTCATAATGAGTAATTGATCTTTAGTGCCAAATACTAAATTTACCAGAAATATAAATATGGCAATGGCCAGTGAGGAACATATACAGTATTATGCAGACTCTCCAAGAGAGAATAAAGTTGTCATAGAGTATGCAAATTGTACTTTCAAACTGCTATTTTTCATGCATGGATTTACATTAATCATAATTATTATTTATCTAGCATAATGAGAGGTGATGTATAAATGATCTTTGTGTCAAAAAATTTTCAACGTAAAAATGCATACAACTTTTAAAAAGAACTCAGTTATTCTCTTACTTCTATTTCATTTTTCCTGACTTCATGAAGCCAAGCTCTGGGCTGTTCTGTTAATACTTTTAATTTTCCTTCACCTCCTCTCTAACCTAAGCTTTTGTCTCTCTTTTTCTGGGACCAGTCCTATATATGGTTAGTACTTTAACAAAAATAGTGGACAAATTTAAGACAGATTTTTACTTTTGAAACCTTAGTTTGTTTATCTTTATTGTGACTGCAGTCATTATTAAACATGTTTAAGAACAACTTTCATAAATTGAAGGAAAATCTACATTTGTAACATATTTGCTATCTATTTTCAGGAAAAATGCAATTAAAGTGATGATGTCTAATTATTTCTATGTAATAAAACTTGTATGTATATAATAATGTACAGCTTAATAAATATACATAATATATATACAGCTTTGTATTAAAAGCTATTCTTTACTTTGAAGGGATTAAGTGGTGGTAGAATCTACCAATATGCAGGTACAAATAGGATGTGAGAAATTATTTTGTGCAAAATATTCATGAACTTGCACTTCCCAAGAAATATTTGATTACTACTAAATGTGTAATGATACTTTGTGTGTTCGTGGCAGAAATCATAGATAAGAAAAAAAAAAGAAGGTGCCTTCTTACAAGAATGGCATATTAGAAGTGAATCTTTGTGATGGCAAGATTGAGAAAGATTAAGAAAACGAAAGACTGTACGCAAAAGAATAGGTTTCAGATGATAATAAACACAGAGAAATAGTGGGGTAGCAGTGAAGAGGAAGTAGCCTATGGGTCTCTCCACCAGGCCAAGGAGAGCTAAGACTTCTAAAAGATAAGCCATGTGGCCCTGAAAGTCTGCCCTGGGTCATATGATAAGACCATAGTTCCCACAATCCTGAAATCCACCTGGAGATTCCCTTTGAAAATGACTCCAGAGTGAAGTTAACACTGAAGGAGTCCATGTTGGTTCTCCGTATTCTTCACATGTATCTTGAAAGGATCCTATTACTGTAAACTGAGTGTCTTTGGGGGAATGAAAGAAGACAATTAAATGATAAGTGGGTGAGCATTAGGTCAACCTACTATACTGCTTGGGTGAGAAACGTGTATTAAGCCGTCACAGAAAAGAGGAGAAATGGATATCAAAACATGAACAAGGCAGTTGGGTGGTGAACATTCTACTGTCAGTGGCCTTGCCCTCTTCAGGGAACAGTAGAATAACTGCCAAGCACAGAGAGTACCAGCTTTGATGAACAAGACATCTAAATGGCAAAGTCAGCATACGAGACACCACCACTGAATGTCAGGACAGTTCCCTCCTCCCAGAGTCCTCCGGGCTAGTTAGGGAAGCTGATGCTTTCTTTTGGTTCTTTACATGCCGCCCAGCCTGCCCCTTGCCTCTGAGCCCCAAACCCCAGTCACCTTTTCTTCCTGTCGCAGTCATTGGCACCATTTTTCCCAAGTTTGAGCCTGCACTGAACCAGGGCAGCATCGCCCAGGCTCGCAGCCTTGTGGATCTTTCCGAAGGCTGTGTAGCTTTTGAGCTGTCGATGATGCGAGCAGAGGCTAGTAGCACGCCAACACCGACTCCCAGGGCCTGGGAAGCGCTCCCTCTGGCTAGTGGATGAGCCCCAGGAAGACTGCCTTTGATTCCAGAAGCCCAAGAACTTCTCCATGGTGGAGCTCCCCACCCATCCACGGCACCCCCAAGCCCCTGGCCTTCCGCGCTGGGCTGCTGGACACCCTCAGAACCAACACAGTGATGTAGATCTGAAAGGAAGCCAAGGGAGTCTCGCCACGACCACAACAAAGCACCCACAGTCGAGCTCTGCAGGACAGAGTCCAAGCAGCATAGGTGCTTCAACTGAAGTAAAATCCCACTGTTGCCAAGCAACGCGTCTAAACACAGACACGTGCTCTCCCTCCAATGGGACACCCTGGGTCAGACAGCTGTGATAGGCGACAGGTTCTCAGCATGCTTACTGCGCACGCGCAAGACATGGTCTGGGAAATCAGCTTAATAGACCTATCCTGATCTTCAAACAGCAGAGGCTCTGAGAAGCCGAGCTTTTGTTGGAAACCTCAAGACTGAAGTGGTTTAGGCTCCAGAAGCACATTCCTAAAACCTGTAAGTCAAGCTACCCTTTGACTTCCCTTCCAAGGCAAAAATGCTACTGAGCCCCCACTTTTGTCTACGGGAACGTAGAGGGTGCCACCAGACAAGGAAGATGACTTTGGTGATCCAGAACCAGTGGCTAGAGCAACATCTTTGGGTTTTTTGTTTTTTTGGTTAGTTGGCTAGTTTTTCAAGACAGGGTTTCTTTGTGAAACCAAGCTCTGGCTGTCCTGTACTCTTATCTTAGACCAGGCTGGCCGCAAACGCAGTCATCCACCTGCTTCGGCCTCCCCATTCCTGGGATTAAAGAAGTGTGCTACCATACCCAGCTATCTTTGTAATACTTTTCAGTGGAAATGCATGCGCCTCTTTGCCTGATGACGCACAAAGCTGTAGTGACCAATGATGCCTGTCTCCTTTTCTCCCCGTGGAGCAGTCTTGCCTTTGCTGTCACCATGGTGTCAGATGTGTCTCCTCGAGCTCGGAATAGCCTCAACATTTTAATTTTTCCTCCTTTGCTCCTTATGGACCCTAGAACTCATTTTTTAACTCTGGGACATTATGCCAATTTTAAATGTGACTGAACATTAGCCCGGAAGGATCTAGTCAGTAAATAGTGGTAGTTTCTGCTTGAGATTCTGCCTCCAACTTCTTGCCTTCAGCTCATGCCTTGGCTTCCCTTGTAAACTGAAACAAACCCTTTCCGAGTTGCTTATTGCCAGTGTTTCAGAACAGTCACAGAGCCACAACCCAGGCCAGGAAGCTAGTGTCGGTGCTCTCACTATGATATCCACAGTAGAGGAGCCCCTCCACGTTTCCAGTGCTCTCCTTGAAGGTTCCTGTGGGAGTGTGTAATTACTTGCACATTGGATGAGCATCATCTCCCAACTTCACACCTGACACCATGTGCTAATTCACTTTGCTTCCCCCCACTCTCATTTATTGAGAGAAATGAGCTGATGATTTGAGCAAATGGTGCCATAGGGGTATTATAGAGGCTGCTCTCCACATGACAGCAACCTGGGAACAAAGTGAAACAGGAAGTCAGAGGATGAGATATCTTTCCAGGTTAGGACAGCATGGGCTCCACCATCCCCATGAGACTCCATCTGCAGCTTTCCACCATGTCCCAATAATGCCATCACATTATGAAAGCAACAGTGGGCTATTGCACAGAGCCCCTAGAGTCAATCATTTCTCCCCTACTGGATCCATCAACCGGAAGAACAAGTGTTCAACACATAAATATTCCTGGGAGGCACCTCATAACTAAACCATAAAACCCATGTCAGCAGGGTATTAATCCCACCGTGACGTCTCTTGTCATCATGATTCAAACTCCTCTTAAAGGTTGCACTTCCTAAAATCTTGGAAATGAAGGTTTCAGCACATGAAATAGGGATGGCAACATATCCAGATAGTTATGGCAACAGGAGACATGGGCTCTCTGCACCTTAGCCTCAAAGATTGATAGGAATTCACCCAGCCAATTGCAAGCCTACTGCCTTAACTAGTGAGGTTTATATTCGAAACTTTGTAGAAACTTCCATCATCTTTGGGAAATCAGAGTTCTCAATGGCTTGCTCTATTTTTAAAAAAGAAATTGCAATGTTTGCTAATATGTAGATTCAAATTGTTGGTTTCAAATAATACATACTTGTTGACAGCTTCCTGAGTCAAAGTAGTTATGGAAGAAAAACAGCCTAGCTGTCCATCAACAGATGAGTATTTATTTTCAGGAATAAACATCTTTCGCACAATTTCAGGCAAGTTTGTATATGGCTTGTAACATTTTTCAACAGAATAATTGTGGTCACTTCTCTCCTGTCTTGTCTTTCCAAAAGTTTTTTTTTAAGTTAGCATGGGTTTTGATGTGCAATTTTCCTATATGTGATCATATTATGACCATTTTCCTTCTAGTGATGATTTTCTACTTATGTAAGTTGCACACACATCTATGTAATATATTTGTATATTTATACACATATAATTTTAAGGCTTTCTATTTTTGAATTTTTATACATTAATACAGTGAAACTTGATCATAGTTATTCCCTGTTTCCCCACCCAATTCTCCCATTACCCCTGACAAATTGAAATAGTTTTTATATATTGAGGTGATTTTTTTTACAAAGCAATCTTATTTCACTTTATACAATATCTACTTCCATCTATTTTTCTAC
Organism: Pachyuromys duprasi; assembly: GCA_028658305.1. Classification (NCBI taxonomy): domain Eukaryota; kingdom Metazoa; phylum Chordata; class Mammalia; order Rodentia; family Muridae; genus Pachyuromys; species Pachyuromys duprasi. Next base: position 61,936,242 of record CM053765.1, read on the forward strand.
ATGTCAAGATTTCATTTTCTTTTACAACTATATTTTTATCAGACTTTCTTCATCTTCCCATGTGTTGGATATCTCAGCTGCCTACTGTGACTAGTTCAGCAATGAATATGGACGTGCAAGTCTGTCTGAGGCTTGTTGATGTAGTCTCTTATGTACATATTCATAGATCCAGGTCTTTTAAAGACAAAAGGACGTGACTAAATACCTTACAGAGTAAGGTCAGTTATTAATGAAGTGGTCCTGGGGACTGTTTTTAATTATTCCATTTCAATAAGCCATGCTGGATGTCTTTGGTTTAATTTTCCAGAATAACAAGCACTTTTATCTCAGAACCTTGCCTTCTTTCCCATTCTTGTAACACAGGACAGGGGAGTCATAAACAAATGCTTCTCAAGCTGTTGACTGAGCAGTAGATAGTCTGCACCAGAGCACTCTGCCCACAGAATATGTGGCATTTGTTTCCATGTGGTTTCTGCAAGGATATAACAATGGATTCCTTTTCACACTGCAGCAATCCAATCTCTTCCAGCTTTGCTAAAAGAGAACTATGTTTGTCTAAAAAAAAAACCTTACATACTCCAAAGTAGTTGTCTAAACATCAGATGGCCTTAGCGTGTGTGCATTCAATTCTGCTTTGAAGGGTTTGAAAACTTCCCTGCTGTAGCTCCTTCCCTCATCTCCTCCCAATCCCACTCTTCTCCCCCTATGCTCCTCCCCTAGTCCTGATAGGGGAGGTCCTCCTCCCCTTCCATCTGACTCTAGCTTATCAGGTCTCATCAGGACTGCTTACATTGTCTTCTTCTGTAGCCTGGCAAGACTGCACCCCCTAGGGAGTGGTGATCAGAGAGCCTGCTACTGAGTTCATGGCAGAGAAAGCCCCTGTTCCCCTTACTAGGACCCCACTAAGAGACTGAGTCTGTGGGCTACATCTGAGATGGGGTTTTAGGTCCTCTCCATGCGTTGTTCTTGGTTGAGATATTATTCTCTTTAGGGCCCCTAGGGCTCAGTATTTATGGCTCTGTTAGTCTCCTTTGGGAGCTCTTGTCCCATCCAAGTTTTTCTATCTCCCCCTTCTTTCTTATGATCCCCTGCACTCTGCCCAAAGGTTGGCTTTGAGTCTCAGCCTCTGCTTCAATACCTCGATCAGTAGAGTCTTTCAGAGGCCGTCTGTGGTAGGCTCCCGTCCTGTTTGTTCCCTGTCTTCTCCTGCTTCCATGTCTATCGAATTTTTCCTTCTGAATGAGGATTGAGCATCTTCCCTGGGGTCTTCCTTGTTGTTTAGCTTCTTTAGGAGTATAGATTTTAGTATGTTTATCCTATATTATAATTAAAAAAGGAGTACAGGGCTAAACAGAGAATTCTCAATAGAGGAATATAGAATTGTAGAGAAACACTCAACATCCTTAGTCATCAGGGAGATGCAAACCAAAACAACCATCAGAATGGCTAAGATCATGTGACAACACATGCTGGAGAGGATATGGAGAAAGGGGAACCCTCCTCCCTTACTGGTGGGAATGCAAACTTGTGCAACCACTCTGGAAATCAATCTGGCGCTTTCTCAGACAACTAGAAATAGTGCTACCTCAAGATCCAGCGATACCACTCCTAGTCATATATCCAAAATATTCTCAACTATACAACAAAGACATTTGCTCAACCATATTCGTAGCAGCTCTATTTATAATAGCCAGAAGCTGGAAACAACCTAGATGTCCCTCAATGAAGGAATGGATACAAAAATTGTGATACATTTATACAATGCAATACTACTCAGCAATTAAAAACAAGAAAATCATGAAATTTGCAGGTAAATTGTGGGAACTAGAAAAGATCATCATGAGTGAGGTATCCTAGAAGTAGGAAGACACACATGATATATACTCACTCATAAGTGGATATTAGCCATATAATATAGGATAAACATACTAAAATCTATCAATCGTCTGACCTACCTTTGGCCATAACAATCTCCATTTTCAGAAAACACTGTAAGAGTATTTGGCATATATGATTTTGTATATTCCTCTTTGGAAACCTTGCACATATTTGATTATTGTTATGCCTTCTTTTAACACACAACAAAATTAAATCATATTTAGATGTTTGAAGATAGTTGCAAAGTAAAAACCAACACTAAACAGATGTTCATAAATCTCATTACAAATAAAGGTCAATGATTTTTTTTAAATGCTCAATCCCCATCCTGAAAGGCAAAGAGGATGGACATCAGAAGAAGAAGAAGAAGAAGAAGAAGAAGAAGAAGAAGAAGAAGAAGAAGAAGAAGAAGAAGAAGAAGAAGAAGAAGAAGAAGAAGAAAACAGGAAACAAGTTAGGAGCCTGCCACACAGAGCCTCTGAGAGACTCTGTCCTGCAGAATATCAAAGCAGATGCTGAGACTTCTGGCCAACTGTTGGGCAGAGTGCATGGAATCTTATGAAAGAAGTAGGAAATAGTAAGATCTAGAGAGAATAGGAGCTCTACAAGGAGAGCAACAAAACCAAAAAATCTGAGCACAGGGGTCTTTCCTGAGACTGATACTCCAACCAAGGACCATGCATGGAGATAACCTAGGACCCCTGCACAGATGTAACCCATGGCAGCTCAGTGTCCAAGTGGGTTCCATAGTAATAGGAACAGGAACTGCCTCTGACATGAACTGATTGGTCTGCTCTTTGATTACCTCATGCTGATGGGGGAGCAGCCTTACCAGGCTACAGAGGAAGACAATGCAGCTACTCCTGATGAGAGAGATTTGATAGACTAATATCGAAGACCTCCCCTATCAGCAGACTTGGGGAGGGGCATGTGTGGAAAAGTGGGAGGGAAGGTGGGATTGAGAGGGGAGAAGGGAGGGGTTTGTGGGGGAATACAAAGTGAATAAAGTGTAATTAATAAAAATTAAAATAAAAAATATTTAAAAAAAAACAAATAAAGGTCAATTCACATCCCAAAGGAGGCCTCTAAGAGAAATGCACTTTTATTTGCTCAAAAAAGTTTTCAGTTTTATAACTTACCTGGCATAAACTGCTGGTAAGAATGATGTTTTATTTTGTTTTTCTTCATCCTTATTCTAGTTATCCTCATATACATGAAAAAATTTGTATAACCATAGAAACTTAAAAATCTAGTGAGGCTTAAATTGTCCATCTTTGAAACCTGGACAAATCTGAGAAACAAACCAGAAACCAAAGGAACCTGTTTTATTGGTGTCAGATAACATAGGATGCTTTATTCTGGATTACGAAGGTCAAATGTATGTACTACTTGGTCATGTACATGAATGGGGGTAGAAAATATTTACACAAGTAACACTTTCAATAAAACATAGAATTTTCATGATAACATTATTAGGGGAACTAATTGGAGTTGTTTTCAAACCTTCATACAAGCATGGTGAATGAAAACTTTATTCAAATTCAAACAGATTATTCTAAATCGACAGTACCACATACTCTTTATTTGGTTGAGGAGGGAGAAAAATTAGTCATCAAAGTTTTCCCTGGTGTTTCTTTGATGGGCCTTGTACCAATTTCATAGAAACTGCATTGGCTCTTTATTTTGTCAGTTGTAAAATCTGAAAAAAAAAAATGTTGTGTAGTGAACTTGGCCCAGAATCTTCAAGTGGCAAAATCCTCAAAAGCTGTTTTTCCTGTCATGGATGAATCAGTTCAAGTTCTGTGGTCCCCCTCCACAAACTCCCGGTGTTCTCTTTGACAATGTGATAAGTAACTGGAGATGGAGCTATGGCCCATGCTTGGCTGCAAGTTCCAGCATCGGTCTTGATCTACTGCTGGCTGTAGCCTCTCAGAAGACAGTCAAGTTGGGCTCCCTTCTGAAAGAATAGTAGAGGATCATTAATAGTGTCAGGGGCTGGCTCTCTACTGTGGGGTAGGGCTCGAGTTGGGCCATTTGTTGGTTGAATTTTGTCTCAATCTTTGTTTACTCTTTATCCTTGCACTTGTGGGCAGGGTAATTTTTTAATTTACATTTTTATATAATTTAATCACTTTATATCCCAATTGTACTGCCCTATCTTATCACCTCCAGGTCCCACCCCTCTTCTTAGTCCCCGCCCATATTTCTCAGAATGGGGGAGCTCTCCTCCGCTAACACATGACCCTAGCCAATAGCCAACATCAAAATAAATGAAGAGAAACAACTCAGTCCAACTAAAATCAGGGACAAGACAAGGCTGCCCACTCTCACCTTATCTCCTCAACATAGTACTTGAAGTCCTACCTAGAGCAATAAGACAACTAAAGGAGATCAAAGGGATACAAATCGGAAAGGAAAAAGTCAAAGTATCACTATTTGCAGATGATATGATAGTATTCATGAATGATCCCAAAAATTTAACCAGAGAATTCCTTCAGCTGATAAACGCCTCCAGCAAAGTGGCTGGATACAAAATTAACTCAAAAAAAAAAAATCTCAAGCCCTCCTGTTTACAAAAGACAAACAGACTGAGAGAAAAAATAGGGAAACAACATCCTTCACAATAGCCACAAATAATATAAAGTACCTTGGTGTGACTCTAACCAAAAAAATGAAAGACCTGTATGAAAAAACCTTCAAGTCGCTGAAGAAAAAAATTAAAGAAGAAATCAGAAGGTGGAAAGATCTCCCATGCTCATGGATAACAGTGAAAATGATCATCCTACCAAAAGCAAGCTACAGATTCAATGCAATTCCCATCAAAACACCAATACAATTCTTTACATATCTTGAAAGAACAACTCTCAAGTTCATACGGAAAAACAAAACAAAACAAAACAAAAAGCCAGATAACTAAGACAATCCTCTGGAGTTATCTCCATATCTGATCTCAAGCTGTGCTATAGAGCAACAGTAATAAAAACAGACTGGTGGATCAATGGAATCAAATCCAGATCCAGCCCACATACCTACGGATAATTGATTTTTTACAAAGAAGTAAAAACCACACAATGGAAAAAAGAAAGCATTTCTAACAAACAGTGCTGAACTAACTGGATGCCTACATGTAGAAAATGCAAATAGATTCATATTTATCACCCCACACAAGTGGATCAAAGACCTCAACATAAAACCAAACACACTAAATCTGTTGGAAGAAAATGTGGGGAAGAGCCTTGACCTCATTGACACAAGAGAACTTCCTGAACAGAACATCAACAGCACAGGCTCTAAGAACAACAATTAATAAATAGGACCTCATGAAACTGAAAAGCTTCTGTAAAGCAAAGGACACTGTCATCAGAACAAAATGACAGCCTACAGACTGGGAAAAGATTTTCATCAACCCTACATCTGACAGAGGGCTAATATCCAGAATATATAAAGAACTCAAGACGTTAAACACCAACAAACCAAGTAATCCAATTAAAAAGCAGGGTACAGAGCTAAACAGAGAATTCTTAACAGCGGAATATCGAATGGCAGAGAAACACTTAAATGTTCAATGTCCATAGTCATCAGGGAAAGGCAGGGTAAGTTTGGCATCAAAGGTTTTGTCATTGGGTTATTGTTTCCCTCCTTCCACTAGTCCTGCCTGGCTAGGAGGTGGTCACTTCAGTCTTCATGCCCCCCCCCATAGGGGTCTCAGCTAGAGTCACACCCCTAGCATCCCAGGAGCCTACCCTGTCACAGACCTCCAGCTGGGAAAAGAGATGTCCCCCCTCAGTTTCACTTCTTGTTCCCAGGCTTCTCACATTCTGTCCCTGTTCTCCTCATATCTGATCCATGCCCTTGTTTCCATCCCCATTCTACCTCCTGCCCAGTCCCTCTCTTCATCCACTTCAGCTTTTTATCCTATTTCATCTTCTGGGTGACATTTTGGCACCCTCCCTAGGACCTTCCTTGTTATTTAGCTTTTTTGGGTCTGTGGATTGCAGTATGGTTATCCTGTACTAAAGGCCTAATACCCACTTATAAGTGAGTATAAGCATGTGTGTCTTTCTGGGTCTGGGTTACCTCAGTTAGGATGATCTTTTCTAGTTCCATCCATTTGCCTGAAATTTTCATAATGTCTTTGTTTTTAATAGCTAAGTAGTATTCTGTTGTGTAAATATACCACAGTATCTGTATCCATTCTTCAGTTGAGGGACATCTAGGTTGTTTCCAGTTTCTGGCTATTACACATAAAGCAGCTGAGCAGGTGTCCTTGTGATATGGTAGAGCATCTTTTGGGTATATACCCAGGAATAGTATAGCTGGGTCTTGAGGTAACACTATTCCCAGTTTTCTGAGAAAGCAACAGATTGATTTCCAGAGAGGTTGTACAAGTTTTCACTCCCACCAGCAATGAAGCAGTGTTCCTCTTTCTCCACAACCTCTCCAGCATGTGTTATCACTTGAGTTTATTGTCTTAGTCATTCTGGCTGGTGTAAAATGGAATCTTAGATTCGTTTTGATTTGCCTCTCTCCAATGGCTAAGGACATTGTGCATTTCTTTAAGAGATTCTCAGCCATTCAAGACTCCTCTGTTGTAAATTCTTGGTTTAACTCTGTACCCCATTTTTAACTGGGTTATTTGATTTGTAGGTGTTTAATTTCTTGAGTTGTGTATTTTAGGGTTGCCTTATTTAGGGTTGGTGAAGATCTTTTTTCCCAATCTGTAGGCTGCCATTTTGATCTACTGACACTGTTCTTTGCTTTACAGAAGCTTTTCTGCTTCATGAGGTCCCATTATTAATTGTTGTTCTTAGAGCCTGTGCTGTTGATGTTTTGTTCAGGAAGTTGTCTCTTGCGTCAATGAGGTCAAGGCTCTTCCCCACTTTTTCTTCCAACAGATTTGGTGTGTCTGGTTTTATGTTGAGGCCTCTGACTTTACTTTTGTGTGGGTGATAAATATAGTATCTATTTGCATTTTTCTACATGTAGGCATTCAATTAGACCAGCACTGTTTGTTAGAGATACTTTCTTTTTTCCATTGTATGGTTTTTGGCTTCTTTGTCAAAATCAAGTCCCTGTAGGAGTGTGAGTTTACTTCTGGGTCTTCATTTCGGCTTTTTTGATCAACCTGTTTCTATGCCAATACCATGCAGTTTTTATTACTATTGCTCTGTAGTATAGCTTGAGTTCAGGGATATTGATATCACCAGAAGTTCTTTTATTGTACAAAATGTTTGGGCATCCTGGGTCTTTTATTTTTCCAAGTGAAGTTAATGTTTGTTCTTCCTAGACATGTACAGAATTGTGTTGGAATTTGATGGGAATTGCTTTAAAGCTGAGGATGGCTTTGGCAGGATCGAAATTTTTACTATGTTAATCCTACTGGTCCACAAGCATGGGAGATTTTTCCATTTTTAAAAATCTTCTTCAATTTCTTTTTTCAAAGACTTGAAGTTCTTGTCATATAGGTCTTTCACTTGCTTGGTTAGAGTTACACCAAAATATTTTATATTATTTGTTGCTATTGTGAAGGGTGTTGTTTCCCTAATTTCTTTCTCAGCCTTTTTGTCCCTTGTATAAAGGAGGGCTACTGACTTTTTGAGTTAATTTTTTATCCAGACACTTTACTGAAGGTGTTTATCTGCTGTAGGAGTTCTCTGGTGGAATTTTTGGGGTCGCTTATATATACTATTATATCATTTGTGAATATCGATACTTTGACTTCTCTTCCAATTTCTATCCCCTTGATCTCCTTTACTTGTTTTATTGGTCTAGCTTGGATTTCAAGTACTATATTGAATAGATATGGAGAGAGTGGACAGCCTAGTTTTATCTCTGATTTTAGTGGGATTGCTTTAAGTTTCTCTCTAGATAAGGATGTTTCCAATGACCAACACTCTCCTTCCAACCACCTTCGCCTGTAACATTGCCTAGCAATGAATTATCAATATGACAGCTTCCAGAGAAATTACTCCAAAGAGTGAGCAGCAGCAACACCTTCTGAAAAAGCAAATGTGGCACTTGGCTTAATGCTCCCAGCATCTCAGGAGAGTAAGTAAAGATATGTGGGATTAAAAAGGAAGGATGAGCCATCTCAGAGTTTGAAAACAAATCATAGTCTATTAGCTTGACATATATGGGTTTATACTGGAAAACTTTTGAGCTCTTTGGCATTTTTCTCTGGACACTGGTTCATGTTTGTTCTAGATCCTACTCAATCCTGGCAGTATCATCTATTTTTACAGAACCTGAATATTAACTGAAAGGTATGTGAATTTGAATTGTTTTGTCATTGTCTTCTAGTTGTTGCTTTAGCTGCTCTGAAAAGAGAGTTATGGATGCCATCTTGAATGGGTCACTCATGTGGCCCCTTCTGAGAGCAGATGTGTTTTCTGGTGATACTTGGGCACCTTGGCCCAGATGATGACACATGTCTTCCTTAGACAGCTTTAGTGGTTTCTGGGAATTGCTGATTAACCTCTGTATTGACATGATTAACAAGATGAGTGTTGATTCTCCTAGCTATTCCATCAGAGCCTTGAGTCTTTCAGCCCTCTGGACCAATAGTTCCACCTGTAGCCTCAGTGTAGCCCATGATGCCTTTCACAGACCCAAGCTTCAGAGTGGTGAATTTTTTGTGGTCACAGTTTTTTTGCAATGATTTTCTCTAAACTCTCAACTTCAGTGGTATCTCCAAAAAGATATTCTGAAACTTGATGTTGCATTCTTAATGATTCAATGCGAGTGGAAGAGAGGCTTTCTCAGAGCTTATTGAAGCAAATCTCAAATGGTTTGCTAGTGGAACCATCTTGGTTGAGAGCAATGCTATTAATGAATGACTTTGTTATCACATTCAGTTACCTGAAAGAAAATAGTGAGGTAAAAATTTCAACTTCATGCCCTTAAAATGAGTTTCTAAGCTAAGAGCTATGATTATCATTTAATGCAGCAGAATAAAGAACTATTCATGTCGGTGCTAGCTCAAGATGAGTAACATGGTTCTTGACCTGTATTTCCTTATAATCTATCACAACTGTATATAATTTTGGATAGTATTTTATAATATAGAACACTTTGCAACACTCTGTTCTTGCCCCTACTTGAGAGGTGTGTTACAGCTGCAAGGGCAGGGGTTGTGTAGAGACATCAATATACAACAGTTCTGACAGAAATATTCCTTAAGACGTTTTTCTCCAGAGACCTGATGTAGAGAAGAGTAGATGTTTTGTAACACAAATGACAGAATAAATATAATTATTTCTTTAAAATCACATATTCCATGGGAAGGAGGGTTATTTCAGGAGAGAGAGAGAGCAGAAATATAGATACTTAATTTTCAGGAGTGTTTTATAAATGTGGCCTTCTAGAACATGAGCAATTGTGAACTTAAGATAATGGCAATGAAGGACAGGGGAACATCTTACTAACAGAGAGAGCAAGTCATGGGAATCATTTATGGAAGTCCCAAATTTATGAATCACTAGGAAACACATGACTTGTGTACTGTTTTGTGGTTTTTATCTTTCAAATAATGTAGAACCAGAACCTGAAACCCTCTTTTTCCAACCTAGTAGTTATAAATTTGTGAAGATTTATTTGATGCATGCATGTTTAAGGCGATTTTAAGATTAAACATGGCCTCACATTCTTTGATACCCCTTTGATCAATAGGTACTGTCTAATTCATATTCCCTTTAATCCTCAGTAACTTGTGATGATGCAAGCGACATCATTCTCCAAGTTTTACTTAACCTCAAAATCACATGTCCTCCAGTAATATCATAAGTTTTCTTGAGTACCCTCACTATCAGATTGTACCTTTCAATGTTCACACAGATCATTTTATTAAAGTCGGTCAGGGTGGCACCAAGGAATATTTAAGCTAAAAAGTGCCTAGTGATGCTAAAGGTGCTGGTGGTGGGGATGATGCCATCATGTCTCAGGACTGGGCTTGGAGTACTCGAATCCTAGAGAAGAGCTTCAGGCTTTGATCAACTGAGAACACCACTACAGTGTGTAATGGGAAAGTCAGTGGGGGCAGATATGAAAAAGAACACATATATGATACTCATATATGAAAATGCTATCATGAAATCCATTTTTATAAAACCTAAAACAATATGTTAAAAAAAAAGACTTCCCCTTTCATGATGAATAATCTTGCAGAACTGCTTTGGATCAGGCACAAAAAGGGTCTTGTTGATTGTCATGGATTTTTGGCAGCAAAATTGACCCACAACAGGATAATTAGATCTCACAGTGGTCTGCCTCAACCCTGTGTATATATGAGCAACACTGAATGGACTCAGAGGTGCAGCATTCACTGAGAAGATTCTGTGAACACAATGGAACTTGCCAGTTTTCAGGGGTTAGACCCAAACTCACTATACTGACTCAAATAGAGAAAAGTCAAGTGCCTTAGTATAGGGCATCCAATCAGAATAAGCATCTTTCTGACTTGTCCCAATTAAAATTGAGGCAATATGATGACCGAGACACTCAGAATTAGTTGTAGATGAATAAAAGATCTTGTGAGAAACATAAGAGAAAAATAATTCAAAAATGTTGAATAACTTCTCAATGTTTATTCATTGTTTTTCATTTGGAGGTGTGTGGTCTCTCTGTTTGGCATGGCCTCCAGCTTGAAATGCTCTACTCTTACCGTTGGCCTCAGATAGCTGGAGACAGAATTGTGCCACCACAGGGGTCATCTACATGTGCCACAGGATGAAATGACCGTGTGGCTTATAGAAAAGATCAAATGAAGTACAAGCAAGAGGACTTTTGGCATTGGCCTGAGACAACAGTCATATTTGTCTTTAGGGCCCAAAAATTAGAGTAAAGATTAGAGCTATAATTCAGAGTAGAAAAACTCTCCATCAGCAATGAATCCAGCCCAGTTTTTGTTCAAAAGTAATTCAAGTCAACAATTTGTTCTAATTCAATATTTCCTCATGAAACAACTTAAAAGATATATGAATACTGAGTATCGGTGCATTTGAATGTGATGTTTAGAATGATAGTTGACGAACTGAATAGTCATTTGAAAAGCATAAAAATTACAAATATTTTGTTTAAAAATATTTGTTTAAAAATAATTTATTATGCACCAGCAATCCCAAATCCAAGCATAATCAGAAGGCTAGAATTAAAAGACGGTGAGTTTAAGAATACGCTGAGCAAGGACATTGGTCAAAACCACAAAATTATCAATGTCGGCAAAAATGTCTTGCTGGGATTTGAATCACCGATTTGAGTGGGAACCATGAAACTCTGAATCTGGTTCTAGCATCGGGCACAAAAAGGATTTTGTTGATTGTCATTGGTTATCATGTGCAATGTAACATCTACCAGTATGAAACAATATTTGAGCAAAAAATATGAAATGAGATGTTTTACCTTTGATGACACATTTTCAAGGCTTCACCTATCAGAGAAGTAAGAGTAACTCAATGGTGAAGCTTGTCCGTATTTTGTAGGACTCCACATATTAAGTTCCAGCACCAGAGGAAAAAATTAACTAAATTATTAAAACAAATTTTATATGCTGAAATTAAATATAACTCACAATATTAACTATGTAACTCACAAATCAGCTGAATACAATTTTATTATAGATCCTGAAACTTTAAAAATAACAAATAATGAATTATCATAAATACATGGTTCTGACACATAGAACCAAATGTGTAATCCAAAATTTGAAATTAGCAAGCAACCGTAAGTGTATAGCCAATGATCACAGCACAAATGCTAAAAGCCAAGGATAAGTCTCACATGATAGTAACAGAAGCAATACTTTATGAAGAGAAACTCAGTGAAAGTGAAGTTGAAATCTGAGAATAGAGCTCTAAACTTTTATAATAATTTCTCCTTAGATTTAGACAAAATACAGAGTGAACTTAACAATAAGAACATTCAAAGAGACACAATGCTGCCACTGAAGGCCCAAAACAATGCACTCAGTATCAGTGGGATTAAGGGCTCCAGGTGTGCATGGAAAGGCATGCATCATTTCCACCCTCTACTATCCATCCAGACAGCTAGCTGCTGCATGTTACTATAGTATTCACTTTCCTAGCAGAAATGACCATATCTACAGCATTCTACTAACCATCTTCTTGATTCACCCTAATTTTTTTTATGAAAAACAGCGTGACATTTTATTATGCAGGACATTTATCAGCGATCACATTATGGAGCTGTGTCTTACATACAGACAGAAGGGCACCTTTAATCTTCCTTAGGAAGTCCAGCATGATCTAACTGCCCTCACAAAAACTGCAAGTGCAACACACCTACTAGACCAAATTCAAAATAAAGTATTTTTCAACTTAAGGAAAAACCTTCCTTTATTCTCAAATATATTAATAGTAAAATGCCTACAAAATCTTTTGTATCACATCTTTGTTTAATAAGAACTTATCAAGATCCTGTAAAGGGTTACATTACCTGAATTTTCCAGTAATTATGACAGACCAAAGAATTAAAAACTAGGTTTTTGGGGTACTGAGCTAAAAAGTTTAAAACATATCAAGACAGTCGACCTTCTGCTTCTAGACAGATCCAGCCAATTGCAGGGAAGAATTGATCTTGATGCTATGTGCCCATTAGTGTTGCTTGGAAACCAGCCTGGATGGCCTTGCTCCTGGAGACAGCACAGACAGAGATAATTGCCCCCTCCCCCGAGCAGGACAGGACAGGATTGAAGCCCAAGGCTGGTCTCAGGGGCTGCAGATCAGTGTGCTTCCCAGGAAATGGCACAAGTCAGAGACCTGGGGTGTGGGGCACACAGAGGGACAGGGGTTCTTACCTGGTCCTCCCTGATCCTTGCAGGTCTTGCCTGCAATGTTCCTACCATAGCGACAGCTGAAACACCAACAACCACTCTCAAATCGGTGAACCTCTCTCATCTTCCTGAAGAGTACTCCAGACTCCAGAGACAGACGGATGCAGTCTGCAATACAGGCTCCAGGAACAAACAGTAAAGGTTACGAATAAGCAGAGCGCTAGAGACCAGTAGAAGAACACATCCAACAAAAATCAGGACATCGTGGCTTCACCAGTAACCTCAAATATCAATAGATATTTTAATGCTTCATAAACACAGGAAATTGATCTCAAATCTATGCTTATACAGTTATTAGAGGCATATAAAGAGGAAATGAACAAAGCTCTCAAAAAAGAAATACAGGTAAAGGCAGCCAAACAAATAAGAGGCATGTAGAGGAACATATGGAGGCACAAAGAAAGGAAACAAACAAACAAACAAAATAGAGGCCACCCTGGACAACAAGAATCCAAATACAAACAGATGAAGGTAATAATGTAAGACATGAAAACAGAATTAGAATCAATGAAGAAAACACAAAGAGAAACTCCTGGAGATGGAAAACCTAGCAAAGAGATCAAAAACCACAGAGGTAAGAGGTAAGGTAAATTTCAAGAAAGGAGAGAGAATCTTGGGTGCTGAAGACACAATTGAAGAAATAATATATCTCTCAAAAAAGACATAAAATCAAAAAAGGTCTTAACACAAAACATCCAAGGAATAAAGGACACCATGAAAAGACAAAACCTAAAAATGATAGAAATAGATGAAAAATAAGATTGCTGCAAGCTCCAAGGTCCAGAAAATATTTTCAAGAAAATCATAGAAGAAAATTTTCCCAACTTAAAAAAAGACATGTCTGTAAACATACAAGAGGCTTATAGAACACCAAATAGACTAGACAAGAAAAGAAACTCCTCATGTCACATAATAGTCAAAACACTAAATTTACAGAACAACAAAAAATATTAAAAGCAGCAAGGGAAAAAGGTATATAAAGGTAGATAACATAACATATAAAGATAGATCTATCAGAATTACACCAGACTTCTCAACAGAAACTATGAATGCCAAAAGGGCCTGGGCAGACGTCATTCAGACTCTAAGAGACCACAGATGCCAACTCAGACTACTATACCCAGCAAAACTTTCAATCAACATAGATGGAGAAGACAAAATATTCCATGATAAAACTAAACTCAAACTATATCTACACAGCAACCCAGCCCCTAAAAAAGATACTAGAAGGAGAACTCCAATCTAATGAAGTCAACAACACCCAAGAAAACATAGGATAAAGATACCTTCACAACAAAAATTAAAAGAAAACAAGCACAGAAACACACTACCACCACCAGCTCCACAATAAAAAGAACTAACATTCATTGGTCACTATTATCTATCAACATCAACAGACTCAACTCTCCAATAAAAAGACACAGACTAACAGAATGGTTGAAGAAACAGGATCCAAAATTCTGCAGCATCCAAGAAACACACCTCTGCAACAAAGATAAATACTACCTCAGAATAAAGGGTTGGAAAAAGGTTTCTCAAGCAAATGGACCCAGAAAACAAGCTGGAGTATCTATCCTAATATCTAATAAAATAGACTTTCAACCAAAGTTAATCAAAAGAGATGGGGAGGGAAACTTCATTCTCATCAAAGGAAAAATCCACCAGAAAGACATCACAATCATGAACATCTATGACCCAAATATAAGAGCATCTGCATTTGTAAATAAAACATTATTAAAACTTAAATCACACATCAATTTCAACACCTTAATAGTGGGAGACTTCAACACTCCAGTCTCAACAATGGACAAACCATCTAAACAGAAACTAAATAGGGAAACAATGACATCTACAGAGGTCTTAAATCAAATGGACCTAATAGAGATATATATATAGCTTTTCATCCAAACTCAAAAGATTATACCTTCTTCTCACCACCTCATGGAACCCTCTCCAAAATTGACCGTATAGTAGGGTACAAAGCAAACCTCAACAGATACAAGAAGATTGAAAGAATCCCTTGTATCCTATCAGACCACCATAGCCTAAAACTAGAAGTCAACAACAACAGAAATTAAAAAAAAAAAAACAAGCTTATATACACACGGAAGCTAAACAACTCTCTACTCGATGACAGCTGAGTCAATGAAGAAATAAAAAAAGAAATTGGAGACTTCTTAAAATTCGATGAAAATGAAGGCACAACTTACTTATGGAACACGATGAAAGCAGTGCTAAGAGGAAAGTTCATAGCATTAAGTGCCTTCATAAAGCAATTCGAGACATCTCATACAAGTAACTTAATGGCTCACCTGAAAGCACTAGAAAAAAAGAAGAAGAAGAAGAAGAAGAAGAAGAAGAAGAAGAAGAAGAAGAAGAAGAAGAAGACGCTGAAATCAGTAAATTAGAAACAAAGAGAACAATTCAAAGAATCAATGAAACCAAGAGCTGGTTCTTTGAGAAAATAAAAAAAGATAGACAAACCCTTAGCCAAATTAACTAAAAGCAGAAAGAAACCATCCAAATCAGCAAAATAAGAAATGAAAAGGGGGACATAACTACAGACACTGAGGAAATCCAATCATTAGGTCTTACCACAAAGCCTATATGCAACAAAATTTGAAAATCTAAATGAAATGGACAATTTTCTTGATATATTCAATCTACCAAAGCTGAACCAAGATCAGGTAAGTAGATTAAATAGCTCTATATCGCCCAAGGATATAGAAGTAGTCATCAAAAGTCTCCCCTCCAAAAAAAAAAAAAAAAAAAAAGCGCAGGGCGAGATGGTTTCAGCACAAAATTCTACCAGACTTTCGAAGAATAACTAACTCCAATACTCTCCAAACAATTCCACAAAATAGAAACAGAAGGAACAGTACCAAATTCATTCTATAAGGCCACAGTCATCTTGATACCTAAACTACACAAAAACCCAACAAAAAAAAGAACTTTAGACCCATCTCGCTTGCGAATGTTGATGCAAAAATACTCAATAAAATACTCATAAACCAAATCCAAGAACATATAAAAGATATTATCAACCATGAACAAGTAGGCTTCATTCTAGGCATGCAAGGGTAGTACAACATAGGAAAATCACCAGTGTAAACCACCACATAAAGAAATTGAAATAAAAAACACATGATCATCTCCTTAGATGCCAAAAAAGCATTTGACAAAATTCATAACCCATTCATGCTTAGTCTTGGAGAGATCAGGGGTAAAAGGCACATACCTAAATATAGTAAAGACAATATCCAGCAAGCCTATAGCCAACATGAAAATAAATGGAGAGAAACTTAAATCAAGCCCACTGAAATCAGGGACAAGGCAAGGCTGCCCACTCTCTCTATATCTCTTCAACATAGTTCTTGAAGTCCTAGCTAGAATAGTAAAACAACTAAGCAAGATCAAGGGGATACAAATTGGAAAGTAAGAAGTCAAATTATCACTATTAGCAGATGATATGATAGTATCCATGAGTGATGACAAATATTCTACCAGAGAACTCCTTCAACTGATAAAAACGTTCAGTAAAGTAGATGGATACAAAATTAAGTCAAAAAAAAAAATCAGTAGCCCTACTGTATACAAAAGACAAAAGGGCTGAGAATGAAATAAGGGAAACAACATCCTTCAAAGTAGCCACAAATAATAAAGTACCTTGGTGTTACTCTAACCAAGCAAGTGAAAGACCTATATGAATAAACTTCAAGTCTCTAAAGAACAAAATTGAAGAAGACATCAGAAGATGGAAAGATTTTCCGTGCTCATAGATTGGTAGGATTAACATAGTGAGAATGGCCATCCTACCAAAAGCAATCTACAGATTTGATGCAATTACCATCAAAACACCAGCACAATTCTTCACAGACGTTGAAAAAACAAACCTCAATTTCATATAAAAAAAAAACAAAAACAAAAAACCCAGAATTGTTTTAAAAAATCCTGTATCAAAGTCTTATACTTCCTAATAAAGTATTCATTTCTCTTCATTAAATAAAATTTTAAAACATGAAAAAAATCCTGTACAAAAAAAGAACTTCTGGAGGTATCTCCATCTCTGATTTCAAGCTGTACCACAGAGCAAAATGATAAAAACTTTATGGTACTGGCATAGAAACAGAATGGTGGATCGATGGAATTGAATAGAAGACCCAGAAATAATACACCTACAGATAGTTGAATTATGACAAAGGAGCCAAAACAATACAATGGAAAAAAGGAAGCATCTTCAACAAATGGTGTTCATCTACCTGGATGTCTACATGTATAAAAATACAAATAGACCCATATTTATAACCCTGCATAAAACTAAAATCCAAGTGGATCAAGACCTCAACATAAAACCAGACACACTAAACCTGTTGGAAGAAAAAGTGGGAAAGAGCCTTGATCTCATTGACATAGGAGAAAACTTCCTGAACAGAACACCAACAGCACAGGCTCTAAGAGCAACAATCAATAAATGTAATCTCATGAAACTAAAAAGCTTCTTTAAAGCAAAGGACACCGTCATCAGAACAAAATGACAGCCTGCACACTGGGAAAGGATCTTCACCAACCCTATTTCTAACAGAAGGCTAATATCCAGATTATATAAAGAACTCAAAAAGTTAAACACCAACAAATCAAGTAATCCAATTAAAAAATGGGGTACAGAGCTAAACAGAAAATTCTCTCTATAAGAATATCAATTGGCAGAGAAATACTTAAAGAAATGCTTAACATCATTAGTCATCAGGGAAATGCAAATCAAAACAACCCTGAGATTTCACCTTACACCCATCAGAATGATGAAGATAAAAAACTCAAGTGCCAGCACATGCTGGAGAGGATGTGGAGAAAGGGGAACCCTCCTCCATTACTGGTGAGAATGTAAACTTGTACAACCACTTTGGAAATCAATCTGGTGCTTTCTCAGAAAATAAGACATAGTGCTAAGTCAAGATCCAGCTATACCACTCCTGGATATATATCTGAATGATGCTCTGCCATACAACATGGACATATGTTCAACTGTGATCATAGCAGGTTTATTTTTAATAGCCAGAATCTGGAAATAATACAGATGTCCCTCAACTGAGGAATGGATACAGAAATTGTGGTACATTTACACAGTGAAATTTGCAGGCAAATGGTGGGAACTAGAAAAGATCATCCTGAGTGAAGTAACCCAGAAGAAGAAAGACACACATGGTATATACTCACTTCTAACTGGATATTAGAATATAATATAGGATAATCATACTAAAATCTGTTCACCTAAAGAAGCTAAGCAAGAATGAGAACCCTAGGGAAGTTGCTCAGTCTTTACTCAGAAAGCAAATAGGATAGAAATCAGAAGTAGAAGAAAACAGGGAACAGGACAGGAGCTTACCACAGAGGGCCTCTGAAAGACTCTACCCAGCAGAGTACCAAAGCAGATGCTGAAACTCATAGCCAAACTTTGGGCAGAGTGCAGGGAATCATATGAAAGAAGGGGAGATAGAAAGACCTGGGGGGGGGGGAGGATAGGAGATCCACAAGGAGAGCAACAGAACCAAAAATTCTGGGCTTTGGGGTCTTTGCAAAGACTAATACTCCTACCAAGGTCTATGCATGGACCTAAACCCCTTGATCAGATGTAGCCCATAGCAGCTCAGTCTCCAAGTGGGTACCCTAGTAAGGGTGACAGGGACTGTCTCTGACATGAACTCAGTGGCAGGCTCTCTGATCACCTCCCCCTGGGGGATACAGCATTGCCAGGCCACAGAAGATGATGATGCCAATCCTGATGAACCTGATAAACTAGGGTCAGATAGAAGGGGAGGAGGTCTTCCCCTATCAATGGAATGGACATAGAGGAAGAAATAGTAGGTAGGGTGAGATTGGGAGGAAACTAGAGAGGGGCCACAGATGGGATACAAAATGAATAAATTGTAATAAATAATTAATAAAATTTTTATATTTTGTTCAATTTGATTTATTTGAATATTTTTATATTTTTATTTTTGAACTTTTATTTTTATATTAATTACAGTTTATTTACTTTGTGTCTCAGCTGTAGCCCCCTCCTTCACTCCCTCCCAATCCTTCCCTCCCTCCATCACCTCCTCCCTGCCCCTCTTTAAGTCCACTGATAGGGGAGGTCCTCCTCCCCTTCCAACTGACCCTAGTTTATCAGGTCTCATCAGGACTGGCCACAGTGTCCTCCTCTGTGGCCTAGCATGGCTGCTCCTCCCTTGGAGAGGTGGGGAAGGTCAAAGAGCCCGCTACTGAGTTCATGTCAGAGACAGTCCCTGTTACCCTTACTAAGGAAATCTCCTTGGATGCTAAGCTTCCATGAGCTACATCTGAGCAGGGGTTTTAGGTTACATCCATGCATGGTCCTTCGTTGGAGAGTCAGTCTGAGAAAAGACCCCTGTGATATTTTTAGGTTTAAAAAAATTCTTTTTTTCTTTAAGCGCTTCTCGGCCATTCTGTATTCCTCTACTGAGAATTCTCTGTTTAGTTCTGTACCACATTTTTAAATTGGATTGCTTGATTTGTTGCTTTTCAACTTCTTTAGTTCTTTATATATTCTGGATATCAGCCCTCTGTCAGATATAGGGTTGGTAAAGATCCTTCACCAGTCTGTAGGCTGTCATTTTGTTCTAACAGTATCTTTTGCTTTACAGAAGCTTTTCAGTTTCATGAGGTCCCATTTATTTATTGTAGATCTTAGAGCTTGGTGTACATCTTGGTGTTCTGTTCAGGAAGTTGTCTCCTTTGCCAATGAGTTCTAGGGTCTTCTCCACTTTTTCTTCTAACTGATTTAGTGTGTCTTGTTTTATGTTAAAGTCTGTGATCCACTTGGATTTCAGTTTTGTGCAGGGTGATAAATATGGATCTATTTTCATTTTTCTGCATGTAGACATCCAGTTGGACCAGCACCATTTGTTGAAGATGCTGTCTTTTTGCCATTGAATGATTTTGGTTTCTTTGTCAAAAATCAAGTATCTGTAGGTGTGTGGGTTTATTTCTGGGTCTTCTTTTCAGTTCCATTGCTCCACTATTCTGTTTCTATGCTAATACCATGCAGTTTTTATTACTATTGCTCTGTAGTACAGCTTGAGATCAGGGATGGAGATGCCCCCAGATGATCTGTTGTTATACAGGATTGTTTTGGAAATTCTGGGTTTTTTGTTTCTCTGTATGAAGTTGATAATTTTTCTCTCAAGATCTATAAAGTATCGTGCTAGTATTTTGATGGGAATTGCATTAAATCTGTAGATTGCTTTTGGCAGAATAGCCATTTTCACTATGTTAATCCTACCAATCCATGAGCATGGGAGATCTTTCCATCTTCTGATATCTTCTTCAATTTATTTTTTCAGAAACTTGAAGTTTTTCTCATACAGTTCTTTCGCTTGCTTGGTTAGAGTCGCAGCAAGGTATTTTATGTTATTAGTGGCTAATGTGAAGGGTGTTGTTTCCCTAAGAAGAGGGAGTCAGTATGACCTGGAGAGGACAGGAGCTCCACAAGGACCAAATATATCTGGGCACAAGGGTCTTATATGAGACTGTATCCCCAACCAAGGACCATGTATGTTTATAACCTAGAACCTCTGCTCGGATGTAGCCCATGGTAGCTCAGTATCTAAGTGGGTACCCTAGTAAGGGGAACAAGGACTATTTCTGACATGAACTCAATGGCGGGCTCTTGGACCCTCCCCCTCCCCCGAGGGAGGAGCAGCTGAGCCGGGCTGTAGAGGAGGACTTTGCAGCCAGTCTTGAAGATACCTGATAAACCGGGGTCAGATGAAAGGGGAGTAGGTCCTGCCCTATCAGTGGACTTGGAAAGGGGCAGGGAGGAGATGAGGGAAGAAGGGTGAGATTGGGAGGGAATGAGGGAGCGGGATACAGCTGGGATACAAAGTTAATAAAGTGTAACTAATATTTTAAAAAATTGATAAATAAAAAAAGAAAAAAATTTATTTTAACATGTTAGCATGTTAGTCTGGATCCATAGCCAATAATATGAAATAAAATAAAAGATATAACCAAAACCGTCCAAACACACACACACAAAACCATTTGTATGATTTAAAGTCCTGTTTTAAATAAAACTTCAAGTGGATAAATATTATTTGTTTGATAAGGTAGGTGGATAGTTTTTCTTTTATTTATATTTTTATTAATTACAGTTTATTCACTTTGTTTCCCACCTGTAGCTCTCTCCCTCCTCCCTTCCCAATCTCACCCTCCCTTCCTCTTCTCCACCCATGCCCCTCCCCCAGACCACTGATAAGGGAGGTCTTGCTCCCCTTCCTTCTGATCCTAGCTTATTAGGCTCATCAGGACTGGCTGCATTGTCTTCCTCTGTGGCCTGGAAAGGCTGGTCCCCTCTCAGGGGAAGGTAAGCAAAGAGCAGGCCAATCAGTTCATGTCAGAGATAGTCCCTGTTCCCATTACTATGGAATGCACTTGGGCACTGAACTGCCATGGGCTACATATGTGCAGGGGTTCTAGGTTATCTCCATGCATGGTCCTTGGTTGGAGTATCAGTCTCAGAAAAGACCCTTGTGCTCAGATTATTTTGGTTCTGTTGCTCTCCTTGTGGAGCTCCTGTCCTCTCCAGGTCTTTCTATATTCCCCTAATTTCATAAGACTCCCTGTGCTCTGACCAAAGTTTGGCTATGAATCTCAGCATCTGCTTTGATACACTGCAGGGTA
Source organism: Pachyuromys duprasi (assembly GCA_028658305.1). NCBI lineage: Eukaryota > Metazoa > Chordata > Mammalia > Rodentia > Muridae > Pachyuromys > Pachyuromys duprasi. Next base: position 61,957,666 of record CM053765.1, read on the forward strand.
TAGTCTTTCAGAGGCCCTTTGTGGTAGGCTCCTGTCCTGTTCCCTGTTTTCTCCTTCCAATGTCCATCCCATTTGTCTTTCTGAATGAGGATTGGTCATCTTACCTAGGGTCCTCCTTCTTGATTAGTTTCTTTAGGTGTACAGGTTTTAATATGATTATCCTATATTATACATCCAATATCCACTTATAAGTGATTATATGTGTGTCTTTCTGTTTCTGGAATACTTCACTCAGGATGATCTTTTCCAGTTCCCACCATTTGCCTGCAAGTTTCATGATTTCCTTGTTTTTAATTGCTGAGTAATATATAATGTATAACCTGCAGCTAAACATACCCTATGTGGAAAATAATTTCTTTATTTTAAAAGGGAAATACAAAATAAATAAAGCTTTCAGGGCCAAAAAAACAGATAGATAGATAGATAGATAGATAGATAGATAGATAGATAGATAGATAAAATAGTTAACTTCCCAAGAGCCAGAATAATAGAGTTGGTGATGCATACTTCAACGTTTGCATTTCTCTTATAACCATCTTTCAAACACTTCTACTTAAGTGAACATTGATAAAAAGATTTGTAAAATTACAGCTGTGTGAACTAGAAATCTGTATATGTACTTAGCTGAGGTACCTAATGTTCACACCTCAGGTTAATTTATAGGTATATTAAAAAGGAAGATAGTTGTATCCACCCAACCCTAGCAGGTGAGGAATGCTATCTTCCCTACACGAGTATTTTAAATGGAACTTCACTTCTGGTATTACTTCTGGAAGCTAATGTTCTTTCACACTCTACTAACCTTATGACCCATTTCACTACAAATTGGAATTTAAGTTCAGTCTTCTCTGTTTCTAGGGGTCTATGCTCTGACTTACTTGTCAAGTTCAGCTCTCAAAGAGTCTCCTTTCTTTAGTTCATTTTCATAGATGTGCTTATATTCTTCCAGTTGCATTTTAGTAGAATCCTCATGAGATTGTATTTCCAATATCTGACCTTCCAAATCCTTCATTCTGTGGTCTATATCCTTTCTCATGGACATGATTTCATCCTGTCTTAGCTGGTCTTTCTGCTTATCAGAGGCAGCCTGTACCTAGAGAACATTAAAAAGACCCATTTTTAAATGGGAGGTCCAAGGAGAGTTGGAAGGGAGCATGTGATCAAAATACATTCTATTTACATTTGAAATTACCAACAATAAACTAAATAAATGATTTAAATAACGGGAAAACTTTGTTTTTGCAAACACCACTGTAGATATCCTCAATAAAAGAAAAACTCATTTGAACTCTGCCAAGACAGGGTAAGCAAGTCCTAAATAATTCCTGCTTCACATATATGTCTGTCAAATATTCTGAGCCAGAAGGCTGAAGATGATGCTCCAAAGTTATGGAGAGTTATGGGTGACTGTTCAGGCAGCAAACTGTCTCTGTCAATTTTTTTTTTTTGGAAGCTGCTAACATGCACTTCCTATTTACTCCAGTAACTCATTTTATTCCTTCTCAAGTCTCTGGTGGGGTTGAAATTCAAATAGTTATAGTTCCACAATTAAACTTAAATTGTTTAGAATTAAAGAAAATGATTTTATATAGTTAATACCAATAAGGATAAAAGTTAATTTGGGTATAGAACCCTAAACTTGTCATGATAGGATAAATAATCAAACACTTTCTCCTAAGTTGCTAAATACACATGGACTGGACATTGCACATGTAAATCTTACCTAGAAGTTTTCATAACTTTTACAATTATTATTGTATTGGAAAAAAGGAACCTTTTATTGGACTTAAAGGGGGAAATGTTCCATACAAGCCGGGGAGTGACAGACTGGCTAGATCCCAGGGGAGGACATTGCAGCCAGCCCTAAGGAGACAGGATGAGCTGGGTTTGGATGGAAGGGGAGGAGGTCCTCCCCTGTTGGTGGACTTGGAGGGGGCGGGGAGGAGGGAGATGAGGGAGGGAGCGGGAGGGTAGGAGGGAATGAGGGAGGGGGCTACACCTGGGATTCAAAGTACCTAACCTGTGATTGATATAAAAATAAATTAATTTAAAAAAACAAAAAAGGGGGAAATGTTGGTATAACGTTATTTTGGAATGTATACAATTTACCCTTGTTCATTCAAATACTGATTTCTCTACCTATCCAGTTTCAATCTGGACCTTGCATTGTGATACTTATTCTAAGCTTCACCTGTCTCAAGTTTGTGTAAACATGCCATCATTTGTTCTCTATATTGTCAGCCCCAATGCTGAGCAATGGAATAGGGTGGGACATCCTGGTCCAGAGGGAAGAGAGAGGAAGCAGGAGGGAGGAGCAGAGATTGGCAGGAGAGAACTTGGAACCACGTGGAGAGATGAACTGGACCTCAGATGTGACTAAAAGCAAGTATAATAGGTGAAATCTGAATGGTAGGAAGCTATGTGGGCTTGGAGGTTTAGCTATGCGGACAGAGTAATCATTGCCCAGCATTGTGCTCTAAGTTAATTAAATAAAAATTAACAAAAAAAAACTCAATTGAAAAATGACTATACCACAAGTAATTATTGTATAATTTTCTTTACTTTTGAATCCATAATGCAAAGAACATTTTAAATGTATGAGAAGGGAGTTCAAGTTTAAATTATTTACCATAAGCCCCAACTGCATTTAAGCAGAATTTGATTAATGGATCCTTTTTTTTGGTGCTGTAGACTGAACCTTGGGCTAGTGGATGATAAGGAGATGCTCCTTCACAGCACTACATCCTCAAGCCTGAATTAGTCTTATAATAATTAAAAATTAATACTCTAATATAATTTTATATTAATAATGGATCTTGCAAACTACTGAAGTACATTAAAAATATTCACATCACAATTTTTCTTTCCCATAATTTTCAAGTAATCTCATAAAACAAATGATTGACTAATAAAAACCAGAATCCTGAAAGAGTAATTCATCTAGTACTAGTAGTCAAACATAAATGGTTAGCATTAGAAACCGATGGCTTCTATTTCCAGAAATCTACAAAAGAAATTGCCAAGAAAGACATACATACACAGTGATACACAATGTTGAAAAAAAATCGAGGTAAAATAAATTAAAGCACACTACAGATGAGTATAGTCACCTGTAAAAACAGATTCACTTCTCTTATTTTTTCTATTAATTGTCTTCTGTGCTGCACTTCAATGGCTTGCTTATACTTTTCTAGCTCACTACGCTCTATCATGTGTTTGTCCATGTGGGTTTTGAGGTTGAGTATTTCCTCTTCAAACTTCTTTTTTCTTTCCTCTAGCATTTCACATTTTTTCTGGGCTGCTGTCATCTCTAGCAATTTTTTCTGCAGAAAATTATCTTCATTTTCTAGATGTTTCCAATATAATACTGTATGTTGCAGTTTTGTTGAAACATTTTTAAGCTGAGTGAAAACAATTAATATTGTTTGGTAATGTAGTAGGTAAAAAAAAATGTTAACACATCAATAGCAGTTTCAGCATGAATTGGGTTGCAAACAGCATCCAGCATATACTAAATTCTGAGAATGTGTTTCCCAGGAAGTGACATGCTTTGTCTGCTTCATGTCCCACAGTTTCTAAAGGGGACTTGGGGACACAACATTGCTTTCCTTTCACCAGTGCTGAAACTGGCTCCCAAAACTGTCTTCAAAATAAGACCCTAATTAATACATTATGAGTTCTAACATCTTAAAAATTTTATGAACTGCAAATATTTCATGATTATATGAAGTAATGAAGAAGGATACCCTTCAGTAAACAAAAATGATTTAAAATAATAAAAACGTGGTGACAATAGTAGATGTGGTGGATCAGCAGTTGTCTTTGTGTGAACTAGTGAGACAGAAGAGCCAGGACTGAGGAAGTTGTCCATCTTTCTAAAAGGAACAGAGCTGGAGACAGCCTTTACAGAGAAGCATCCAGATGTGGCTCTCAATCGGCACCAAGTAACAGCAGTTAGTGACGCTGTGCCGTGAGTAGAGGAGTCTAACATAGGGTGAGGTCCCTTCTTGGACATGGGTGGTACAAAAACAGGAAACTGACCAGGCTGTGGAAATGCATCCAAGACCTGGATAGGCCTTGGGTAGAAACATGACTCCAGGTTATAGAGATTGAGGAATGACAAAGGAGCCTGAGTCTGAACTTCTCAGTGTGCTCTCCTGTCTTAACGTGATACAAGAATGGGTAGGGCTGGAAGAAACCAATCAGCAGCAAAACTAAACACCTGAAAATACATCTTGCATACTGTCTCAGAATCTTAAGAAGTTCTAGATATAGCAATGAAGAGCCCCAAAACAACAGAGGAAAACCTGTAACCCACAGGATAGGGATTTCACATAGAAATTTCCCTCAGCAGGAAGGGCACACTGATTTAACAAGTTTAAATTGTTGATATGACTGGCTCTCCCCCACATGAGGCTATGCCGTAGAAGAGAAATGATGGAGGAGAAGCCACGGCACCCAGAAGAAGAAGAAATACCATGGATATCATATATTCTGTTCCATATTCTTAATTGCAATTTTTTAGAGATTTCCACTGACTTTTATTTTTTGTGTCTCCTATATCTCTTTATGTACTTCATGTTCATTTTATTATTTCCCTTACCACTAGTTCCTTAATGCCCATACTTTACTCCTAGTTTTCCTATTCCCTCCTTCATTACATTAATAAATCGTTGATACCTTTCAATCTAAGAAAAAGCTATAAACTGTTTTTCCAGTCAGGAAATCTCTCCAAGTCTTATAAGATGCACAAGTGAAGTTCACATGTGTCTTTTACCCAACTTATACCTCAATGGCTGTCAAATCATGGTATCTGTTGCAGCAGTCATTTCTTCCCCCACAGATTTAAAAAAAAAAAGACAACATGCTTTCAAGAGAAAACAATTTAACTGGGAGGCTCGTGTGAAATAAGCAACAAAGAGAAAAATTGAGAAAAATAAACAGAGAGGATACATCCCTCCCAAAAGATGCAGAAAGCCCAAGAAGAATGTTTAGTTTGAGGAATTTGGGTATACTTTCACTTTTTCTAGGTTGCTAATGTTTACCTCTCCATATATATTTCTATGGAAAAAGGCATCTCAACTCCTCCTGGGCTGAAAATTTTCTCCATAACACACAACATACATTTAAAGTTTGTAGATTCCAACTACCATTTGAACAACTACCATTTATCTTTGATAAATTGCCTGAATTCCCTTCTTTATATTGTATTATAGTAAATTTGCTCATTTTTAATCCAAAATTAATTTAAATTTGCCTTCTCTCTTAGTATAAGTATTTCATCCATTTCGCACTGCGTTGTACATGAAGCACTATCACAGACAAACTCTCCGTTTTCATGTGCATATGATTCCTTCTCCATCATTGTACACAAGTTCTTGTATCTAGAAATAACATGCAAAAGAATAAGGTAAATATTAACATCATTGTGTGTGTGAGTGTATGTGTGCATGCATGAGCATGTGCCTGAATTTGTGTTGTTTTTGAGACAAGCTGGCCTTGAACTCTTGATCCTGCACATTGTACCTTACAAGTGCTTGAATTATAGACATGTAACCATATGCCTGGCTAGTAATTGAAGTTTTTAAATTATAAGCACTTAATACATTTTAATTGGATAATAGGTTTATCATATAAAAGAAACAAATTTCATGTTTATAAACCTTTCTTACTAGTACGGTTCTATTATTTTGAAACATAATGAGATTGCAATCTCAATTTTAAAATAAAAAGTTTGAAATATGTATGGTAAATAAATTATTATATTGGAATCATAAATAGAATATTTATACATCTCAATTTCATAAATAAAACATTCACTTATTTGCACTTTAATATCCAGTATTATTTCTTTGGCTGTGTATGTGTGCATCAGTGTGTGTATGTGTGCACAGGAATGCAGGTACCCTTCTAGGTCAGGAGTGCTAAGTCCTTGGAAGCTGGAGTTACAGGCAGGTGCAAGCCACCTGGAGGTGTGTGTTGGGAACTGAATTTGAGCACTGTTATTGTGTTGGTTAGTTTTTTGCCAACTTAACACAAATTAGAGTCATCTGAGAAGAGGGAACCTCAACTGAGAAAATGTTTGAGATTGTTCTATAGACATGACTGTGGAAGTATTCTATTGATGGATGATTGATATGGGAGGGCTCACACCACCATAGGCAGTGCCTTCTGTCCCTCATCAGGTGATCCTGCGGTGGATAAGACAGCAAGCTGAGCAAGCCAGGGGAAGCAAGTCAGTAAGATGTGCTCCTCCATGACTTGAGCTCCTGCACTAACTTCCTTTCATAATGGTCTATGATTAGGATTGCAAGCTGAAATCAACCCTTTTATTTCCAAGTTTCTTATGGTCGTCATGTTTTATCACAGCACTAGGAACCGTCATGAAGGTTCCTTAGCTATCCATAGCTCAGAGATCATTCACCAAGAAGAAAAAGAAAGAGCTCTATTTAAAAGTCTCAACGATGTTTAAAAATTCCATTTGACCATGGTTTACAAGAAGAAAAAGAGGACACAACAAGAAAATAAGGTTTGTTCAGCAGCTGAGAAGGTGCCTCAGTGGGTAAAATGGTCACTGTGGGAGAAGAAAGACTGGGGCTTAGATTTTTAGCTCCAACATAAAGCTAACAAGGTGCTCATGTCTCTCATTACAGTGATCAATAATGGAAGAATTTTTAGGCCATCTAGCCTAGCCTAGAAGTTGAGCTTCAAGATCAGTGGAAGATTCTTTCTCAAAAACTGACCTCTGGGAACCACAAATGCACATATACACACACATGAATAGATATGTCCAGGACACATAAACACACATAAACAAAGAACTATGCATTCCACATAGTAGTATCAAGTATGTTTTGCATGTGTAAGCTACTTGGTTACATTCCAATATAAGAGTCAGAATTTAGAAAAATGGGGGGGGGGGGAGGAGTCTTTTAGGCATAGGTTAGAAGAGAAAACAGGCCAGGCACTGCTTCAGGAAATGGGTGATCAAATGTAGGATATGAGGAAAGACTTGAAGAATTATGTGGTAATTTGAATAAGAAGTGTCCCCATAGTGTTTGATCACTTGGGCTCCAGGTGCTAGTGCTGTTTAGGGACTGTATGGAACCTTCATGACGTGGAGGCTTGCTGAAGGAAGTAGGTCGTTGAGGAGGGTGGGCTTTATAAAACTCATCCCACTTCCTATTCCCTTTCTCTGTCTACCTGATATGTTTGAATGAAACTGTGGTCACACAGCTTTCTGTTCCTCATGCCATAGCTGAATCTATCCCACTGTAACCATAAGCTAAATTAAAACTTTTCTTGCTTAAGTTGTCTTTGTTATGTTATTTTATCATACCAATGGGTAAATATCTAATGCAACATTTTAAGAAATGTAGACAACTTCTTCCTGCAGTTTTCACAAAATACAGGAGACACAAATCATATGCATAATGTTAAATTACAGTAAAATACTAATTATACTTTAGAAAAATAGAAAATACTTAACAAATTAAAGCAAAAGCAGCTATCCAAGTTGGCAGAGTCAAAAGTTATGGGAAATGTTTTCATTATATTTTTCAGATGATAGAATAATGACAGATCTTAATTTCATTGTAGTCAGAAAGTTTTTCATGTTATCTATCATTCTACCTACCTAAAAATGAAAAGATAGGATAGATAGATACATATATACATAGATAGATAATCATCCATTCTTCCATGTGTGTGGATTCTGTATCCAGGACATTTAAAAGGTGTAAATTAAAACAGCTGGTAAAAACTGCATATGTACTGAATATGCACAGGCCTTTGACAATATTTTTAAATAAGATAGTATAATAATCATACAAAAATTTTTTCCTTTTTCTTTTTTCTTAATTATACTTTATTCACTTTGTATCCCCCCATAAACCCCTCCCTCCTCCCCTCCCAATCTCACCTCTCCTCCCCCTTCTCCACACATGCCCCTCCCCAAGTCCACTGATAGGGGAGGTCTTCCTTTCCTTCCTTCTGATCTTAATCTACCAGCTCTCATCAGGAGTGGTTGCATTGTCTTCCTCTGTGGCCTGGTAAGGCTGCTCCCCCATCAGGGTGAGGTGATCAAAGAGCAGGCCAATCAGTTCATGTCAGAGGCAGTCCCTGTTCCCATTATTATGGAACTCACTTGGATACTGAACTGCCATGGGCTACATATGTGCAGGGGTCCTAGGTTTTCTCCATGCATGGTCCTTGTTTGGAGTATCAGTCTCAGGAAAGACCCCTGTGCTCAGATTCTAAAGAAACTAATCAAGAGGGAGGACTCTGGCTAAAATGCTCAATCCCTAGCCAGAAAGGCAAAGCAGATTGACATCAGAAGAAGAAAGAACACAGGAAACAAGCTAGGAGCCTGTCACAGAGGGCCCCTGAAAGGCTCTGCCCTGCAGACTATCAAAGCAGATGCTGAGACTTATGGCCAACTGTTGGGCAGAGTGCATGGAATCTTACAAAAGATGTGGGAAATAGTAAGATAGGGAGAGGACAGGAGCTCTACAAGGACAGCAACAGAATCATACAAATTTTTTATTAGTTATCTAGTTAGGGTTCTTACTGATGTGATAAAACACCACGACTGAAAACAGCTTGAGGAGGGAAGAGTTTGTTTGGCTTTTACTTCCAATTCATTGTTCATCATTGAAGGAAGTCAGGACAGAAACTCAAACAGAGCAGAGCCTGGAGGCAGCAGCTAACGCAGTGACCATGAGGTTGGGGGTGCAGCTTGCTTGTTTGCTCAGCAGGTATTCTTATTGTACCCAGAACCACTCATCCAGTGGGAGCCCTACCCACAATGGGACGGGACCTTTCACATCAATCACTATTTAAGATAATGCACTACAGGTTTACCTTCAGCTGGATCTTATAAAGGCATTTTCTCCACTGAGGCTCCCTTCTCTCAGATGACTATAAACTTGTATTAATATAACATAAAGGTAGGCAGGCACAGAGGCCATAGAGAAATACTGTTATTGATTTGTTCCTTGTGTATTGGGGTGGCCTGATTTGTTACATACCTCAGAACCACCTGACAGTGGTACAACCCACCCACAATGGTCTGGTTCCTTCCACATCTGACACTAATTAAGAAAATGCCTAAACAGGCTTGCATACAGGCAAATCTTTATAGAAGGATTTTCTCAGTTGTGGTTCCCTATTCTCAGATATGTCTAGGTTTGTGTCAATTGACAAAAACCAACCAGCACAATTAGTGATTATATGTAACATAGAGATGCCTTAAAATAAAAAAGATATGAGTTAGTTGCTTTACATGAAAATTTAGTACTTATGAATGTTGATCTCTGTAGGATCTCATGGAAGAATTCCTATATAGAAGACCAAGATAAAGTGATGATAGAAATGGAGGAGGTTGGTGAGACTTGGGGAGAACAAGAGCTCCACAAAGACCAAACTGAGCAGGGCACAGGGGTCTTGTATGAGACGGTTTCTACAACCAAGGTCCACGTGTGGATGTGGACTGGAACCCCCGCACGGATGGGGCCCATGATAGCTCGGTGTAGGACTGAAGACCTACTGAGGGAAACAGGGACTGTTTCAGTCATGAACTTGATGGCTGACTCTTTGACCCTCCCCCATACATGCCGGGAAGTGACAGACTGGCTACATCCCAGGGGAGGACATTGCAGCCAGCCCTGAGGAGACAGGATGAGCTGGGGTTGGATGGAAGGGGAGGAGGTCCTCCCCCGTTTGTGGACTTGGAGGGGGCGGGGAGGAGATAAAGGAGGGAGGGGGAGGGTGGGAGGGAATGAGGGAGGGGGCTACACTTGGGATGCAAAGTACCTAACCTGTGATTGATACAAAAATAAATTAATTAATAAAAAAAAGAACTGCAACTATGCAGTTTGCAAAAATGCAGAGTGCAAAAATGTTGGGTTATTTCAACAGATGACTCAGGCTGTCGATTTTATTTCTGGCTGACAGTTCATTAAAAACCATAGATAACAACAACAAAAAAAGAAGACCAAGATATATGTTACTTAGTTTACATATGCATGCATATATAAAGTAAATCCAGATTTAGATGAAATGTTTACGTTTCATGGATATATGGCCTATAAAAGTGGAAAATTAATATATTTATGAGTATATCTTAATAACATATTGTGGCTAAAAATTTATAATTTGAAAAAATCCTAGTTCTACAGATGTGATTTTTTTTCTTTTTTTAAAATTTATTTATTTTTATATTAATCACAGGATATGTACTTTGTATCCCAGCCATAGCCCCCTCCCTCATCCCCTCCCAACTCTCCCCATCCCTTCCTCATCTCCTCCCTGCCCCTTCCCAAGTCCACTGATAGGGAAGGATTTCCTCCCCTTCCATCTGACCCTAGATTATCAGGTCTCTTCAGGGCTGGCTGCATTGTCCTCTTCTGGGGTCTAGCAAGGCTGCTCCTCCCTGGAGGGGGGGGGGGCGAAGAGCCAGCCATTGAGTTCATGACAGAAATAGTCCCTGATCCCCTTACAAGGGTACCCAGTTGGATACTGAGCTACCATGGGCTATATCCAAGCAAGGGTTCTAGGTGGGACCTGGAAACAATCATCCTGAGTGAGGTATATCAAAAACAGAAAGAAACACATAGTATATACTCACTTATATAGACCTATAAGATGGGATAAACATACTGAAATCTATACACCTAAAGAAGATAAACAAGAAAGAGGACCTGGGGTAAGATGATCAACCCTCACTTAGATAGACAAATGGGATGGACATTGAATGCAGGAGAAAACAAGCAACAGGACAGGAGCCTACCACAGAGGGCCTCTGAAAGACTCTAACTAGCAATGTATCAAAGCAGATGTGAATTTTTATCATCTAAAATAATCACACAAATAAGATTTAGATATTAACATGCTGGAATATAGAAGGAAAGAACAAAAACATCAAGGGATCCAAGATGGCAGCGCCGAAAGGACACTGTGTCTGATGAGCAGGTCAGCAGTGACTGCAGAGGACCAACAGACCAAACTCTGGGCTCTAAAATACCAGTGATTGTGTTTCCCAGGTGAAAGGAAACCCCACGGTGTGGGAAGCAATCAGGATCGGGTCACCCAGCTAAACCCCAGAAGAGTTCCTGGATCCCTGCAGGCACTCGGTCACCAGCCCAGAGCCACATACACCTGCGTGCTCTGATAACCATCCCAGCCTGAACTGTGGGTCTCACAATACCAGAGACTGAGATTTCCAGTTGAGAGAAAACCCCACAGTGAAGGAAGCAGTCAGCAGTCGGGACTGATCTCAGGTCACCCAGACAATCCCTGGTCCTACGGTCCAGTGGGTGCTCAGCACCAGCCAAGAGACCTGAACTTCACTCAATGTCCCAGATTGAACTGTGGGCCTCAGGGCACTAGAGACTGGGTTTCTTTGTAGGGAGGAACTCCCACAGTGAGGGAAACAGGCAGGCCTGACCTCAGGGCTCTCAGCAGACCCTCATGCCCGAAGTTCTCAGGAAAAGTTTCCAGGTTCCTGCAGGGGCCCAGTAGCCAGTGTGGAGCTACTCACCTGTGGCTGCGTGCTCTACTCGCCGTCCCAGACTGAACTGTGGACCCCAAAACACGATAGACTGGGTCTCCCTGTCAGGAGGAAACCCCACGGTGGAGGAAACATCAGGTCTCACATCAGGACACCCAGCTCCAGAAAAGTTCCTGGGCTCCAGAAAGCTCCGGGCTCTAGCCTCCTGCTGCAGGCAGGAGGGCTGAGCTCACCTCCCACTGATTACTGCTTGGGTAGTGGGACACAGAGTTCCAACCTCAGACCTACAGAAGCCTGGGTCCCACGGGATCAGCCCCAGACATTGCACCAAGGCACAACCTGTCGCCCTAGCTAAACTGAATAAACTGCAAGGCCCCCTGGTTCTTCAAGAGCATTGTACCCAGCAAACACAGTGTAAGAGCAGCAGCAGCCACTCACTAAATTCAGAACAAGACACCCAGCAGCAGGGCAGCTGTCTCCAGGACTTCTCCTAGTGAGAGGAGAGCCCCCCTGACTAACAACAACCACAGTTACCACACAGATCCATATTTACCACACAGATCCATATGCTTGAAGTGAGCTGTGGCAATTCCTGAAAAACACACTATTCGGCTGACCATAACCAAAAACATGAGAGGCCTCCTTCAGGAACAACCATCATTCTGCCAAGAGGATTCCTCCTACCCCAGGTTTCCAGGAGGTACCAGAAACTAACAGCCAATACCTGAGACAGCTAGATGGTAGAGGCCAGCGTCAAAGCACAACCAACAAAAGCCAAAGCAATATGACATCTCCAGAACCCAGTTATCCTGGGGCAAGCAGCTCTGGACACCTTATCATAAGTGAAATCCAAGAAGATGACTTTACATCTGTGCTTATGAAGATGTTAATGGAGGAAACAAATAAAATGCGTAAAGAATTAGAGGAAGATAAAGTCAAACAAATTATGGCCATCTGTAAAGAAATACAGGAATGTGCAGCAAAAAAGTTTGTGGCCTTCAGAGAGGAAATAATTAAGTCACTGAAAGAAATAAAAGAAACAGAGGAATGTTCAAACAAACAAGTGAACGAAATGAAGGAAAATGCAGTCAGACAGGTGAAGGAAATCAACAAAACAATTCAAGATCTGAAGATAGAATTGGAAAAATTAAAGAAAACAAAAATAGAGGAAATCATGGAGACGAAGAGCTTAGGGAAGAAAACAGAAACTATAGAGGTAAGCAACAGACTAAAAGAGATGGAAGAAAGAGTCTCAGGTGTGGAAGATACAATGGAAGAAATTGATGTATCTGTCAAAAAAAATAAAAAATAAAAAATTCCTGACACAAACCATCCAAGAAATCCAAGACAACATGAAAAGGCAAAACCTAAGAATAATAGGAATAGAGGAAAAAGAAGATTCCCAGAAAAGAAGGCCCAGAAAATATTTCTTCATAGAAGAGAATTTCCCCAACTTAAACGAGCGGCCTATAAGAATACAAGAGGTCTACAGAACACCTAATAAATTAGACCGGAAAAGAAAATCCTCCCACCACATAATAAACAAAACAGAAAGTATACAGAACAAAGAAAAAATGCTAAAAGCTGCAAGGGGAAAAGGCCATATAACATATAATGGCAAACCCATCAGAATCACACCAGACTTCTCAAAAGAGACTGTGAAAGCCATAGGGCCTGGAAAGATATCATGTAGACCCTAAGAGAACACAAATGTCAGGCCAGCAAAACTCTCAGTCATCATAGATGGAGAAAGCAAGAGATCAATGACAAAAACAAATTTAAACAATACCTACCCACAAATCCAGCATTTTAGAAAATACTAGAAGGAAAAATACAAGCTAGGAAAGCTAGCTATAGTCAGGAAAAAAACACAGGAAATAAATAACTTCACTACAGCAAAACTAGAAGTAGCCAAGCACACAAACACACTACCACAAACAACAGCATAATCAAAGTATCTAACAGCCACTTATCATTAATCTCTCTCAACATCAATGGACTCAATTCTCCAATAAAAAAGACACAGACTAACAGAATGGATGTGTAAACAAGACCCAACAATCTGTTGCATACAAGAAACACACCTAAGTCACAAAGATAGACATTGCCTGAGAGTAAAGGGCTGGAAGACAGGTTTCCAAGCAAATGTACACAAGAAGCAAGCAGGAGTAGCCATTCTAATATCTAATTAAATAGATTTTCAACCAAAATTAATCAAAAGAGATGGGGAAGGTCACTTCATACTCATCAAAGAAAAATTCCACCAAGAAGACATCACAAATCTGAATATCTATGCCTCAAATACAAGGAAAACCACATTTGTAAAAGAAACATTAATAAAGCTTAAACCACACATAAATGCCCACACATTAATAGTGGAAGACTTTACCACCCACTCTCAACAAAGGACAGGTCAACAAAACAGAAATTAAACAAAGAAAAAATTACTCAAGATGGCTGTCCCAGGAGGACACTGTGTCTGAGGAGCAGGACAGTAGTGTAGGCACAGCGACTGGGAGACTGAGATCTCGGACCTAAAACACCAGCGTTTGCGACTGCCAGGTGAGCAGAATTCCTACGGTGGGGAAATCAAGTGGAAAACTCCAAGGTACACCCAGCTATTCCCAGGAAAAACTCTGGAGGGAGACAGGCTGTGCACAGCCGGGCTGGGCGCCTAAGCCGCCACTTTGGGCTGGGGCACATGGTACCCCGGATGGACTGAGTTTCACACAGATACCGCGGGCTGCAGTAGGCAGTTCCAGTCTGAAGTTCAGCCTTCAAGCACAAACAGCTCCTTGATTATATATAAACAAATGCCCAGAAATCAGCGTAAGATCTCACCCAACAAAAATCAGGACACCATGGCCCCACCAGAAACACCCAAAAGCAATAGAGATTTTAATGCAACGGAGACACAGGAAAATTATATTAAAGCTATAATTATGCAGATATTAGAGGAACAAAAGGAGGCACAAAAAGAGGAAATGAACAAGGCCCTCAAGGAAATTAAGAAGGATTTAACTGCCCACATACAAGAACAATTAAAGATAGACAGAGAGGAAACAACCAAAATAGGAGACACAGTCAATCAGATGAAGGAAACGATACAAAGCATGAAAAAAAATTAGAATATATAAAGAAGACACA
>CM053765.1:61972821-61984304 GCA_028658305.1 Pachyuromys duprasi
GAGGGGGCGGGGGAGATGAGGGAGGGTTGGGGAGGGTGGGAGGGAGTGAGGGAGGGGGGCTGCGCATGGGATGCAAAGTACCTAACCTGTGATTGATAACAAAAAAATAAAATAAAATCAATATTTTTTTTAAAAAAAAGAGTTGTCCTCTGAGAGACTCTACTCAGCAGCATCTCAAAACAGATGCTGAGACTCACAACCAAACATTGGGCGGTCTAGAGAATCTTGGGGGAAAGTGGAAGGAAAGAGAAAAGGACCTGGAAGTGACAGAAGCTCCACAAGCAGAACAACAGAGGCAACTAAACAGGGCCCAGAGGGTCTTCCTGAGACCAAAGTATCAACCAAGGACCATGCACAAACTGGACCTAAGCTCCCTACAAGGCTGTAGTAGATGGGCAGCTTAAGCCTCATGTGGGTCCTCTAGCAAGGGAAGTGGGGGCTGCATTGGACAAAGACTCACTTGCCAGCTTTTTAATCCCTTCTCCCTGGAGGGACTGCCTTGCTAGGCAACAGGGGAAGAGGACATGCTCAGGCCTGATGCGACTTGTTGAGCTGGGGTAAATGGGAAATGGAGCTACTCTTTTCTGGGGAAAGGGGGAGGAATGGGAAGATGGAGGAAAGGTGGGATTGGGAGGGTAGGAGGGGTGGGCTACAACCAGCATGTAAAGTCAATTAAAAATAAATTAAAAAAGAATAATCACCATTTTCTAATTGGATTTAAGGCCCATCCTATAGGTTAAACCCTCACCTGGAACAATTGTCAGACCCAAGAATCTCTGACTAAATAAATCATATCCCTAGTGGAGAACCTACTACTATCATGCTGCAAAACTGACAGAGAATTTAACTGAGTCGTAATGACTTATTTTTATACCTGTAGAATAGTGTATCTTTCAACCCCTTATCAGAGAATCTTCTTTTTTGCATTATATGATGATTAGCATTAATATCTACAAGTCGTCAAGATACAGAGTGTAAGAGATGGGGAATGGCAAGCCACAGAGTCCTGATGAGACCAGACAGGCTAGGGTCAGAGGGAAAGAAAGGAGGCCCTCCTCTATCAGTGGACTTGGAGAGGGGCATGGGAGGAGATGAGGGACGGCAGGTGGGATTGGGAGGGGACAAGGGAGGAGGCTACAGCTGGGATACAAAATGAATAAATTGTAATTAATAGAAAATTAAAAATTTTTAAAGAAAAATAAAAAATAAAAATGTACAAGTAACTAATACACAAGATTTCACCAAAAGGCTTATGTTACAATGGAAATGTAACTTTTCATTAAATATTTCTACTTTAATAATCATACATTATTATGAAGTATTTGCAGGAATTAAAAAGATAGTTTGACATTAGTTTTCCACACAGCATTATTCACAATAGCCGAATACATGAAATATACATTTCCACCAATGTGGAAGTATATGTTAAGTATATAACATTGAGTTTAGACTATCACAAAATTTATCATTAAATTCTTACAGCTTATGATTTCTATCTCATAAGTTTGGAAGTGAAGTAAAGCAGTGCATGAGTTTGAGATTGTCCTTGGCTACATAGTCCCTGTCTCAAAACAAAGTCTCTTCTCAGAGTCATAATTTTTAGAAATTCAGAGTTTTGTAAAGTTGAAAGAATCTAAACTACTAACAAACAGTAACAATATGGATATGTCAAGTATGTGATTAGGGAGAATATTAATATTTCCTAAAATGTGGTTATATGCTACTGATGTACATGAGAATGTTTTTAGTCATACATAAATGAACAGAAGATGAGCGTAGTAAGTCGGTACTCACTGGGGTGCTGTGAAGCTGTTGGGTTGCCTCTGCATGCTGATTTATTGGAGCTGTTAAGTCCGAATTTTCAAGCATAGGCCTAAAAATATATTACAGAATGATTGTGCTTACTGGAAATGTTTGAAAATACCAAATTGGTTTCTGAAAAAAGCATATGAATAATTACAGGAATGCTCAGATCTTTAAAATATAGTGATTCGAGAACTGCATCAGTCTTTGTGTGGCTCTTTGTTTATACAAACTTTAGGGGTAATTTGAACAAATATGCATTTTCTTTTTTTGTCTTAGTTGTGCTGTGTATCAAACATACAAACATACAAAGCATACACATTTCCACTGAGCCTTACCCACCTATGTAAAGTATCAATTTTAAGTAACAAGGTAAAGAATTTGCCCGTTGATTTCAGAAGTGTGTAATTATTAGAAATTATACAAATTCATTTTCTTCACTGCTTGCTTGAGAACACTCAAGCAAAAACTCTTCCTAGCAGTGTATCAAAGCAAATATTAAGAAACATAACCAACCCTTTGGCAGAGTGCAGGGAATCATATGAAAGGAGGAGGAGTTAGTATGACCTGGAGAGGTCAGGAGCTCCCCAAGAACCAAATATATCAGGGCCCAGGGGTCTTTTATGAGACTGTCTCTCCAACCAAGGACCATGTATGGATATAACCTAGAACCCCTGCTTGTATGTAGCAAATGGTAGCTCAATTCCTAAGTAGGTATACTAGTAAGGGGAACAGAAACTATTTTGGACATGATCTCAATGGCTGGCTCTTCGACCTCCCCGCCCCCCTGCTAGGCCACAGAAGAGGACATTGTAGCCATTCCCAAAGAGACCTGATAAGATAGAGTTAGATGGAAGGGGAGGAGGTCCTCCCCTATCAGTGGACTTGGAAAGGTGCAGGGAGGAGATGAGGGAGGGAAGGGGGGAATAGGGAGGGAATGAAGGAGGGGACTACAGCTGGAATACAAAGTACATAACCTGTGATTAATATAAAATAAAAATGAAAAAAAAGAGAACACTCAAGCTATTCCATATGGTGCTTTCATTACAGACCTCTGTAAATGATCAGCATCTCCTAAGTTCATGATTTAGCATCTGTGTGTTCACAAAATATCTCATGCAATTAAAAGAATTACTGGTTAGTCACTGCCTTATAGTTCTGCTGTCAAAGACAGAAGAGTGCCATCATGCCTTTTCTGTCACTATAGACTAGAAATTTCTGAAACAATAAGCCAAAATCACCTTGTCTCTATCATGTTGACCTGACAGATATCACCTCAGCCGTGAGACAAGTGGTTAATAGAGGAAGTTGGTGCCAAACCATCACTGCTATGATGAATCTAGCCATGTGCTTCTAATACTTTGAGAACTTTATTTGTGGAAAATTCTGATGCAATAGTCTACAGTAGGCCCTGAATGAGATCAGCCTAATAATCCATTCTTACATGAGTCCGTAAGACCAGAACACTCATAAAATGCAATATTAAAGGCTCTCTGATCAAGAGGTTTCAGGCGGAATAAAATACTCTTCTAAGGCATTGCCATAGGGCATACACATTACACTCTGTCGCAGATTCTGGACCCGTGCTCTGAAATGCTCAGTGATGTGGAATAGAAAGTTGTGCATTAGTTTATTTAGAGGAGGAAATATTCTGTAAATCTTTACTACTCATGCTATTCCGTTGTTACTGCTCGCAGTTTTAGGTGTGCTTACAATGATATTCGAGAGCAAAACAGTTGAGCAAGTGAGATGAAAAGTATGCAGTTTGTTAAGAAAAGGGGTCATGGTGGAAGTAGACAAAGGAAGCTTAGACAAGTTGGCTAATGGGGTTAAGTGCTTAGCAACACTAAATACAAGTTAGAACTCACGGCATTAGCAGAGCTGCCATGGAGATAAGGCCGACCATCAAAGGCCAGGGTATAAAATTAAAACTAAGTGGGAATGCTTTCCTAAGGACCGCAGTAACTGAACAAGAGCACCTGGAAGACAGCCCCTGTGGCACCCATTGCAAAAACAAACAAACAAAAAACACAGATGGGGAAGTGTGTTTGAAGGATTATTAGCCTACCTTCAGTGGCCTGAATATTACTTGAGATGCAAATACACTTAGGTAGTGATCGTTCTGGTGACAGTTTTTCAACACATGCAAAATGCAATGGTTGCAGGGCAATGAAGAGTCGGACCAATGTCAAAGAGAAAAGCTGCTAAGGCCAGACAGTGTGTCCCAGGATCCCAGTTTCATCAGGCAGCCTCTGAGCAGCTTATGTGTGAAGCAGTGAGCATAAAGGCTAAGTTGTAATAGAATACTATGTTGTGTTTGGACATTGGAGATGTCAGGAATAGGAGATTTTAACAAGGGAAGTTCCAGATGATGAGAGAAACTGTCCCAAGAAACAAGCCACATGAACTATAAATGGCGTGGCATAGCAGAGCTGCCCACCTCTGTCAGAGTGCAGGCAGTCTCACCAGGCACGCCAGATGCAACTTATGTCCTGCTGGGTTTTAGTCTTAACTTGGAAAAATAATTTCCTATTTTCATCTTTTGGTATACATTGTATATAACCATAAAGCCTATGTGACTTTTCCTATTTTATGAAGATTTATAAACTAGGAATTTGACTTGAGTTTCAGAAAAGTTTTTTTTCCTTTTGAATAATGCAGAAACTATTAAGACGGCCTTTCAAGTTGGACTAGATAAATATTTCATTATGAGATGACCACATGTATGTGGGGGTCAGAAATAGAATATTATAGTTTGAATCTGAAATAGTCACCACATTCTCATGTTCTGAAGCTTTGCCTCTAGCGCTACTCCATTGCCTGGATGGACTGAAATGTCTCATGACCTACAAATCCCTATAAACTTTTGTCAAGAACCAGGAGAAATAACTTTCCTTATATTCTGGATCACAGGGTCCACCATGCATATTGTGCTGTTTTAATTATACACAGCCAGCCCTTCTTTTGCATGTTGTCATGGCTACATTCAGCTGCACCTCTAATGTCATTTGGCAACTGTAGTAGGGATTTCATTGTCCACAATAGCTAATGTCACATTATCTGGGCAATTTCAGAAATATTTATGCACCCATAGTCAACAAGCACATGCTGTTGTTTTTAGAGATGATCAAATACTCAGTCTGATAAAATGTGCTGAGTATGAGAAGCGGGGAAGTCTCCTATAGTGACCTTTGTTTATATATCCAAAGCAATACCTCCATATGATTTAAACATATATTATATACTGTGTCTCAGACAAGGTAATATTTGTGGTTTTGTTTTTTGGGTTTTTTTTTTCATGTGCAAAATGGACATGAAGTTTCTAACTGGAATCCTGAAAAGATTAAATTACCAACTTTGATTAAAACAGTCAGAAGAGTACAATCACAAAATGAGCTCTACATCATCACTGAGGTTTGCATTAGGTCTGCATTTAGGAAGTGCAGCAGTGAGTTTATGTAAGTTGCACTGAGTTATTTACATTACTGAAAGTGGCAGCATATGGGGAGCATAAAGCCAGGACACACCTCAGTACTTCATGGATGTTCACTAATTCCTTTTAACCAAGCCATTTTGTATGTTTGCAATAATTTATAGGTTAGTTTCTTAGTTCTGTTCAGCTGGTGATGATCTTGTAACAATTGACGTTAAGGATCTCTCAGCTTTGGCCGGAGTTAACAGACAAAGCTACAGGAGGCATCTCAAGACTGGTATGCAAATGTGCTACTGCACAATCAACATTCGCTACTCAGTTAAAGGCAGTTCCCGTGCCTTGATATTTCAACATTGATGGTGAAAATGGTGGGACATACCTGGAACTGCAACACCCGAAAGGGTGAGGCAGGAGAATTACAAGTCAAGAATGGATTAAACAGAAAGCTGAGATCAGGTCTAGACCTCACGGCTAGTCTGAGACCAACAAATAAACCCAACCAACAGCCTCAGCTTCTTCTACATACTGTCCTTTACTGTGCTGATCTTTCTCCTTAGTTTGTGGATAAAACAGTGAGCATTTCTTCACTGTTTTTTTTTAAGGATTTTTAAATTTTTTTTCCTTTCTAATCATGTGTATGTGTGTCTGTGTGGAGGTGTGTGCACATGAGTGCAAGTGCTTCAGAGGCCAGAAGAAGACATCAGGTTCCCTAGAGCTGAGGCGAATAGCAAGAGGTAAGGGACAGGAGCTGAACTCCAGTCCTCTGTCAGAGCAGTACGCACTCTTAAATGCTGAGTCATTCCTCCACATACTACTGTTTTGTTTAAGGATTGTCTTAAATTTATGTTTTATGAAATTAAGCTTAATTTATAATTTGGTTTTTCAAATAATAAGTATTGTAATGAAATCTCAGTGTTCTCAAGTGTTTTGCTTCCTGGTTTTGCTCTGCTCTTCAAAGAGTATAAAGTAAGGTGTGTGTGTGTGTGTGTGTGTGTGTGTGTGATATAACCAAAAAAATCATTCTGTTCCCAATAAATTTGGTAAACAAATTGTAAATTTTCCAGCAAGTTTACAACTTGAAAATGATCTTTCCTACAGTCATGATTAAATTAGAGCATATTATATAATTATATTAAAAGTTACTGTATTTATTTGGAAAAAGTTGGTTTAGAGCAGTGATTCAAACCCTCCCCAAATGCTGTGACCCTTCAGTATAGTTCCTCGTGTTGTGGTGACCCAACCATAAAATTATTTTTGCCTGCTTCATAATTGTCATTTTGCTACTGTTATAAACTATGATGTAAATATTTCTGTTTTCCAGTGGTCTAACTTGAGCACTGTGAAAGGGTTATGTAACCTCCAAAGGAGTCACAACCCACAATTTGAGAGGAACCACTAAGGTACAGAATGAATCTGATCAAAATGTTATCTAAAATTGTCAAAGAATTAATAAAATATTATTTTAATGTTATTGTATTCAGAGAAGTCTATAAATTTGATAGAAATAAACATTAATCTTCATAAAACATAACTATCTTCTAAAATAATTCACCATGTAATAAAGCAAATGTAAATATTTTCTGGAGGATTTTGCATATTATTAGAATCCAAAACTCATCTAAACCATCTCAAATGTGTCATCACAAGGTTTTACATTTCTTTTTTAACACTTTCAATTTAAGCTGTGCATTATTATATGATTTGTAAGCAGCCTTAAAATTCCTTTAAGAACATGACTAATACAGTAATTAAGTACATTAAAAGGTATCATGCCTTCATTTTCATTGAATTTTAGGAAGTCTTTAATTTATTTCTTCCCTGATCCAGCTGTCATTGAGTAGAGACTTCAGTTTCCATGTGTGTGTAGGCTTTTTACTATTTCTGTTATTGTTGAGGGCTAGTTTTAGACCATGGTGGTCTAATAGGATCAAGGGATTACTTCAACCTTCTTATATCTGTTGAGGCTTGCTTTGTGCCTGACTATATGGTCAATTTTGAGGAGATTCCATGAGGTGCTGATACTCTTTTGTGTTTGGGTGAAAGATTCTGTAAACATCTATTAGGTCCATTTGATTTAAGACCTCTTTAAGTGTCATTATTTCTCTGTTTAGCCTCTGTCTCAATGATCTGTCCCTTGGTGAGAGTGGGGTATAGGATGTTGAAATCAATGTGTGAGTTAGGCTTTAATAATGTTTATTTGACAAATGCAGGAGCCCTTGTGTTTGTTGGGTAGATGTTCAGGATTGTGATGTCCTCCTGGTGGATTTTTCCTTTGATGAGAATGAAGCATCCCTCTCCATCTCTTTTTGATTAATTTTGGTTGAAAGTCTATTTTATTAGATATTAGGATAGCTATCCCAGCTTGTTTTCTGGGTCCATTTGCTTGAGAAACCTTTTTCCAGCCCTTTACTCTGAGTTAGCATCTATCTTTGTTGCAGAGGTGTGTTTCTTGAATGCAGCAGAATGTTGAATCCTGTTTCTGGAACCATTTTGTTAGTCTCTGTCTTTTTATTGGAGAGTAGAGACCAGTGGTGTTGATAGATATTAGTGACCAATGATTGTTAGTTCCTTTTATTGTGGACTTGGTAGTGATTGTGTGTTTATGTGCTTGTTTTGCTTTTTTGTTGTGAAGGTATCTCTATCCTGTTTTTTCTTTGGTGTAGTTGATCACATTGGGTTGCAGTTTTCCTTCTGGTATCTTCTGTAGGGCTGAGTTGCTGTGTATACATTGTTTAAATTTATGTCATGGAATGTTTTGTTTTCTCCATCTGTGTTGATTGAAAGTTTTGTGAGGTTGGCATCTGTGGTCTCTTAGTGTCCACATGATATCTGCCAGGCCCTTCTGGCTTTCATAGTCTTTGTTGAGAAGTCTGCTGTGATTCTGGTAGGTCTGCCTTTATATTACTTGGCCTTTTTCCCTTGCCACTTTTAATATTTTTTTCTTTGTTCTGAAAATTTAATGTTTTGATTATTTTGTAGTGACAAGAGTTTCTTTTCTGGTCTAGTCTATATGGTATTAGTAGGCCTCTTATATGTTTAAGTGCATCCCTTTCTTAAGGTTAGGGAAATTTTCTTCTATGATTTTCTCGAAAATATTTTCTGGGCATTGGAGCTTGGCATCTTTGTTTTCATCTATTCCTATTATTCTCAGGTTTCGTCTTTTCATGGTGTCCTTAATTTCTGGGATGTTTTATGTCAGGAACTCTTCTGTTTTTAATGTTTAATTTGATAGATGTATCAATTTCTGCAATTGTATCTTCAGCACCTGAGATTCTGTCCTCCATTTCTTGTATTCTGTTGGTGATGCTTACCTATGTGGTTCCTGATCTTTTCTATAAGTTCTCCAACTCCAGGGTTTTCTCTGTTTGTGTTATCTTTATTGATTCTAATTCTGTTTTCATGTCTCTCATCATTTCTTTCATCTCTCTGAATGTGGATTCTTTTCTGTCCATGATAGGCTCTATTTGTTTGTTCATTTCCTCTTTACGTGCCTCGAATAACTGCATAATTATAGATTCTAGATCATTTTTTCTGTGTTTCAGCTGCAATAGAATATCCGTTGATTTTTGGAGGTTCTGGTAAAGCAACCTGGTTTTTGTTGCCTGTATTCTTATGCTGGCCTCTCGCCGTCTGTAGTCTTGACTGATTATTCCTGGAGTCTGTAGTGCAGACTGGGTCCACCTGTCTCTGGAGTCTCGAGTAGTCTCTGCTAGATTCACTGTCTCTGCTGGCTCACTGTTTGTGACCCAGTTATGCCAGGTATGCGCAGGCGTGAAGATCTCTGAGCCTAGAGCTGCTCGAGTGCCGCACAGGTCTCCTTAAGATTTTGGAGAATGGGATTTGGGCCCCATGCCTGTCTTAGTTCCACTGGATTCACTTGTTGTGCTGGGCTTGCTGTGTCTGGCCTCGGTGGGCCAAGATGTCCTCCTTGGGGAGGAGGACAGCGGGACTTGAGTCCCAGCCTAACTCAGCTCTTCTGTGTTCACTGTCTGTCTTGTGCTGGCTGATTCTGACCCGGGTGAGCCAGGCAACTGGGGAGCAGGGAGAATGGGCTGTGCCTTCCCCACAGAACCAAAGGTATCTCTTACACAGGACACGAGAGTGAGCCTCACTAGCTGTAGTGACCAGAAGGTGTCCACAGGATGGTGAGAGTGGGCTCCCAGGTTCAGAACCAGAAGCCACTAGTACACAGACGGTGTCCACAGGACTGTGAGAACAGGCACCTGGCTTTGAAGCCTCACCCTCAGTGCAGGAAAGTGTTCACTCCACAGGCAGTGAGAGTGAGCACCCAAGATCCGAGCTGCCAGAAGTAACCGCCAAAAGGGGGCTTAGGCAGGTGGCCTAAGGCTGCAGTGGTGCTGGGCAAGAGCCTGGGAAATTTTCCTGGTATTAGCCATGTGGCCTGACGATGGATCTTTGAGTATCCCCGTGGATTCTCCTCTCACCTGAGAAACACAGCTTGCTGGTCACCCAGCTCTCACTGCCGAGCTGCTGTTCAGATACCCTGCTTGGTCAGAGCTGCCACCTTGGATCTCCCCCATACGTATTTCAATACAAAAATTTGAATTTCTTTCTATTAATTATATTAAAATCTATATGAAAATCATTTTTTATTTTGTGTATGCTAGAATGAAATGTTATTTAGGTTTAGCTCTGTGGAAGAGTGTTGCTTAACTTCTTTATGTAAATATGTAGGTTCAATACACAGCACAACAATTTTGTCTGTATTGAGAAAAATAGCATTTCATATTCTGTTGATGTAATTTTAAATTAATATTATTTTGTTTGGGATAATTTAAATATATCAGTCAAGTCATTTTATAGGATTTATTTTCCTTAGTTAAATAAATCCATTTTAAAGAATTTATTTAAATATGTATTCAATAATTTAATATGTAGAAAAGCATTTTTATAAATGGCATTCTTTGTAGCATAATTGTTGTCAATTATCTTTTATAACTTTCCTTGTCTCAACAAAAAATGTAATTTCTCTGTAGATATCAAATTTGTGATTTGAAAGAACACGTATACAATTGTGGAAAATAGTAGTAATTGCTGTAATTTTTAATTACATTAATTTTACACTCCACAAGACTAACTATTTTTCAGGTAGGTGCGGAGGCAACCAACCTGTCATCCCAAAAATTAAACAGCAGATGCCAGAAGATTACAAATTTGGGGCTTCCCTGAACCACATAAAAATATCAAGTAATAATAATAACAAAACCTAAATATGGACAGTTTTGTCTCTTCTACAACTCTTCAAAATTTACTGACAAATTACAAAAATTCTATTTATCATCTAATGTAAACAGTTAAAATATTTCTCTAAAACTGGCACATTATACCTCAGATTAAATAGCGCTGATGGCACCTTAACCTTTCCCATCTCTACTTGAGGCTTTCCTCTGGTTCTTTTTGACAGCTCCTTTTGTAGTGCACTGAGATTATTTTTTAAACTTTTATTTCTTTCTGCAAGTAGTTTACATTTCCGTCTTTTGAGCTCCACTGATGTTTTGTACGAATGAACTGCACACCAGATTATCATTAGACTGCCAGAATCTGCATTGGAGAAGCACAAAGAAAGCACAGTGGCATTTTCAATACATAAAACAATCTAGATTTTCACGTAAACTTGATAATGCACTGCAGAAAGCTGTAGTGAGGGCCTACACAGTGAAATATATAGTAAGATCTGCAGATTAAAAAGAGAGGGAAATTATGGTGGTTTAGCCTAAAACTAGTGGAGAAAAAAGACATAAACCCCAGAAGCAGAAAGACACACATGTATATGCTCACTTATAAGTTGATATTAAACATATAATATAGGATAAACATACTAAAATCTGTACACCTAAAGAAGCTAATGAAGAAGGAGGTCCCTGAGTAAGATGATCAATCCTCACTCAAAGGCAAACTGAACAGACATCGGAAGGGGGAGAAAACAGGGAACAGGACAGGAGTCTACCACAGAGGGACTCTGGAAGACTCTACCCAGCAGGGTATCAGAGCAGATGCTGAGACTCATAGCCAAACTTTGGGGAGAGTGCAGGGAATCTTATGAGAGGAGGAAATAGAAAGACCTGGAGAGGACAGGAGCTCCACAAGGAGAGCTACAGAACCAAAAAATCTGGGTCAAGGGGTCTTTTCTGAGATTGATACTCTAAGAACCATGCATGGAGATAACCTAGAACCCCTACACAGATGTTGCCCAAGTGGGTTCCCTAGTAATGAACTCTGACATGAA
>CM053765.1:61984404-62004801 GCA_028658305.1 Pachyuromys duprasi
GGAGTTACAGCTGGGATACAAAGTGAATAAACTGTAATTAATATTAAAAAATAAATTTAAATTAAAAAAACAAACATTACAGACTCAGATGATCCTGAAATGAAACCAAGTTTTGACATCAAATAGCATGCAGCAATATGTCTTAATGGAAGAAATGCATAGGCATGAAGCATGAACAAGAAAGAGTTTATCAGAATATGAAGAGTCTTATTGCAGGCAGTCTACAGAAGGTGCCTAGAGGCTACTGCCCACCAGTCCTAACCAAGATTGCGTTAACAGGCACTGATTTTGATTCCTACCTGAAACAATACAAATCAAGAAAAAAATGTTTTAAAAACTAAAGATTATATGCTTCTGACAAGAAAGAAAATTGTCCCTAATTGGCAATAAAATAGTTTAATAATGTTATCCTAATTTTTTCTTTTTTTTTACAATTTATTCATTATTTATCCTGATTGAAGCCCCCCTCATCTGCTCCCAGTCCTGCCTTACCTCCTTCTTCCCCCCTACTCCCTTCCCCTAGTCCACTGAAAGATGGAGTTCTTCTCCTCTGCCATCTGCCCATAGCTTATCAAATCTCATCAGGACTGCCTGGATCCTCTTCCTCTGTGCCCTGAAAAGACCAAATCGCCGGGCGCAAGTGATCAAAGAGCAGGCAACCAAGCATATGACAAAGGCAGTCCCTGCTCCCCTTACTTGGGAACCCACATGGAAACTGAGCTACCAATTGACTACACCTGAACAGGGGATCTAGGCCCTCTCCATGCATGGTCCTTAGTTGGTGCATCAGTCTCTGCAGGACCACCGGGGCTCAGAATTTTTAGCTTTGTTTGTTTGTCTTCTTGTGGGGTTCCTGTCCCCTCCATGTCCTTCTATCTCCCACTTCTATAAGACTCCCTGCACTCTACCCAAAGTTTGGCTGTAGGTCTCACCATCTACTTCTATCCCCTGTATAACCTTTCAGAGGACCTGCTAAAGTAGGTTCCCATCCTGTTTCCTGTTTTCCACTGCTTCTGGTGTCTATCCCATTTGCCATTCTGAGTAAGATTCAAATATCCTCCCTTGTTGTTTAGCTTCTTTAGGTCTGTAGATTTCAGTAAATCCAATTTGAAAATGGGGTACAGAGTTAAGCAAAGAATTCTTTTTTTCTTTTTTATTATATTTTTAATTTCTATTAATTACACTATATTCACTTTGTATCCCCCCCCATAAGCCCCTCTCTCCTCCCCTCCCAATCCCACTTTCCCTCCTCCTTCTACACACATGCCTCTCCAAGTCCACTGATGAGGGAGGTCTTCCTCTCCTTCTCTCTGATCCTAGTCTATCAGGTCTCATCAGGAGTGGCTGCATTGTCTTCTTCTGTGGCCTGGTAAGGCTGCTCCTCCATCAGGGTGAGGTGATCAAAGAGCAGGCCAATCAGTTCATGTCCGAGGCAGTCCTTGTTCCCATTATTATGAAACCCACTTGAATACTGAACTGCCATGGGCTACATCTGTGCAGGGGTTCTAGGTTATCTCCATGCATGGTACTTGGTTGGAGTATCAGTCTCAGGAAAGACCCCTCTGCTCAGATTTTTTAGTTCTGTTGCTTTCCTTGTGGAGCTCCTGTCCTCTCCCTATCTTACTATTTCCCACATCTTTCGTAAGATTCCATGCACTCTGCCCAACAGTTGGCCATAAGTCTCAGCATCTGCTTTGATATTCTTCAGGGCAGAGCCTTTCAGGGGCCCTCTGTGACAGGCTCCTAGCTTGTTTCCTGTTTTCTTCTTCTGATGTCAATCTGCTTTGCCTTTCTGGCTGGGGATTGAGCATTTTAGCCAGAGTCCTCCCTCTTGATTAGTTTCTTTAGGTGTACAGATTTTAATAGGTTTATCCTAGTTTATATGTCTATATGAGTGAGTATATACCATGTGTATCTTTCTGCTTCTGAGATTGCTCACTCAGGATGATCTTTTCCAGTTCCCACCATTTACCTGCAAATTTCATGATATCCTTGTTTTTTATTGCTGAGTAACATTTCATTGTGTAGATGTACCATAATTTCTATATCCATTCCTCAGTTGAGGGGCATCTGGGTTCTTTCCAGCTTCTGGCTATTACAAATAAAGCTGCTACAAACATGGTTGAGCAAATGTCCATATTATGTACTTGAGCCTCTTTTGAATATATGTCTAGAAGTGGATTAGCTGGATCTTGAGGAAGAGCCAGATTGATTTCCAGAGTGGTTGTACAAGTTTACATTTCCACCAGTAATGGAGGAGGGTGCCCCTTTCTCCACAACCTCTCCAGCATGTGTTGTCACTTGTTTTTTTTTTTTTTTGGCCATTCTGATCAGTGTAAGGTGAAATCTCAGGGTCGTTTTGACTGGCATTTCCCTGATGGCTAATGATGTTGAGCATTTCTTTAAGTGTTTCTCTGCCATTCGATATTCCTCTTTCAAGAGTTCTCTGTTTAGCTCTGTTCCCTATTTTTTAATTGGATTCCTTGATTTGTTGCTTTTCAACTTCTTGAGTTCTTTATCTATACTGGATATTAGCCCTCTGTCAGATATAGGGTTGGTGAAGATTATTTCCCAATCTGTAGGCAGTCGTTTCATTTTGATGACAGTGTCCTTCCCTTTACAGAAGCTTTTCAGCTTCATAAGGTCCCATTTATTGATTGTTGCTCTCAGAACCTGTGCTATTGGTGTTGTGTTCAGGAAGTTGTCTCCTGTACCAATGAGTTCAAGGCTCTTCCCCACTTTTTCTTCTAACCGATTTAATGTGTCTGGTTTTATGTTGAGGTCTTTGATCCACTTGGACTTTAGTTTTGTGCAGGGTGATAAGTATGGATCTATTTGCATTTTTCTGCATGTAGGCATCCAGTTAGACCAGCACCATTTGTTGAAGATGCTATCTTTTTTCCATTATATGGTTTTGGCATCTTTGTCAAAAATCAGGTGTCCACAAGTGTGTGGGTTTATTTCTGTGTCTTCTATTCAGTTCCATTGATCCACCATTCTGTTTCTATGCCATTACCATGCAGTTTTTATTACTGTTGCTCTATAGTACAGCTTGAGATCAGGGATGGAGATACCTCCAGAACATCTTTTATTATAGAGGATTGTTTTAGCAATTCTGGGTTTCATGTTATTCCATACGAAGTTGAGAATTTTTCTTTCAAGGTCTGTGAAGAATTGTGCTGGTAATTTGATAGGAATTGCATTGAATCTGTAGATAAGCAAAGAATTCTTAACAGAGGAATGTAGAGAAAGGGGAACCTCCTCCGTTGCTGTTGGGAGCGCAAACTTGTACAACCAATTTGGAAATCAATCTGGTGCTTTCTCAGAAAATTGGGAATAGCACTATCTCATGATCCAGCTATACCACTCCTGGGCATATACCCAAAAGGTGCCTCACCATCCAAGAATATTTGCTCAACTATATTCATAGCAGCTTTATTTGTAATAGCCAGAATCTGGAAACAACCAACATGTCCCTCAACAAAGGAATGGATACAGAAATTGTGACACGTTTACAGAATGGAGTACTATTCAGCTATTAAAAACAAGGAAATCATGAAATTTGCAGGCAAATGGATAGAACTAGAAAAGATCATCCTGAGTGAGGTAACCCAGAACCAGAACACATGGAATACTCTCACTTATAAGTGGATATTAGCAGTATAATATAGAATAAACTAAAATCTACAGACTAATTTTCTATCTCTCTGCTGTGAGATAGCTCATGCTAGGTTAGGACACAAAGAGAACAAATTTATTCAGACTCTTCCAGACTCCTGGAACGGAGCTAATAAGCTCTTTAGTGAAACAAGACAGCAAGAAGTCAGGGGCCAGAAGTCTGGGGGGAAAAAAAGACACAGAGAAGGGGGGGGGTTCTGAAGACCTCAAGAGAACATGTTGAACATACTGCAGAGCACCTTACATGGGCTGACGGATTCAATATCTGACGCAATTAAAGGAGACCACTGTTCACACAGTGCCAGGAAGAGTGCGTATCTTCCCATATGCCAGGTTGAAAGAATAATAATTCATAGGAGCACAGTTAGAAAAAAATAAATGGCTGATCTGCATGACCCACCTGGAACACAGCCAGTGGAGGTGAGACATACGCTGACTCAACTGCTGTTGTCAGTGATCCCGAGGAGGCCTGTGGGCGGCCTTAGCGACATTCAGCTTAGAACTCTTTCCTCTGTTGACTGCTGATCTGCCTGACTCATCTGGGATACAGCTAGCTGAGGTGAGTCATACTTAGGCCCCAACCCCCATTGTCAGCTGGTGGGGTGGGTACCTAGCAACATTCAGCTTAGAGTCCTCTCTGCCTACTTCTGAACTGCCTGACCATCAGGGACCATCACGCCTGCTAACACCAGAGACAACCAGATAGCTAGAAGTCAGTGTAAGAATGCAAGCAACAAAACCAAGGGCTACTGAAAACCAGCTATTCTACCACCTCAAGCTCTGGAGATACTATCAGACTTAAAGCACGAGAAAAACCAACTTATCTGAGTTATAACGTGATAGAGATATTAAAGGAGGAAAATTAATTCCTCAAAGAAATAAAGGAAAATAGAATAAAACAAGTGACAAATTGGGGAAAAAAACTTAAAGAAATACAGGAAAATACAAATAGGAGAAGGAAATAAATAAAACTGTTAAATGGAAAAAGAAGCAATAAAAAAAATAACACAATCTGAAGCAATCTTGGAGATGGAGAACCTAGGGAATAGAATAGGAACTACAGATATAAGCATCATCAACAGAATATAAGAGATGGAAGAGAATTTCTCAGGCTTAGAAGATACAATTTAGGAGATCAATACATCAGTCAAAGAAATAGTTAAATCTAAAAAGGTCCTGACACAAAACATCCAAGAAATCTGGGACACTATGAAAAGACCAAACCTATGAATAATATGAACAGAAGAACTAGAAGACTGCCAGCTCCAAAGCCCAGAAAATATTTTCAACAAAATCATAGGAGAAAATGTTCCCAACCTAAAGTAACAGAGCCTATGAAGATACAAGAAGCTTAGAGAACACCAAATAGATGTTGGACCAGAAAAGAAAGTCCTCCGCTACATAATAATCAAAACACTAAATGTACAGAACAAAGAAAGAATATTAAAAGTTGCAAGTGAAAAAGGCCAAGTCATATATAAAGGCAGATCTATCAGAATTACATCTGAATTCTCACCAGAAACACTAAAAGCCAAAGGGCCTGGGAAGATATCTTTTTTTTTTCAGACTAATGGAAGTTTATTGAATGCTAAACAAAGACTGACTAGACAGAGACACAGTCTCGGCTTGGAAGCCAGACTGTGATGCAGGTCTCTTTCTAAGGCATGTTTTTTTAATATATATAATTTTTATTATAATTTATTTACTTTGTATCCCACCTGTAGCCCTGCCTTCATCCCCTCCCAATCCTGCCCTTCCTCCCTCCCTCCTTCATCTCTTCCCATGCCCCTTCCCCAGTCCACTGATAGTGGAGGGCCTCCTCCTCTTCCATCTGACCCTAGGCTATAAGGTCTCATCACGACTGTCTTTCATAATCTTCCTCTGTGGCCTGGTCAGGTTGCTCCCTACTCAAGGAGAGGTGATCAAAGAGCCAGCCACTGAGTTCATGTCAGAAACAGCCCCTGTTCCCCTTATTAGGGAGCCCATTTGGAGACTGAGCTGCCACTGGCTACCTCTGTTCAGGGGGTCCAGGTTATCTCCAAGAATGGTTCTTGGTGGGAGTATCAGTCTCAGAAAAGACCCCTGGGCCCAGAGTTTTTGGTTCTGTTGTTCTCCTTGTGGAGCTCTAGACCCTTCCAGGTCTTCTTATCTCCCCCTTCTTTCATAAGGTTCCTTGCACTCTGCCCAAAGTTTGGCTATGAGTCTCAGCATCCACTTTAATACCCTGCTAGGTAAAGTCTTTCAGAGGCCCTCTATGGTTGGCTCCTGTCTTGTTCCTTATTTTCACCTTCTTCCAATGTCAATCCCATTTGCCTTTCTGAATGAAGATTGAGCATCTTACCCAGGGTCTCCCTTCTCTGGGCAGATGTCTTAAAGACACTAAGAGACCACAGATGTCAGCCCTGACTACTACATCCTGCAAAACTCGTAATCACTGTAGAAAACAAGATATTCCATGACAAAAACAAATTTAAATAATACCAACCATAAACCTAGATCTACAGAAGATACTAGAAGAAAAATTCCAACCCAAGGAGGCTAACTACAACCAGAAAAACACCGGAAATAAATAATAACCCCACATCAGCAAAACTGGAAGAGGAGAGGCACACCACACACACACAAACATACACACTCTCCCACCACCAACATCAAAAAAGCAGGAATTAACAACCACTGGTCATTAATATCTCCCAACACCAATAGCCTCAAACACCTCCCCAAAAAAAGAGACAGGCTAGCAAAATGGATGCAAAAACAGGACCCATCATTCTGCTGCATATTCAAAACATACCTCAGGAATAAAGATAGACACTACCTCAGCTGGAAAAAAGTTTTCCTAGCTAACAGACCCAAAAAAGCAAGCTGTAGTAGCCTTTCTGGTATCTAATAAAAATAGACATTCAACCAAAATTAATCAAAAAAGATGGGAAGGACACTTTATACTCATCGAAGGGAAAATACGTCAAGATGATGTCTTAATTCTTAACATATATGTCCTAAATGCAAGGGCATCCAGATTCGTAAAAGAAATATTACTAAAACTTAAATCATATATCTAACCCCACACATTAATCATGGGAGACTTCAACACTCCACTCTATCTAATGGACAGGCCATCAAGACAGGAACTAAATTGAGAAATAATGAAACTAATGGAAGTCATGAATCAAATGTACCTAACAGATATGTACAGAACATTTCACCCAAACACAAAAGAATATACATTATTCTCAGCACCTCATGGAACCTTCTCCAAAATTGACCACATACTCAGTCACAAAGCAAGCCTCAACAGATACAAGAAAATTGAAAGAACACCTTCTATTTTATCAGACCACCATGGATTAAAGCTGGAACTCAACAACAACAGAAAGCCTACTAACTTGTGGACAGCGAACAACTCTCTACCCAGTGACCACTGGGTCAGGGAAGAATAAAGAATGAATTAAAACTTTCTAGAGGGCAGGGAGGAGATGAGGGAGGGAAGGGTGGGATAGGGAGGGAATGGGGGAGGGGCTACAGATGGGATACAAAGTATATAACCTGTGAGTAATATAAAATAAAAATGTTAAAATTAAAAAAAAACTTTCTAGAATCAATGAAAATGAAGGCAAAACATACCCAAACTTATGGGGCACAATGAAAACAGTGTTAAGTCCATAGTGCCTTCATTAAACAACTGAAGAGTTTTCATACTAGTAATGTTCTAGAGGACACCTAAAAGCTCTAGAACAAAAAGAAGCAAACACTCCCAAGAGGAGTAGACGACAGGAAATAATCAACTATGGGATGAAATCAATAACTTAGAAACAAAAAGAACAATACAAAGAATCAATGAAATCAAGAGCTGGTTCTTTGAGAAAATCAACAAGATAGACAAACTAACTAAAGAGCAGAGAGACAGTATCCAAATTAACAAAGCCAGAAATGAAAAGAGGGAGATAACAACAAACTCTGAAGAAATCCAAAGAATCATTAGGTCTTACTTCAAAAGCATGTATTCCCCACAATTGGAAAACCTAAAGGAAATGGATGATTTTCTCAATAAACTTCACTTACCAGAGCTATATCAAGCTCAGGTGAACAATTCAAACACTCCTATAACCCCTAAGGAAATAAAATCCCCCAACCAAAAAATGTCCAGGGCCAGATGGTGTTAGCACAGAATTCTACCAGCCTTTCAAAGAAGAGATAAGACCAATACTCCTCAAACTATTCCACAAAATAGAAACTGAAGTAACATTGCCAAACTCATTCTATGAAACCACACTCACCTTGATACCTAAACCACACAACGACCCAACAAAGCAAGAGAACTTCAGTTCAATTTCACTTGTGAACATTGGTGCAATAATACTCAATAAAATACTCACAAATGAATTTAAGAATACATCAAACACACCATCCACAATGATCGAGTAGGCTTCACCCCATGGATGCAAAGATGGTTCAACATACAAAAATCCAATGTAATACTCCATATAAATAAACTGAAAGGAAAAAAATCACATGATCATCTCATTACATGCAGAAAAGGCCTGTGGCAAAATCCAAAACCCCTTCATAATAAAATCTTGGAAAGATCAGAGACACAGGCTCATATATTATCAAAGCAATATACAGCAAGCTGATGGCCAACAACAAATTAAATTAAGAGAACCTCAAAGCAATTCCACTAAACATGAGGAAAACACAAAGCTGCTCACTCTCACCATATCTCTGCAATATACTACTGGAAATTCTAGCTAGAGCAATAAGACAACTAAAGGAGAGCAAGGGGATAGAAATTGGAAAGGAAGAAGTCAAAGTATTCCTATGATGATATGATAGTATACATAAGAGACCCCCAAATTTCTACCAGATAAACATCTTCAGCAAAGTGACTAGACACAAAATTAACTCAAAAAAAGTCAGTAGCCCTCCTGTATGAAAATAACAATCAGGCTGAGAAAAAATAATAATAATAAGGAAACGATACCCTTCACAATAGCCAGAAATTATGTAAAGTATCTTGGTATAATTCTAACCAAGCAAATGCATGACCTGTCTGACAAGAACTTCAAGTCTCTGAAGAAAGAAATTGAAGAAGATATCAGAAGATGGAAAGATCTCCCATGCTCATTTATCGGTAGTATTAACATAGTAAAAATGGCCATCTTACCAAAAACAATCTACAGAGTCAGTGCAATTCCAATCAAATTACCAACACAATTCTTTACAGACCTTAAAAGATTTTCAACTTCATTTGGAGAAAAAAAAAACAGAATAGCTAAAACAATACTATACATGAAAAGAACTTCTGGAGGTATCTTCATCCTAACTTCAAGCTTTGCAGAGCAATATTAATAAAAAACTGCATGGTAACTGGCATAGAAACTGACTGGTGGATCAATGGAGTTGAATCAAAGACCCAGAACTACACCTACACACCTATAGACACCTGATTTTTGACAAAGAAGCCAAAATCATACAATGTAAAAAAAATAGTATCTTTAACAAATAATGCTTGTCTAATTGGATGTCTACATGTAGAAATACGAAAATAGAACCATATTTATAACCTTGCACAAAACTCTAGTCCAAGTGGATCAAAGACATCAACATAAAACCAGAAACAGTAAATCTATTAGAAGAGAAAGTGGGAATCAAACTTGAACTCCTTAGCACAGGAGACAACTTCCTGAACAGCACACCATGAGCTCAGGTTCTAATATCAAAAATTAATAAATGGGACCTCATGAAACTGAAAAGCTTCTGCAAGGCAAAGCACATTGTCAGCAGAACAAAGCAGCAGCCTACAGACTGGGAAAAGATCTTGACCAACCCCACATCTGATAAAGGGCTAATATCCAGCATA
Source organism: Pachyuromys duprasi (assembly GCA_028658305.1). Lineage (NCBI taxonomy): Eukaryota > Metazoa > Chordata > Mammalia > Rodentia > Muridae > Pachyuromys > Pachyuromys duprasi. Next base: position 61,993,943 of record CM053765.1, read on the forward strand.
TATAAAGAACTCTAGGAATTAAACACTAACAAAACAAATAAACTAATTACAAAATGGAGAACAAAGATAAACAGAGAATTCTTAACAGAGGAACTTCAAATGACTGAGAAGCACTTAAAGAAATGCTCAACCTCTTTTGTCATCATAGAAATGCAAATCAAAATAATTCTGAGATTTCAACTTACACCTGTCAGGATAGCTAAGATCAAAAACTCAAGTGACAGCACATGCTGGTGAAGATGTGTAGAAACCACATCCGCCATTGCTTGTGGAACTGCAAACTGGTACAACCACTTTGGAAATCAATCTGCTGTGTTCTCAGAAAATTGGGAATAGCCCAACCTCAAGACCCAGCTATACTGATTCTGGGCATATACCCAAAAGATGCTCCACCATACAACAAGGGCATTTGCTCAACTGTGTTCATAGCAGCTTTTTTCGTAATAGTCAGAATCTGGAAACAACCTACATGTCCCTCAACAGAAGAATGGATACAGAGATTGTGGTACATTTTCCCCATGGAATACCAATCAGCTATTAAAAACAAGAAAATCATGAAATTTGCAGGCAAATTGATAGAACTGGAAAAAGACCATCCAGAGTGAGGTAACCCAGACCCAGAAGACACACATGGTATGTACTCATTTATAAGTGGATATTAGCCATATAGTACAGGATAATCATACCACAATTCACAGACCTAAATGAGCTAAGCAACAAGGAAAATCCAAGGAAGAATGCTTGATTTTCACTCAAAAGAGGAAATACAATACTCAGAAGAAGTGGTTGAAGAGACAGAGATGGGAGAGGGAGAATGGAGGGAAATAGGGTGGAAAAACAAGGGTAGGGGCAAATGTGGGGAAAGCATGGGTAGGGGAACAGAAGGCTTGCAGAGAGAAGAGAAAGGGTGGGCAGGGGCACTTCTCAGAAAAGCTGGAGACCTACTACAGGGAGGATATTGGGGTGACTCCAGCTGAGATGCCTAATAGTGGAAGTCATGGAGACTGAAGAGGTCACCCTCTAACTAGACAGGACTTCTAGTGGAGGGTGGTGGAACACCAAGCCACCTACAGAAACTTCAACCCAAAATTTACCTTGCTTACAAGAATGTGCAGGGGAAACGATAGCACAGAGATGGAGGGAATGTCCAACCAATCCCTGCCCCAACTTGAGATCCACCCATGGGAGAGAGCCAATCCCTGACACTAACAATGATATTCTGCTATGCTTGCAGCTAGTACAGCTGTCTTCTGAGAAGCTCCTCCCAGCAAAGGATCAAAACAAATGTTGAAACTCAGAGCTAAACATTGGGTGGAGCACAGGGAGACTTATGGAAGAGCTGGGGAAAGAATAGAAAGACAAAGAGAGGACAGGAGCTTCACATTACGACTAATAGAGCTAATTGACCTGGGCCCAGAAGATAAACTTCTCCCAGGCCTGTGGAGACTGAAGCACCAATCAAGGACCATGCATGGACTGGATCTAGGATCCCTACCCATATATACCCTATGAACAACTTGGTCTTCTTGTGGGTTCCCTAGTAAGCGAAGTGAGGCTGTTTCTAACATGGACTCTGTTGCGTGCTTTTCAATCACTTTCCCCCCTTGGGGCTATCTTGCCAGGCTACTGTGGAAGAGGATGTGCACAGAACTCATGCAACTTGAAGTGCAAGGGTGGGTTATTGGTGAGGGGATCTTTCCTGAATAAGGGGCAGAAGATGGAGGGAGGGTGGGACCAGGAGAAGAGGATAGGAACTATGATTGAGATGCGAAGTGAACAACTAAATAAATAAAGTTAAAATTTAAAAAAAATAAATGTTTTTGTAAAGGAGAATGAGCTATAGGCTGGGTACATCTAGTATATAGCTAAGATAACTTCTCTGCTGATTCACCTAACAATTATATAACAACAATAAAAAGATCACTGTTTGTAAGCAATATAAACTTCTGTATAAGAAAATAAATGTCTATATAAAGTTCAGAAAATGGGTAGAGCATGAAAGATAATTTGAACAAATTTTCCTTGTAGAGATACAGACTAGCAGACATCAAATAGCATGACAACAATAACCTAATTAATGCACCCTGGAGCAACATGCATGGGTCTGTGTAGAGTCTCCTTTGGCACATGGTACCATCTGAGCCCTAACTTACTGATGGGCTGCATAACCAGAAATGTTAATAATAAGATAACATAATAAAATAAAATAATGAATACAGTATTATTTTATGTATTAAATTACATATCAAAATTAAATACTAAAAATAAATAAATGTATATCATGAGTGCATGGGTTCATAGTAAAATAGTTTAACATTTACTACTATAAATATACACAAACATATGCTTTAATTTAAATTAACAAAACTAGTACACAGACCGTGCATAAGGAAAGAATGCAAATAAATACTAAGATGTGTTACTACAGTAATAAGAAATTTCATGGCCACTTCTTGTTGCCGCTGTCATATTATATAAGGCATATTAAATATGCAAAATTTGTCTTTAGTGCCTCTGTAGATTCTTGGTCCAACCTCCACTCACCAGAAGGCTTAAAATGTATTTGTTGGAGAATGAAAACATGTGTGTACAATATATCATGCATTTAGATGGCATTCTTGACACTCAAATTCTTCATGAATCAACCATTTCAATAAGCACATAAAATTAAAATGTGAAATTACATAAAAGGATTACATTAAAAAAATGGCAGGATTTCTCAGTCATTAAATTGTTTGTTACGCAAGCTTTCCAAACCTGAGTTTGGGCCCTATTACCCAAAGGGTTTTTTTTTCTTTTTTAAGCTACGTATGATGGCGCACCCTGTCATCTTAATGCAAGAAAGGCAGAGACAAGACGACACCTGGAGCTCATTGGCCTGCCAACACTAACTGAATTAGTGAACTTTAGAATCAGTGAGAGGTGCTATCTCAAAAAATGAGGTGGAGAGAGAAATTGAAGAATGTGTTTGACCTCAAATTCCTCAGACACACATACACAGATATTCATACACATACTTATGTGCACACAAACATAGACAAGCACAATAACACCCACACCTCCCAAAACTGCAATATACAAGTGGATAAAAATTAGATACAATCATGGCTAAAAGAGATAGTTCAGCGGTAAGAGTATTTGCTGTGCAAACAGAGAGCCTGAGTTCAAATCTCCAGCATCCACATAAAAAGCAACACGTGAGCACACATGTGCCTGTAACCCCAGCCTTGAGAGCAGGAGACAAAGAGGCTGAGACACCATCCCAAAAGAATGAGCTGGATAAAGATAAAGTAGGACAACTGAATTCTCCTCTACTCTGTGCATGCTCACAGACACTCAAACCCTAACACTCAGGTGTACACACACACGCACACATACACACACATCCTTGCCATAAACAATACTCTAAGGCACCCTTACCTGTTGGAGAGCACTAACAGTGTGTGTGAACACATCACTATAACACACAGAAGCTACATGCAATACCCCTACCTTTGCTCTGCCTCCAGAGCTGTTCAATATGAGCCAAAACAGTGTCATAACTGAACATCTCAAAGTCCTCTGAGTTTCCTTCATATGGTGGGATTAGCTTGTTAAGGTCAAACATATGATTTACTTGTTCTTTGACCTATAAAGTGAACAATAGCAATTTCAGTTATGCTCACAATTATCTACCCCATCCACTAAATAGGTAGAAGAGTCAGTTACCCACTTTTTTACAGTAAATTTCTGGAGCTTCTGTAAGGCCAGATTTTGACAGGAAAGATACCTTTACTATTGGTTACTTTTAAGAATTTTTTCTGAAGAAAGTATCTGCATATAATAAAAGAACCTGAATTTTTATTTTATTTATTTTATTTTATGCTATATTTCTAAGTCACTTTATAATGTATACTTTGACTTTTATACTGTATCTTAATAAATACAATTTTAATTAATTTTTGCATACCTTGTTCTTTTGATTTGAAATTTTCTTTGAAGGCCTACAAAAACATAAAAACCTTTTCAGACAAATATTAAATTTGTAAAATAAAACACAACAGTGTTTCTCCTATCCATAAAACTTTCCCCACTATTACAAATGAAGTAATTGTCTACAAAAGAATTAAGCTGCAGACAAGAAGAGGAACATTAAGATATAATATATGGGCTGGAGAGATGGATCAGAGGTTAAGAGCACTGTCTGCTCTTCCAGAGGTATTAAGTTCAATTCCCAGCAACCACATGGTGGCTCACAAACATCTATAATGAGGTCTGGTGCTCTCTTCTGGCATACATATGTACATGCAGACACAACATTGTATACATAATAAATAAATAAATAAATTCTTAAAAGATAGAATGTATACCACAACTGCAATCACAAAAGACTAAAATTGAGGTTGCAGAGACAGTTTGAGTTAGTAGCAGTACTGATTTTGGGTGGGAGTTGAGTTCAGTGGTCAGAATCCATGCTGGGTGACTCATAACCAGCTCCAGGGACGTCTAACAACTGTTGCTTTCATAGACACCGGCACTCACCTACTGGCATAAACACATAATTTAAAATATAATAATATTTTTTAAAAGAGTAAGTTTAGGTCCACTATTATAATAGTTAAGATAAAGGAAGAAAACATAATATTCTATGCTTTCTTTAAATATATTAAATATATTTAACATATGTATTGTACATTTTGATGTACAAGCTATATATGTACATATACATAGATAATTTTACATATACATAGATAATTTTAGTTGTATTTATGGTATGTTATATATAAAATATTTAAATGTGTTTAACTTAGCCATGCATGTTTATCTTTACAAATATTTTTCTGTCTCAGAATGATCCATCTCCAGATGTAAAACAATTAAGTTTTTTAAATAATCATTTAAAATATTTATACATGCTATTAGATTACCTTTCAGAACATATTTACCAATTTCACTTGTTAACAGTGCTTGAGAATTCTTTTATTTTAATGTGTGCTAACCACTGGTTGTCATTTTAATGGGTCAGTAGAATTGGAAACAATAGCATTTGATTGTTTATTGGCATCTATGATCATGCAAGCCTGACTGTCACAGGTTTAAGAAGTACAGAACATACTCATCCTTCAGATGAACTTCATTGGAGAGCAACATCTATTGTTAAACATCACCACAGCCTTACCCATCATGTTCTTGCTTCTCCTCAACAGGAGTCTGCTGCTCTCCAGCTTTTCCATCCTCTCTTTGGAGAATTAGAGCTACAGCACTGTGATTCTGGTTTTCTGATGCTTGCACATTTAGTGTGTGCTTCTGAGTTTTTTCTGTGGTCTTTGAAAATAGTTTTTAAAAAAAGAAAGAAAGAAAATAGTTAATACTCAGAATTACTGGTGTTTTCATGTAAAAACATCATGTTTTTACTAATTTTTATCACTTGACCCATTAGTTCTCATCATTTTAATTCATAAAACCTCTTTGGGGCTAGGAATTTAGCTCAGAGCTTAAGAGTGCTTAAATACTCTTCCAGGTGAGCATAGGCTATAAATTAAGATCGTTTCTCATTCAGAAAGACAAAGAGTATGAACATCAGAAGAGGGGAAAAACAGGGAACAGGACAGGAGCCTATCACAGAGGGCCTCTGAAAGACTCTACCCAGCAGTATATCAAAGCACATGCTGAGACTCATAGCCAAACTTTGGTCAGAGCACAGGGAATCTTGTGAAATTAGGGGAAGATACAAAGACCTGGAGAGGACAGGAGCTCCACAAAGAGAGCAACGGAACCAAAAAAAATCTGGACACAGGGGTGTTTTTTGAGACTAATACTCCAACCATGGACCATGCTTGGAGATAACCTCTAGAACCCCTGCACAGATGTAGCCCATGGCAGCTCAATGTCCAAGTGGTTCCCCTAGTAATGTGAACAGGGACTGTCTCTGACATGAACTGATTGTCCTGCTCTTCGATCACCTCTCTCTAAGGGAGGTGTAGCCTTACCAGGCCACAGAGGAAGACAATGCAGGCACTCCTGATGAGACCTGATAGAGTAGGAACAAAAGGAAAAGGAGGAGGACCTCCTCTATCAGTGGACTTGGGGAGGGGCATGGGTGGAGAAGAGGGAGGGGAGGAAGGGGAGCTACAGGTAGGATACAAAGGGGATAAACTGCAATTAATAAAAATAAAAATAAGATATAATCATAAAAAAGATTTTTCTCAAAGAAATGAAAAAGAAAAAGTTCTGTTTGAATACTCTTTTCAAACAATACACTTAGAGGTAGTCAGATCTGTTTGTATGAGGCAAATTACGTCTATATATATAGTTCCAGGTCAATCAGTGTTTCACAGTGAGACCCTGTCTGAAAAGAAGACAAACTCTAAATGAAAGCTAAATACAACTAAAGGTGGCACAAGCTCAGCTTCTCAGGAAGCTGATGCAGGAGGACTTTGAGTCTGTGAATTTTATACCACCTGGGTTAACATAGCAAGATATGTTCTTAGAAAAATAGCTTTAACAGAGAATTCTCTGTAGAGGAATATCGAATGGCAGAGAAACACTTAAAGAAATGCTCAATGTCCTTAATCATCAGGGAGATGCAAATCAAAATGACCCTGAGATTTCACCTTACACCCATCAGAATGGCTAAGATCAAAAACTCAAGTGGCAATGTATGCTGGAGAGGATGTGGAGAAAGGGAAACCCTCCTCCATTGCTGGTAGAAGTGTAAAATTGTACAACCACTTTGGAAATCAATCTAGTGCTTTCTCAGACAATTGGGAATAGTGGCTTCCTCAAGATCCAGCTATACCATTCCTAGGCATATATCCAAAAGATGCTCAAGTACACAATAAGGACATTTGTTCAACCATGTTCATAGCATCTTTATTCATAATAGCCAGAACCTGAAAACAACCCAGATGTCCCTCACCAGGGGACTGGATACAGAAATTGTGGTACATTTACACAATGGATTACTACTCAGCAATTAAAAACAAGAAATCATGAAATTTGCAGGCAAATGGTGGGATCTAGCAAAGATCATCCTGAGTGAGGTATCCCAGAAGCAGAAACACACACACACACACACACACACACACGGTATATACTCACTTATCAGTGGATACTAGACATAAAATATAGGATAAACCTACACAAATCCGAATACCTAAAGAAACCAAGCAAGGAGGAGGACCCTGGGTAGGATGATTAATCCTCACTCAAAAAGACAAACAGGATGGACATTGAAAGAAGGAAAAAGCAAGAAACAGGACAGGAGCCTACCACAGAGGGCCTCTGACTCTACCAGCATGTATCAAAGCACATGCTGAGACTTATAACCAAACTTTGGGCAGAGTGCAGGGAATCTTGTGAAAGAATGGGGAGTTAGTAAGACCTGGATAGGAGTTCCACAAGGAGAGCAACAGTACCAAAATATCTGGGCACGGGGGTCTTTTCTGAGACTGATACTCCAACCAAGGACCATTCATGGAGATTACCTAGAACCCCTGCACAGATGTAGCCCATGGCAGCTCAGTATCCAATTGAGTTCCCTAGTAATGTGAACAGGGACTGTCTGACATGAACTGATTGTCCTGCTCTTTGATCACCTCCCCCTAAGGGAGGTGCAGCCTTACCAGGCCATAGAGGAAGACAATGCAGGCACTCCTAATGAGACCTGATAGACTAGGATCAGAAGGAAGGAGAGGAAGACCTCCCCTATCAGGGAGGACTTGGGGAGGGGCATGGCTGGAGAAGAGGGAGGAAGGGGAGGATTGGGAGGGGAGGAGGGAGCTACAGGGGGATACAAAGTGAATAAACTGTAATTAATAAAAATTAAAATAAATAAATAAAAATAATAATTAAAAAAGGAAATAGCCCTAAGTTGTGCTAGAGTCATATCATCGTGTGACTAGCCTGGCAGAAATGAAGATAATCTGAAGGGCCAGCTGTGTCTCTCGACCTGACTATCAGACTATTGAAACAATGCATTCTCATGGAATGGAAGTGTACCCCCAGAACCTCACACACAAGAAAAAAATAGGTGCCAGTAGAGTCGGAATTCTGTCTCCTGGAAAGGCATTTCAGAGAGTTCTAACAACTGTCAGTCACCTTCTAGGATGATAGTGATGCCCAGGCAATGATGGCTCAATGATTTGATGTGCTCTGCTCAGATGTGCACATCTCACTTCAGGACCCTCCCCCCCCAAAAAAATGACCTGGAAGTTCTCTGGGTCTCTCAGTCTCCCTTTCCAATGTGGCCACATAAAAAAAAAAAAAAACCTTTGTCTTCTGTCCACTATTAACTGAATTCTTTCAGTTTCCTAAGGATAGGTGACCAAGGCTAGTGTGGGACATAGGCTGTGACCACCAAGTTTCATTTAGGCATTTTGGAAACGTATTTTATTTGTAAAAGAGGTGTAAATTTTTTTGTTAACTGTCACGTGGCTTTCCTTTTTCCCTATCAAGAGCACACTAATAAGTTTAGGTTGATTTTTACAACATGAGGCAGTACATAAAATCAGGGTAGGGTCTCATATAAAGGAACAAAGCCATCGGTATCCAGGCTGAGGATTTCCAGGTCTTCAAATGCTTTAACATCTTGATCCAAATACTTATCAATAAAGATTAAATATTCCAACAACGGGAACTGTTTTCCTTGACAAAATAACTCAAATGAAACAGTGACACGGTAAGCCACTGGGACATTAGAAAGTAAGCACACACGAACCCGACTCGGAGCAGGAAAGTTAACTCACCAACAGGCACTTGACTTTGTCCTCATATTCTTTTGATGAATTGCTGGAACCACAAAAGTCAGATCTGCTGGAGTTGCATTAGAGAAAAAACATGAAACAGATATGCCTGAGCTTTTTCCTTTAATACTACTACTGAGTGGTAAATGAGGTTTCTGTGTCGATGCCGTTCAACTTCTGGTTTAAACGAGCTTTTGGTTATCATGTTCTGCCCACAGTTCTCCCAAACTATGAAATATTCAGCAAAGCCTCAGCCAGAGCTCTAGTTCAGAGAGTGGCATCGATGTACCAGCAGAGCATAGGAATAAAACCTCTGCAAAGCCGTGGTCATGAAGGCTGCACTGCTACCCCGCTAATGACTCACATAATTTTTCCAACTGAACTGAAACGAGTCTGGGAATAAGACATAAGGCAGAGAGAAGTGACAACTCCCTGCCCCCGTGCAAGGAGAAGCTGTGCAGCCTAGAATTAGCCATCTTCACTCTTCAGTTCAGAGCTTGCATGTAAAAAAATAAAATAGATAAAAAATGAAATAAAAAACATGTGGATTCATTTTGTCCAAAGTGGTATCATGAAACAGTAGGAATATCTGCAAGATAAAATGTACAAAATTTAAAAAATAAATGGATAAGTTATTTTCTGGGACAGTTCCCAGGGGCTATAAAAACATGAAGTTTATAAACTGTGTTCAGATTTTCTATGTAGTTCCTACCTTGTCAGGCCCACATAAATTAGCAAACACTAAAACCTTCCATGGGTGTGCAGTAAAGTCAAAAGAATGTATGAGAAGCAGAATCCTGCTGTTTTTACCTTAGTTCCTTCAATGCTTTTCACTTTTGTGTTCTTAACCTATATAACCTCTAAAGGCACATATTCTTGAAATAAAGATAGGCTCAATGACCAAGAGGATTTCTCTCCTCTTTCTCTCGCGCTCGCGCTCGCTCTCGCGCTCACTCTCCCTCTCCCTCGCTCTCGCTCTCGCTCTCGCTCTGTGTGTGTGTGTGTGTGTGTGTGTGTGTGTGTGTGTGTGTGTGTATGTGTGTTTGTAAATAGATTGGGGTTTTCTATGTAGTCTTGCCTGAGGCTGTCCTAGTACTCACTCAGGTTGACTGAAATCTTAATGTGGCAATCCACATTTGCCAACTTTATGAGTGTTGAAAATGTAGGGATTTCCCATCAAACAATGATTTTATGTATATATATATGTATATGTATGTATATATATGTATATGTATGTATATATATACATATATATATGAATATGCGGTTTTAAAACAGGAAATAGTTAAACCATTCATTTTCTTTTTTAATTTGTAATTTTTAATTTACTAACTGAATTTCCATATATATATTCTTTTTTAACACTTTTATTTTATATTAATCACAGGTTATGTACTTTGTATCCCAGCCGTAGCCCCCTCCCGCATTCCCTCCCTACCCCCCCTTCCCTCCCTCATCTCCTCCCTGCTCCTTTCAAAGTCCACCAGGGGAGGACCTCCTCCCCTTCCATCCAACTCTAGCTTATCAGGTCTCTTCAGGAATGGCTGCACTGTCCTCTTCTGTGGCCTAGCAAGGCTGCTCCTCCCTCGGAGGACAGGGAGGTCAAAGAGCCAGCCATTGAGTTCATGTCCAAAATAGTCCCTGATCCCCTTACTAGTGTACCCACTTGGATATTGAGCTACCATATTTGCTACATACAAGCAGGGGTTCTAGGTTATAACCATACATGGTTCTTGGTTGGAGAGACAGTCTAATAAAAGACCCCTGGGCCCTGATATATTTGGTCCTTGCGGAGCTCCTGTCCTCTCCAGGTCATACTAACTCCCCCTTCTTTCATATGATTCCCTGCACTCTGCCAAAGGGTGGTTATGTGTCTTAATATTTGCTTTGATACCCTGCTAGGAAGAGTCTTTCCGAGGCCCTCTGTGGTAGGCTCTTGTCCTGCTACTTCCTTTCTCCTACATCCAATGTCCATCGCATTTGACTTTCTTACCCCAGGTCCTCTTTCTTGTTTATCTTCTTTAGGTGTATAGATTTCAGTATGTTTATCCTATCTTATAGCTCTATATAAGTGAGCATATACCATGTGTGTCTTTCTGTTTTTGGGATACCTCACTCAGGATGATCGTTTCCAGG
>CM053765.1:62005301-62089485 GCA_028658305.1 Pachyuromys duprasi
ACTATTTCTGCCTTATTATCATTTCCCCTCTTCCATGGTAATTACCGAGCCTTGGAAAAAAGAAAAAAGAATGTGCCGTTAAGAGCTGAGCACTCTGCAGTTCCTCATTTTCTGCACATTGACCAGCTGTGGGTCTCTATCTTAATATTGATCTACTGCAAATAGAAACTTCTCTGATCAGGATTGAGAGAAGAATATCTATGGGTATAATCCTAAGTAATTAGAAGTCAGTTTAATACTATGTCCATTTAGCAGCATAATGTTAATAGGTTCTTCCCTATAAACCATTGCCTGTCTCGCTATAAACTCTTGGCATGAAAACAGTGGCCCTTATGGGTTTTATCTTGGCCAGCTGGCCTTAAATACAAATAGAAAGTGTGTGGTTGCTTCCATGATGTTCATGCCACTATTGTTCCAGTGAACATGTCTTGTTAGGCCAATCATTATTGTATCTTGCATGGTTCACAGGTGGGTAAGAATAATTATTAATTTTCTCTTTCTGAAGCATGCATAGCACCTTCTAGCATTTAGAAAAACTAGCCAGTAGGAAGCTTCTAAGTCAATAAATGGTTGATTTATATTTCTATGACTCAAGTATACAGTGTATTAAGCAATGGAGACTTCCTCTAATTACATTCTTTGCATAAACATTTGTAATAGGCCAGTTTTAGAGCAGACTTAGCTGGCTTGATTTCACTGGTATGCTGAAGCATTCAAACACAGATCAGAAGAGACAGTATCCAGTTGAACTGTCTTGTCTTAGTGTCTTAGTGTTTTATTGCTGTGAAGAGACACCATGACCAAGTCAACTTTTATAAATGCAAAAGTTTAATCAAAGATGGCTTACAGTTTCAGAGGTTCAGTTCATTGTCGTCATGGTGGGAGCAATGTCCAGGCAGACATGGTGCTGGAGGAGTCTAGAGTTCTACATCTTGGTACTAAGGCAGCCCAGGGCACGTGGGGGGTTGGGGGAGACTGTCATGGGCAGGAAGTCAAGAGGAGGCTCTCTCCACATTGGGCAGAGCACTAGAAGAGCTAAAAGCCTACTTACACAATGACACACTTCCTTCAACAAGGCCACACCTATTCCAACAAAAGCACAACTCCTAATAGTGTCATTCCATCTGGGCCAGGCATTCAAACAGGTGACCCTACGGAGGCCAAACCTTTCAAACCACAACAAGTCTGTAAAATAACCCCCTCTCCTAGAGCTTCCTTCTCTCTGCCTTCTGTTCTCAAGGTGTTTTTCCTCCTCTAGCCTTTGCTCCATTGCTTTTCCTTTAGGTACACCTCCTAACCTGTTCTTGTTCTTTTCCTTTCTTCTCCTCCACTGTTTCTTTTTCTTCCTCTTCTTCCTGCTTCTCATTCACTTTTTCTTCATCCTCCTCTGCCTTCCCCTTCCAATGCAGATGTTTGTATACCATCATAGTTTCAAGCCATAATATTTCAAGGGCCCTCCTAGCCTCTCCCTCCTTCCTCATCTGTATTACTATCTCAATGGTAGATTTATTAGACACTCAAAATACACACATTTTCTTCTCCTGAATGGGTATCACTTTTTAAATGGAGTGTTCAGAGAAAAGTAAAACTACAACAAACAACCAGATTCACATCCTGATGAATCATTGGAAAGATACACTTCTAAACTATCTCATTTTTTTCATAATCCAACAACCAAAACACCAGAAAACAGGCTTTCACAAATTCTATGAAACTAAACCTTATATTCACAGGTATTGGAAATTTTCATTCATCTATCTTTATTAAAATAAAAATCCCTTCAAACTCCCTTCTGGATGTGTAATAGACCATCCATATAGAAGAATTTTTTGTAGAGTTAAAACTCATTATAAAATATATATTAAATGAATACTAATTAGATAACACATTAAATTCCATATACTATTTCCCATAATAGCAAACTCTTTATTTTAAAATGACAAATTGTAAAGGATGGAAGTTAGCAACCTAAGTTCAATTAACATCTCATACTGCAGCTTCCAATCATTCCAAGCCTCGATACTCTTCTGTCCACACCAAGAAACCCCAGACACTAGTGTGCTATGTGGCTGACACACACATATATATGTGTGTGTGTGTGTCTGCCATATATATGCGTGTGTATGGGAGATCTTTCCATCTTCTGATATCTTCTTTAATTTCTTTCTTCAGAGACTTGAAGTTTTTTTTCATACAAGTCTTTGACTTGCTTGGTTACAGTTACACTAAGATACTATATGTTTTTGTGGCTATTGTGAAGGGTGCCATTTCTCTAATTTCTTTCTCAGCCTTTTTTGTCTTTTGTATACATGAAGGCTACTAAGGTTTTTTTTATTTTTTAGTTAATTTTGTATCAGCCACTTTGCTGAAGTTTTTATCAGCTGGAGGAATTTTGGGGGTTATTCATGTATATTATCATATCACCCATGAATACTTTGACTTCTTCTTTTCTGATTTTCTGATTTGATTCCTCTTGATTTCCTTTAATTGTCTTATTGCTATATTTAAATTTTCAAGTACTAAGCTGAAGAGATATGGAGAGAATGGGCAACCTTGCCTTGTCCCTGATTTCAGTGGAGTTGATTTAAATTTCTCTTCATTTAGTTTGATGTTGACTATAGACTTGCTGTATATTACCTTTACTATGTTTAGGTATGTTCCTTGTATCCCTAATCTCTCCAAGACTTTAAACATGAATGTGTGTTGGATTTTATCAAATGCGTTTTCAGCATCTAAGTTGAAGATCAGTTTTTTATAAGGTTGCTGGTATAATGTTCTTTTGGAATGTATGCAATTTACTCTTGTTCATTCAAATAATGATTTTTCTATCCCATTATTCGGTTTCAATCTAGACATTGTTTCAAGTTTGTGTAAACAGGCCATCATTTGTTCTCTATGTTGTCTATAAAACACAGTCATAATGCTGTGCAATGGAGAGAATAGGGTGGAACATCCTGGTCCAGAGAAAAAGGGAGAAGAAAGCAAGGAAGGTGAAGACAGAGGGGCAGAGATCAGCAAGACAGAACCATGAGGAGACATGAGCCGGACCTAAGATATGACTAAAAGCAAATACAATGGGTGAATTCTGAATGGTAGGTAACTATGAAGGCTTGGAAGTTTAGGATGGAGTAACTATTGCACAGCATTGTTCTCTAGGTTAATTAAATAAATCTTAATCCCTGTATGGTGATTTGGGTATACAGCTGGTTTAGGAATTACCATTGGTTAATACAACCCAAACTTAAAACCTAAAAACTCCCAAGTCAATTACTGTCTCTTTAAAAGAGACTCTTAAACAGGCCCAGGAGCAAAAGACAGCCCACTGTGGGCAGACCTGAGACTTAACATTACAAAACTGGCTGCCTCTACAATCTAACAGGAGGGGTACACAAGCATGGCTTCCTCTTGGCTCAGCTCAGCAGCCTTGGCTGGAGAGAAAGGAACTGGAGGCAGACAGACCTCTAGACAGAGCTTGGCCTAAAATTGCATCTAAAATAAAAAATGCCATGGCCGACAGTGTTTTAACCCCTTTTGGTTTTGTTTTGGTTGTCATAGTCATGGATCTGGTTGCAACATGTTCAGTGGTGATGGCTCTTCTCCATGCCTTCTCCAAGAAAGTTCAAGGAAGAAAATGGGGGAAAAGCCAAGGATTGGAATACTAAGTTACAGACAATAGAAAGGGCCTCTTCCTAATAAAAATTAGATGAATAACAACTAAAATTCAAAGCTCTCTGGCTGCAAGATACTTGTCAGCTCTTTCTGGTAAGGGTCCACCAATTCACTGTAACAACTAAATTCCAAAATATAACCCACTGCGCTTTGCTTGTTACAACCTAAATTGGCACAACTGACCCAAAACTTAAATTTTCTCTTGTCGCTTTGCTTGATTTTCATTTAAAGACTTTGAGTTACAATGATACTGATTTGAGAAAAAAAAAAATGTAAACAAGTTGGTGAAGGCACATGCCTTTAATCCCAACACAAAGTATAAATAAACAAGCAGCTCACTGTGTTCCAGATCAGCCTAATTTACATATAAAAAAGCCAGGATGGTAACTACTGTTTTTTAGCCAATTGCAGAAATAATCTAAGATTCAAAATGACAAATTTTTCCTTAACGTTACCATGTAAATTATTTTTTCTTAATAATAGATGTTATGTCCTTACTGATCTAAAGGTTGGATTCACATCAATTTTAGGTTTATGTAAAGAAAGATGATGTCACACTGTTCTAAAAAGGCCAGCCAATCTCAAAAAATGCTACTTCCACAGTTCCTCAAAATTGGTACAAAAGGGCATTTTGGCTTAAGAAATATGTT
Source organism: Pachyuromys duprasi (assembly GCA_028658305.1). Taxonomy (NCBI): domain Eukaryota; kingdom Metazoa; phylum Chordata; class Mammalia; order Rodentia; family Muridae; genus Pachyuromys; species Pachyuromys duprasi. The sequence continues at coordinate 62,009,621 of CM053765.1, forward strand.
CTGTTGGTCAATGTAAGGACTCAGTTTTAGGCTGGGAGACAAACATACAAACTGCATGCCTCTCGTCAAAAAACTTTCAAGTGCTGACGAAATTAAAGTGTCACACTGCTCTGGAAGCTGGCCTATCCTTTCTAACATGAGACATTTTCACGGGGGACAAATGTTGGTCATGTCTGATGCAAAAAAGACACAGGAGGCTTAGAGGTGGCAAAGTACATGCCAGAGCAGTTTAGTCCTGAAAACTCAAAAATTATAATTCTTATGTTTAAAAGGCAGAACTGTCCATCCCATATCAAAAAGGGGACAAGCCAAAGATAGCCAAAACAAATGTAAAAACCCAGGTACAAGATGCCTAAGGTATACTTAAATGCTAAAGGTAAAAGGGAGTTTAAAGTTTGGCTATAAAGGCATAACTGCCCATTGTATATAAAAAGGGAGGGGGATAAGACAAAAATAGCTACAACATATATAAAAACCTAGGCATAATCTCTAAACAGGTACAAGATGCCTAGTTTATGTTTAAACTCTAAATCAAAAAGGAGTTTATATAAAGTTTACTTAAAACATAACTTTTTTATTGCTCAAGGTAACCAGCTTGCCTCTCTAATGGGAGGCCTTCTCTCAGGAGATAGGTAGCAGTTTGGCCTAATACAACAGGTGCCCAAGAGCCCAAAAAAGATATTTTGATCTACACAACCTTGTTTTGATTTCAACATGATAATGATTGTATGTTCAATAATAATGGTAACTTATATTGCTGATTACTTAACATGGAATAACTCTGAAACTGACTGAGACATAAAATATATCTCAAGCCAAAACTTCAACACTTCATGGCCAATAAATCCCTGGCTATAGGAGGAGATGTAGTAATTTATTAAAATTGTTTTTGTACTATATCAGATTGTGAACAGCTGGGCATGCATCTCACCTGCAAAGCTAATGTTGAGGAACCAGAAACAGATGGGTCCCTGGGTTCCCTGACCAGCCATCCTGGCCTAATTAGCAAGTCCCAGGCCCCAAAAGGGACAGTTCCTGAGGAACGGTAGACTCAGCATGGGGAGCTGAGTCTACAGGTGCCTAGCGATACCTGATGCTTGATCCTGGAGAGCTGTACAGACAAAACACAAAGAGGCCTGCTGAGTCCATGTCAGAAAACCCTCACTGCTTGTACGGGAGCTATCCTTACACAGCAAAACGTCAGTTAGTAGCCTAGACGTTTTATAAACTGAGGAATCTTGGACCAATTGATAATATTTCTGACTGTATTAACATTTAGTGCTATAATACACTCTGTGGATCTCTTTAAATTGTGATGCTCTGCAGTCTGTGGTAGACATGCTGTTTTATTTGGTTACGGTGTTATCACTTTTCTGCCTTAAGATTTAGGGGATTTTGTTCATTTTTTTTGTTTTGTTTTAATGTTTTTGCCCTGAATTAAGTATTAATTTGATGGGACTCTGATTTTAAAAATCATCACTTACTGGGTTCTAATAAATTAAAAAGTTAAAAAAAAATCCCTGGCTACAATATCCTCAAAATTTATTATGCCATTCTTTTAATTGGCATCGATAAAATTAGTTTGCAGTTTGGTTTCATCCTGAACATCTTATACATTTATAACTTTAGAACTCTATAATGCTTGTGAGAAGTTATATGTTTGCAGAACAAAAGAACTAAGATCCAGAGACACTGGATCAAACCTGACAGAACTCCTCCTTCCAACATGCTAAGGCATTGACATATCTGTTCCAGCATCTTATATGTTCCAGCATTCTGCTTGTTCCTGCCTCAATTGCTTCAATCGCTGTTTCTCATCAAAGCTGCCTCCCGAGAGAGCTTTGAAGAAAGCTACTAATCTCAATTGGTCCAGCACTTTAGATTGTTCCAAACAGGACTTCTATCAAGCCTGAAATTTCTCAATACTCAATGACTGGACCACAAATGTTAATGCTTGCTTAATTAACCATTTTTCCCAAGTTCCTTTGGGCCTCCTACCAGGATTTCTGCATGTCCAAAATGTCAGCTAGAAGAAATTCATGAGAACATTGTCCAATTTCCCTTAAGGGGGGGGGTGGGTAAGTTTTCTATGACTATGAATGTTTATTGTCATTGGGAGATGGTTATAGGTTGTTAATGGTCTTAGTCAAAGAGAAAACAAGGTTAGTTAGACTCAGGGATTTCTCTCTTTTCCATTTTCTTTTCTCTTTCTTTCTTAGCTAAGAAGAAAGGGGATTAAATAGAAAGGGGAGTACAGGGATATCTTACAGGAATAACAAGACAGAAGGTAGATTATTGAATCTACTCAGTTTAAGGTTTTATTTGTTATTCTCAAATAAGGTCATTTTTAACTCTTGTATAGGATTTTGTATATTGAGGCAAAAATAAATCTATTTTTTATACATTGGTAAATTTTAGTGTATTGATACAAATTCAAGGTTACTTCCAATACTTTTAAACTGTTATTACAAACTGTTTAGGGTATTAAGTAATTTTTAATTGTTAGTTAAACAACTCATAGTCATGTCAGACACTAGTTTAATTTATCACAGGAGTATATATCCTAGGTTTAACAAACAGATATGATTTTGTAGACAGGTCTGTAGGTAAAGATAAATACAGGTAAGTATTCAAAAACTTCAGAGAGCTACAGAATATGGCATTTTAAAATGTCTATTATTTTAAAGAATCTTTGACAATAAGACAGGTCATCTCTTGGCATGACTCCCGCCTACCTCAAAGAATATAATGAGCATCGAAAAACCTCCACATGGAGATGGCTTCAAATGTAGCAAACAAGTCAACCAGGCAAAAAAAAAAAAAAATGACCTTGTTTCATAACAGACAGAATTCTGCCAAAAATGGGCACGCTTAAATGCAGGACAAGTCAACTGCCAAACTCTGCCAAGACAGGGCAAGCAGTCCTAAATAGTTCCTGCTTCATATATTGTCTGTCTAATGGTGCTGGTCTACCTGGATGTATACATATAGAAAAATCCAAAAGGGCACATATTTATTACCCTGCACAAAATTAAAATCCAAGTAGATCAAAGGTCTCAGCATGAAACCAGACACACTAAATCTGTTGGAAGAAAAACTGGGGAAGACCCTCAAACTCATTGGCACAGGAAACAGCTTCCTGAACAGAACACCAACAGCTCAAGCTCTAAGATCAACAATCAATAAATGGGACCTCATGAAAACTGAAAACCTTCTGTAATGCAAAGGACACTGTCAACAGAACAAAATGACAACCTACAGAATGGGAAAAGATTTTCACCAATTCTACATCTGACATAGGGCTAATATCCAGAATATATAAAGAAATCAAGAAATTAGACACCAACAAACCAAATAATCCAATTAAAAAATGGGGTACAGAGTTAAACAGAGAATTCTCTGTGGAGGAATATTGAATGGCAGAGAAACACTTGAAATGTTCAACGTCCTTAGTCATCAGGGAAATTCCAATCAAAACAAATCTGAGATTCCCTCTTACACCCATCAGAATGGCTAAGATCAAAAACTCAAGTGACAACACATGCTGGAGAAGATGTAGAGAAATGGGAACCATCCTCCATTGCTGGTGGGAATGTAAACTTGTGGTACCACTTTGGAAATGAATCTGGTGCTTTCTCAGACAATTAGGAATAGTGCTTCCTCAAAATCTAGCTATACTACTCCTAAGCATATATCCAAACTGTGTTCAACTATACAACAAGGACATTTGCTCAACCATGCTCATAGCTGCTTTATTCGTAGTAGGCAGAAGGAGGAAATAACCTAGATGCCCCTCAATGGAGAAATGGATACAGAAATTGTGGTACATTTATACAATGGAATATTATTCAGGTATTAAAAACAAGGAAATCATGAAATTTGAAGGCAAATGGTGGGAACTAGAAAAGATCATCTTGAGTGAGGTAACCCAGAAGCAGAAAGACACACATGGTATATACTCACTCATAAGAGGATATTAACCTCATAATATAGAATAAACATACTAAAATCTATACTTCTTTTTTATTTTTTAAATTTATTTATTTTTATCTCAATCACAGGTTAGGTACTTTGCATCCCAGGCGTAGCCCCCCTTCTTCCTTCCCTCCCACCCTCCCTCTCCCTCCCTTATCTCCCTCCTCCCCGCTCCCTCCAAGTCCACCAACAGGGGAGGACCTCCTCCCCTTCCATCCAACCCCAGCTCATCCTGTCTCCTCAGGGCTGGCTGCAATGTCCTCCCCTGGGATCTAGCCAGTCTGTCACTCCCTGGCTTGTATGGGGGAGGGTCAAAGAGTCAGCCATCAAGTTCATGACTGAAACAGTCCCCGTTTCCCTCACTAGGGTCTTCAGTCCGACAACGAGCTATCATGGGCCTCATCTGAGCAGGGGTTCCAGGCCACATCCACACATGGTCCTTGATTGTAGAAACCGTCTCATACAAGACCCCTGTGCCCTGCTCAGTTTGGTCTTTGTGGAGCTCTTGTTCTCCCCAAGTCTCAACAACCTCCCCCATTTCTATCATTACTTCTCACCCTCTAAAATCTATACTTCTAAAGAAGCAAAACAGCAAGAAAGACCCTAAGGAAGATGCTCAATCCTCATTCAGAAGGACAAATGCGATAGACATTGGAAGCAAGAAAAGCAGGGAACAGGACAGGAGCCTACCACAGACGACCCCTCAAAGTCTCTACTGATCGAGGTATCGAAGCAGAGGCTGAGACTCATTGCCAAACTCTGGGCAGAATGCAGGGAGTCTTAGGAAAGAAAGACCTGAAGGGGACAGAAGCTCCAAAAGGAGTCCAACAGAGCCATAAATACTGAGCCTTGGGTCCCCGGAAGTGAATGATACTCCAACCAAGGACAATATATGTAGAGGACCTAAAACCCCAGCTCAGATGTAGCTTATAGACTCAGTCTCCAAGTGGGGTCTCTAGTAAGGGGAGCAGGAACTTTCTCTGGCATGAACTCAGTGGATGGCTCTCTGATCCCTGGGGGAGGAGGTGGCGGGGGATGCAGCCTTACCAGGACACAGAGGAAGATGATGACTCCACTCCTGATGAGACCTGCTAGGCTAGGGTCAAATAGAAGGGAAGAAGGACCTCCCCTATCAGTGGATTAGGGGAGGGGTATAGGGGGAGAAGAGGGCGGGTGGATGGGATTGGGAGGAGAAGAAGAAAGGGGCCACAGCTGGGATACAAATTGAATAAATTGTAATAAATGATAATAATAAAAAGATGAAAAAAAGGTGAAAATGGGAACAGTGCTACTTCAAGATCCAGCTATACCACTCCTGTGCATATACCCAAAAGATGCCCCACCATTAAATAAGGACGTTTGCTCAACTATGTTCATAGAAGCTTTATGTGTAATAGCCAGAATTTGGAAACAACTTACATGTCCCGCAACAGAGGAATGGATAGAGAAATTGTGGCACATTCACACAACAGAATACTACTCAGCTATCAAAAACAAGGAAATCATGAAATTTGCAGGCAAATGGATGGAACTAGAAGAGACCATCCTGAGTGAGGTAACCCAGAAACAGAAAGACACGCATTGTATATACTCACTTATAAGCGAATATTAGCCCTATAATATAGGATAGCTATACTAAAATCTACAGACCTAGAGAAGCTAAACAGTAAGGAGGACCCTAGGGAGGATGCTTAAATCTCATTCAGAATGGCAAACAGGATAGACACCAGAAATGGTAGAAGAGAGGAAACAGGATAGGAGCCTACTATAGAGGGTCCTCTGAAAGGCTCCACCCAACAGGGGATCGAAGCAGATGCTGAGACTCACAGCCAAACTTTGGGCAGAGCACAGGGAGTCTTATGGAAGAAGGGGTGGATAGAAGGACACAGAGGGGACAGGAGGCCCACAAGAAGACAAACAAACAAAGCTAGAATATCTGAACCCAGGGGGTCCTGCAGAGACTAATACACTAACCAATGACCATGCATGGAGAGGACCTAGACCCCCTGTTCAGAGGTAGCCGAATTTAGCTCAATCTCCATGTGGGTTCCTGAGTAAGGGGAGCAGGGACTGCCTTTGTCATGAACTCAGTTGCCTGCTCTTTGATCACTTGCCTGTGGTGATGCAATTTTGCCAGGCCACAGAGGAAGAGGATCCAGGCAGTCCTGATGAGACTTGATAAGCTATGGGCAGATGGCAAAGGAGGAGAACTCCCCCTTTTCGGTGGACTAGGGGAAGGGGATGAGGGAAGAAGGAAGGAGGGTGGGACTAAGAGGAGTTGAGGGAAGTGGCTTCAATCAGGATATGTAATTAATAAATTGTAAAAACTAAAATAAAATTTATTATATAGATAATTTATTATATATTTATTATGTATATATATACTCCCATAGCCAGACTTTTTTGTCTCTGCTTGGAGCAATTCTTACCACTTTGGAGCTGGAATTTCCCAGTAGTATATTCAAATCCCCACTTAAATCTTACAAATTTTCATCCGAACTGGTAGATGTAGTCTTTTTTATTATCAACAATCTCAGAATATATAGATGACTCTCCTCACTTCAAATTAAGTACCACAAACTCACATTAGTGTAGCCTCTACCTTTCAAGACATTAAAGGAGCAAAATCTCTGTGGACATAAACCCCAATTTTGACAAACTCACTTGAGCACTCACAGAGCCTACTACCTCCAATAAAAGACTGAATGGGGATCGATCCTATGGGATTGTACTGAGCAAAAGGGAATGCGTTCTTGGCAATGATAGTACTTGCCTTAAGAACAGTATGGCATCCATAAACTTCTCTCTTCCTCATATGCCACATTCTCACCCCATTAGCATCTGTCAGAAATTCCTACACATGCCTCATGCCCCCAAACACAAGAAGGCTGAATTGACACACAAGGCACACTCAATATAATAAAGAACCTCTCCATCCTTGAGGAAAGATGCAGCAGCTTCTAGCACAGGGGCTCACACTCTGCTCCAGCTCTGGATTCCTTGGCTGAGGTAAGAGAGCGAATTCAAGACCAACCCAGGCTAACTAACAAAACCCTGTCTCAAAAAATCAGTACGTATCAAGAGGTTAGCAAGATGTTCTGTTTGTCCAGGTCTCAGTTATGATTGCATGATATCACACTTGATAGAGTCCGTGCGCCGTGGTGCTGAATTTTAATGAACAGTGAGATTAAACCGCATATGTGTTGTTCTCCTCAGATCTCTAGGCTCCCTCCTCTCTTCCTACTGTGAGCATGCATTTACCTATGCAGGGGCATTATCGTTATTATTATTACAGGAAGACGAAAAACACATTTTCCATTTTTTGCAGTCTGGTCTTTCCTTCTGCTAATATTTAGGATCTCAGCCTAAGCACTACCAGCTTTCAAAGAAAAAGTAACTTCTCTACTCCAAATATTTTTCTTATACTTTCAACATGCATCCAAGTTATATTTTTTTATTAGCACAATGACCATTTCATTATTGACACTGCTGCCTCAAACCCCTATGGAACTGAGGATAACCTTGAACTCCTCACCCTCCCACCTTCACCTCCTAAGTTCCTTCTTACAGGTAATCTGTCGCCACATCTTACTTTAATAATAGAGTTTAAAAATAATTATGCCAAGTATGGTGACACACATCTATAGCACCAATACTTCTGAGGCAGGAGAATCACATCGATCTTTAAGAGCAGCCTTATCTGCAAAAGGAGTTCCAGGCCAGCCAGGGTCTATCTCAAAACTAGACCTGACTCCAAAACTGATAAATGAAGAGACAGATGACAGAGATACAGACAGACAATGAATTTTTGAAAAATTTTAAAACAAAACAGAAATTCAGAGTAAGCCAAAACTGAGGGACTCCCAGGACTAAGAATAGGCAAGCCAGGAGGTCATGATTATTCCTTTGTGGAAAGATCTATCTGTGAGGTAGATGGCTCATGGATGGAGGGGTGGTGTCCTTGTCGGGACCTGATACGTCAACGAGACTCAATGGAGAAGCCCCATATGGGTTCCTCACGGATTCACTAAGTCGCTGTTCGGATCCCATTCTTCTTTACAGTTTTAAGTTTAGAGTGCTATGTAACGGTCTTCAAGTTCATTTTTCTGGTATTTCCTAAGGGTTCACCTTCATGTTGTACCCTGCCTCCTCCATACACAGATAAATGGGAAAGTTTCAGCATAGAAAATTCTTTCGTTGAAAGGATGTTTGTCACATTTTCAGACACTTAATATGCTTATTATGTATTTTTAAGGAAAAAAAAAAGCCCCATATTTGAGGGGGAAATGGTTTTTCATTTTCGTTACAGTTTGCATGCAGGGCTAATGACACAGGCATTTCAGTTTCTATAATGACAGTCTGGCTCCCTCTAGTGGTCAGTTTTCAAATAGTCGAAGGCTTCAGTTAAACCTTCCCTTTTTAAATTTTTTATTAATTTATTTATTACAATGTATTCACTTTGTATCCCAGCTGTAGCCCCCTCCCTTGTCCCCTCCCAGTCCCACCTTCCCTCCCTTCTCTCCTTCCATAGGTTCTCCTCCCCTTCCATCTGACCCTAGTCTATCAGGTCTCATCAGGACTGGCTGCATTGTCTTCCTCTGTGCTCTGGTAAGGCTGCCCTCCCTTCAGGGGGAGGTAATCAAAGACCCAGCCACTGAGTTCGTGTCAGAGGCAGCCCCTGTTCCCCTTACAAGGGAACCCACATGTAGACAGAGCTGTGATGGGCTACATCTTTGCAGGGGTTCTAGGTTATGTCCATGCATGGTCCTTGTTCTCCCCTTTTAAAAATACAAAACAGCCCTTCTGAATGAGAATTTAGCATCCTCACTAGGATCCTCCTTGTTGTTCAGCTTCTTTAGGTCTAGATTTTAGTATGTACATTCTATATTATAGGGCTAGAATCCACTTGTGAATATAAACCATGTGTGTCTTTCTGCTTCTGGGTTCCCTCGCTCAGGATGATCTTTTCTAGTTCCACCCATTTCAAATTTCATGATTTCCTTGTTTTTAATGGCTGGGTAGTATTCCATGCTGAAAATGTACCACAGTTTCTTTATCCATTCTTTGGCTGAAGGACATCTAGGTTGTCTTCAGTTTCTGGCTATTACTAATAAAGCTGCTATGAACATGGCTGAGCAAATGTCCTTGTATGGTGGATCATCTTTCTGGTTTATGCCAAGGAGTGGTATAGCTGAGTCTTGAGGTAGGGCTACTCCCAGTTTTCTGAGAAAGCACCAGATTGATTTCCAAAGTGATTGTACAAGGTTACATTCCCACCAGGAATGGAGGAGGGTTCCCCTTTCTCCACATCTTCTCCAGCATGTGTTGTCACTTGAGTTTTTGATCTTAGCTATTCTGACAGGTGTAAGATGAAATCTCAGATTCGCTTTGATTTGCATTTTCCTGATGAATAAGGATAGAGTCCTCTGTTGAGAATTTTCCTTTTAGTTCTGTATCCCAACTTTAATTGGATTATTTGGTTTGTTGATGTTTAGTTTTTTTTTTAATTCTTTATATATTCTTAATATTGGCCCTTTGTTGGATGTAGGATTAGACAAGGAAGATCTTTTCCTAGTCTGTAGACTGCCATTTCCTTCTATTGACAGTATCATTTGCTTTACAGAAGCTTTTTAGTTTCAAGAGGTCCCATTTGTAAATTGTAGAGTCTGAGCTGTTGGAATTTTGTTCAGGAAGTTGTCTCCTGTGCCAATGAGTTCAAAGCTCTTACCCACTTTCTCCTCTAGCAGATTTACTGTATCCATTTTATGTTGATATCTTTGATCCACTTGGACTTGAGTTTTGTGCAGGGTGATAAATATGCATCTATTTGCATTTTTCTACACATAGACATCAAGTTAGACCAGTAGCATTAATTGAAGATGCTGTCTTTTTTCCATTGAATGATTTTGGCTCCTTTGTAAAAAAAAAATCAAGTGTGCATAGGTGTGTAGGTATATTTCTGGGTCTTCAATTTTATTTCATTGGTCAACCGATCTGTTTCTATGCCAGTACCATGCAGTTTTTATTATTATTCCTCTGTAGTATAGCTTGAAGTCAGGTATGAAGATACCTCCAGAAGTTCCATTTTTGTATAGGCTTGTTTTAGCTATTCTGGGCTTTTTGGTTTTTCCATGGGAAGTTTAGAATTGTTCTTTAAAGGTCTGTAAAAAAAAATGTGTTAGTGGTTTGATGGAGAGTGCACTGAATCTGTAGATTGTCTTTAGTAAGACACCCAATTTTACTATGTTTATCTTACAAATCCATGAGCATGGGAGATCTTTCCATCTTCTGTATCTTCTTCAATTTCTTTCTTCAGAGACTTGAAGTTCTTATACAGGTCTTTTATTTGGTTAGACTTACCTCTAGATGCTTTATATTATTTCTGGCTTTTGTGAAGGGTATGGTTTCCCAATTTCTTTCTCAGTCCATTTTCATTTGTATACATGAGGGCTTGTGGGAAGCCGATGGTCTGCCAGGCTGCTTTATTATTTAGATTTCAGCAAAAAGACATGTTTTTACCTGGCCTTTACCTGGAGTCAATGATAAGCTGCAAAGTCTATCTCCTTTTGTTTGAGACAGGAGATGGGATGTCTTGTCAAGTTCACACCTTTTGTTTGTGTGAGGATCACACAGACAGGTAAAGGTAAAGAAGTTTGACTTCTCTGTGAATTCATTCATTGAACTGAGGTGCTTTTGCTCTGACTTGAAAAATGAATTATTGGAATAAACCAGCGACTAGGTTCTACTGGAAGCACTCTCAAAAAGATCCCATGTGTAGTGTGTTGGTTTATTAATTTTTCTTTTAATAATCACTACCAACTCAAGAACTGTTCAACTCTGCCGGCGGGCTCCAGCAAGGGCTACTGATGTTTTTTATTTTATCTTGTATAGAGCCATTTTGCTGAAGGAGTTTATCAGCTGCAGGAAGTCTCTAGTAGAAAATTTTTGGTTTGTTTAAGTATACTATCATATCATCTGTGAATAGCGACACTTTAACATCTTCCTTTCAAATTTGTATCCCTTTTGCCTCCTTTAGTTGTTTTATTACTATAGTTAGAACTTCTAGTACTATATTGAATATATATGGAGAGAGTAGACAACCTTGTGTTCTCCCTGATTTTAGTTGGATTGCTTTGAGTTTCTCTACATTTAGTTTGTTGTTGACTACAGGCTTGTTGTATATAGCTTTTATTATGTTTATGTATGGGCCTTGTATCTCTGATCATTTCAAGACTTTTGGCTTTTTCTGTATCTAATGAGATGATGTGAATTTTTTTCTTTCAGTTTGTTTATATGGTGGATTACATTGATGGATTTGCATATGTTAAACATTCCTGCATCCTTGGAGGAAGACTACTTGATCATGGTGGATGATGTGTTTGATGTGTTTTTTTAATTTGGTTTGCAAGTATTTTATTGAGTACTTTTGCATTTAAGTTCATAAGGAAGATTTGCCTGAAATTTTCTTCCTTTATTGAGTCCTTGTATGGTTTAGGTATCAGGTTGACTGTGGCTTTATAGAATGAGTTTGGTAATGTTCCTTCTGTTTCTATTTTGTGAAATAGATGTGTATTGATGTTAGCTCTTCTTTGAAAGTCTGGTAGAATTCCATGCTAAAAGTATCTGGCCCTGGGCTTTTTTTTTGTTTTGGTTTGGTTTTTGTTTTTGTTTTGTTTTGTTTTTTTTCAGTTGGGGGACTTTTGATGACTGCTTCTAATTCCTTAGGGGTTATAGAGCTGTTTAAAGTATTTGCCTGTTCTTGATTTAACGTTGGTAAGTGAAATCTATCAAGAAAATCATCTGTTTCCTTTATATTTTCCAATTTTGTGGACTACAGACTTCTGAAGAAAATCCCAATGATCCTTTGGATTTCCTGAGTGTCTGTTATTATGTCCTCCTTTTCATTTCTGATTTTGTTAATTTGGGTACTATCTCTTTGTCTTTTCATTAGTTTGGCTAAGGGTTTGTCTATCTTGTTTATTTTCTCAAAGAACCAGTTCTTGGTTTTGTTGATTCTTTGTATTGCTCTCTTTGTTTCCAATTTATGATTTCAGCTCTGAGTTTGATTATTTCCTACCCTCAACTCCTCTTGGATGTGTTTGCCTCTTTTTTTCTAAAGCTTTCAGGTGATCTATTAAGTTGTTAGTATGAAATCTCTCCAATTTCTTTATGAAGGTGCTTAGTGTTATGAACTTTCCTCTTAGCACTGTTTCATGATATCCCATAAGTTTGGGTAAGTTGTACCCTCATTTTCACTGATTTCTGGGAAGTCTTTAATTTTTTTTTCTATATTTCTTCCCTCACCCAGTGATCATTGAGCAGAAAATGATTTAATTTCCATGAGTGTGTAGGCTTTTTGTTGATTCTGTTATTATTGGAATATAGCTTTCCTCCATGCTGATCTGCTAAAGAACAATAGGTTAACTTAGTTTTCCTGCATCAGTTGAGGTGTGCTTTGTGACCTAATATATGGTCGATTTTGGAAAAGGTTCCATGTGGTGCTGAGAAGAAAGTATATTCTTATGTGTTGGGTGAAAAGTTCTGTTGACATCTATCAGGTCCATTAGATTCATGACCTCTGTTAGCTTCATTATTTCTCTATTTAGTTTCTGCCTCAATAATTTGTCCATTAGTGAAAGTGGAATTTGAAGTCTCCCACTATTAATGTGTTGGGGTCTGTGTGTGATTTAAGCTTTAATAATATTTATGAATGGGGCATAGATATTCAGAATTGTGATATTCTCTTGGCGGATTTCTCCTTTGATGAGAATGAAGTGTCCATCCCTCTCTCTTTTGATTAATTTTTGTTGAAAGTCTATTTAATTAGATATTAGGAAGGCTACTCCAGCTTGTTTCTTGGGTCCATTTGCTTGAAAAAGTTTTTCTAGCCCTTTACTCTGAGGTAGTGTTGATCTTTGTTACTCAGGTATGTTTCTTGCATGTAGCAGAATGTTTCATCCCATTTCCACAACAATTCTGTAAGCCTGTGTCTTTTTATTGGAGAGTTGAGTCCACTGACGTTGATAGATATTAGTGACCAATAAATGTTAGTTCCTTTTATTGTGGTGTTGGTGGTAATTATGTGTTGTAGTGTTTGTTTTCTTTTGAGTTTGCTGTAGTGAAGTTATCCATATCCTGTATTCTTGGGAGTAGTGGACCTCATTGGGTTAGAGTTTTCTTATAATACCTTTTTTAGGGCTAGGTTAGTGCATATATGTTGCTTAAATTTTGATTTGTCATGGAATAACTTGTTTTCTTCATTGGTGGTGACTGAAAGTTTTGCTGGGTATAGTAGTCTGCATTGGCATCTGTGGTCTCTTATTGTCTGCATGACATCTGCCTAGGCCCTTCTGGCTTTCATAGTCTCCGCTGAGAAGTCAGGTGTGATTCTTATAGGTCTACATTTATATGTTACTTGGCCTTTTTCCCTTGTCACTTTGAATATTTTTTCTTTGTTCTGTAGATTTAATATTTTGACCACTATCTGGTAGGAGAAATTTTATTTCTGTTTAGTCTATATGATGTTCTGTAAGCTTCTTATATATTTATAGGGAAAAAAAAATGAAGAAATTTATACCTTGGAATTTCTGGAGAATTTTCTACTATGTACTATTAACACAATAATTTTAATAATATACCAATTAATATAATAATTTAATTTTCATTTCAAGTGATAGGTTTTTATATAAAAAATATTGATATCTACCAACATTGAGACATGTCCAGGTCTTACTATCTAACATAAGAACAGCCATTTTGTATTCCCTAGTGCACAATTCAATATTTGCTGCTTCAATTACATACTTGCTTCTTCAATTCTATATTTGCTCTTTCAGTTCAATGTTTGCTGCTTAGAATAGAATAATAACAAGATGATGGTAAGGACAATAATAACAAGGGAATGGTAGGGAACTGGAAAGTACCCAAAGCCCCCTGAAGAAGGAACTAGAAAGTGTCCAAGTTCCCATCCCAGCCAATCAGCTTAAAGGTCAGCTGAAATGCTTTGTCTAGAATTGACAAAGAATAGAATTGATTCTTCCTACTTGATTGTGGTTCATCCTTTAAAAACTCACTCTGAAAATGACTTGGTGTCACAGTTTGGCTCCCAAGTCCACTGTGTCCCTGACCATGATCAGTCTTGGGGTGCTGTGTTCAATCTGTCATCCATATCTGACTGATATGACTGGTTTGTGCAGCAATTCTTGGACTATAACAAATGTAGGTGATTTCCTCAGTCTGACCTCCAGATCTCTCATAAAGGTGAAGCAAAGAACTTATTCCAGAAAGACAGGCCTGCCCTTCTCTCCATGTTCTCACTACGTAGCCCTAGTTGGCTTGGAACTCATTAAGTAAAGCAGGAGTGCCTTGAATGTATAGGGTTCCTGCCTCTATCTCTCCAGTGCCACCAACACAGGCACAAAATGTCCTCTGACCTCTGTGTGTATACACTTACACATGCTACCTAAGTTTCTGTGTGTGTATGTTATCTTTTAAAGGGTTCATTCTATCTGTGAATGTATGTGCCTATGATAAATATACCTGGTAATATCTATAATGTGCTAGATTCAAATAGACTTTCATATACATATTTATCATATTGGACTACACCAATATTAATATAAATGATATATCAATCTCATAAAATCAGAAAAGTTTCTTTTATTCTCTGTACCTTTTTTCTAAAAGTCAGTGCCTTGAGGTTTCTGGCAATGGTGGTGGTGGTGGTAGCAGTTTGTTTTGGTTTTTGGTTGGTTGGGGGGGGCTTGTTTTTGTTTGCTTGTTTTGAATCAAGAACTTCCTATATAATCCAGACAGCTCTTAACTTGTGATCTGTTGTATAGAAAGAAAATCCCAAATGCTTGATTTTTACTAAAGAAGACATAGATGCTGGGGGCTGGAGTGAACTTGCTAGTTCAGAGAGGCAGAGAAAGCAGCCAGCTAACCTTGCTATTCAGCTCATGTCCCAGAAGAAAAAAACCCTTCCTACTCAACTCAGATCCCAGAAGGTAAAAGTCAAAAAAAAAAAAAAAAAAAAGTAAAGAAAAAAGCTTTTTCTTCTTCTCCAGACTGTCTTAAATACCCTTCAACCCAAAGTCCCTCTTTTGTGTTTAATACCTGTCAGGTGGTTACTTGCTTAGCCTCTTGATGTAGGGTTAACTTTATATAATCCTATTTAGAGAAAGATTTTAGATTAAAGGTGTGTTCTAGGTCTGAGCCACGCAACAAATACATGTTTACAAGTAAACAGAAAGTTCTTAGATTAAAGGTGTGTTCTGGGGACAAAGCACTTCATAACTAGAAACAGGTTTTTACAGTTCACAATCTCAGGGTTCACTGATCCTCCTACCTCATTATCCAGATCACTAGTATTAAAAGCATACACCACCACACCTACATCCTTACCTTGAAATTTAGCAACACTTGTCTAAATATCAGAATGAGCATAGTGTTATTCTTCTATAATTAATATTCATAAATGGATTTTACAGTTCAGATTTTATTTGAGGTAGCTCCTAGTTCTCAGGAAATGCCAAGAGGCTCTGAACAAACAGCATCTG
Organism: Pachyuromys duprasi; assembly: GCA_028658305.1. Lineage (NCBI taxonomy): Eukaryota > Metazoa > Chordata > Mammalia > Rodentia > Muridae > Pachyuromys > Pachyuromys duprasi. Next base: position 62,025,154 of record CM053765.1, read on the forward strand.
TGGACTCTGAAGATTCGAATGTGATTCTCCAGCTGATGGTAGATGAGTGGCTGCTACATGCTCTCACAGAAGGCATACTCTTTCAGCTATTGTATTCAGAGGCCTCAGCAGCTCCTCTGGGGTCTGGGTAACCTCTCCCTGGAGCAGGTTAGGAGAAGGTTCAGGAGATAAGCCACAGCCTCTCCCACAGCAGCTGGCCTTGGAACTGCAATCTGTCTCCCTTTCCCCTCCTCCACCACATGTTCTGAATTCTTAACCCCTTATTTAGTACATGTGCTGTCCCTCAGGCCAGGCTTAGCACACCCACCCCCTTAGCTACCAAAGGTAGGCTTCCTAAGTGACAGAAGTGCTTCATCCAAGTTACTCTGCCCATTTGTGTTGTCATCAAGGTGACTTCATTTCCTGACCCAAAGAGCTGCAATTAGCACTCCTAGACCATGCCTGTTAGGCCTGCAAGATTGTAGGAAACACAGACAGGATTTGGGAATGATGGAGACAGTGTCTCATAGTCACCAGGCCTGGGTATTCTTCCTGTTGTGTGTAAGAGACCAAAAGATTAAAAATCACTGGTTATTAAAGTTTAAGGCCTGAACTAGATGGGTGGAAGTCCAGAAATGCCCTGAGGGCAAGGACTCACTAGAGATACAGTTGTTAGGAAACTGGCCCATCCCCCTAGGGAGGGACACCAGTTCATTGATAGGTTTTGGGATCTTCCTATAGCCAATCCAAAATGCAGCATTTGCTTGCCAGGCAGGAATCGCCCCTGCCTTGGGCATGCTGGGAAGGACCAGAATCCTTAAATTACCCAACCAACCTGAGCACAGGGCTCATGGCTCTCACCACTTTGGTGGTGGGGACTGTGGACCCAAGCTGAAGCTTGTAACTTTTAATAAACAAAAACCTCGTGTATTTACAGCAGAGTCTATTTATTCCTGGTCTTTTGGGGTTTGTGACCTGGGCACAACAGTGTGCATAATTCTGGGTAGGTTTTTCACAACTAATATATAGGTGTGCTCTGTTCAGTGATTCCCCATCCTCTCACAGGACCATCTACTGTGGCACTTCAGCCATGCCACAACTATGGGTCCTAACCTCCCTCACCAAGGGAGGATATTTGATGGTGTAAACTGGTAGATTTGGTCCATCAGATGGATGTGTGAGTTCTATATAGTGCTGGATACCAAGTTAGTTCCAGATTAGTGGTGTCAAAAGGTATTTGTAACCCCATTTCTGTGGACCAGGAATCCAGCTCTGGCTTAATGGGGTCCAGTGACTCAGACCCTTTCACAAAGCAAGGAGCCTGTGGTCTCCTCACTGCAGGAAGACCTGCTTCCAGCCAAGGCCTTCCCAATACTCTACTGGCTGCCTATGGATCCCATGTACTCTGCAGCTTGGCAGTCAGATTTTGCATTTTTCCTGACTCTGAGTGATCTGAGTAACATTGCTCCTGTCCGTTCCATAAGTTCCCTGACACCCACCCTCTCCCAGGGCTCAGGAAAGAGAGCTGAGAGGAGCTTCTGCAAGCCCCAGCCTCTACACAGCTCTCTCCTCTCAAGTGCGATGTGCTGTGGGATCTGTCTACATCGGCATAGCCAAACTCAATTCTATATCCCCAGACAGGGAGATTACTGGCTTTGTTAGCTTCTGGGCACAGAGGTAGGAATCATTGTAGACACAATGCTCAGACAATCACAGAGCCCATCACAGCAGCTTCCCTTCCAGTGACCCCCAACTTGTGCGTACAATCAGTTTCATTTCACTAGATGCTGAAAAAGCTTTTGACAAAATCCAGTACCCCTTCATGCTAAAAGTCTTGAAGATATCAGGGATACAGGCACATGTAACATACTTTTGTGCTATTCCACAATTTTTATTTTTCTGCAAACCCATCTGGGGAAGCAATCCTGGCCAGTACATAAAGTTCTTACATACTTTCAGTACTGTGACACTCTTTAATACCTTGGCTATGCTAAGTGTTATTTAGCCATGTGAATATCCTGTTGGAGACCTGAAGCCCACATCATTTTACAAATCTCTAAAGAATATGTGCAGGGTGACACTTCAAATTTAGACCCCAAGCATAGGATTACAAATTGGGCCAATTTCCCAGTGCTTTGAAAATCAGACTATTGTGTGTTGTGTGTGAAATGGGGGTTGCTCAGGAGACTACTGTGCTTGAAGACTTGGCCCTCGCTTGTTGGCATTGTTATAGAAAGTTGTGGAACCTTTAATGGACAGAGCTCCAATAAAGGAAGTGGGTCCCTGGGATAGGCCTTGAGGATTAGCAGACTAGCTCTACTACTTCTTGTCTGTTTCTGCTTCCTGTCCCTATGCCTTCCCAGCTTGTAGGGGCCTTGTGCCCTTCTTAAACTGTGAGCTAAAGCACACACTTCCCTCCTTGTTTCTTACCAGGTCACAGCAATGATGAAAAGTATTAACACCAAGATTAAAAAATATACACTGCATTTGATGTAATCTCTAAGCACTCTCAGGCATATTAGGAAGTGCCCACAAGGGTTAGGTTGGTAATCTGGAAGCCAGTAACAATCTTGAGGAAATCCCTTATTTCTCTACACCATCCTAGACACCTAGAGAGATTTCCAGATAGAGGAAAATCTGTGGTACACATGGCAGAAACTGGGAATACAGTGTCCACAGAGAATACTGTTACATGCATACTATTTTACTTTTATTTAGTTTTAGTGTCTGTGTGTGCTTGTGTATATTTGTATGTATGTATCTTTTTGTATGTGTTTGTGCACATCTGTGTGTCTCTCTGTGCCTGTGTTTGTGTATCTGTATGCATGTCTGTGTTTGTATCTGTATGTCTGTGTGTTTGTACAATTATCTGTGTGCATATATTTGTATCTGTGTGTGTTTATGTGCATGAGAGTGTGTGTGTGTGTGTGTGTGTGTGCGTGCCTGTCTCTGTGGGTGTAGAGTGTGCAGGTGCCACAGTGTACAATGGTGAAGAAAGCACAACTTAGAGATGATTCTCTCCTTCCACTGTGTGGTTCGCCCTCAGTTTTCTTCCAGCAGGACATCTCATCAGCCAACACAGCCCCTTCTTGTAGCTCATACAAGAACCTGCTAAAGGTACAGCTAAAGTTGCAATCATCTGCTGATGCTTTCTTTCGTCTGCTGAAACTAAACCGTGACGGAGTCTGTCCTAACAACTGCCTTGCTGGGCCAGTTTGAAACTTACTTTGGACTGCTAGTGCATAAATAATTCATGTGCTTCTTGGATTAGATAGGTGAATAATAATTTAAATAAATCTAGGCATTGGGGCACATGCCTTTAGTCTCGGTACTTGGAAGAGAGCGCTGTACATATCACTAACATGCACGAACGTACATGGCTCACTTATAATTTTGGTAAAAATAAATTTTTACTTTCCTTATTGAGACACTTCTTGTAGTGTGAGATTATAGAGAATAAAATGACTTGATAGGCCAGTCACTATAGACTTAATTATGCAAATATCTGCAAGTTTCTTATTCTTTATCCCTTACATCAGGTTCTGGTGTTAAATGGGTTCAAGCACTTGGGACTCAGAATAAAAAGGCAGCTACAGGGGCTGGGGAGGTGGCTCACTGGTTCAGAACACTGGCTGCTCTTCCAGAGGACCTAGGCTCACCTCCCAGCACTCACAGGCAACTCACAACTGTCTGTAACCCCAGTTCCAGGGGCTCTGACACCCCCACACATTACACACATGCAGCAAAAACACCAAAGCACATAAAATAAAATTTTTTAATTTTTATTTTTATTAAATCCTTTATTAATTACACTTTATTCACCTTATATACCCCTGTAGTTCCCTCCCTTCTCCCATCCTAATCCCTCCCTTCCTCCCCCCCCCCCCTTCTGCACCTGTGTCCCTCTCCAAGTCCACTGATAGGGGAGGTCCTCTTTTCCCTCCTTCTGGTCCTAGTCTATTAGGTCTCATCAGGAGTGGCTGCATTGTCTTCCTCTGTGGCCTGACAAGGCTGCTCCCCCCCTTAGGGGGAGGTGAATAAAGATCAGGCCAATCAGTTCATGTCAGAGACAGTCCCTGTTGCCATTACTATGGAACCCATTTGGACACTGAACTGCCATCAGCCACATCTGTGCAGAGTTCCTAGGCCATCTCCATGCAGTAGCCACAATTAATGTCTAATGTCAACAGATGTATGGAGAAACTCTCTAAGGCTGCCTTTTTTTTGACCTTCTGGGGACATACATAAAACATTATAATTCATTTGGTATGTATATTTAAAATTATGTTAAAAAGCAAAACATTTATCAATTCACTAACACATTCACCCATTTGAAGTTTGGCAAATTTACTGAGTTGTTCAATTACCAAAATCCAAATTTTGAACATTTCTATAACTCTAGTAATATTTGTACCCATTACTAAGACTTTGATCTACTTAACTATTTTGAGAGGACGGTTTGAAACAGTGTCTCACTATACAGATGGGACTCACTATCTAGACGAGGCTGGCCTGGAAATTACTGTGTACATGATATTTAGACCAGGCCTCAAACTCACAAAAATCTATTTGTCTTTGCATCCTGAGTACAAAAATTAAAAAGCATGCATTACCATGCCTCTCTTTTAAATGTGTGTGCAAGAGTTAATAAGTGTGTACATGTGTGTAGGTATATGAAGAGAGCAGGAGAGGTGGTTAGGTCACCTCAAGCTGCTCTTACAGGTTTTCTAAGCCTCCAGATGTGGGTGCTGGGAACTGAACTTGGCCCTCTGGAAGAGCAGAAAGTGTTCTTGACCACAGGGCCATTTCTCCATCCCCTTTAATGTTTTGATTTATATGACATACTTTACAGCTAAGAAATATGAACTTCATATTGTTTATTTTCTCTCAACCTTTATCAAGATATTTTCAAATGCACATTTTGGTGCTGGTGCTGGCATACAGATTTCTGGTGCCTATCCTGACAACCTGAGTTCTAATCCCTGAGTCCCACATAGTGAAAGGAGAGAATCAACTCTGGCAAGTTGTTCTCTGATGTCCATGAATGTGGGTAGGACATATGCATTCACATGCATACAAACACATATGTATACATGCATAAATACACGTAAAATTAATGCACATTTTAAAAGCACAACTAAAAAATCTGATTGCATTTCCTTTCTGCTAGGAAAACAAGAATCAATAAAATTAGTTTTTAACAATCATTGATTTGAGAGTAGGGGCAATCATGTGTACACATGTACATGTAGAAGTCCTCATACAACTTCCTGGAGTCAGTTCTCTCCTTCTACCATGTGAGTCCCAAGGTTGTCATGCCTGGCAGCAAGTGCCCTTACCCACTGGACCAACTTGCCTGCCCCAGTAAAACTTTTCAAGCAACTAGGGAACATGGAAATATCATCTGAAGTTGGTCCCTTGCTTCATTATTTTAGCTCTTCTGAGAACATTTAAAATAATAAGTCTGGTTGTAGGAGGATAACCCTCCATGGAAACTATGTGAGCCAGCACCTTTTCTAGCCAGGATAATTTCCCTCAAGTTCAGACCTGCTCAAGTTGAAAGGGGCTGGGAAATTTTGCCAATCACAGTTTGAATCTATATATGAGTAACTTCGAGTGAAACATCCGCCCAAGGAAAATCCTTGTTTCCAAACCTCAGCCCAAGTCAAAGTAGTGACCCTGCCCTTGTCTACAAAGCCATTGCAGCCAAATTTCTTCTCTTGAATTCTGCTGAAGTTTAAAGACAATCCTCAGATGAGAAAGTTACAATGGATAATGTTGATGAAGACAATATTCTGAAGCATTTTGAAGGTTATTCTTTAGATTAATGACCCGATTGCTGAGAACAAACGCATATAGTGTAGAAAAAGTCTGTGGTATTATTTACAGAAACTCTTCTTTGAACTTTAACAGTCTATTTTCTTTATAGTATCAAAAAATGCCAAGGTCAAAGTAGAGGAACCCAAGTCTTCAGTAAAACAGTCCTTTGTTGTTCTTCCTATTTTTCAATTAATTTATTAATTATAATTTATTTTTTATATCCCAGCTGTAGCCCCCTCCCTCGTCCCCTCCCAATCCCACCCTTCCTCCTGCTCCCATGTCCCTTCCCCAGTCCCCTGATAAGGGAGATCCTCCTCCCCTTCCATCTGACCCTAGCCTATCAGGTCTCATCAGGACTGGCTGTATTATCTTCCTCTGTGGCCTGGTAAGGCTGCTCCCCCCTCAGGGGTAAGTGATCAAAGAGCAGGCCAATCAGTTCATGTTAGAGATAGTCCCTGTTCCCATTGCTAGGGAACCCAATTGGACACTGAACTGCCATTGGTTACATCTGTGCAGGGGTTCTAGGTTATCTCCATGCATGGTCCTTGGTTGGAGTATCAGTCTCAGAAAAGGCCCCTGTGCTCAGATTTTGTTGCTCTCCTTGTGGAGCTCCTGTCCCCTCCAGATCTTTCTATCTCTTCCTTCTTTCATAAGAGTCCCTGCCCTCTGCCCAAAGTTTGGCTATGAGTCTCAGCATCTGGTTTAATACCCTGCAGGGTAGTCTTTCAGTGGCCCTCTGTGGTAGGCTCCTGTCCTGTCCCGTTTTCAACCCTCTTCTGATGTCCATCCTGTTTGTCTTTCTGAGTGAGGATTGATCACCTTACCCAGGGTCCTCCTTCTTGCTTAGCATCTTCAGGTGTGGAGAGCCGCTTGCTTGTCAGGCTGCTTTGTTATTGAGCTCTCAGCAAAAAAACATGTTTTCACTCTGGCCTTCACCTGGAGACAGGGATAGGAAGGATGTTTTGCCAAGTCCACTTCCTGTTCTTTGTATGAGGATCACATGGACAGGTGGTCGAGGTAAACAAGTTTGACTTCTTCATGAGCCCCCTTCATTGTATTGAGGTGCTTTGCTCTGACTATAAAAATGGACTGTGGAATAAACAGGTGTGGCAGTTTGTACTGGCAGCCCTCATGAACAGGTCCCATGTGTAGTGTGTTGGTGTTTTTGTTTTCTTTCAGTCCTCACTCGACACTCAAGAAATGTTCTACTCTGCTGGTGGGCTCTGGTACTTAGGTGTACAGATTTTAGTATGTTTATCCTATATTCTATTTCTAATATCCACTTATAAGGGAGTGTATACCATGTGTGTCTTTCTGCTTCTGGGATACCTCACTCTGGATGATCTTTTCTAGTTCCCACCATTTGCCTGCAAATTTCATGATTTCCTTGTTTTTTATTGCTGAGTAGTATTCCACTGTGTAAATGTTACCACAATTTCTGCATCCATTCCTCCATTGAGGGATATCTGGATTGTTTCCAGATTCTGGTTATGTCCTTGTTGTATACTTCAGCATATTTTGGATATACGCCTAGGAGTGGATTTGCTGGATCTTGAGGTAGCACTATTCCTAATTTTCTGAGAAAGCACCAGATTGATTTTCAAAGTGGTTGTACAAGTTTACAATTCCCACCAGCAATATAGGAGAGTTCCCCTTTCTCCACATCCTCTCCAGCATGTGTTGTCACTTGAGTTTTTGATCTTAGCCATTCTGACAAGTGTAAGGTAAAATCTCAGGGTCGTTTTTATTTGCATTTCCCTGACCACTAAGGACGTTGAGCATTTCTCTTCCTATTCTTACACCATCTGCAGCCAAGGATTTGGTGGTTTGGTTTCTGTAGTCATCTGCATACAAGATGTATTGGGGGAAAAAAGATAACCAGACACAGTGGCTACGCCAATGTCCCAGCTGCTGGGGTGAAGGAGCTAAGGCAGGAAGACTCTTTGAGTGTTATTTATAGCAAAATTAGTATTACCATCAAATAATAGTCTAAGCTCTTGAACTGCTAATCTTTTGCTGTTAATGTGTCATACATATCAAAACTCATCACATTTAAGATGTTCAAAGGCATGTTACCTAATAGTCATTACTGTCTCTTATTGAATCATCAATGGCCACCAGTGCTTTCATCTGATAGCATTTTTTTCCTTGACTTGTTATAATTCAGCATATTCTAGGCAATAGAATAGTTTAACTGTCAAAATATACCATTGCACTCTCACAGTGAATGATTTTTTAAGTATCATCATCACTAAATTCTAGTGATAGTATGACCTCATCACAATCACCACCCCACACCAGCTTCTGATAACACATAAAAAAAAAAAAGAGTCAGAACTCTGCCAGTGCAGAACCAGGCCTGGCACCCTGAACTTCATCCCCAGACTCGCAAGTTGTCCTGTGACATCCCATGTGCCGATGGCATGCATGCCTAAAAAAAGATGCACAAGCTACATGAATCAAAATGTTTAAAGGGCTCAAGAGCCTCCCCTGGTTATGAGTGACAGCCACTCAAACACTTTGACATTTATATCTAGTTTTCCAGTACGTTCTAGTCACCTAAAGCAATCAGAAAAAATTAACTATAAAAAAAGCAACATCTCTAGCTTTGCTAAGAAAGTACTGACCTTAAAGACATTGTTTGCTAAAAATATATGGCTTGGAAACAATTTATATGGCATTACATCCAATATCTCATTCCACTTCCAAGTTATTGTGCACCTGTGTGTCCTTACAAGAAAACCTGTAACTATAGGATGTCCTTTTTGAATCTTGTCCAGTATTCCCTCCCTCATGCTACTTTATCTAGACTCAGTCATTACTGTGAGAAAGTCTCCCTAAGCCAGAGAAAACTGCTTTGACCCTTCTGTACTCATAGGACCACAGCATGACCTTGGAGATTCTGTAATGAAAAAGAAGTATTGCTCATTGCTTGTTTTCTGGTAGTGAAAATTTTATTTCTTGAGAGTGCTATTCCAACCAATTATTTTAAAACAAAGTAACACAGAGGGGCTAGACCCGTGAATTCCATGTGATGTGGACAGCAGTGGAGAATAAGGACGGATAGAGCTGGCTGAACTCCATTCACAGTACCCTCTGTGTGGACCTCTCTCCCTGGTTGGTTGGAATGGATGGGGTGGACCCTGACAAGAGTATTAGAACCCCCATTCAACTTCAAGGATCTTTTGAGGCTAGCCTTAGCCTCCCTCCTCCATTCAAACCAGCCTCACTCTCTCACTTACCTGTATCACTGAGGTGCCCTTATCACACTCAGCCAACAGCATCTCTTGATGGACACCCTCCTTTGGCACTCTAATTGTCAGGGATAAGCTTGGCACTGAGGAGTTTATGTACAGGGTGTGGGCAGGTGCCTTGCTTCTCTCCTCCTCTTCATCTTCCTCCTCTCATCTTCCTCCTTGTCCTCATCCTCTTCTTCCTCTCTTTGTCTCTCTGTCCTCCCCTTCTTCCTTCCCTCCCTTTCTCCTTCCCTCCCTCCGAGTGTCTGTGTGTGTGTGAGTGTTCCCAGTGTGCATGTGTGTGAAGGTACTGTCAAACCTACAGGATCTTCAGGAATCCAACTTTAGTCAGAAAAACTACTGTCACTCTCCTCCAAACTATGGCTCAGTGAGTCACACAGCTCTTCCTCAGAGTGGCAGAGGCTCTGTGGTCCTTTCATGCCCCTGCCTGCCACAGCACTGACACTCCTGACTCTGCTCGCTGCCTTTATAGTCTATAGCCATGGACACCCTCTAGGCTGGACACTGCCACTCATTATCAGCAGCCTCTCCTACTCCAGAGTCACTAGCAGCCTTGCACAAAAACGTCGAGGTCAAGGCAAGATAGCAACAGCAAACAAACCCAGAGTGAAAGGAAGACAGCCTTTACCATATCCACCTGAACCATTATACCCCATCCATCACCTTTTTGGGGTTTTGTAGAATGTTTCAGTGAAAATAAGGAATGGTAGCAGTGACAGATACAACAGGTATCAGGTGCCACACAGGTGCATAGCATCTATGACTTAGCATAAAGCTGGGGAAAGACCAACCCCAGATCACATAGCTCAGTGTCTTCTAGCATGACTCACAAAGAGCAGAGAATGAGTTACAAATATCCAGACCTCCTGAACTACAAATCTGCCTATATGGGATGTATAATAGGGTAATCACAGGGACACATTCGTGTTATCTATAACATTTCCATTAGAAGCCTCCTTACTTCAGTTCCTGGCCTCTCAGAATGTATCAGTATTGTGCTTCAAAAAGCGGGAATTTAAAATTCCATTCCTTAGGGTGAAATGTAGTTCAAGCATGCACTAAATATCCTAGCATGCACACGGCATTTATTCAATTCCCTGGCATCACAAAAGTTCAGGAAATGAGCAAATAAACAACCAACCTTCTATCAGCACTCAGGAAGCTAGTACAGAAAAAGAAACTGAATCCAGGGCTTTGGACACAGCTAGGAAATACTCTACCATTGAGCTCTCAGCCTCTAATTTTTAAAAATTGTGTTTTTGTGTGGTGAGTATGTGTGAGAATGATTGCTGCAGTGTGTACATGGAAGTCGGAGGATAACCCAGAGATCACTCCTAGCATGTGAGTTTCAGGGGCCAAACTTGGGCCATCAGGCTTGAAGGCAAAGGTAACTTGCAGAGCTACCTCACTGGTCCAAAACAGTCTTTAAGAAAAAAAAGAGTTCTGAATTTTTTTTTCTCTTCATCCTCTTAAAAATTAAGAACACCTTAGAAATAATATGAGCTCATTTTATTTGAGCAAGTACAATCAAGTATAACAAAGCATAGTTTCTTTACTCTTCAGTCATCATTTCCTGTCCCTGATAGAATTACAGGTGTGAAAAAATTAAGACCTTGAAGACTCTTAAATGTCATAATTAAGCTGGTATACAGTAGTACTGTACTGAAACTGGTTTGTGGAGCAGAGAGCATATTTCAGTAGTTGAATGCCTGGTTAGCATGTGTGGGATTCTGATACACACACACAAAATCTTTGTATTAAAAATATTTAAGCACCTAGAATAAGCTAGATGTGGTGACATGTGCTTATAATTCGAGCACTCAGGAAACTGAAGCAGAAGAAGCATGAGTTTGAGGCCAATTTGAGCTAACCAGTAAGTACCAGGCCAGACAGAGGCTAACAGCAAAGACCCTGTCTCAAATACATGATATATATGAAGTGCATGCATGAGAATATAGTTTATGGAGAAAAAGTCACAAAGCGTAAAAATAAAAATTAATATATACTGTGGCTCACAGGACTTATGGCTCGGTAAGATTAAGGATTGTTCTTTCTTCTGTAAGCACTCACCGCACCTTCCAGAACTACAAAAGCTAGCCTGTAGGAATGAAGCTTCTGGGTCAGTATCAACTTGATTTCTCCATCTTACATGACTAAAAGTATATGGAGTCTGCAGAAAAAGGGTCATGTTCTGGAGGGTAACCAAGAGAAATGGCAATAACCAATAATGTTTAGGGATTTATAAGACCTCACTGGCCAACAACTCCAAAAGAAGCAACCCATTCATGGCAGTGAACTTTTTGTTTATTGTTTGGTGAAAACATGCCCACTGGTGTAAGAGTCACAGGAATATCATGGAGTAAGCAGCCATTTTATGGCTAGACTTAAGGCCTGCTCCATAACACAAAACCTACATCTGGGACTGCTTCTATGGCTAGGAGCCTGGACCAAGAAAGCCCACAGTCCATAAAGAAGAACCTACTGTTATTACTCTGCTAAATGTTCATAGTAGTAAACAAATTCTAGCAACTTATCATTATACCCATAAATTAGTGCATCTCTCAATCCTTACCAGATAAGCATCTTTTTTACAGTAGATGGAGATTAACACAGAGACAATTGGTCAAGATGCAGAGAATGACACACTTCAGAATTCTCAGCCCTAAATAGGATACACACACACACACCATATATATCACATCCTTTTCTCCCAAGGCTCAGGAGAAGGATGCATGGAAAGATTTTAAAAGCTAGAGGTGGTAACAGATAACTTATAAAGACATGTTTTCTAGACACAGAAGGCAAGTTGCACGTATGAACTCATATGGTTTTAACTATTTAAACATATCCTGTACAAGTTCAACCCAGGCAAGGTTCCCAAAATGGAGAGGTGAGGTGAACACAGAGCCTCATCCCTAGCTATGGATAATAAGTAGCTTCTGGGATATTGAGAGGAAGTTTTCTTGAATGATATGGTTCCTAGTAGGTAAACCATGTTCCAATGAGAGGTCACACACTAAAGAGTGTCTGAGCAAGCTGGAGATATTGCTCAGTAATTAAGAGCACAGACTGATCTTTCAGAGGACCTAGGTTAAATTCCTAGCACCCACATGGCAGCTTGTAACTGTCTATAACTCCAGTTCTAAAGAACCCAATGCCTTTTTCTGGCCTCCAAAGTCACTGCATGCACATGTGTGGGACACAAACTCACATGCAGGCAAAATACCCACATACATAAAATAAAAATAAAGGTTAAAAGTTCTTGTTTGTTTGCTGCCTTGTTTGTTTTTGAGACAGTTTCTATGTGCAGCCCTGGAACTCACTCTGTAGATGAGACTGATGGGAACTCAAGAGATCTACCTGCCTCTGCCTCCCAAGTGCTAAGATTAAAGGCGTGCACCACCACCACCCAGCTTCAAAATTCTTTTTTAAAGTGTATAGGTACACAAACTGTAATTTATAGGGTTTTTTTTTAAGGACACAAAGTTGGGTGGGTAAAAGGCAAAGAATGGATCTAAAAAAAAAAAATCAGGGGCAGGTGTAAATATGACCAAAGTATATCCCACACACACACACAATTCATAATCTCATATGTGTCCCTCGGAATTCTATGTTAGTTTTTAATTATCAGTTTGACCTAGAACCCAATAGAAGATACTAGAAGGAAAACTTCAATCCAACAAGATCAACTATACCCAAGAAAATGTAGGGTAAAGATACCATCACATCAAAAAAATCAAAAGAAAATAAACACACAATCACCACCAACTCCACAATAAAAGGAACTAACAAACATTGGTCAATAATATCTATTATCATCAGTGGTCTCACTCTCTAATAGAAAGACATGGACTACCAGACTGGTTGTAGAAACAGGAGGCAATTCTGTTGCATTCAAGAAACACACCTCTGCAACAAAGGTAGATAACTACCTTAGAGTAAAGGGCTGGAAAAAGGTTTTCCAAGCAAATGGACCCAAGAATCAAGCTGGAGTAGCCATTCTAATATCTAATAGATGGAGAAGGACACTTCATTCTCATCAAAGGAAAAATCCACCACGGGGACATCACAATCATGAAAAAAAGGGCTGAAACAAAAAGGGCTCCTGCATTTGTCAAAGAAACATTACTAAAGTTTAAATCACACATCAATCCCCAAAAACATCTTAATAGTGGGAGACTTCAATATCCCACTCTCACCAAGCGACAGATCATTGAGAAAGAAGCTAAACAGAGAAATAATGATACTTACGGAAGTACTAATCAAATGGACTTAATAGATGTCCACAGGACCTTTCACCCAAACACAGAAGAGTATACCTTCTTCTCAGCACCTCATGGAACCTTCTCCAAAACTGACCATATAGTTGGGCACAAAGCAAACCTCAACAGTTCGAAATAATCCCTTGTTGATATATTAAACCACCATGATCTAAAACTAGACCTCAACAATAACAGAAATAAGCCTACACACACATGGAAACTGAACAACTCTCTGCTCAATGACAGCTGGGTCAGGGCGGAAATAAAGAAAGAAATTAAAGACTTCCTAAAATTCAATGAAAATGAAGGTATGACTTACCCTAACAATTAAAACAGTGCTAAGAGGAAACTTCAAAGCACTAAGTGCCTTCATAAAGAAATTCAAGACATCTCATACAAACAACTTAATGGCACACCTGAAAGCACTAGGAATAAAAGACACAGACACACTCACGAGGAGTAGATGATTGGAAATAATCAAACTCGGGGCTGAAATCAATAAATCAGAAACAAGGAGAACAAGTCAAAGAATCAATGAAACCAAGAGCTGATTCTTTAAGAAAATCAACAAGATAGACTAACCGTTAGCCAAACTAACTAAAAGGCAGAGGGACACTGTCCAAATCAACAAAATCAGAAATAAAAAGAGGGATATAACAATAGACACTGAGGAAATCCAAAGAATCATTAAGTCTACTTCAAAAGCATATCTATATACAACAAAATTTGAAAATGTAAATGAAATGGACAATTTTCTTGATAGATTCCATTTACCAAAGCTGAATCAAGATCAGATGAATAGTACTATATCCCCTAAGGAAATAAAAGCTGTCATTAAAAGTCTACCATCCAAAGAAAAGCCCAGAGCCAGATGGTTTCAGTGCAGAATTTTACCAGACCTTCAAAGAAGAGCTAACACGGATACTCTTTAACTATTCCACAACAAAGAAACAGAAGAAACATTACCAACCTCATTCTATGAGGCCACAGTTACCTGGATACCTAAACTGCAAAGACCCAACAAAGAGAACTTCAGTCCAATCTCACTTATGAATATTGATGCAAAAATACTCAATAAAATGCTCACACCCTGAATACAAGAACACCTGAAAGAAATCATCCACCACGAACAAGTAGGCTTCATCCCAGGCATGCAAGGGTGGTTCAACGTACAGAAATCCATCAATGTAATGTACTACATAGACAAACTGAAAGAAGAAAACAAACAAACAAAAAAAAAAACAAATGATCAACTCCTTAGAGGCCAAAAGAGTATTTTACAAAATTCAACACCTATTCATCTTCAAAGTTGTGGAGAGATCAGGGATACAAGGTACATACCTAAACATAGTAAAGACAATATACAGCAAGCCTATAGCCAACATCAAACTAAACAGAGAGAAACGTAAATCAATCCCACTGAAATCAGGGACAAGGCAAGGCTGCCCACTCTCTTCTTATCTGTTCAACATAGTACTTGAAGTCCTAGATAGAGCAATAAGACAACTAAAGGAGATCAAGGGAATACAAAGTATCACTGTTCACAGATGATATGATAGTATGCATGAATGACCCCAAAAATTCTACTAAAGAACTCCTTCAGCTGAAAAACACCTACAGCAAAGTGGCTGGATACAAAATTAACTCAAAAAAATCTCAAGCCCTCCTGTATACAAAAGACAAAGGAGCTGAGAAAGAAATTAGGGAAACAACACCCTTCACAAAAGCCACAAATAACATAAAGTACCTTGATGGGAATCTAACCAAGCATGTCAAAGACCTGTATGAAAAAAAGCTTCCAGTCTCTGAAGAAAGAGATTGAAGAAGATATCAGAAGATAGAAAGATCTCCCATGTTCATGGATTGGTAGGATTGACATAGTGAAAATGGTTATCCTACCAAAAGTAATCTACAGATTCAATGCAATTCCCATCAAAATACCAACACAATTATTTAAATTTTTTTATTAATTGTACTTTATTCACTTTGTATCCCCCCCTGTAGCTCCCTCTCTCCTTCCCTCCCAAACCTTCCCTTCCTCTCCCTTCTCCACACATGCCTGTCCCCAAGTCCACTGATAGGGGAGGGGAGGTCTTCTTTTCCTTCCTTCTGATCCTAGTCTATTAAGTCTCATCAGGAGTGGCTGCATTGTCTTCCTCTGTGGCCTGGTAAGGCTGCTCCCCCCTCAGGGGGAGGTGATCAAAGAGCAGACCAATCAGTTCATGTTACTGACAGTCCCTGTTCCCATTACTGTGGAACCCACTTGGAGGCTGAACTGCCATGGACTACATCTGTGCAGAGGTTCTAGATTATCTCCATGCATGCTACTTGGTTGGAGTATCAGTCTCAGGGAAGACCCCTGTGCTCAGATTTTTTGGTTCTGTTGCTCTCCTTGTGGAGCTTCTGTCCTCTTCAGATCTTACTATTTCCCCACTTCTTTCATAAGATTCTCTGCATTCTGCCCAAAGGTTGGCCATAAGTCTTAGCATCTGCTTTGATAGTCTGCAGGGCAGAGCCTTTCAGAGGCCCTCTGTGGCAGGCTCCTGACTTGTTCCCTGTTTTCTCCTCCTTCTGATGTCTATCTTCTTTGCCTTTCTGGATGGGGATTGAGCATGTTAGCCAGAGTCGTCCTTCTTGATTAGTTTCTTTAGGTGTACAGATTTTAGTAGGTTTATCCTATATTATATGTCTATATGAGTGAGTATATACCACATGTGTCTTTCTGCTTCTGGGATAGCTCACTCAGGATGATCTTTTCCAGTTCCCACCATTTACCTGCAAATTTCATGATTTCTTCCTTTTTAACTGCTGAGTAGTATTCCATTGTGTAAAAGCACCATAATTTCTGTATCCATTCCTCAACTGAGGGACATCTGGGTTGTTTCCAGGTTCTGGCTATTATGAATAAAGCAGCTACAAACATACTTGAGCAAATGTCCTTGTTGTGTACTTGAACATCTTTTGGATATATGCCTAGGAGTGGTATAGCTGGATCTCCAACACATTTTTTTTACAAACCTTGACAGAACAATTCTCAATTTCATATGGAAAAAGAAAACACCCTATCTCCAGCAGTGATGAGCAACAACAATAAAAAAAAATGGCATGGCACTCGCATAGAAACAGAATGGTGGATCAATGGAATCAAATCGAAGACCCAGAAATAAACCCATATACCTATGGAAACTTATTTTTTGACAAAGAAGCCAAAACATACAATGGAAAAAAGATTGTACATTCAACAAATGGTGCTGGTCTGCCTGGATGTGTGTGTGTGTGTGTGTGTGTGTGTGTGTGTGTGTGTGTGCAAATAGACCCATATTTATCACTCTGAAAAAAAGTAAAGTCCAAGTGGATCAAAGACCTCAACATAAATCTGTTAGAAGAAAAACTGGCACAAGACACAAGTTCCTTAACAGAACACCCACTGCACAGGTTCTAGATCAACAATCATTAAATGGGACCTCATGAAACTGAAACACTTCTGTAAAGCAAAGGACACTGTCATCAGAACAAAATAACAACCTACAGACTGGGAAAAGATCTTCACCAACTCTACATCTGACAGAGGACTTATATCCAGAATATATAAAGAACTAAAGAAGCCAAACCCCATCAAACCAAGCAACCCACTTAAAAAATAGGGTACAGAGATAAAGAGAGAATTCTCAACAGAGGACTATCGAAAGGCAGAAATTCTTAACATCCTTAAATACTTAAAGAAATGCTCAACATCCTTAGTCATCAGGAAAATGCAAATCAAAACGACCCTCAGATTCCACTTCACACCCAACAGAATGGCTAAGATAAAAAACTCAAGGGACGATGCATGCTGTTGATGTTGTAGAGAAAGGGGAACCCTCCTTCCATTGCTGGTGGGAATATAACCTTGTACAACCCACTTTGGAAATCACTTTGGAAATCTGGCATTTCTCAGAAAATTAGGAATAGTGTTATCTCAAGATCCAGCCATAGCACTCCTAGGCATATGCCCAAAAGATGCCCCACCATTCAATAAGGACATTTGCTCAACTATGTTCATGGCAGCTTTATTTGTAATAGCCAGAATCTGAAAACAACCTAATATCCCTCAACCAAGGAATGGATGCAGAAATTGTGGTACATTTACATGATAGAGTATTACTCAGCAATTAAAAACAAAGAAACCATGAAATTTGCAGGCAAACGGATAGAATTAGAAAAGATCATCCTGAGTGAGGTAAATCCAGAAGCAGAAATACACATACGGTATATACTCACTTTGAAGTGGATATTAGCCATATAATATAGGAACATACTAAACTCTATAGTCCTAAAGATGCTAAACAACAAGGAGTACCCTAGGGAAGAGGCTGAAACCTCACTCAGAAGGGCAAACAGGAAAGACATCAGAACTAGGAGAACACAAGGAACAGGACAGGAACCTTCCACACGGGACCTCTGAAAGACTCTACCCACCAGGGTATCAAAAGAGATTACTGAGACTCAGCCAAACTTCGGGCAGAGTGCAGGAAACATTACAGAAGAAGAGGGAGGTAGAAGACCTGGAGGGGACAGGAACTCCACAAGGAGACCTACAGAGTCAAAAAACCTGGGCCCAGGGGCCTGAGGACACTGATACTTCAACCAAATACCTTGCATAGAGAGGACCTAGACACCCTGCTCAGAGGAAGCCCATAGGCTGCTCAGTTTCCAAGTGGGGTTCCCTAGTAAAGGGATCAGGGGCTGTCTCTGACATGGACTCAGTGGGCTGGCTCTTTGTTCACCTACCCCTGGGGTGTGCAGCCTTGCCAGGCCACAGAGGAAAATGATGCAGCTAGCCCTGATAAGACATGATAGGCTAGGGTGAGATGGAAGGGGAAGAAGGCCTCCCCTATCACTGGACTAGGGGAGGGGCATAGGGAGAGAAAAGGGAGGGAGGGTGCAACTAGGAGAAGAAAGGGATGGCGCTAGAACGGGGATACAAAGTGAATAAATTGTAATTAATTAACTAAAATCACCTGGGAAGAGAGTACCACTGAGAGATTTTTTTTAGGTTCAGATGGCCTGTAGACATATCTTTAGGGGGTGGTCTTGACCACCTTAACTGATAAGGGAGAGACCCAACCTCAAAGTGGGCAGCATGGTCCCGTAGTTTGGTCCCTGTATCTGAGTAAAGACAAAATTTGGCATCAGCTACACATGAGCTTAATTCTCTCTGCTCTTGACTGGTTGTGATATGTCTGCCTGGAGTTTCCTACCACCTTGTCTTCTCTGCTATGATGGGCTGTAACTTGGAATTGTGAGTTTTTGTCAGGTTATTTTATCACAACAGAAATGAAACTGGGACAGAAACCAAGAGCAAGAACATGGGCTTGCTACTGCAGCAAACTTGACCATACGGCTTTTAAGCTGTGGAACTGTCAAAGACAGGCTGAGGAAGCATTTGGTGTGTTGGACTAGAAATGCCATTAAGTGCTGGAAGAAGAGATTCATGGGCTACTCTCGCGGGAACTTGGAAGACAGTGATGCTGAGAGAAATGCAGGCAGAAGAGGCCTGGTTCATGCAGTTTCGGAGGGGAGCAAGGAATTGGAACCACTCCTTGCTATTTTAGACAAGAATCTGGCTTTACTGTCTGTGTTCTGAAAACCTAGTGAAGATGAATTTAAAGATAATGGACTAGCTTTTTGGCAAAGGATAATTTGGGTGGCACAGAATTCAGGCTGGTGCTGAGACCCACTGTAGTGGACAGAGAGATCACCACCACTGTAGAGAATCCTTGTTAACTGCACCAATAACGTACTTTCCTCATAGTCAGCACACAGACTGATACGGTTACGATCAAAGTGGGTTCAGCTACTCCTGAGGAGGCAACAGAACTAGGTAATGTTGTGTACTGGTTTTGAAGGTATGAAAAATGTGAGATTGAAGGTTTCCTGGGAAGTAGCTGGGGGAAGAGTCACTATGGAAAGGTCCCGAGAGGCCGTGGCATAAAGATGTACCAGTGGAGCCTCACAATGGAGACTCTGGGATATTAAAGATGCCAAGACTGTGGGATGTTCACCAAGAAGAGATACAGATGTGGAACTGGCCTAAGCCTGCAAGAGCAGTTACGTGTGGTACAAATGGCAGAGCTGGATAGGCAGAGCTATCAAAGCCCTATGGAATCCGGAAGACTGCATTGTGAGCTCCACATGCTAGGCATCTGCAAGACATGGCGCTCTTCCTGCTGGGTTTTTGGGTGGTTGTGGTATGACTTTTCATTTTCTATGGCCTACTATTCCTTCTGCTTGGAATAAGGATGTTTTCTGTTTATTACATGTAGAAAACATACAGCTTGTTTTCGTTTTAGAAGAGTTCTCAGTTAAGATAGTTTAAACTTTCAAAGACTTTGGGGAGTTTTCAAGTTGGCCTATAGTTTACAAGGAAACGTGAGACTTTGGGTAGAAAATTGGCTAAAAGTAGTATGTTTGCATGTCAAATTCACAAAGGGTCAAGTTGTGACCATTACTTATTGTCAAGTTGGCACAATGTAGAATCACCTGGAAAGACAGTCTCAAAAAGAGACTATCTAGATCACACTATATAGTGGACATGTCTGGGGGGAGGGGGAGGCTACCTTGATTGCTTTAATATGGAAGACCCAGCCTGAATATGGCCTCATTATGCCTTGGTTTGGAGCCCTGGACTGTCTGAGTATAAAGTGAGCTGAGCAATAGGAAGGCAGGAATTCTTTCTCTCTGCTCTTGACTATAGGTCTCATCTGACTGTTTCAAGTGTCAGCTGCCTTAACTTCCCTGCTATGATGGACACTTAGATAAAATAAACCCTTTCTACTCTAAGTTGCTTTTTATCAATATATTCTGTCACAGCAATGGAAACAAAACTAAGACATGAATGATCGCAAAAAAAAAATTTTTTTAACACATTTCATTTGAGTTTCTAGAAAGCAGGAGCTACAACAATAAAGCAGAATGAAATCTGATACATCACGGAGAGCCAACTAGCGCCACCTATGCCTCACATGCCAAAACTATTTGGTTTGGGAGTATGCAAGAAAAAAATGTGATGGTTTTAAGAATCCTTCAGGTACATAGAAGACATTGTACATTGAACATAACAAAGTGTATATGAAGGAAACAGACATGTGGCTGATAAAGAAGGCATCAGGTAATAAAACAGCAGCCATCTATGTCAAGTATGATACTGGTGTTCTCAACTGGGGACAAGAACAGTAGTCACATGCATATAAATACTAGCATAAATGCATTTTCTGTGTTCTCCCATTATATGAGACTTAACATCATGAAGTACCCAACTAGATGACACAGTCAGATGGCATAATCTCATGGTCTAGGATGAGTAATTTTGTACAACCCACAACCTAGATTATAAAACCTTTAAGATTTAAAAACACACACACACACACACAGATACAGTGACAGCTCTGGATTCTACATGACACTGATGTAAACACAGGATATACAATGTTCATGGAAAGCTTCCAGATTACTGCTCACTCTGTTTATTGAAAGACAACAGGCAATGTCTGATGGTAGCAAAGGCTTAGTTTAGGAAACAAATTGGATGAGAAAGAATATGAGTTCCTGTGCATCTCTAAGAGTTCAGTCCAAATCCCAACCTTTCACAATCGATAGAAGTCATTATTAGTTGCCTATTTAGTACTCTTCTAGACACAATCCTATCTCAAACAAACAAACCAAAACCAAGAAATTAAAAAACGCGATGCTGGGAGTGCCTACTTTCTCCAGTCTTGCTTCCCAGAAGAAACCAGCCAGTGCAGTGGGCAGTGGTGGGCAGCAGGCTGGACAAGCGAGTCTCTAGCCAAAATTTCACTGTTAAGTGACTGATTTAAGCAATTCATAGGATCTCCTGTGTGTGGACTTTTTTGCGAGGTAAGAATGTATCCTTACTGTTTAGGCTACAGGCCTTGGGTGGGTGAACTGTCCCTATCCTCTGAAATAATATGACATTTTATAGATTATGTACATGTGTTCTTATACAAACATCTCCCTATTTTATAAATGAAATCAAGTCTTGTAGGAGAGCTAACTTTACCTCCCTGAATCCTGAAACCTGAGGTGAAATGTATGTTCTGCACTCATCTGGAGTCCCTCCTTCCAGCACTCCCAGGTCAAAATCAGGTGCTACCATAAAGCCTCCTGTTCATTGCCAGCCTCTAACTCTAAAGAAAGCTCTGGCTGTCCCACACTTCCACATCCTGTCTACCAATTTCTTTATTTTTCTTTCCAAGTTTACTACTCTGAGCACACAACTGCACTATAGTCCCTGAGAAAGTGTGATGCACTCAGTTTAACATCACCTGAAGCCTGGGGTTTTCCTTTCCCATTTCCTTTGTGTATTGTCTTCGCAACTATAGAAGAAATGACAGAAATGGAGATAAAAGAAATTCAGAGCTGAGACACTAGAGAAAAGGTAATTTAAAAATAATCTGTACTTACTACTATGATGGTTAGGATTTTTTAATATTTATTTTTATTTTATGTGAATGAATGTTTTGTCCGAATGTAAGTATGTGAACCACTTGCATGACAGTTTTCCATGGGGGTCCAGAGACAGCATCAGATACCCTGGGGCTGGAGCTGTAAACAGTTTCAAATGTCATATGGGTGCTGGGAACCAAGCACAGGTCCTCTGCAAGAGCATTAAGGGCTCTTAACTGCTGAGCCACCTCTCTTGTCCCATCTCTGTGCTGGCTGGTTTTAATTTTCAAACTGACACAATCTAAATCACCGTGGAGAGAGTCACAGTGAAACACTGACCCGATGAAGTTGGCATGCGGGCATGTCTGTGGGTGGATACCTTGGTTCTGTTAATAGGTCCACCATGGGTAGCACCAATTGCTTGGTTTATATAATTGGATTATTTAATAGAGAAAATCTGGGCTGGAGAGAGGGCTCAGGGGTTAAGAGCACTGGCTCTTAACCTTTGGTTTTTCCAAAGGTCCTGAGTTCAGTTCCCAGCAACCACATGGTGGTTCATAACCATCTATAGTGAAATCTGATGCCCTCTTCTGATGTGCAGGCACACATGCAGGCAAAATGCTGTATAAATAAAAAAATATATAAATCCTAAAAACAAACCTGTTTTAAAAAAATAGGGAAAATGAGCTGAATAAGCAATTCATTCTCTCTCTACCCGCTCTTGTTTGTAGATGTAACTAGTTACTTCAAATTCCTGTTGCCTTGACTTCCCAGCTTTGATGAATTATACAACTTGGAATTGTGACCTAAAATAAGCCCTTTCTCCCCCCTAAGTTGTTTGACAGGATATTTTATCATGGCAACAGAAACAAAACTAGGATACCTACATTTTGAAAGTTATAGACAAGGCAAAGACATGATGGAAACAGTAACTGGATACTATGCCAACACCTATTTTTATACTTTTTATGTTTTTTTTTCTTTTTATGTTTTTATACTTCCCTATACTCATTACGGGGTTCACTGAGGAAGGACAGATTCTTAACAAATCAGATATTAGCCACAGACAATACAGAGGCTCTAGCCCAGAGTCCACAGTCAGTAATTGCTAGTGAATGAGAGATGGCACGTCATCATAGCATTAGGGCTTGGGGCTTATACCTTGAGTCTTTTTATTATAAAAACTAACTGTAGACACTACTAGGAGCACAGCTATCTCAATTATAATGAATTTCATCTGAATTTTCTGAAGGATATGGCTGGAGAGATGGCTCACATGTACTATTCTTGCAGAGGACTTGAGTTCAGTTTCCAGAACCCACGTCAAGAGACTCACAACTACCCCTAACTCCAGCTTCGGGGGACCAGCTGCTTCTGGCCTCCTTGGAAATCTGCATTCGCATACACATAGACACACACACACACACACAATTAAAAAGAAATAAATCTTTTATAAGAGAATACTTAATCAAATTGGACACTCTGGCCCACGTCTATAATCCAAACACTCAGAAGGCTAAGGAAAGAGGGAGTTTAAGGACAGCCTAGACCCATGTAATAAATGCACATAGCCGCATTCAAACCAAAAAAATTGATCCAAGTTGTGAAATTAAAAATGAAATCCTGGGTTGTTTTTTTAAATGTTAACATTCCTGTGGCTGCTAGCAGAAATTCACAATGGAGGGCCATCAGCAGGAACTCTCCAGATCACCTGGGGGAAGCCTCAGACAGCACAAAAGCTGACCTTTGACCTCTGCTCTCCACCCCTTTGAAACACTGTTCTGAAGTTTTGTTACAGCACTGTTGATTGAGCATAAGTGCTTTGCACTGAGCTCTGCCCCTAGAGCCCTGCAGCTGTCCTCCTAAAGAAATGGCCCAGTATTTGCAAGGCTTGCGACCCAGCGTACCGATAAGCTCAGACTCCTGGAGCTCATTCCAGACACTAAAAATGTGTTGTCTCTTTCATTATATAACAGCAAAGCAGCATAAACTTCTGCAGGATTACTTGTTTTACATGCACAGTAGAAAGTAGTAAATGTTTAGATATTTAAATAAACACCAAATACTACAAAGAGCAACCAACATGGTTCTATTGAAAACTGTCTTCAACTATGGCATTCAAGGACAGCAATACAATATTTTCTTTACAAAGTGACGATTATAAAAATCTATAAATGCACAAATTCATTTCTAGGCTATTCTTCTTGCATAGCCATTTCATCAAGATATGCTTCCTTTCCTTCTTTTCTGAGGTATTTCTGTGGTTTGAATTTATTGTACTGCTGGATGCACTGCCTTTGATCATCCTTTCCTAAAATGATTCTTAAAACCTGCAAAATTTTTATTGCATAGGACACTCGTCATGACAGAGAGACTGGGAACTGCAAATATGTCGCACTGGAACAAGTCTTATAAATATTTCATTTTAAGAATTTGTTACATACAGTTTTTACAGTTTGTCTCTTCTTATAAAAAAAATTGACCTTAGAGGTAAGAGCTAATTAAATACAATGAAGCATTTTAGGAATGTTAGATATTAGAAAGTCAGATGAATGATACAAAGGAAAAAAGCCATAATTCTTGCCGGCTATATATTGTATTGCATTCAAAAGCAACTGTACATGCTGTAATCAGTTCA
The DNA here is from genome assembly GCA_028658305.1 of Pachyuromys duprasi. Taxonomy (NCBI): domain Eukaryota; kingdom Metazoa; phylum Chordata; class Mammalia; order Rodentia; family Muridae; genus Pachyuromys; species Pachyuromys duprasi. The sequence continues at coordinate 62,049,555 of CM053765.1, forward strand.
TAGTTAAATATTTCTACTAATCTGTTTTAGGAGAGCAAATGTCTTTCAAGGTCTCAAGTTCCTCTATGAGCTTCTTGTTCTGAACTTCCAGCACTGCAACTCGACTCTCCAGACACTTCACATATTCTTTCTTTCGACGTCGACATTCTTTAGCAGCTTCCCTGGAAAAAGTAGAAGCAGAAGGGCAAACAAAACCTATGTTGCATGCTAATGACAATAGAGCAAACTTGGTAATGTGAGGAAGCTGCATTGCAACCTGTGGAACAATATTCCCAATCCACACCCTAAACCAGACTGGATTCCTAAGCAAGGGTTAGGTGACCCATCTACAATTTCACAGGGCCGTTACAGGATGGTGCGTCATCGCCTGCCTCGATTAGAGTTCACAGTAAACAAGATCCAAGTCAAGCACAGTTACTCTGCTTTATGGCAATAAAGATCTTTGAGGGCCTTGAGTTCCTCAATGAGGGTCTTGTTTTGATTTTCAAGCACAGCCACACGATTTTCAAGACATTTGACATATTCTTTCTTCTTCCTGCGACACTCCCGGGCAGCTTCCCTGGAACCAATACAAGGCAAATGACTACAGGAACAACCTCCACGCACATTCCAGAGTGGCTCCATGAACATCTGCCCCCTTCACCCCAGTCAACAGCTGACTGATATGAGAAAAGTTACACAAAGCCACACAACAAACTGAACAAAGCACATGCCTTGTGTAGAATGACAGATCACTGCAAAGCACTGGCAGTTTACTCATGGGGCATCCATGCCAAAATAAGAAGGACCCTCTATGTTCAATAAACAATAACAAGAGGAACACATGCCCAGCAGAATCCCTAAAAGACATTCACAGAGCCTTTCAATCCTCTCAGTTGATTTCTGGTTGTCAAAAAAAGACATGCTCATCACAATGAGAAATTTCACTTGATGAAAAAATATCAAATACCAATATTGAACAGTATTGAACTCTGAGACTAAATCTCAACAGAAAAAAAATCAATCACAATTGTGAGAAACAGTTTTCTGAAAGAAAACACATGATAAATTATAATAATAAATAAAACACATACATGTTTATGAACCAGAGTCAACTGGACACTGCTTGTGAAAATTAAAGAATGGAGTAACATGACACAAAACTTAACAATGCAGACAATTTAAACCCACAAGTATTAGAATATGACAATTACAATTATGGAAAAGGAAGCTGGCATGGTGGTATATGTCTGTATACCTGGCACTTGGGAGGTGGACCCAAAAGAATCAGAAGTACAAATCCAGGGGCTAGAGAGATCAGTGGTTACGAACACTGGGTACTTTCCCAGAGGACCTGAAAGGTTCACTCCCAAGCACCCACACGACGGCTCGCAACTATCTCTAACTGTAGTTCCAGGGCTTCTGAAAGCCTGGTCTGGTTCTCACGGCCACCAGGCACAAGCTGTGCCCAGCATACAGACATACATCCAGGCCAACACCCACACATGTAAAAACATAAAAATAACGGGTCAGGGGCAGCCACAGCTACTTTAGAAGCACAAGGCTAGTCTGGGATATAAACACACACATGTCTAAAAATGGAAACTACAGGCCAACCGCACAGAACTACTATGTTGTCCTCTACCCACATGCATTGATGCACATTAAACACACTTTATAGCGCTTTAAGGAACCCAAGAGAAAAGACAGACCGACAAGCAACCAAATAACTGAAACTACAAAGATGCGTTAGTCACCACCATGCAAGAGCCCAGGAAACAATAACAAATATTGTCTCTATTTTTCTCTCTCTCATTGTTTTCAGAGTGGGGCAGGATGGAAGCTACTTTACATAACTCCTCTACAGGAGAGGCCCTCTGATAAAGCTTTATTTGGGAGTGCTCAGTTCCCAGAAACTGTCAAGTCACTATTGCTCAACTGAATTCACGAGGGTAATGAACGTTGCATGTCTAAATACCAGTCGCTGGAATGCCAGTCAGCAACGCTATCCCCTAACTGTGACACATGAGACGTAATAGGCCAACTCTTGTATTTTTAAAATAATTGACTCTCATGGAATGGATCCTATTTCCTTTACGCAAAGGAAGGTAGCAGGAAAGGAATGTTGAAATCCCAAAGCACTGCAGGAAAAGAACAAGTCCTATTTTCTAACCAAGAGTGATGTACTACCCTGTGAACTCACCAAGTGCTGGACAGCCTGCATAATGAAAACCTCAAACATGTAAAAGCAAATGGAGCTTGGTAAAGCAGTGGTTCCAGTAATCCAAATGGTGGACAGGGGAAGGTGACAACATGTCCAAACACAGATATCTGCCAGTTGGGGAATGGAACTCTATTCTCTTCTACCAAGAAATTCAAATTTATTTATAAAAACATATGTTTTCATCATTAAATGTCAAATTCTAAATCTAGAAGGAAGATAGTTTGCTATACAAACATTAAGTGGAAGTCTAAATACATGGTGGTGGCAGTGTTGTGAGGTGGTCAATTTTAAACTCTTTCTTACTGCAAATATTTACACTCTTCATCTTACACTGTGTATGCAATGTGACTAGAGTCAACGTGTTCAGAGCACAAAGCTTTGGTGATCACACAAGTAGTTGGCATGTTCCTAAGTATTCTCGACTGTGGAAAAAACCTGTTTCTTGGGGCTGGAGAGATGGCTCTGAGGTTAAGAACACTGGCTGATCTTCCAAAGGTCCAGAGTTCAATTCCCATCAACCACATGTTGGCTCATGGTCATCTATGATGAGATCTGGTACCCTCTTCTGGCATGCAGGCACAAATGCAAACAGAACACTGTATAAATAATAAATAAATAAATATTTTTTTAAAAAAAGAAAAAACCTGTTTCTTTTATAAGTAGTTAGCTCGGTTTGCAGAATTATATCTGACTAAATCCATCCTCAGCCTGGAGAAGAAGCTACGCAGCAGGAACAGAGTAAGGGGCCAGGTGTGCTGCACACCTGTACCACCAGCACTCAGGAGGTAAGGGAAGGCAGGAGGGGCACGCATTTGAAGCAAGCCTAGACGACACAGTCTCAAGTCAAACAAAACAGGAAATGGTGTGGGCCACAAAGGAATCAAAGCCACTGTTGGCCAGTGTGGTAGGGATATGATTAAGTATCTGTTACCGATGTCAGCCCACATCTGAGTTTGCTGGTGCTAACTGTAACACCTGCCTCCTGTGTGAAGTCCAGACTGCAGCTTTCCCAGTAGGTCCTTTAAAGGTGATTTTGGTGCAAGGACAGAGGAAGGCTCTGAAAGAGAAAATAGCTAAACAGCATAGCCTGCTTCTGGCTCCTCTGACTCTATCATCTTGGCCATCTTGCCACTTAACCATTTCCAACCACTCTGTTCTCACAAGAGCTATGGGAGACTTAAGGAAACTAGAGTACCAAGTGCTTGAAACTTGCTAACCAAATGCTGAGTCACCCAAGAGCCATCTGCTGCTGCTTTTCCCCTGTGTCGCTCTGATGCTGACATTGGCAGGCTAAACAATGCTCCTCAGAACCCCTTACAAGCAGGGACCTATTTCTAGCCAATGAAATATATGTAAAAGCTGCCAAAAACATTTTTAGAAAAAAAACCTTCGTAAGAAACACACTGAACTAGCTGCATTCTTCAGCTACAGCCATCTTCCCCTCTTCTGTCTGACACCCCCTGGTGCAGCAGTAGCCATCCTGTGGTCATGACTATGAACTGTACATACTAAAGATGCAGCAGCAAGGAGAAGCTCGGCCCACGGAGACAGCATGAACCTTTGTTCTGGCTCTATCTACCTCTGTATCTGCCATAAAGATCAAAAACCTGACTGTGTTTTAGCCTGTTTTTCCCCTGGTTACCTTTTGCCCAAATATATGCTAATAATTATTAATTACTTATTTTAAAACAGGTATGTGCCATCACTAGGCTTAATGAATAACAAAGCAGCCATAATACAACAATCTTATGAGCATGTGTATGTGTGTGCACATGTGTGCACACATGTTATGTGCATGCATATATGTGTATGTATGTGCATGTATGTGTCTGCATGTGCAATGGAAGTTTTGGTTTCTTTGTAAAATCAGTTACATTATGTAAATATGTTGTTTTAATCCCAAATGTGGGATTTTATTGGGCTATAGTTTGTTCATGCCTGTTAATTGTCTACTGCAGAGTGTGGCTTTTGCCTGCTGGTAAAGGCCTTTCATGTGCAGCATGGAGAGGGGCGTGGTCTAGGACTCTGAAGTATGGATATGAGAGCTGAGAAAGAGAAAGTGTGGTGCTCGGTGTTGGCCTGTGGAGTGCAGCAGTTTGGAGACCAGAGACCAGAAATGTGCTGTGGCAGTTTGGAGCAGGCAGAGAGAAATGCTGTGGTGTGGTGGCTTGGAGCAGACAGATGGAGAGAGACGCTTTGGGGCGCAGCAGCGTGGAGGAGACTGCACCTGCGCGTCACAGAGATTGGTATATCGGCCTGAAAGAACCCTTGACTCTAAATAGCTGGGAGAAGTAAAAAGGTCTGGGCCCTCTCTCCCTACTAAACTCCTCTCTCCCGCGTAAGGGTTGAGAGTTGTAAGGGAGGTTAAGGCCTAAACACCCAAATTAACAGAGTTTTTAAAAAGAGAGCTGTGTGTATGTGTGCGCATGTTGAGTGTGTGTTCCACAAGAGTGTAGATACCTGTGGAGGCCGATATAGGATGCCAGATCCCCTGGAACTAAAGTTACAAGCAGTTTTAAGCAGTTTGATACTATATGTTAGAGATTCTTTTGGAAGAACAGCAAGTCTTGACCTCTGAGACACTTCTCCAGCCACTCCTTCTAATCAGCTTCTAAGCTGCAAAACTAATAAAAGTTTTATGCTTCTCCTTCCAATGTATTTTATTTATACACACCATCTAATGATCTAGGTAAGCAATAAGTTTGGTAAATGTAGCCAGCTTAAGTAGTTAAACATTTTATCGAATCTTTTTTTTTAAGATACATTTTCACTTTTTACAAATGTTTTTGTTGTAGTTGTTGTTTCTCTTTGTTACCCTGGTTAGCTAGAACTGTACATGTAGACCACACTGGCCTCAAACTCACAGATATCCACCTGTCTCTCTGCCTCCCAAGTGCTGAGTTGGCCTTATTTTTATTTTATAGGTGTTTTACCAGAATTTATGTATATGCACCAGTTGCCCAAGAAAGGGAGTTATAGGCGGTTATGAACCACCATGTAGGAGCTGAGAATCAAACCCAGGTCTTCTGAAAGAACATCAAGACTCTTAACTTTTAAGCCAAATCTTCAATCCTTATTTTTATTTTTAAAGTGTGTGTGTGTATGTGTGTGTGTAAGAGAGAGAGAGAGAGAGAGAGAGAGAGAGAGAACATGCCTGTATGGGTGCCTTTGGAGGCTAGAAGCGGGGCTGAAGTTACCTGATATGGTTGCTGAGAGCAAAGCTCAGAACTCAGGTCCTCTGCAAGAACACTAGACACTCTTAACTGCTGACTAATCTCTCAAACTGTCATTTAAAGAAAGACTAATACAAACGAATGCAACCACCTAGGTCCAGACACAGTTTCTAGGAAAGTGATGAGTTTCGGGGGTTTATCAGCCACAGTCTGTAGATTAACTAGGTTGGAAGCATCTGATAAGACTGTGTCAAAGACCACAGTCTGCTTTTGCTCACAGACAAGCACAGCAGCTGATCCCACCTAATGCTCTGTATTTTTCTGCAGTAAAGATAAAATTTAACACTGAGAAACAGGTGACAAAATATACTGGGAAACACACAACTCTGCTCATTTTGAAGATGAGACTAAGTTGTGCCATTCTCCATCATAACTAAAAAAATTAATATGAGTCATATAAATAAAATATTATCATTTAAGTTTCTTTTTAATATGATGTGCTGATGTCTAGACAATGACACAGAGCTATACAGCAATAATAAGTGAGAGAACTGGTGGAGAGAAACGACTACAGAGCACACCCACTGTAACTTCTGCCATTATCTATATGGCAGGGGCAGGAATGATTTTTCATTTATATTTGACTAGAATTTGTCAAAAAGACGTATATTTCATTATAATGAAGTAAAGACAATACAAAATAGCTAAAATGATAAAACACAAAAAATGCTTTAATGCTTAAATTTATTTTCCTAATAAAGAAGCTAAAAAAATTCAGGGTCAGAGATGTACCTCAATGTTTGCTAGTATGCCCTAGGTCCTAGGTTCTATCTACAATTCCAATCTAACAGGGGAAAAAAAGTTTACTTGCCAGAATACTATGTCACAAAATATATAAAAACAAGCTTTACTTTTAATTAAGAATCTAGTAATATTATTCAAAAAAAATAACATACCTTTTAATATCCTTCACAATATGAAGGAATGTATCTCCTGCTTATGAAACATAAGCGACCATAATGTCTCTCTCCCTCTCTCTCACACACACACACAAACATACACACATAATTTGACAGAAGACAAATCATCATTGTGGGCAGAGCATAAGCACATACAAGAAGCCACAGAACACAACCTGAGAAAGGGCTTAGCAAAAGCACATTAAGAGCCCCACAGTAGCCAATGCTTCTCACCTAACAAATGATCTAGGTTACCTAGCACTTTACCTGTTTTTCATCAGCCTCAGCTCCCTCTTGCGAGTTGCTTCTTCTGCTAGTTGCTGGGGACTGTGCAGACTTCCTGGTGAGGCAGCCATCACCACACCTTGTGGCAAAGCAGTAGTAGGAGCCCGGATCTGGTAAGTTGGCATGTCACCTGTGGCAGCTGCAATGAAACAATGTATTACAAGCTCATATCACCAACTCACTAATTTTTCTGCATAAAATTAACCTAGAAATGATATACTCTGTACCTGTCAGTAGAGATTGTTTTATAGAGGTAAAAAGGATCGTTCTTAGTATTATAGGGGTCTTCAATATTGATAACTTTATTTAACAAATTAGAACAGTATAAATACTCTAGCCTGTTCTCAACTTTTTCTTAAGTTTTAAATTTTTATTATTATAATTTATTTCAATTTATTAAATTTGTATCCCAGCTGTGGCCCCCTCCCTCATCTCCTCCCAATCCCACCCTCCCTCCCTCTTCTCCTCCTATGCCCCTCCCCTAAGTCCACTGATAGGGGAGGTCCTCCTCCCCTTCTATCTGACCCTAGCATATACGGTCTCATCAGGACTGGTTGCATTGTCTTCCTCTGTGGCCTGGCAAGCTGCACCTCCCCAGGGGGAGGTGTCACTGAGTTCATGCCAGAGAAAGCCCTAGCTCCCTTTATTATGGGCCCCACTTGGATACTGAATCTGTTGGCTACATCTGAGCAGGGGTTTTAGGTCCTCTCCATGTATTGTCCTTGGTTAGGGTATCAGTCTCTGCAGGGCCCTGGGGCTCAGTTTTTTTGTTTATTTGTTTTGTTTTTTTGGCTCAGTTGGTCACCTTTTGGAGCTCCTGTCCCCTCCAGGTCTTTCTATCTCCCCTTTCTTTCCTAAGACTCCCTGCATTCTGCCCAGAGTTTGGCAATGAGTCTCAGCCTCTGCTTCGATACCTCGATCAGTAGAGACTTTGAGGAGCCTTCTGTGGTAGGCTCCTGTCCTGTTCCCTGTTTTTCCTGCTTCCAATGTCTGTCGCATTTGTCCTTCTGAATGAGGATTGAGCATCTTCCCTAGGGTCTTCCTTGTTGTTTAGCTTTTTTAGGAGTATAGATTTTAGTATGTTTATCCTATATCATATGGCTAATATCCACTTATGAGTGAGTATATACCAAAGAAGCCAAAATAATACAATGGAAAAAAGATAGCATATTCAAAACATGGTGCTGTTCTAACTGGATGCCTACTTGTAGAAAAATGCAAATAGATCCATACGTATCACCCTGCACAAAACTAAAGTCTAAGTGGATCAAAGACCTCAACAAAAAAACAGACACACTAACCTGTTAGAAGAAAAAGTGGCCAAGAGTCTGGAACTCATTGGCATAGGAGACAACTTCCTGAACAGAACACCAATAGTAGAAGCTCTAAGATCAACAATTAATAAATGGGACCTCATGAAACTGAAAAGCTTCTGTAAAGTAAAGGGCACTGTCATCAGAACCAAATGACAGCCTACAGATTGGGAAAGGATCTTCAACCAACCTTACATCTGATGGAGGGCTAATATTCAGAATATTTAAAGAACTTAAGAAGTTAAACACCAACAAGCCAAGTAATCCAATTAAAAAATGCAGTGCAGAGCTAAATAGAGAATTCTCAATAGAGGAATATCGAATGGCAGAGAAACACTTAAATGTTCAATGCCCTTAATTATCAGGGAAATGCAAATCAAAATGACCCTGAGATTTCACCTTACACCTGTCAGAATGGCTAAGATCAAAAACTTAAGTGACAACACATGCTGGAGAGGATATGGAGAAAGGGGAACCTTCCTCCATTGCTGGTGGGAATGTAAACTTATACAACCACTTTGGAAATCAATCTGGCACTTTCTCAGAAAATTGGGAATAGTGCTACCTCAAGACCCAGCTATACCTCTCCTAGGCATATATCCAAAAGATGCTCAAGTACACAACAAGGACATTTGCTCAACCATGTTCATAGCAGCTTTATTTGTAATAGCCAGAATCTGGAAACAACCCAGATGTCCCTCAATGAAGGAACAGGTACAGAAATTGTGGTACATTTACACAATGGAATACTCAGGTATTAAAAAACAAGGAAGTCAGGAAATTTTCAGGCAAACAGTGGGAACTAGAAAAGATCACCTTGAGTGAGGTAACCCAGAAGCAGAAACACACACATGGTATATACTGTTCTCAACTTTTTAGAAAAAGTTTTAGCACATTTTAGATCTCTTTTATCACAGGCAAAGGTAAATAAGCTTTTCAATTATACTTCACTTAACTTGTTTCAGTGGTATGCTGGTAACTCTAAGGGTACAAGCACTCCTGTACAGGAGTGGGGAGTCCTGCGGAGCCTGATGAGGTCCACAGCAAAAACAGTGTCACTGTGGCAAGTTCAAAGACACCAAACTGACCTCATTCACTGTCAAACTAGGAAGAGACACGCTGACAAAATGGAAATGACCTGAAGATTATTAGAAATGCTTAGTATTTGAGGATAATTGCTGCTTTAGTGGATAATTATTAATACTAGCTATTTTCAGAGCCAGTTCACAAAGGTCCTGAAAGTTAACAACTGGCTCTAGCAAGACAGTAGGAGGCAGCTCCAGTATGTCACCACAAGTACTTTAAAGTAGGACATGCTATCCTCTGGATGTTTCAACTGGGACTTTGCTGTGCCTACACCTGAAACAGATATTCAAAGCCTTTCAATTATAAAAACAAGAAAAGAAAAAGAAAAGGCTAAAGTAAGGGAAGAAATCTAACTGGCTGCAGAGTCAGTTAATGATAACAGGAAAAAAGAGAACTAAAAACAGTAACGTTCTTAAATTAGCTTCTTGAGGAAAGTCCTAAATTTATTTTCATGACAGTTGCAAAGACTGTACACAGACAGCTCATCAAATGTAAAAATTTTAAATATTTAAGAAGAAAATAATGTATAAATTAACATGGTAGAATCTTCTTATTCTGTTGGTCATGTTATAAGAGGAGATAAGAGCTAGGACCAGGGCCACAGCCATCCCACTTTTCTTTACCCACACCCAGGAAAGGAGGTTATAGGTCAATAAATGCTGAAACAATACCCCAGCTGGAGGCTGCCCAGGCTTTCTAAAGGCAACACAATAATCAGTGACAAAGGTGAGGTTTTCAGGCCCCTCTGCTCATTTTGCCGGCAGCTTGAGTGCACAGCTGCTCCAGCCTTCTGTGAAACTGCTCGCAAACACGCGTAAAAACATTACTAGAAATATGCAGAGTGTGGGGGAGAGTTCTGTGGCTGCCATACCCTAAGTACAGATACTTCTTTTCTAAGAGGAAGAGGAAGGCAGAAAAGGGAAGAAGCAATAGTTTCATTGTACAGTCCGGTGTTGAATGCATTTGCTATTTTCTATGAGTGAGAATAGAATGTGAAAAATTTAGTTTAAGGTCATTCTTTTCATTTAAGGGAAGTCAGATAGAGGCACGTCACAGATGCAATGGGTGCCAGAAACAAAAACAAAAAACAAAAAAAACCAAACAACCACAACAACAAAAATCCTTTTGTTTGTCTGCAGAAGCCGCAGACGCCCTTGGAGAACCAGACCATAAAGGACAAGGACAATCCCAAATTGGTCACTCTCCAAACCTGCTGGATAGCTTAGTTTTTTTGCCTCTGCAAGGGATCAGATATATCAGCTCTGAGATATAAGAGAAGTGTGGCTTCACTGTGCCTCAGATGTGTATTCATTCTATTTGCTTTAACACAAGTCTGGGTTTACTAGTTCAAGCAAGAAGCAGGATTAACTGTAATTTAGGAGTTTAACTTTTTTTTAAAATGTAATTTATTTATTTTTATATTAATCACAGGTTAGAAACTTTGTATCACAGGCGTAGCTCCCTCCCTCATTCCCTCCCACTCTCCCCATCCCTCCCTCATCTCCTCCCCGCCCCCCTCCAAGTCCACTGATGGGGGAGGACCTCCTCCCCTTCCATCCGACCCTAGTTTATCTTGTCTCTTCAGGGCTGGCTGCAATGTCCTCTTCTGGGATCTAGCTAGGCTGTTACTCCCAGGCATGGGGGGGGGGGAGGGGTGTCAAAGAGCCAGCCATTGAGTTCATGATAGAAGTAGTCCCTGTTGTTCCCCTTACTAGGGTAGGAGTTAAATTTCTTTCACAACCCAAATACTCTATGATACACATCTAGTGGTAAATAGATGGATTCTATGCATGCAAATGTAATCTTAGTAAAGTACACTAAAAGAAATCTTTTAAGGGAATCTGAATGTCAGATTTCTTTAAAACAAGTTATGAGAATATGTCTGTTAGTGGCAATCTCTAACATTGTATATTCAGTGGTTAATTACAAAGAATTATCCCAAATTCTCTGGTGACATAATTTTAATCATGTACTATTTGTAAAGCCCAATTCCTACCCTATCTAAGTACTAAAGGTAGCCAAACTATTTTGCTAAGGCTTTTTAGATAAGATCTTGCCATATAACTCAAGATTGGAATTAAGTTTTCAGTTTTCTTGCCTCAGCCTTCTAAGTGCTGGGGGTTACAAGTAGGTGCCACCACATCTGACTTTAGAATTTCATTTTTTATCTTTTGAGGATCCATAAGTCATGTGTAGGGGCTTAAAAATCATGACTGAAAGATATGATAAGAAAGATATATTTGTGTCATAACAGTTTACCCCAAATTTATTCTCAGGCAAACAAGAACATCCAGTCAAGTCAATAACAGTATCTTTTCACTTTATGCTCTGGAATCTATCCCAGGACTAGATATAAAGGAAGCTTTATACATAGGACTGATGTATTCACTACCAAGTCAAGTTTAAACTTAGGGTATTGCACAGGCATGCTGTCATCTGGAGAATTGAATAAGCAGTCTGTATGGACACATTATTGTAGCTGTGTCTTTAACACAAAGATATATAAAGCCCTTTAAGATGCCACATGCTCATTTAATCTGGCATTTCTTGACAAAAGACATTGTTCTTCTTCAATATACTTTAGATATATCTAACATGGCAGCTTAGAGGCAGGGGTTCTTTCCGATAATGTGTTTCCAACCATCTAGCTACTTGCATGAAAAACAATTCCTGGAGCTGTGAATTCTGATCATGAACTTCATACCTCTCTTGTCAAGCTCTAACACGGTACAGCAGAAAAGGCATTGGATTTGGGATCTGGGTTCTAGTCCACCTCTGCCACTTACCAGTCATGTGACTTGGGGCAAGGTCAGTCTCCTCATCTGTAAAATGCGGATACATTATCTCATTTCATACTCACAAGAAACCCTGTAATGTATGTTAAAGTGTCTAGCACAGTGCCTGGCACACAGCAGACACTTAACTCATTAGTTCCTTTCCAAGTCCCTCCCTTCATGTCTGAAAGACAGTGTTCCAAATTATACTTATACTCTATGTAGCTAAAAGGTTTATAACACCACCAATAATTTTTCCCATTAGAAGTTCCCCTCCTAAGAAGTTTGATGAACCAAAGTGTTTGACTCCTAGTGCTGAAGGAAAACAACTCAGACACAGAAACAAAGAAATTAACAACTACCCCCAAACACCTATTCTGATAGCTTCCCAAGAGAAAATATTTGTCAATACTCCCAAAGGATTGTCATTTTATTTAATTATTTTTCTATCAAGGTGCATATTGACTGAATACAATGGGCATTGTCAGTTTGCTTTGGTGTTTTGGGAGAGGGCCTTGAACTCATATTTCTGCCTCAGCCTCTCTCTATAGTACTGTGGTCATAGACATAAGCCACCATACCTAGAGAAGTCCCTACCTTTATGTCATTTCACTGATCTAAAGAACACCCAGTAAACGGTATGGGTAACTCAGCAGTCATACTTGCAACTGAGGAGCATGACTATTCCAAAGCTCCAAAGAGCTGTGTCTCCTTTACAATCTGAGTACTTTGCTAGCTCTTTCTTTAACTTGTATTTATGATTACTTGTAATATATATTTTATATATAAATGCAAAAGTGTTGACATAGTTATTTTATTAGGCAATATGTTCAGACAGGAAATATGAAAGAAAAAAGCAAAATAACTATCCTAAACATTGCATTAAAATGTATTTGCCAAGTGAAGACTGCATAATAGCTGTCCTATGAGCTTTGAGGCCTTACTGAACTCTATGCAGATTATTCTTCTACTTCCAATACAGTCATAATTTGCTTTAATACCAGCTTGAAAAGTTAAACCCTAATCAAACCCATCTCTTTGTGTCAAGTTTTCCTAATAGAAATTACAAAAGTGGTATGTATCCCTGTTCTGCATCAAATACTAAGATACTATTTCCCAAATCTGAGTAGTAGAAAAATTTGTTTTAACAATTCTAAAACCTCTTTTGAATAAGCTATTACAATCCAGGGTCTAAGACAGGAAATTTGGCTCCTAACATAATCAATTATAAATTTAAAAAATACAAATTTACATTACAAACAGTATCAACAATATCATTCTTTTATTTGATCCATGATCCTACTAGAGATGCTGTAAAGATCTTTTCAAGGCCAATTACTAACAAGAAGCCTGATTTTGGATCTCAGGCATACACTGTTGATCATGGGCCATAAAATCAATTTAATAGATGAAACTATCATTTAAAAAAAGATTGAAAAAATTGTGTCTTTGTGTTACTTTTCGGTTTGAAACTTGCTTTATATAAATTTAGAGTGAGACACACATACATTGTGTCATGATATAAAATGCTAGTCATGGTCAAAGTTTTCTTTTTTTCTTTTTCTTTTTTTTTTTTTTTATGGTCAAAGTTTTCGAAGTCCCTGATCTAAATCAATTTCCTCAGTTTGACAATCCAGACTAGCCCAGAGCCAAGAATCCAAAGGTCTGCTGCTAAGAGCCTTTCTACTACACTACTGAAAATGTTCTTAAATTAGGCTCTGGTTTTGCTCATTAATAAAAAATATATAAATTTCACATATTGTTTTCAATATAACACTTTTCCAAATGTCACAGTTACTGTGAGTTGTAACAGATTCATAAAAATAACTATTTCCAAAGTATTATCATGTCTTGTGAAAAATGTTCTATATTGCTCAACATTTATAAGTTTTAGTATTTTTCAAAGTTTTAAAATTGAAACTGTGATTTAGTGCTCATAAAACGAACTAGAAAGTGATTCACAGATATTATTTCATTCTAACCACATAAGTGTATATAAACATTTAATTCACAAACAATGGCTAAAATTTTAATATAAATGCAGAGTGTAATTATTCACCTTTAACTATACTAGATATTTACTCTATTTTAATCCCCATATTCTCTCTCTGAAAGTCAAGTGATAAATAGAAATTTAAAGTTTAATTAAAAGAAACGAACTACACACACACACACATACACACACACACACAAGTCTTTGATTTTGGCTCACGCTGCAGTATCTGTTCTTTTTGTTTGTTTGTTTGTTTTTCAGGCTTGCTCCAGAGCTGCTGCATTCACACACACCCATAGACTTCACAAAAAATACCAAGCGACAAAACAACGGCTCCTAAAGTTCGTCTCAGAAACAAAGCAATGCAAGTTGTTCTTGTTCAAGACCAGTCTTTCAATCCACTGACTCTAAAGAGCTAAACTGTGGGAAAGCCATGTAATCCTCTTCGTTCTCAATTCAACTGCAAATTCAAAAGTAGGTTACAAATAAATCCAACTGAATAAACAATGTTGCAACCACACAGAGATCACTTGTAACTCAGTATTTCAAAATCAATTATCTATAAAACTAAGAAAAACAAAACCCAGTGAACTCATTACAAAGCTAAAATAGAACAGTTAAGCAAACAATGAAAGTCAAGCACATCCCCAACAAGGCACTAGAGGGCACTCTGAATCAATCCCAAGTTCCTATAGATCTAGCAAGTGCCAAAAGCTTGGCCTAAATATAGCACACTTGTCACTGGGCAGGTGCAGGAACAGCCTCTCGGGAATCACTTTACCACTATGCTTCCCAGACAGCCCGAGCTGTGCTCCTACAAGCATTGCAGCTGTCCTAATGTATCCCCGTCTTCAAGCAGATACCTACACAATAGAAATGCTAAAGTCAGACTCACGAGAAGAAATGCTATTCCGTCAGAGGACCTTCCTGCCGGTAGCGGTGGTGAATTAGTTAACAAATTCGCAGTCTGTCCGCTGAACTTGACAAAGCAGAAAGGAACTGACTAAATCACAACATGACTCGGAGCTGACGTCAATGTGCAGCTCACTTGGAGTTTAACTTTTCCACTTCCCCGCTGAAACACGATTCCAGGAAATGTAATGACGTCAGCCCTTTGAACTCAATTAGCTGAAGAGAGGACTTTTTTTTTTTTTAAGAAAAAAAAAAAGGCAGGAGGAAAGAACTAGCAAGCTAGAAAACACCCATTCTTAGCACCCTGCTTTCCCCTGTCCCCTGTGGCGCTACCCAGTCCCTAGTAGCTCAACTGTTTTCCAACATGGATTTCAGATATTTTAACTGGTAGCTAGTTTGAATCTGCAACAGGTTGCAGATAAAATATTAGCTTATTTTAGTGAGGGAGTACAGCTAGGGTAAGATACGCGTGGAGGCAGAAGAGAAAAGCAGGGACGAGAGGAACGCAGATCACTGCCTTAGTCTACAGAGCAGTAAAGCCCGGAGCAAAGATACAATCAATCGCACTATAAAGGAACAATCGCACCCATTGGCTTAACAAAGCAGGCTGAGTGTGCAGGCGTGCACGAAGAGAAACTTAGGTCTAAACAACTAGGAAATCAACACATCCTAAAACACTCGTAAATTCCGAAATACTCCTATATTAGAACCAAGCAAAACAAACAAAAACTAAACACTGCAGAGTTAATGTGCCCCCCCCTTTAAGGTCTTACCAGTTTCATCTCCAGTCACAGCCATGTTGGGCTTTTGCATACAGAGTGGTCTTGCTGGCTGTACCAGTCCAAAATAATGTGTTCCAAACTAGCAAGCATGTGTAAGATAAGTAGGAGTACTGACATCACAATGACGTCACCAGCCTATCGCTGCCATCAATTTGCTTTGTCACACAGCAGCTCTCTGAAACCAAAGCCCTGTAAAAACTCTTCCTGTAATAAACCATTCCAATGTTCTTGTTTCTCACTTTTGACATAAAAATCTTTTTAGATGGGCTCTGGCAAAAAATAAAATGAAAAGTCCCAGGGCTGTAGCTCATGGAGCTGTGGTGACACGAGGAGAAATTAGCCTCATCTGTTTCTCAGAACTCAAAAGAGGAAGCATTTGGAGACTCAAGTTTCAGGGACTGAACAAAAAAATCCTGATACACAATACAGAAAAAACACATTTCGTAGACACTTCCAAACTTACCAAGTAAGAAATACCCACCTACCTCCACTCAGTTCCTTTTATTTGCTAAACCGTTTGCTATCACATCATACAATCCAGCTGTTTACAGAGTGACTTGGAACTTGTTCATTTCACCTGCAGTGAGCAAGTGCTGAGTCTAAAACTCTCTATGCCAGAGCAGCATCTGCTGGTACCCTCCTTAGCTGCCAGGTTAGTGTGAACCTGCCAGCATTTAATCTTTTTCATTCAAATAAATAGGAATTTATGATTAAATGGAATAACTTGAAGTTTAGTGATCTTTAAATTTCATAACTAAACTTACTATTCATATTTTAATGTTAATTTTTATTTGAATCACTTGATGAGACTTCAGCACATGAAAACCTGGTTAATTATTGAAAATTTAATAATACCATGGTCAGACACAAAGTTGGCATATGTTCTAAGGCATACCAGGCCCCACAGCCTGGAATACTTTCTCACCTTTAATGAAAAAAACAAAAACAAAAAACAAAACAAAACCTGACATATTGTTTCATAAGACCTTCTCCTCCTCTCCCCACTGGATTGTAAAAATCCATTCTCTTGTACGGCTAAAATTCAACCTGACTTTATATTAATGATGTATTTATATGTCATAGTGGTCAATAATTTGTTTTCTTTGAGACAGGGTCTCACTCTGTATTCCTAGCTGGCCTGGAACTCAAAGCTCCACCTGCTTCTGCCGCTGTGTGCTGGGATTGAAGGTCTGCACCACCGTATCTATGCAATAATCTCTTTTAAATGCTGTATTTTCACTTTGCTAAATTATGCATTCTGCAGTAAAGGCAAAGACTTTATGTTTAGGAATGGCTGATGTGACCACAGGGCACAGATCGTCTCATGTCTCCAGGGACAGAGGTACAAAACATCAGTCTCCACAAGTCTCCACCAGGGACCGCTACCCATCCAGGGGCACCTAGGCTCTGAAGTTCAAAATGAAATTAATAATTCTGATTTCAAATTTCAGAATCCATATTATTTTTATCTCAATATTTCTTTAAACTTGCACATTGACAGTCAATAAATATTAGTCAACAATAAATTAGTCAATTAATAAACGGGTGAAGAAAGGCCCATGAGATGGCTCAGTGGATACTGGCATGTGCTACCCAGGCAGAGAGCCTGAGTTTGCTCCCCAGGACCTTCCTGGTGGAAGAGGAGAACTAGCTCCTGCAAGTTGTCCTCTGACGTGTGTGTACTATACACGTGCCCACCCAACTAAAAAAAAAAAAATGTCATTTTTAAGGAGGTGGACAGGTTTTCTAAAGTGATTATTGCTATTAGGAACCTTTACTACAGCTCTACACTAGACTGTTGATCTGACCATACAACAGCATTTCCAGGGATAAATAAAGGCTTTTTTTTTCCTTTTCTCCTCCTCTTCCTCATCCTCTTCTTCCTCCTCTTCAACCAGGGCCTCCCTCTGTAGCCTTCAAATTGATAATTCCAAGTGCTGGGATTATAGCATGTGCTGCCACACCACTCAAATTTGGGAAATGTTTACATTTATCACATGACAGATCTTGCTAGATAGTAAAGGCTATAATGCAAATGTAACTTACCATTGAGGCAGGACACAGAGTGACAGTACATGTGATCTATTACCTAAAAACATGCAGTAGGAACTGTGGGGTTGCCTAGGCACATTTTGGAAGATCAGGGCAGTCTTCCTGGAGGAGGTGTTATCTAAGATGAAACCTGAATAATATATAGAAGCTGAGGAAAGGGTGCCTGTCAGGACAAGGAGTAATTATGAAGGCTGTGGAGAGAAAAAACGGCCTGTCAGAAGAAATGAAAAAAATAAGATTACATGTCAAAAGAACAAATGGGAAAGGCCTATGAAGGAGCAAGGCCTGCATAAGAGGAAGAGCTAGGCTACATAATAGCTGTCCACCTTTGCCCAGCACATTATAAGCCTTCATGGCCATTCTGAGTGTACCTGGCACCATGCTGTAGAGCAAGTGTGTGTGCAAGCCTCATTCCTACCTGCAGACCCCAACCCCAGTGCTACAGGGCTAGGGGAAATTAGGTTTGGAGAGCAAAGCTCCTGTTTAATGACTAGTTAAAACACTCCTCCTCTTCCCCTAGCAGGAAGGTGAGTCCCCAAGGATTCACAAGCAAACAAAAGTCTCCCAGATGCTCCAGAATTGTAGATTTGTGAGCCCCTCCCCATGGCTATTGCTACACAAGCAATAACGGCTGTTATTGGTCTCTCCACCCAAGTGCTGCCAGCAGGACAGACAGAGAGCACTAGGCCATCACCTATGGGGGGGGTGACTTTTTCTGTGATGCAGCACTTGAATCCTCATGCTATTAAAAGTAACCTTTTACTTTTACTCCTATAAGCAACCAATTAACTCACTGATTAACCACGACAGACTTGGGTAGAACTGTTCCATTGTCATCATTGCTGCCTCAACTTGAGTGAACAGACATTTCTTCATGTCTCCAGGTAAAGTTATATAACAAGCTTTCACACATGGGTTCAGTGTCCTTACCAAGGCCCTAGAGAGCCCCCTGGTCTTTTCCACCATGTAAGGAAAACAGAGAGATGATGGCTATGTGCGGATCAGCAGGTACTCCACAGACACTTTTAGACTTCCCAGTCTCCAGAGCCATAGAAATATACATGTGAACTGTGAAAGCATTACAGTCTACAGTGTTATAACTCAATTTGAATAGATCAAGGTTTAGCCTGCAGAAACAAAAGGATATACTACAAAAGTAGAGATGCTGGAGATAACATCTCACTTATAAAAGTATTAGTGGCTGCCTGCATTAGAAGGTGATGAGAATGGTTTGAATGAACTCTGAGGTAGTGTTCCCCCCCAAAACTGAACCAAGAACAGAGCCTCTGCCCCAGCATGATCAGGATTAGTAAAAAGTTGCTACAGCTATCAGCATCAAGGAGGAGGTCTGCCGTGACCAGTCCGACCACAGGGACAGCTGTCTGGATACGATAATGAGAGGAGAGAGGGAGAAATGAAAACCTTTTAACTTAACTATGGGAAGAGTCTATAAGGGGGCTTTGGATAGACAGGGATAGGAAGAATGAAGGGGAACTCCTGGGTTTTTAGCTTAAAACAAGAGAAAGAGAAAAAGCAAAAGGAGAAGCTGAAAAATTGCTCAGTCCATAAAGTGCCTGCCATTCAAGCTTGAGGATCTGAGTTTGGTCCCAAGCATGAATATAAAAAGCCAGGCAGCTGATCCTAGCAGCTGGAAGGCAGAAACCCACCCAGATCCAGACACATATACACAAATACCACATAGTGGAATAAAATAGGTTTGAAACTTGTGAAAGAAAATTATTTTTAACCCCCAAAGCATAAAACTTAGGCATATATTATATAAAACATGAAAAAAATTAAGTATCAATTTTGTAGATTTAATCCATAGTAAAACAGGTGACATGAGAAGAAAGGACTGTCTTGGGGGGGGGGGGGATTGGTTTTTCTTTTCAAGACAAGGTATCTCTGAGTATCCTTGGCTGTCTTGGACTCACTTTATAGAAAAGGCTGGCTTTGAACTCACAGAAATATGCCTGCCTCTGCACCCGGCTAAAAGGACTATTCTTTATTCATTAAGACTAACAAGGTTCAGGAGCTTAAGAAAAGTTTAACAAATTGTTTCACTTTAATATAAGAAAAACATTATTGTGTAAACACTATTTTCGTCCCACAAAATACCACCCACCTTTGTCCTATTCTTTTTGTCTTTGTTTTATTGTTTGGGTTTTTTTTGGGGGGGGGGGCAAGGTGTCACAATAGAACCCTAGATGGCTGAGAACTCTGTAGTCCAAGCTGTTTTAAAACTCAGAATAATCCTCTTGTCCTAGCCTCCCAAGTACTGAGATTATTGGCATGCACGTTCATACCCGGCCTCATTCTTTCTTATTTTAAGAACAGATTTATTTGTTTGGGTTTTGTTTTTATTGTTGTTTATAGGTGCTTCTATACCTGTGTTGAGTAGCTGTGCATATATATGTGTATGGCCAGTTGTCCTCCTCTGACTCTGCTGATTTCTTTGAGGTAGGATCTCATTCTGAACCTGGGGTTCCTGTTTTCTCAGCTAAGATGATAGTCAGAAAACCTCAGAAACCCTCCTGTCTCTGGAGCTGTGGTTGCGGGAATCTGCATTCCACCTGACTTGTTTTGTGAATGCTGGGACCTAAACTCCCGTCCTCACAATTGTGCAGCAAGCACTCTCACGCACTCAACTATCTCCCCAGATGTTTCAGACTCCAGATACTTTTTATTACACTCCACATTCATTCCCCAAGTACATAATCATCAACCAGCTGTAGTGGTACACGCCTGTAATCTCAGCACTCAGGAAGCTGAAGCAGGGGAATTTCTTCAAGTTCAGCTGGACCTTATTTCCAAGACACTTAGCATAAAAGAACAGGTATTACTTTACTTAAAGTGAGTGTGATGCATTCTAGACAAATAAGACCCAAAAGATTAGAATTTAAACATGATTTTAGTAGTATTAAATACATATTTTTGGTTATCATAAGCACAGCTGCAAGAAATTAGAATAATGTATAACCTAGTTTGAACTGAACTCATGGGTAACTGTAAAAACTTAAGAGCTACATCCTGTTTTATTTCAGAAATGGAGATCTTTCATACTAAGAAGATTCTAAAAAATATAAAAATCAGCATTTGTTCTTAAATGAACTGTGTGAAAATCAGACTTGGAAAAATAAGCTGGGAAAACAGAACAAATTCAAGATATCACTGATTACATACTTGAATATCCACCTAAAAATTAATAGAAATATACCAGAGGCCAGTGAGATGGCTCAGTCAGTACAGAATTTTCCTCACAAGCCTGACAAGCTGATTCTCAACTCCAGAACCCATACAAAACGTGAACTAAGATAACTGACTCCACAAAGTTGTCCTCTGACCTCCACACACATGCCATGGCATGAATACTGCACATATGAACACATGCATGCTCACACACACACACACACACACACGGCACAATATAAACAAAAACTTTAAAAATACACTGGAATACACTGGGTAGAGCATGTGACAGTAAATGAAAGATATTTAATTTAAAAATGCATTCGTGTTTCCATCTCCCCTTGTTTTATCATGCTTCTCTGAAACTATCCTCTGAAAGATAAACATCTCTGAACGTCTTTGTCTCCCATCCTCCTAAACATCTACCCCTTTACATTTCACAACACTACAGAGACACTAAAAGGTGTAACACAGCAACCCACAGGTATTCTAAATGTATTAGATTAATAAAATATACCTTGAACAACAACCTGGCTGCCTGGGACAAAGAACTGCTGTGTGCCATCGGCTGATTGTGCTGCGTACTGTACAATTGTAGCACCTGGCGGAGGAGCTCCTGAATTTGTCATTGTTAATGCCTGGAGTCCCTGAACACCATCAGATCCTGGGTTAGAAATCTGGATTGTTCCACCTTGGGCTATAGCAACTTAATAGAAAGAGAGAAGAAATATTAGATAATTCTGAATTATTTTAACCATATTGGGAGAATATAATATAGTCTATATACTACATTGCTTCCACTGTTACTTTTCTAAGTGGGACTAATAAGAAACATTAGCTTCTTCATCGTGGGGTGAACTCTGTAAAAGATTATCAACACAAATGTACTTTATTTTGGTTTTGCTGTTAAGTGTATTTTGCATTCAGTATTTTTTTTTTGTTCCTAGAGTCCACAAAGTTTTCTTTCTAAGCATCCATTCCACTCTATCATTTTATTATTTTTATGTGTGCAGATGTTTTGCCTAAATGTATGTCTGTCACCACCTGCATCCTTGGTGTCTGTGAAGGCTGAAAGTGGACACTAGATCCCCTGGAACTGGAGTTAGACAGCAGTGAGATGTCATGCAGGTGCTAGGAATCTAATCTGGGGCCTTTAGAAGAGCAGTCCATGCTGTTAACTGCTAAGCCAGCTCTCCAAGCTCCCCCCCCCCCACTAAATTACTTAAGAGGAAAAGAGGCAGCTTCAAAATATTACCTATTCTTTCGAATATTTTTGGTTATGAACAACTTTTTCTGAGAATTAGAAAATGGTCAGTAAAATTTCCATTGGGCACTGCAATTACAGGCTTGTACTTTAAGTAACCTACCCACATTTCTAATGTACTGTCCAATGAAAGGTGTACAGTGCATGCTCAGATCATGCCCTCAAGATAGGGTTCAACCCCAAGCATTCACAGCAATAAGGGAAGGAGGAAAAGAAGAAAGGAAAGAAAGGAAAAAAAGAAAAAAGTCAGGAAGAAAGGGAGGAAAAAAAGGAAGGTCAGAAGGAAGAAAGATTGATTGAGGAAGGAAGAATGAAGGAAGGAAGCAGGAAGGAGCTTGCAAATCTTGAGTTAAATGAAAGTTTCAAACTAAAATTACAAAAATTGAATTTTCTTTTTCCTTTTCTCTTTTTTGGAGACAAGATCTTATAGATCCCAAATGTTTATAGTGAACTCATTTGCTAGCCAAGGATGACCCACTTTTGTCCACTTGGGACTGGGACTATAGGCCTGCCCCATGATGCCTAGTCTCATGAAGTAACAGGGATTGAACCCAGGGCTTTATGCTTGTCTTTTGGGGGGCAGGGAGCACATATTCCAGGAAGAGAACTACATCCTAACCCTCAGAACTTAATTTTTCAACAACAACATAATATCAAGCTTTTGGAGCAGTTATTGGAATACTGAGATAAGTACCAAATTACTTTGGTTTTTTTTTCTTTATTTTTTCTTCCTTTTTAGTATTTTTGAAATAATTTTTCTCCCATATTTCCTAAACTAAAACTTTTTTGTTTTCATAATTAACTATTACTGTGAATTAATACTAAATATTAATGTTGATATGAAATAGTAACTTTTAATAAACATCAATCAAGATAAAAGGTAGGAAAATAAGATGTCTAGATAAATTTAAATATATATTTTATTTTAGCCTTCAAAAACAAAACTGAAAGCAAACTCAGCAGGCATGGCAGCATGTGCCTGTTCCTAGAACTCTGGAGGCATGGCAGGACTTGGCAGGACTGACCTAAGTTCCAGGCTACTTCAGTCTACAGTGCAACAGCAAAGCTACCTCGGAGAGTTTCCAACAAGTTCGGGAGGGAAAAGAAATTTATTTGTGGTTACAAGACTTTGAAGTGGGGTCTCATACAGCTGAGGCTGTCCAAGAAGATGACCTTGAACTCTTGACCCTATGGCCACTACCTCCTACACGCTAGGATTATGGGTAAACCCTACCGTCTTCAGCCAGGAAGAAACATCCTTGTCATTCATTTCCTCTGCCTATTCATCTTTTGAGCCACTATTTTTTAGGGAAGAGCGCTTTTGAAGTACTCACAATTGAATGGCCACTAGTAATCATGAAAATAAAATATCTTCATATCTCCCAGTCATTTTACTCCAGGAACCTAGTTTTCTTGTTGTTATTGCTGTTGTTTTTGTTTTCTTTTGTGTGTGTGTGTGTGTGTGTGTGTGTGTGTGTGTGTGTGTACTTCCAGAGGCATCTTGGAAGTGACTCCTACACAAAGGCAGACAGGCTTCTATCTCTGACAGACACGCTTTTGTTAGCAAAGCAGAGTTCACACCGGTCCATAAATAACTGACTAGGACTCAAGCAAATGGAAAAAAATGTCTTTTAAATTTAGACCATACTTATTTTCTTATTATTTCCTTAACAGAAATACAGAAAATAAACTTTTAACGATTTATTTATTTATTATGTATGCAATGTTCTGTCTGCATGTATACCTACATGTCGTAAGAGGGCACCAGACCTAATTATAGATGGTTGTGAGCCACCATGTACTTTCTGAGAATTGATCTCAGGGCCTCTGGAAGAGCAGCCATTGCTCTTAACCTCTGAGCCATCAGGCTAGCCCCATAAAATAAAAATTTAACTTCCATTAAATGTAATTAAAATTGAAGTTATAGTATAATCACCTAAACTATAAATTTTCATTTTTTAGCTGGTTCAAGCCAGATACTATACTCTCAGTTCATAGTAGTAGAGAAGTAAGTTAGGTTTCTACTGTTTTAATTGTTAATTAAACATGGGCTTTTTTCCTAAACTTTTTATAACTCTTAATTAAAAGGCCATCTAACATCTACTGGCTGGACACAATGACCTTAATTTCAAAAAAGCTTGGATTCCCCTGGCATGGTGGCACCTGCCTATGATCTTGGCACACCAGAGGATGAAGCGGAAGAATCCTGAGTTTGGGACCAGCTTTTGCGACAGATTTTATCACCATAACAAAACATGTTTGTCCAGATATACAATTCATTTATTTACAAAGTATATATCTACAAAGTTAATTCTGGATGATTATATAAATATCTTTAATACACACTGTTATGTAATCCGAGATTTAGTTTTAAGTAAATATTAACCCCATCTGGTTTTCCCAGCCCACAATACACCATACACCATGGATGGTATCACACAGGATGACAAAAACTACTGCTTGTCCAAGGCAATAAATCCCAAATATTTTTGGGACACAAAACTACATGAGAAATCTGTTACTTTCATTACTCCCTGACATGACATGACATGACTTGTTATGAAAATCTTTAATATTACTAAAAGACGAAGATTATTATTTATGGGATGAACATTAAAAAAATGTTAGTAGAAGGAAGATACTTTCGTTGTTTTTGGGACAGGGTCTCATGTCTGAAATTGACTTTGAACTTCACCTGCAGCTGACGATGGCCCTGACTTTCTGGCCCCCCTGCCTCCACCTCCTAAATGCATGGTACACAGCTACTTTCAGTTTCAAGTAGCACTGGAGATAGCCTGGAGCTTCCTGCATAACAAGCAGGCAATCTACCAACTGAGTTATGCATCCCCAGGCCCCAAAGTACATTTGAAAACCTATATAATTGATACAGAAAAGATGAATTTAAGAAGTGGAAACCTAACCTGGATGCGGTGGCGCAGGCCTGTAATCCCTGCACTCAGGAGGCAGAAGCAGGTGGATCTCTGTGAGTTTGAGGTCAGCCTGGTCTACAAAGTGAGTTCAAGACAGACAAGGCTACACAGGAAAACCCTGTCTCAAAAAACCAACCAAACAACCAAACAAACAAATAAGGTAGAAACCTAGCTAGGCTTGGCAGTACACCTCATTAATACCAGCACTGGGGAAGCAGAGACAGAGTTAAGCACCCATCTATAAAGTCAAGGCTAGCCTAGTGTACGTATTAAATTCCAGCCAGAGCTATATAATGAGATACTGTCTCAAAAAAAAAAATTTGGGAAATTGGAAAAGTTCCAAGCAAAAGAGCACAATATATTCATCTTAAAGTAACACCTGAGCTCTCATCACTTGACGCATGTGTATTTTCAATCCTAAACTTTTGCATAGAAATAATTCAAATGCATAAGCATGTAAATATTTAAGCAAATAGAATCCAAAACTAATCTAATTTCAAACTGTAATTGGAAGATTCAAAACTGAAATATCTCATTATTTGTGTGTTTCATTTTGGTTTTGTTATTGTTGTTATTGTTTGTTTGTTTAATACAGGGTTTCCCTGTGCAGTTCTGGCTATCCTGAACTACATAGGCCAGCCAGACTGGCCTCAAACTCAAGAGATCACCTGCATCTCTGTCTCCTGAGGGCTGGGATACAAGGTTTGCTGTGTGCTACCATGCCTAGCTTCACTACATCATCATCATCATGTCTTTTGAGACAGGGTTTCACTACAGTGGAAACCCAAGGACTATGTAGACCAGAATGGCCTTGAACTCAGAGATATACCTGCCTCTGCCTCCCAAGTGCTGGGATAAAAGGCATGTGCCACCATGTCCAGCTACTATATTAACACTTAACAAGAAAGCAGCAATGGGCCAGTGTCAGAGTACAATGCATGAAGCACAAGTCTTTGGATTGTTGCCCAGCAACTGGAGCTGTCATTGGAGGCTGGGGTAGAAGGAGATGAAATGGAAAGAAAAGGATTAATTTCTGTGTCTTAAAAACCAGAGGTACAGAAAGATTATCACAGTAAACACGAGAACAGCTACATAAAGGTCAATGAGCCATAGTTAGATGACACAAACTATATAAATAATTTTAAACGTTACTTGGGGGCAATGTCACTGCTAAGAACATACAAATTCAGTTTCTTTAGCATGTGATTTATTCATATGAGCATCCTAAGTATTCTGAATTCTAATGATACATATGTATGAATATGCCATAAAACACATTATATATAACTAATATAAAATCGTTACATATTTTAATTCTTTAAGCAGTGCACATATCCATATAGGTCTTTTCATTAAGGTGGATTTTTGTTTGGCCCACTTACCTGTGATACACAAGAATGAAAAGATGAGTTATTGAGACTCATTCCAATAAGGTTCTTAGTGAAATATAGTAGAGAGAGGAAAAAATCATGGGACATCTAGAAAAATAATGTCAAGTTTTGGTGAGACAGCCTTTCACTGGTAAACGAAGAGGTTGGATATAGAAGAATATTGGATTAAAACACCTTTCCTCAGAGAAGAAGTTTATTGAATTAAAATTTTCAATCATTTGGGCATGGAGAGTTGGCTCAATGATTAAGAGCACATGGCTGCTCTTTCCAAGGCCTGGAGCTTGATTCTTAACACCCACAAGGCAGCACACCACTGTCTGTAACTCCATCCCAAGGGATCTGATGTTCTCTTCTATCCTCCTCAGGAACCAGAGGCACGCATGATGAATAGACATACATTCACTCAAATATTATCCATACAAATAAAAAATATTTTTAAAACTTCATTTAAATTTAAGACATTTAATTTTCTTTTTACTTTTTCTTTTATGAATTCACTGTATATTTTAAATGTTTTATGCAGCAAGTAACATTCTTTGCTAGCACTATCTCAAATGCCGTCAAATAGTGGCTTATCTCAGGATATTTTCCTGAGATAGAACAGATTTTCTTTGACTAAAACAATTGACTGTGTTACTGGAGATTGAAGGCAAAGTACCTGTTTTCCCAGTGAGCCACACCCCTGGCTCCATCTGTTAGACAAAGAAAAAGAAAAAAAAAAAAAAAAAACCCTACTGCAAGGTTCTGTATTCCCAGCAGAGTCTCTGCAGGTGCAGCTCTTACTTAGTACTATAACAATAAATCCTTGCCTGTTTAAAGTTAAAATTTTTAAGTTTAAAGGTTCTATTTTTAAATCTGACTATTTTTCTTGCTTCCAGTGAAACTATTTAAATTTTTTGATAAACAGTAATCAGAAACCACAGACATAGCTCAGTAGTAGAGCACTTGTCTAACATTTACAATGATGGATCCCTGGAACTACCAAACAAAGAAAAAGAAAAGAAAATCAAAATAATAAGATCAATTGCCAACAAGTATCTTTCTTTTTTTTTTTAACAAGTATCTTTCAAATACTAAAAATGTAACTTTGGGCTAGGAAGATGGCTCAGTAGGAAAAGCTCCTGTGCAAACATGAGAGCCTGAGTTCACACTTTACCATCCACGTAAAAGCTGCGCGTGTTGCTATGCATCTGTGGAGATGAGTAAAGACCAGGAACTCACTGGCCAGAAAGTCTGACCAAAATGGTGAGCTCTAGGTGAGACTTTGCCTCAAAACATAAGGTGCAGAAGCCATAGAAGAAGACAGCCACGTCGTCCTCTACACTTGTGTGTGTATCCGCGCATACACACACAGAGATACACACACAGAGAAATTTTAATGTAACTTTATATATGGGAGAAATTTCATTTCATCAACTTTGACACTCCTGTCACAATTAAGATTATGAAGTTGACTCAAACAATGTACAGAAAAATAAACAGAAGTCCCAAACTATTCTAAAGCTTTTCTAAAAACTATTCTAAATGTTAGAAGCTTTTTCTATTCTTCAATACTTGTATATAACATAAATGCTTCAAAACCTGCTAAGTTTTTCCTAAAACTTAGGACTTTGTATGCAATATAAATTGATCTAATTGAAGTATAAAAATTATTCTTGTGGGCAAACAAATAAATATTGAACTTCTAAACATGCCGCTGTCTCATTCACCCCTGGGTCGCCTCCTTCATTCCCCAACCCCGCATTTTATGTACAGTGTTTGTAGGCCAATTGCAGAAGCTGCTGCTGGGGGCACAGGAGCCATGGCACTGCAGCTCATTGAAAGGACAGGCGCAGTGAGCAGGAAGACAGTCTCAGCTACTCTACACTCCTTCGGCTCTTCCCAACGTTTGCACATCTCTTTCTCCCCTCTGTGATTTGTACTTTTCTTTTTGTCTTCACACAAACCCCACAGTTTGGCCACTGAAATTATTACTACTTCAAAGACTAAAACCTGAGATGCGTCTTGACGTGATCATTGAATGAACAAATGCAGACAGCAGACAGCACATCCTTTCCAGCTTCAACATTCTCTTAGTGGTCATTTCACTATGTCACATTTTATAGTAATAATCTAGGTAAATTAACCCATAGTATCAATTTCCCTATTCCCTGTAAATAGATTACTGCTGCCATGAGAAGTCCTGTGTAGGATCAGGCTACACCAGGGAAATACAAAGATTATAACCTCTTAGCTCATCCTCAAAACTTTAAGAAGTGTTAACACTCAGCAGTTATTTCCAACCTTTTCCATGTCATAGCACAAACAGAAAACAACAGCATGAACAGCCCACTGGGTAAATGGTCAAAGTTGCTCAACACTGGAGCTCAGTCTGGAGGCTCTAGCCTCTCAGGCCTGCTCAGCCTGTCTAGGGATGGAGGGCTGAGGAGCTCTGCCCTGTTAGAAGCTAGAACTGTACTAAAGAGGCACACAGCTGGCAAGTTCTGGTGTAGTCCTAAAACATTTACCACATAGTCCCAATGGGCCAAAGAAAGAGACAAAAACAAAAGGTGATGGGAGTTTTCTTAACACTCAGTTTGAACATGTGTACTCAACAATCTGCAGAGTGTGTTGACAAATTCCACCCACCTCTGACAGGTATCATGACCCAAAATTACTATTACAAATACCTACCATCACAGGAGAAATTCTAAGAAACAACCAACAACAACAAATCCTAATAACTACATAGGATTTTCTCATACACAAAAGGAGATAACGTGTGTATCACTATTTTATAAACGGAAAAATGAAAACATAAAGTCTTCCCACTTTTTTTGGAGACAGGATATAACATTATACAAATCCCCAGGTACCCAAGCAGTTCTTTTCCCTTGTCTTCCTTTCTTCCCTTTTTCTTTGCTTTCTAGGTCTCATGGTTCATTATTCTTGTTTATCAAATATCCTTGACTTGGGAAAATCATTAGTGCTTTAGTTAGAACAAAAAGCACAGAAGTAACAATCCATTAAAATGCACAAGACTAAATGCCAATGTTTCTGTTTATTAGAGCTTCCAGTGTATAAAGTTCAAATAAAATGAACTCTCCAATTGCTACAGTCTGAAAGTTAAATCATTTTTTGATGTTTTAGAAAAACTGCAGCACAAATTAACAGCAATAAAAACAAAATTACATTTAAAACACAACTTAGAAAACATTTACCTCTTTTATATGATGAAGTATAATAAGTTATTGGCAAAAGCCAGAAACAATGAAATACAGACATTTATATCATAAAGACAACAAAACAGAAACTTTTAAAAACCTTTACTTAGGGTGAATATAAACATGTAAAGGGAAACCCTCCCTTTAATTTTTAACCACTTCTCTTTCATATTCAGCAATAAAGACTTCTACTTTTCAGCTGTCAGTACAAATACCTTACTGCTTTAACATGTACTCTTTATTCTATGACACAGTTGGTAATGATGCACAGTTGTTAATGAAGTATTCAGATGCCCAAGCCCACGCTGCTTCACTGTAACTAGGGAAGACTTAAAGCTAGCACTGTGTCTATGGAATCGTAGCATACATACTGTATTGCCCCGTGCTAGTCTGATATATGCTAGTTGGTACTGCCATGGTAGCAATGTTAGGTGGTGTTCCTTCTTCCTCTGATTTTTCTTCTTCAATCTTGGGAATACCAGGCACATCAGAGGAAAGTTCATTCAGTATTTTTCTAAAATATAATTTAACAATATAAGCAATTAGGACATAGAAAGAGACAACAGGAAAGTTTTAAAGAATAATTCCTTTGCTCTATAATTATTGTGCCTTTTTGAGTAGAAATATTCCAGTAGAAAAGTTAGTTAACTCACCTATATGAGGGTCTTCGTGAAAGAATTTCTCTACGTTTATGAGAATCGATTACTTCTGATTCTGCAGAATCATCTGTCTCTGCAATTGTTGCTACCTATAATACAAGATTTTCTGAAATGCATCATAAAATATATGCCTTCATCTTCATTCAAAAATGATGCTTAAGAGTCTGTTAGGTAGAACTCAGCTTAGGGCTTGTGTGGAGAAGGAAGCAAGGAATGGTACAGATAATACTACATAAGTCCAATGGAAAGAGTACTTGGAAGACCAAGTAAAGCGTCACAGGAAAAGGAAAGCATAAAACACTGAAGACCCAAAACCCCAAATCAGAATGTGTCCTTTTTAAGTACAGGTATCAGTAAGAACATAACAAGAGGCAGAAAAACTACCCAGTTTTGTGCTCTTTTCACATTATCACTGGCTTAAGCTAGTGTAAAAGTTAGGCATTAGGTAGGCTCAAAGAAGAATGAATACTTACGTAAACAAGTGAGTAAACCAAGCTTGTTAAGGAAAGAATTTATATCCCTATATTATATTGTACTGTATTATACTATACTATACTACAATAATATACTATGTTAGTATAGTATAGTACGTTAGTATAGTATAGTATGTTAGAGTTTTAAAGATTATGAAGTCAAAATAAATTTCTATTTAAAGGGGCAGTAAAATGGCTCAGTGAATAAAAGCACTTGCCACTAAGCCTGACAACCTGAGTTCAGCCCCAAGACCCATACAGCAGACAGAAAGAACAAGTTCCCACTGGTCCTCTGACCTCCAAGGAGACATTATGGAACGCACCCAAAAACACACCTACATAAAAGACAGACTGGTGGGTTGATGGATGGGTGGATGGATAGGTGAATAGATGATTGTTTGATAGGTAGGTAGGTAGGTAAATAGACAGACAGACAGATGATAGTTGTAAAAATAAAACCATCAGAGTTTTCAGCATGATTTCATTTTTCAAGCCAAGCAACAATACAGTGCTAGGACAATTAAAGAAAATGAGAAAATTAAGATAACAAATCTCTAAACATGTCTTCTGTCAATATATTTAGTTATTTAACTGTAAGGTTTAGGGAGAGCAAGTTTACAAAACTTCATATGACATGAGAATTTGATGTGGGGGGGGGAAGCTAAAAATATCAAGATGAAAGCAAGAGCATGCGGTTTCTGCTGTACATCACAGCGAGTTAGAACAGTGTGGGGCTGTGAATGCGACTCAGTTGGTAACGTGCTTCCATCATGCACAAGCCATGTGTCTGATCCCCAGCTTCACATGAAACCTGGTGTG
The DNA here is from genome assembly GCA_028658305.1 of Pachyuromys duprasi. Lineage (NCBI taxonomy): Eukaryota > Metazoa > Chordata > Mammalia > Rodentia > Muridae > Pachyuromys > Pachyuromys duprasi. The sequence goes on from CM053765.1 coordinate 62,081,015, forward strand.
GTGGTAAATGCCCATAATCCCAGCATTTGAATGTAGAAACAGGAGAATATGAAATTCAAGGTCATCCTTAAACACACTGTGAGTCTGAAGCCAGCTTGAGCTTCAAAAATCTTGTCCAGAAAAATGCCAAGAAGAATAGGAGGAGAAGAAAAAAAGAATAAAAGTATATTTACCTCCTGGAAATTGTAAAAGTTTGTACAGAAATAGCAGATTTAAAGTACTTCCAGCATAAAAATGATATAAAGCAACACATATTTTAATTAGCGAATTTACCATGCCATAAAGTATACATACTTCAAAACAAAATATTGTTCAGGATAAACTATAAAAATTTTGTTTGCCACCGCTGCACAGAGGTAGTCCATGGCAGTTCAGTGTCCAAGTGGGTTCCATAGTAATGGGAACAGGGACTGTCTCTGACATGAACTGATTGGCCTGCTCTTTGATCACCTCACCCTGATTGGGGAGCAGCCTTACCAGGCCACAGAGGAAGACAATGCAGCCAGTATTAAGAGAGTACTCTACCTGATAAGAGTAGGATCAGAAGGAAGGCGAGGAAGACCTCCCCTATCAGGACTTGGGGAGGGGCATGGGTGAAGAAGGGAAAGGGAGGGGGTTGGGGGTTATATGGGAGGAAACTACAGGGGGGATACAAAGTAAATAAATTGTAATTAATAAAAATAAATTTGTTTGCCAATTAAAAATATATGAAAAATTCATTTTTTATTTTAACAGAAGGATTTTAATAGAAGTCTTCAATGCATATAGACAGGTATGTGTGAGTATAAATGTGTGTATAAAGACATGCACATATATATATACATATATTCATCTACAAAGATGACACTCTGATCATACATATTCTATACAAACACACACACACACACTGAACAGAACCTACCAGGAAAAAAATGCTGTTGCCTTACACGGTCATGCATCATGCATCTCACACTAGCAGTATATTTCACACATCCGTCCTAAACCACAGCAATTCCCTCATGAACAGTAGAGCCCACTATCTGATCTTGTTTATAAAAGTTGAGATGAGTCAAGCAGTGGTGCACTAGGGAGGCAGAGGCAGGTGGCTGTGTGTGAGGAGGAAGCAAGATTGGTCTACAGACTACGTTCTAGTGCTACAAGAGCTACACAGAGAAACTGTCTCAAAAAACCAAAAAAAAAAAAAAAAAGGAAGAAAAGTTAAGATATGAACAAAATACATTATGAAAGTGATAATGAATGAAACCACTGTTACATAATTAATATATGCTAATAAAAACACTTAAAAATTAAAGTTCATAGAGAGTGATCTGTTACTTAACACACAAGAATTATAAGGTATGATCTAAGTGCATTTATCTCTACAAAGACAATTAAATCATTTACTTAACAAAACAACAGCCGTAACAAAAGTATTCTGAATATAAGACAATGTTGACTTTCAACACCACTCCCAATAAAACCCACAATACAAGGAAGAGCAAGGGAAAACTTTCTTACTTTATAATTAGAATCACAAATTGCAAATTCTTGGAATCAAAGGTTATCACAGAAAATTAGAGATACTGATGGGAATTATTTTAGCCAGGTGTGATGATGCAGGCCTTTAATCCGAGCACTCAGGAAGGCAGAGGGAAGTGGGTCTCTGCAAGTTTGAGTCCATCCTGGTCTACAAACTGAGTCCAGGACAGTAAAGCTACACAGAGAAGTATTGTCTCAAAAAAATAAAAAAAGAAAAGAAAGGAATTATTTTACACCCTGAGAATAAAAAAGATACCTCTGCTGAAAAGAGACGCAAGCTCAGGAAGTATGTGAATTTACCAGCAGTGCTGTCTGCAGCCCTCGTGGCATTCCCTGGGAAGCTAGTCTTAAGGATGCATGCAAAGGCAAGTTAAGATTAAGTATATGCACATCTGTTCTCCTCACAGATTTGCAGCTTGCTTGTCACCAGGTAGGTTCAAGTAAGTCTACACTTAAAGGATAACAAATTGGCCTAAAAAAGGAGTACAAACGTGCTAGTGCATGTACTTATCATGCACGAAGATCTGCACCAAAATGAATAAATAGCAATATCCTGAGTTTCTAAAGATTGCATTCACTAATCTAAAACAAAGTTCTGACCAAGTGCCATGATGCACTCAGGGGGCTGAGGCAGGAGGTCTGCTGCAAGTTTCAGGCAAACTTGGATTACATAGTGAGTTCAAAGCCAGCCAGGACAATACTCTTCATAGTACTATGTTTATTACGGTGTCTTCCAAGAAACCTTAAGATACCACTAGAGAGCTTTGCTAAATAAATGTTAAGTCTGAAAACAAGGAGCTAAAAGAAAGCACTGCTAATTTAACAATTACTCATCATATAAATTAAGAGAAGACAAAACTCCAACCCAGAAGTCAATTTGTACACAGCAGCACACAATGTACCGTACATACATAAATTCATCCAAGTATCCAAGAAGATGCCTTAAATATAAAGGCAAAACAAAATACAAAACCACCAACTTTGATGGCACAGGCCTGTAGTCCCATGAATTGAGAGGCTGAGGAGAAGGAGTTCAAAGCCAACCTTGGATACACAGTGACACCTTATCTCCAAAAGAGTAAAATAAAATAAAGAAAATGATGATAAATGAATCAAACAAAAGAAAAAAATTAAAGCTCAAGAAAGTCACAGACAAATCATCATGAAGGAAGCTAACCTGAACAGTTTGTATTTGTGGTGACTGAATAACCGATGGATGTGGTGTCTGAATTACTCCCTGGACCTGTACAGTTTGGCCTGAAGGTAACTGTACTAGAGTCACAGCTGGGGAGCCTCTTCCAGTGCCTGATCCAGCTACAGAAACCTGAAAAAATGACCATCATTGAGGATTAAAGCTGGACTTGTATTGCTTTTATTTTTAAGAGTACCACTTGCTATCACAACCAGCCTACTTCTCTTTTCTTTTTTCTGAATCTAAGAAATAACAAACAAGTAGGATACTTACCATTAGGAGGTAGTCACTGTCCTGGAACTGTCATTCTCTGATGTGACAGATACTAAAGAACCCATGTGCCTCACTTTTGCTGCCCATGCTTTGGCAGCTAAGAATGTTCCAAGCACAAAGTTCTAAAGCAGTTAAACTACCTCAATGCAACCTCATGTCTACTAACAGGGACACCCTTTTCAGGCCAAAATACAAACTCCTCCTCCACTTTTAACTAATTAAGAGAAACTGAAGAAAATATAATTGTGATGGATTACTTTTTGATAAATGAAAATTTTAATATGATAATGCTTTCACTATTTTAGATGCAAGCTGATATCCTGTCTCAATGTTAGTTTTTATTAAAGTGATTTTTATAGTCTATAACCATAACCATGTGTGCGTATCTGTTTCTGTCCTCCGTCCCCCCCACATAAACACATATGCACACCACCATAGAGCAAAGAAATTACAGACCTTTCAAGCTTTTAACACTGTTGCAGAAAAAAATCTTCCCAACATGGATATCAGTTGAGAAGTACAGAGCCATATCACTTGAACTGAAAGAAAAATAACAAGCATCTTCCAACCACTGAGTGTTTCAGCAGACACCCTGGACTGGACGCAAAGCCTACTAAGGTCTCTAATCAGTCTGTCCTTCCATCTACTGTAATTTTAGAAACTTTTCCTAATTTTATTCAGTTCACTATGCATTTTGATTTATTCAAACCACCCAAAGACCTAGAAACTTAAATACACTGGGGGTTTCTATCTTGAGTACTAAGAGAACCTCAAGGTGTTAATTTTCATGGAAGCCTCTATGTGTGACCTCACCTCACTTTTAAGACACACCAATGAGTCCCAAGCTACTTTTCCAATGTTTACTACTTTGAAATCTCAGCACTCACACAGCTGAAGCAAGAAGACCGTGAATTTGTGGTCAGGATAAGGAACACAGCAAGACCATTGGCTGGGAGGGGAAAAATTGTATTTACAACAAATAAGTAAGATTTACTTACACTGTAATTTTTCTAAGAAAGCAAATAGCTTCTCTAGTAATCCAAAGGTTACAATTCAACACATAAAAAAAGTAACCTATACTGAACACCTGTACTTCATGGACTAAGGTATAAAACAACTGGTAAAACTGATGCCTAAAAAAACAACATATCAAACAAGAGCTAACTGCTCCACTTTATTCGCTATGAATGTCACAGGAGTACAGAAGAAAGATCAGTGTGGCCCTGAACAGAAAGTGAAAGCTTTCTGTGGGAGCCAGAGCAGGAGCCAGACCTTGATCTAAACCTAGATTAGAAAGTGGGGCCAGAGGCAACTGAAACAGACAACTTGCCAGGCAATTCCAGCCTGCCTATCCCAGTACCATCTACTTTGGATTACAGAAGCAAAGTATATCTTACATGAAACCATACCTTGAAGAGCTAAAGGTAAAAAGAAAAAGGATTTGTTCTACAAATCTCAACAAAGCCAACACTGTACAAATGATGGAAGGGCATCCAGCCCTGTGTTAACTGCCAGGTTTCCTCTTCCTCTCAAGTAACTACAAACTCTTTTTTCTCAGGACACCTTTATACTTAAACTTGCTAACTACCTCAGAGGTTTTGTTGTTTTGAAAAAATTTCATTACACTTAGAGCGAGTTTGTGTATGTGTGTGTGTATATATACTGTGTGTATATATACTGTGTGTATGCCACTATGTGTATATATATGGTGTGTAAGCCACTTTGTTGGTGCATGCGACTGTGTAGCGAAGGTGAGAGGACAACTTGTAGGAGTTGGTCTTTCCTTCCACCATGTAGTTCCACAGGATCAAACTCAGGTCATCAAGTTTGACATTAAGTACTTTAAGGATCTGAGCCATCTCACCAGCCCTAAAGAGTTTTCATTATCTAAATTGACTGCCTTTCTTCTTAGTAGAGTGCTGGTAAATATTTAATATTTACCAGATCCTAGGAAGTAGAATCCTGACTTAAAAGGTTTTGTTTATTTCTGTGATATAAACTACGCATTATGCAGGGGCTGGAGAGATGGCTCAGAGGTTAGAAACACTGGCTGTTCTTCCAAAGGTCCTGAGTTCAATTCCTAGCAACCACATGGTGGCTTATAACCACCTACAGCGAGATCTGGTGCCCTCTTTTGGTTCTCAAGTATACATCCAGGCAGAATACTGTATAAATAATAAATAATAAAATTTAAAATTCTATACATTATGCATCATGACATTTTTCAGACTTCAAATGGAGATGGTAGACACAAAATTGGGAAAAGATAAACATATCTGGTTCTTGCAAGCCCATAGAAAACATGTCCAAAGGTTTTTAATCTATGGATTAATACCACACTAGAAATTAGAATGGAAAAATTATCACCTAATAGCTCAGCAATAGTAAATCTACAACAATGCTATCGCTTTTACTAAACTGTGACAGTGCTTTTACTTTGGGGTATTTGAGTGTATTTTGTGCTTTCAGTTGGTTGGGGGTTTTGTTGTTCTTTTTGAAATAAGTGCTCCTCATTACGTACCCCTGGCTGACCTGAAACTTACTGCAAAGACCAGCCTGGACTCACACTACCAGAGATCCACGTGCTTCTGCTGAGATTAAAGGCATGCACCACTACCACCATCACAGACTAACAACTTCTTTTTAATGACTACAGTTTTTGTTGTTTGCTTTCGGTTTCCTTTCTTTTCTCTTCTCTTCTCTTCCCTTTTCTTTTATTTGAGTCAGGGTTTCTCTTTGTAACCCTGGCTGGCCTGGAACTTACTACATAGCCCAGCCTGGCCTTGAACTCACAGAGATCTGCCTGCCTCTTTCTCCTGAGTGCTGATATAAAAGGCATGTGCCACTACTGCCTAGTGGGGTTTTGGTTTTCTTATTATTATTATAGAGTGGGGGGGGGGGAACAGAGAGATACAAACACAGAGAGAGAGAAAAAACATCTTGAGGAAGTCAGTGCTCTCCTTCTAGCAGGTGGATTCTAAGAATTGAACCAGGTTGTCGGTTACCATATAGCAACAAGTACTTTTACCTGATTAGCCATCTCATCAACCTTTGGCTTTTGTTCCTTTGAAACAGGTTCTCACTAAGTAGCACAGGCTAGCTTAGAACTCACTATATATCCCAAGGTGGTCTCAAATTCATAATGGCCCTGTCACAGCCTCCTAGGTGCTGAGATTATAAGCTCTACCACACCTGACTTAAATGACTTGTTTCAATTAAACATATCTAGACTCTAATACATGCTTCTACAATGAATCTGGTGTGTTGCATTAGGTTATATGTAAAGAAAATTTGGACCTCACAGAGAGTGGATTTTAAAGGGCAAGAGGATCACTACAGCTTTTACAGACAACCAAGAATATTATTCTTTGACACAACTCTAAAACTCACAAGTGGTTGTTTCCAAATCTATATTAATGACATTGAAATCCCCTAATCTGTATGTAGTCTTTGGATGGATCTTTAACCCACTCAAGATTATGCAACATCATGAAATATTTCTGGAAAAGCATTGATTCAGTGGGTGAATGTGGACAGCCTTTCCTCAAAACACATCCCACTTCATGACAGAGAGTATTAAGATAATATGTACTCAAGGGTCATGCTGTTATGTAGCTTTTACTGATTCATCCAGAATATTCTCCCAGGAAACTGGTTGCTGTGTTTAATGTCAAAGAAATGGCAATCAGGAATATAATGACTAATTATGCTCTTGATGCCACTAATATGGCTTGAGATAAGGCCAAGAGTTTACCCTCCACCCATTGTTTTTGTCACACGAGTGCAAATGTTACTAGAGTAAAAGGCAAAAAAAAATTAGTATTACACATAAGAGACAACATCTTATTATATATAGGAATTTATCTTAGCAAATCTTTTGCTCAGGTTCTTCAGTATATAGAGAACTCTGTGACGGCTGTTCTACACTAACCTTGCCTCCCAGTCAGCTGTTCAGGTCAAAGCAGAGAAGGCTGAGACAGGCTGAGATTTCAGCTCCAGTAAAGCTTTACAGCTAGGACTCATACCCAGTAACACTGAGAGTTTGTAGCTCAGATATAAATAATTCTTTGTAACTAGTACAAAAAGGCAAAACAAACAAACAAACCCTCTTTAACTCAAAGACTTAGCTAGCACACTCCCATAAGAGAATGTTTCAGCCTCTGTGAGTGTCCCTACCCCATACTTGCTTTTGTTTTAAACTTATTTATTTTTTATAAATTAGTTTATTCACTTTGTATCCCACTGAAGCCCCCTCCCTCATGCCCTTCCAATCCCTAGCCTATCAGGTATCATCAGGACTGGTGGCATTGTCTTCTGTGGCCTGCTAAGGCTGTTCCCCCATTATGAAGAGGTGATCAAAGAGTTAGCCACTGAGTTCATGTCAGAGACAGTCCCTGTTCCCATTACTTGGAAATTCACTTGGAGACTGAGCTGCCGTAGGCTACACCTGTGCAGAGGTTATAGGGGTTCAAGGTTATCTCCATGCATAGTCCTTGTTTGGAGATCAGTCTCAGAAAAGATCCCTGTGCCCAGATTTTTTGGAATCTTTTCTTAAACTCTGGGCTTTAGCAATTGGCCTTCTCTAAGACTATAGGCACATCATTGCCCCAAACTGTTGATGGGAAAATTTTAAGGACGATGACAGTTGGAAAATGGAAAGACTTTACAGAATTAGAGTTCTCTGAGAAGCCCTGTCAGAGGCCAGTGAATGATTTGATTTTTCTGTTTTGGTTTGGTTTTGGTTTTTCGAGACATGGTTTCTCTATGTAGCCTTGGCTATCCTGGAACTCACTCTATAGACCAGGACCACATTGATCTGCTTGCCTCTACCTCCCAAGTACTGGGATTAAAGGTGTGTGCCACCAATGCCCAGCTTGCTGTTTTTGCTTGTTTTCTTTAAAAGTTTCTTTAAAACATTTAAAGATTAAAAAAAAAACCCTTGAGACTACAGCAGAAAAACTCAAAAGAGTATTAAAAGTAGTCTCAAAAGCTGCGTTGTATATGGAGGATCAGTAATCTTTGTATTAAATTCCTGTGGATAAACACTGCACTTTCAAAGGATGAGATCACTTGAACTAAAGCAAAAATAAATTGTAAGCTTTTAAACATATATATATATATATATATATATATATATATTCCTACATATATTGTCCTATATATATATATATATATATATATATATATATATATATATATGTTACACTACACAAACACACACACATATGTTCTCCTGCAATATACACTGTCCTAGTTGGGGTTACTACTGCTGTGATAAAATACCATGACCAATCAAGGACCATGTGTGGATGTGGACTGGAACCCCCACACGGATGGGGCCCATGATAACTTGGTGTAGGGCTGAAGACCCTATTCAGGGAAACAGGGACTGTTTCAGTCATGATCTTGATGGCTGACTCTTTGACCCTCCCCCATATAAGCCAGGGAGTGACAGACTGGCTAGATCCCAGGGGAGGACTTTGCAGCC
>CM053765.1:62089985-62211254 GCA_028658305.1 Pachyuromys duprasi
CTCTCTCCACAACCTCTCCAGCATGCGTTGTCACTAGAGTTTTTGATCTTAGCCATTCTGGTGGGTGTAAGGTGAAATCTCAGAGTCGTTTTGATTTGCATCTCCCTGATTCAGCCTGCTTTCTTATAGAACCTAGAACCACCAGCACAGGCATGACTACCCATAATGGGCCAGGGCCTCACTTATAAATCACTAATTAAGAAAATGCTCCCCAGGCTTGCCTACAGGATGATGTCATGGAGGCATTTTCTTGAGGTTCCTTCCCCTCAGATGACTTCAGCTTGTGTCAAGTTAAGATAAAGATATACACAGATATGTGTGTATATGAATAGATATAACTGTAAATCATGCTTTCAGTTGCTTTAGCTATTGGCAGAGGACATGCAGGAAAAGCTACAGCACGCAGGTGAGCCTCCTGGAGGTGATCATCATCATTTTGCATTGCTGCAATGGGTATGCCCTGGAGAGGCACAGACCCCAGGGAATTTGTCTCCAGATTGCTTCTTGCTGCTGATATTCCTTCCCATGCTTGTGATTGCTGTATTCCTCATATACCTAACATGATATGGCTGGAACTGAGGAAATTGTCACTGCCTATGTTCTGGTATGATTGCTTCCTAGGTATTAGCCTACTCTGTTGGGACAAAATTTCCTGCAGATCGATACGAACATATACTTTCATGAAATAATGCTGTTTAGATGAACTGATGATTTCATAATTCCTGGTAATGATTTTATGGAATTTGTGACTTGATTCAAGTAATTTTAAGACCCCTTGCAGAATAGCAAAGGCTTCAAAAAGGAATTCTGTGAGCCTTCATGTGTCAGAGCACAGAAATTGCAGTAGAAAGAACAGGCTTGGGACAAATTTACGATCAAGGGAAACATTCACTGTAAGTTAGGTCCAGAGATGAGATCCTGGGCCTTGGTATGCACCATGATAAGGAAAGTCATAAACCCTAGGGTATGAATGATTCTATTATGGGTATAAAAACAAAGAATAGATAATTAGCTAAATTAGCTATACCAGATTTCAAAATTAAGATAGAGGACCTGTTTCTTGGTTTAAAAAAAGCAAAACAAAACAAAAAAACTGTTAACCTTAAACTTTGTTAGCCTATGACATGAAAAGTTATTGCTTTGAATTTACAGTGAACTTGTGAAATGAAGATATAGATAAGGAATGTTTAGGTAAATACGAATTTTAATGGAAAAACATGTAATCAATAATCCTGCTGAGCCAGGCATGGTGACTCATGTCTGTAATCCCAGCACTCAGGGAGGCAGGGGCAGACAGATCTCTGTGAGTTTGAGGCCAGCATGGTATACAAAATGAGTCCAGGACATCCAAGACTACACAGGGAAAATCTGTCTCAGAAAACAACAACAAAAAAGCAAAACAAAGAAAAATGCTCACATGGCAACACTGCCCAGGAACCTCTTGCACCATGAGCCTGGCCCCCACAGCCTCCTGCATTCCACTTCCCATGCTTATGCCCATCTACACCACTCTGAAACCACACTCCAGGTGCTGGCTATTGTCTCCTGCAACGAGCCCATCTACAGTGCCCACCGATTTTGCCTGTTCAGCTTCCTGCAGCAGGTAGGGGATCCAGCTTCCCCTGCTTCCACCTATGCCACTCAGATTATTCCTGTACCAGCCCTAGAAAAGAAAGCAGGCCTCTCAGACCCACTACTAAGTTCTTTCCTAAGCAGTGTAAATACCTCCACTGAACAGGGGTGGAAGGGCGGAGAAACAACAAACTAACAAAAACAAAAACCAAGATGACATGGATCCCCCACAACCAAATAAACTAATAATGGAACCCTAATGAAAGAAGACCTTCCAAAGAATTCAGAACAATTATTATAATAATGTTCTAATAACTCATACAAGACATGAGTATACTCTGAGAGCAAAAACAATGAGACGAATGAAGAAGGCAATCCAAGATGTGAAAACGGAATTTAACAGAGACAGAATTGCTGGGGAAAAGCCAAAATGAAATAATGCTCGCAATGCAAAACTCAATACAACAAATATAAATCTCAGTGGAAAAACTTACCAATGGAATGGGCCATGGGAAAACAGAAACTCTGGACTTGGAAGACATGGTAGAAGAACTGGAAGGCCAATTAAGAAATTTTGAAATAAATATGAAGAGAATGTAGGAGACCAGAAAAGGATTTAACCTGTGGATTATGGGAATAAAAGGACACTATCACACTGAAGGCATATACTATATTTTCAATAAAATCACAGGGGTACTAGGCATCATAGCACATAACTTTTAACACCAGCATTCAGGAGGCAGAGGCAGATGGATGTTTATGAGAACAAAGCCAGCCTGGTCTACACTGTGAATTTCCAGTTAATGCTACATCATGAGACCTGGCCTCAAAAACAACACAAAACAAGTCATAGAAGAAAGTTTCCCAAACCTAAAAAAAAGAAATACCCATTCAAGTACAAGAGTCCTACAGAACTCCAAATGGACAGGGCCAGAAAAGAAACTCCCCACAATATATTATAGTTAATACATTAAAAAACACAATTAAAGGGATCAAAATCTGTAATACACTTACAAAGGAAGGCCCATTAATAGAATACCTTATTATTCAACAGAAACTTCTGGCTTTGCGATGTACTTCAGGTTCTGAAAATTGTCACTCCAGACATTATACCCAACCAAACGATCTACTATAAGGAGAAATAAAATCTTTCCATGATAAAAACAGGTTGAATGAATTTATGACCACTAAGCCAGCTCTACAGAGATTATTAGAATATCCCAGTTTAAAGAAAAAGATAAACACACCAGGAGGTCACAGGCAATAAACAACTCCAAAACAGTTACTCAAGAGAAGTCTAAGAAAAAACATAAAAAACAATATGAAAGTAGTTAATATATACCTCTCAATGGTAACTTAATATTAATGGTCTCAACCCCAATAAATAAATACAGATTATTAGAAAACAGATTAATAGGTTAGAAAACAGGATCTATCTTTTTGGTGCTTCCAAGAAATAAACGTCATCATCAATGATAAACACCAGAGTACAATAAAATAGAAAATTATATTCCAAGAAAATGTAACTAATAAATAGGCACAGCAATTTTAATAGCTAACTAAAGAAACTTCAAACTAAAACTAACCAGAAGAAATAAGGACCGTCATTTAATGTTCAATAAAAGAACAATACACAAAGAAGATACTCCAATTCTAAACATAAGCATCCTAAACACAGATGCACTCAATTTCATAAAAGAAATACTGCTAGATCTAAAACCACATATTAACTTCATCACAGTGATATGACACTGTGGATAAGTTCAATACCTCACTCTCACCAGTAAACAGGTCATCCTGACAAAAACTAAGCAGAAAAACATTGGAGTTAAACAGTATTATGAGTCAGACAGACACAATAGATATCTACAAAACATCCCACTCAATCTCTAAGTAGTATACATCCTTCTTAAAAGCCCTTGAAACTATGTGAAAATTGATCCCATATTAGGACACAAAACAAGTTTAAACAATATATGCATATGCACCATGTGTGTGCTTGTTCTGCATGGAGGTCAGCCACTATGTGGGTGCTGGAAGCTAAAACGTGTAACAGTTAAAGTGTGTAACATCCTGTATTCTATCTGACTATATAATGGATGGTTATCAATAGCAAGAGAAACTATAGAAAGAATACAAACCTGTGGAGACTAAACAACACACTCTGAATCATGACTGGATGAATATCTGAATAATATTGAGTGAGGAATCCTTATATATATTTATATGTATGTATTTACTTGTATACTTTCTTTACTTACAGCATGCAAAGGTTCTAAAGAAGCTTTGAAAACACCAGGTAATTAGTAAACTATGTATGGCAGCATACCTCATCATCACAGTCTTAAAGAGGCAGATGCAGGATATTGCAGGTTCAAAGGCAGCCTGGGCTGTGTAAGGAGACCATGTCTCAAAAATAAATCAACCAAATTTAAAAACAGTTAAGTTAAAAGACAATAAATAAATAAATAAATAAATAAATAAATAAATAAATAAATAAACTGCTTATAGGAAGACAACAAAGTGAAACACATAAAACATCAAAGTTTATTCTAAGGCTATTGTTTCATTGCTGTTGTTTTGGGTTTTGGTTTTGGTTTTTTGAGACAGGGTTTCCCTGTGTGTCCTTGGCTGTTCTGAACTTGCTTTGTAGACCAGGCTGGCCTCCCACTCACAGCATTACACCTGTCTCTGCCCACCCACCCACCCCCCGCCCCCAGTGCTGGAATTACAAGCGTGTACCACCATGTCAGCTTACTATTGCTATTTCTTGTATTTGTTCCTTTTGTGTTTGTTAGACAGTACCTGACTATGTAGTTGAAGGAGGACTCAAGCTTGCAAGTCTTCTACCTCACCCTCCTGAGTACTGGAATAATAGACCCGTGCCTCTATGTATTACTTTTAGACTAGATGATTTCATGTATGAGTGACTTGCCTGCACCTAGGTATATACATCACATGAGTGCTGGGCACCTACAGGTCAAAGGAGAAACTGGGGTTACAGGTGCTTTTTTGCCATCATGTGGGTGCTGGAAACAACCTCTATAAGAATAAGTGCTATGAAGATATAATGTAATTTTGTAATGTCTAAGTAAAAATTAACAAATATGCAAGTATGCTGTGACCAGAGAAATCTTCCTAAGTGCAACTGGAAAAAGTAGTAAAGAGAAAATAAAGACAAATAAAGGAGGAAGTAACAAGTACTTTTAACTGCAGAACCTTCTCTCAGGCTGCCCTAAAACAGTTTTTTTAAATATTACATTATATACATTTATGTGAGCGCATGTGGAGATCAGAGGACAACTTGCAGGAGTTGGTTCTCTCCTTCTACCATGTCAATCTGGAAATCAAACTCAGGGTGTCAGGCTTGGTGACAAGTGCCTTTACCCTTGACCCATCTCTCCAGGTCCCTAAAACAATTTTTATAACCAAAAACTTCACAAGAATGCATCATATTTTTAATTAATTAACTCTTCTGCTAACTAACAGTACCTTCCAGGTATTTGCTCAGGGTATAATAGGGCAGTGCTCAGCCAGTGAGAATTAAGCAGAAAGCATGCAAGTCCCTGCCTTCCCAAATTAGAAAGAAAGAAAAAAAAAACAATCTGTGAAACAAATATTTTGGATAGTGCTCAATTCTTTGAAGAAAAATCAAGGCAAGGAATTAGAAAGTGATGCAGCAGAAAAGCATGGAAAGAGGTGATCTAGTGTCAAAGGGGAGGAAACATCAGCACAGAAAGCCTAAATGAAAAGAACACAAAAGTCATGGAGAGAGCTAAGAGTGTACATATCACATTCCAAAAATTAAATAGACATCCTTCTCAAAAAACATAAAGGTGGTATATATTTTACTTTATAACTGAGACTCTTTATGAGGCTTTAAAAAACATATGGCATGAACTCAGAGCAGATAAGAATTTACCTTTTTATCCAGATCCCCTGAAGAATAATCTTCTTCTATAGGGTGCCTGAAGCACAGGTTATGCTGGTGCCACCACATCCACTGAGAACCCACCACAGTCAGCAGTTAATCTGAAGAAACAGGCTAAGGTGATGCAGTCGGTAGCCTCACTTGGGTTTGGAACTTTAAAAAAGTTCTAATAATGACACTTACACTGGGGAGACCTCACAGTGTTGCAGCACAGCACGCGACCAGCACCTAGTAGACCAGCTCCAGCCCGTAGCTAGGTTCCCTTACCACGGGGTTTGTGATGTCACAATACAGCCAAGAACATCACAGACATGAGCCTACATTCAGGACAGCTAATAAAGGATTAAAGAGATGTGAATTCACAATATAGCAGAGCACTGTCTCTGTCCACTCTGCGACCCAAGAGATCAAATCTCAGTGTCACCTAGATTAACCTCAAGGACCAGAATGAAAATTCCTTTCAGTGATCTAAGAAAGTTGTTCAAAACTACCTCCATTTCTATGTATCTTGTGGAAAAAAAAAAGTGTTTATCTCAAATATTTTGAAGCTGAATACACAAAAACAGAACATTATAAATTGAACACTTGAGGTCAGGTAGTAGTGGCACACATCTTTAATCCCAGCACTTGAGAGACAGAGGTATGTGGATCTCTGTGAGTTCAAGCCCAGCCTGGTCTCCTGAATGAGTTCTAGGACAGTGAAGGGTATACAAAGAAATCCTGCCTTGAAAAGCAAACAAATAAATTGAACACTTGAATAAAGATGCAAAATACATCATTCCAATGTGTTTTTTAATAAGCACTCATTTAATTAAAATAATGAAAGCAAAAACAAAATGAAAATAAAGAATTATTTCTCATTTGGTCTTTCTCTTTTTGAATTTTTGGTGGTACTAGAGATTGAACATTTTAGGCAAACCCTCTCCCAAGTGGTAGGGATGGAGCCCAGGGTTGCCCACTTGCTAGAAAGCTATTGCGTTACATATCTCTAGCTCCCTTTTAATGTAATTTTAAACATGGTATCTGGGATTAAAGCATGCATCATCATAACTAGTAGGGTTTTTTTGGTTGTTTTTTGGTTTTGTTTTTTTCCTTTGCAGGGAGGAAGTGGGATATCACTCTATCCAAGACTGGATTAGAACTAGAAATGTGGACAGATTTTGATCCCATGGAAATCTTCCTACCTCTGTGCCCCAAGTAGATTTCAGGCCTGTATCACTTCACCCAACTTACAGCAACTGTTTACAGGAACATCTAGGAAGCAGTCAAATTGCAATCTGAAACATTCGATTTCATTATATCCTACCAATCACTTGACATTATTCTAAAGTATTACAAAAACAACTTCAAAACAGAGCCTTCCAGGGCCTGGAGTGATAGCTCAGAGGTTAAGAGCACTGGCTGCTCTTCCAGAGGTCCTGAGTTCAATTCCCAGCAAACACACAGTGGCTAATGACCACTTATAATGAGATCTGGTGCCCTATTCTGGCCTGCAGACAGAACACTGTATACATAATAAATCTAAAACAAACAAACAAACAATCAATAGCATGTACTCCTCTTCCAGAAGACCCAGGTTTATTTCCCAGAATGCCTATGGTGGCTAACAACCATCTTTAACTCTAGTTCCACTGTATCCAACACCTCTTTTGGTATCCATAGGCACTATATAAATATGGTGCACAGACATTACAAGCAGGCAAAACACTTATACACATTCACAGGAGTAAAGGTTATTGTAAGTGTCCTTCCTTCCCTTCTATGCGCCTGCTGGTTGCTGTCAAAAACAGCAAGTTTGTAAAGCCTTGAAAAGTGTGCTGAGCTAGTCGTGGTGGCACACGCCTTTAATCTCAGCACTCAGGAGGCAGAGGCAGGCAGAGTTGAAGGCCAGCCTGGGACACAGAGTGAGTTCCAGGACAGTCAGGGCTACACAGAGAAACCTTGTCTCAAAAAACAAATAAACAAAGCAAAAACAGTAACAACAAAACATAACAAAGAAATACAATAGAATACTATATACTGCCTTAAAAATAATTTTATCAAAAACTACATGAATGAACCTAGAGGAAATCATGATAAACTATCTTGCTGGCCCAGTTTTTGTTTCCTGAGGAGAGACTCATGTGTCCCAGGCTGACTTTGAAGCCACTATGTAACAAAGCCTGGTCTTGGGAGTCCTAATCCTCCTTCCTCCAACTCCCAAGTACTAGAAATTACAGGCACTACTCACAGCTAACCTGTACTTTAACCTTTGGCAGAGACGAAAATGGTGCCACACGTAACTGAAAAGTTATAAAGCAGAGAAACAAAACTGTAGCCTTTGCCTTGTGGGTTCCTGCCCTCCATTTATCTGTACAAAAGCCTTCAGGCAAAGACCAAGGTCAATAGTTTTCAGATTTTTAAAAATATGATCTTCAGGGTACCTAGAAATTCCAGAATCTTTAGCAGAAGCTCTGGAAAGGCCAGGGGTGCCACAGCTACTAACACAAAAGATCATACACAAAAGATCAAACCCACTTAGTATTTTGGTCACAATTTTTAATCCCACACAGTTTAATGATAATTTGGTCATTACAATATACAAGAAAATAAATACTCGTCTTTAAAAAGCTGAACTTAAGTCTAAATTACCACAGAATTTACCATCCTTACTTTTGAATAAGGGAAGTCACCAGCAAGTTTATTGTGCTATCAGGAACCACTGAGAACATATAGCACAGGACTTTGAACACATATCACAAGACTTAAATATGTTTCAGCGTGACTTTTTAATTCACCTATATAATATTGTATAATGACAGCAAATATTCATACGTGAACAGCTTTAAACACTACAAGAACCTAAATAATTAATCCTGCTCATAAAATTTCAGCTAAGAATAGCGTAATTCTTCAAACTGTTACCATCCACGGAAAGTACGGAGGATAGTCATTAGTTAACTAAAATAACTGAGGAATTACCTCATACTACTCTTTTCATTTCTTCACATTACTAGGATATGAAAGATAAAAACTAAAGTTTATTTTATCTTTTGAGACAAGGTCTTGCTACACAGTTTAGGCTGGTCTGGAAGTTTTGATCCTCTGTTTCAGTCTCCCAAGTAATGCTAGGGGCTAGAATTAGAGATACGTGCCCCAACACCAGGATCCATGGCTTTCTTTTTGTAGAATCCATTGTGATACTTTATTTACATGTATGCTTTATAGCTGCAAAAAGATAAATCCCAGGAGCTCACACACACAGGTATTTTTGTCTTACTTTTTCTACCAGCTAAGGCTTATGAAACCATATTAACTGGATGAGAGTGGTTTGTTCTGCCATTTTCCCAGCTCTCTGTGTGGTACATCAAGTCTGGGCTAATCATCCCATGCTTGTTCAACCTGCTTGGAAGAGCCACAATGATCAGCTCTATCATCACTGGTGATTCCAAACTTCCCAGTGTAGCCACGCTTCCTCATCACATTTATAAACCAGTCAATGACTTTAGGGCACAGTCTAGTATGGATGCTCCTGAGAACAGCTAGGACATTTACATGCACCATAATGATAGAACAGAAAGATGATGCAAAGGGCTCAATATTTTATTTGTGATCAAATAATTCAAATACAGAAAATAAGAAAACAACAAAATTTGTAAGCTTGGTATGTGGAGTTTTAACATATCCAGTATTTGATATTTACTATTCTAAAAGAACCATCACAAACCATAGCGTTTTCCAGTTCCTTGATCCAGCCATCTCCCAAGTCTCTATCCTTTTTTCTATGTTCATGATAGATATAGATTCTATCTTGAGGAATCTATAATTTCAGTTTCCCTCTCCTTTCTACTTATCTATTCTCTAAACCTACTAAAACCCATTTTGCGAGCCCACTGATATGGCTCTGTGAAAAACAGTGCCTGCTGCCAATCAAGATAATTGATCTTTGATTCCCAAAAAGAGAAGGCTGACTCCTTCAAGTTGTTCTCTAACCTCCACATGAGTGATATGGCACCAACATGGACATGGACACAAACACACTCATAAACACACGTAAAATAAACAGATAAATAAGTAATGAAATTAATGATAATATAAAATAGTTTCTACCCATAGAATTAAATTCCCAAACTGCATAAAATCACTTTTGAGGGCTAGAGAAATGGCTTAGAGGTTAAGAGCACTGGCCGTTCAGGAGGTTGTCTCCTGTACCAATGAGTTCAAGGCTCTTCCCCACTTTTTCTTCTAACAGGTTTAGTGTATCTGGTTTTATATTGAGGTCTTTGATCCACTTGGACTTTAGTATTGTGCAGGGTGAAAAGTATGGATCTATTTGCATTTTTCTACATGTAGACATCCAGCTAGACCAGCACCATTTATTAAAGATGCTATCTTTTTTCCATTGTAGACCCTATCCAGCAGGGTATCAAAGTAGAAGCTGAGACTCATAGACAACTTTTGGGCGGAGTACAGAGTATCTTATGAAAGAAAGGATAGAAAGACCTGGAGGGGACAAGAGCTACATAAGGAGGAAACAAACAAACAAAACTGGGCACAGAGATCTTTTCTGAGACTGATATTCCAACCAAGGACCATTCATAGAGATAACCTAGAACCCCTGACAGCAGCTTAGTGCCCAAGTAATGGGAACAGGGACTGTCTCTGATATGAACTCAGTGGCCTGCTCTTTGATCTCCTCCTCCTGAGGAGGGAGCAGCCTCACCAGGCCACAGAAAAAGACAGTCCTGATGAGACTTGATAGGCTAGTATCAGATGGAAGGGGAAGAGGACCTCCCCTACCAGTAGACTGGGGAAGGGACATGGATGAAGGAGAGGGAGGGAGGGTGAGACTGGGCAGGAACAAGGGAGGGGCCTACAGTTGAGATACAAAGTGAATAAACTGTAATTAATAAAAAATAATTAAATAAAGTAAAAAAAAAAAAAAGGGCACTGGCTATTTTTCCCAAGGTCCTGGGTTCAATTCCCAGCAACTACATGGTGGCTCACAACCATCTACAGTGAGATCTTGTGCCCTCTTCTGTCATGCAGGCATACAATGCAGGAAGAACACTATAAATAGTAAATAAATAAATAAATAAATAAATAAATCCTTATTAAAATTAATAAATAAATCACTATTAAAGCATCTTAGTGACAACCTGTTTAGTAGTTTGTAACAGGCTTACAAAGCTGGAGTTTACCAGCTGGAAGGTCCTTTAGAAACTTTACATATCAACTTAAAATAAAGGGACAAAAAAAAAAAAAAGAATAGAAAAAGAGAGAGAAAGAGGGAGGGGGACCTAATATGCTGACCATGCTGAGCCACGTATCTCTGGGGAAATTACATGAGCAGAAGTTAATGAGTCAATACCTAAAGAGAAGAAAGTAGAGGCAAAAGGAAGGTTTGCTTTCAACTGTGACTTCAGCAAGAGATGGCAGAATTTGAGGACAGAAATTATAGTTTACAAACAAAATAAAACAGAAACCTCCCCAAGTGAAAAAATATGCCGTTCAGGGCTGGAAAGATGGCTCAGTGGTTAAGAGTGCTGTCTGCTCTTCCAAAGGACTCCGGTTCAATTCCCAGCACCCACATGGCAGCTCACAACTGTCTGTAATGCCAATTCCAAGAGATCTGACACCTTCACACTAATGAACATAAAAGAAAATTAAATAAATTTTAAAAGTATGTTTTTCATTCCATTCTCAAAAACAAAGGATATGCACAAAAATTTCAAAATGATAATATATCTGGGCTTTAAGATTGGCCAATTTTATGTTATTCTCTTTTCATTCGCTAATTTCCTGCATACTTATGTACTTATCACTTATTTGTATGTATTTGTGGGAGTAATCCAGTGCCACAGCACAGATGTGGAAGGGGACTTAGAGGACAACTTTGGGGAATTGTTTTTTCCTTCTATCACGTGGGCTGGACAGTGCTCCAAAATTAAAGTGTTTGCTGCCAGTTTGATTCCCAGTACCCATATTGGGCAGCTCACAACCGCCTGTCAGGGGACCCAATAATTTCTTCTGGCCTCCATAGGTACTTGCAAACACATGTGCATGCTCATTCATACACACACAACTTTTTTTTAACTCTGAAAAACTGTAGTAGTTCTTGTGTTCTATATTACCTAGTTCCACCAGAATTCCAGTAAGGGCTTGCCTATTGGCTTCCAACCCCATCTCCACAGGGCTACTGGTATTCTAAACAAAGTGGGCATCTGAATAACATTTCAAGCACATTTAGAGTACAGGATATTTTAAAGTCTCAACTATCTACAATCTTGCACTTTCACCAGTTTTACTTCCCACACTATATAGTTGGCTCCCACAAAATCTTGCTTATCTATAGTCATCCATATGCTGACTTTGTGCTTTTGTACACATTCTTCCCTTTACCCAGAATATACTTCCCTCCCTCCCCATACTCACTTAAAAAACTCCTAACCCTTGAACCTACCTCAAATGAAAAATCACATATAAAGTGCCTAGTCAGCTGGCTACTCTCTCTGCTTTATGCCTTATGCTTATTGTATCATACACAGCATTTGACAGCATTGGAGGTGTACCAGAATTATTGAGATACCTATACACTCTCATTACTCACAGTGATTTAAAAGAAAATGCCCACATAGGCTCATTTGAAAACTTAATCCCCATTGGTAACACCATTTGGGTAGATTAAGGAGGTAGCCTTGTTGGAGGAAGTACATCACTGGAGGCAGGCTCTCAGCGTTTAAGGACCCCGGCTATTCACAGTTCACTTTCTCTCCTTTGTGCTTTGTTAAAAATGTGAACTCTTAACATCTTGCTCCAGCTAACATGCCTGCTGCTTGCTATCATTCCTCCACCCTGCCATCATGAACTCCTATCCTTCTGAAATCATAAGCCCAAAATAAACTTTCTTCCTTAAGTTGCCTTGGTCATAGTGTTTTATCATAGCCACAGAAAAGTAGCTAGAATACCACTCCAAAAGCTTTAAAGCTAGAAGCTACTAATCTGTACATCTAGAACTATGCCAAGATTCAGCAGGTGTTATTTTAAACATTCACTTTGTTAATTTTCTTAAGAATTTGCTAAACCAATAAATTCATAAATGTACTTGTTTTATTATGTATCTATATAGATATCTTGGGAGCTAATCAATAGACATTGATACTATCATTCTCTGAATGAAACTAATTCCAAGTTTAAGACCTAAGTGAAGCTAGAAGTGGTAGTTGATGCTTGGAATCCAAACACTTGTGAGATTGAGGCAAAAACATTACCTTGAGTTTGAGGCTAACCTGCACTAACTACATTGTGAGTTGTAGGTCAGCTTGGGATACAAAATGAGATCCTCTCTATTTATCAGAGGAAACAATGCCTCTACTAGATATCATCACTAACAAAAGCCCTATGGTGGGTTGAATGAGAATGGCCTCCACAGACTCACATACTTGAGGATCTGGTTCCCAGTTTGGTGGACTGTTTAGGAAGGGCAGAACATGTCCATGAATATAGCTGTGCGAGGAAACTTCTGCGTGCTTGTGAGAAATCACCAAGTAAAGAAGACAAGAGTCTTGTAATAGCTGTTCCTCTGTAACATGGGCTCTTCTTGGAATGCGCTTTCTTCCCAGGTACAGTGAACAAAAGCGAGCTCCCTTCAGATTACTCACCACAGCGGTCTATTACTTTTGTGCCCTTTATGGGAAACATGTTTTTCCATGTGCAGCTTGTCCTTGTGGTTCCACACTTTACTCAGGTGACGCTTCTTAACTCTCAGAGTATAAATTACCTGATGCTCTGAATAAAGTGAGATATTCCATGAGACTTTACCTGATTTTTAGGCACTGCTCATGCAACAAACTAGAGCAGTAAACAGGTAGGATCAGGAAGTACGGTCTTGTTACAGGAGGCGTTCACTGAGGGTGAACTTTGAGGTTTGAAAAGCCCATACTCAGCCAGTCTCATTCTCCGTCTACTGCCTACAGATATAAAGCACTCAGCTACAGCTTCATCACCATGGCTGCCAGCCTACCCCGATGCTTTCTACCATGATGATCATGGATTAACCCTCTACAATTGAAAGCAAACTCCTAATTAAATACTTCCTATTATAAGTTTCCTTGGTCATGGTCTCTTTTCACAGCAATAGAACAATAACTAAGATAATCCCAGGACTAGGAATGGATTGACTCTTTGGAGTTGTTGACCAGTATGATCCAAAAGACCCTTACATATTATATATTACTACTGCCAATGCTGCTGGTTACCCTCCAAAACTTGACAGTAAGACTATTGTTAAAAATGCCACATACTAGAATCATAGAACATGGAGGCAGTAATCCTGTAGTGGCCTGAAAGCTTTACCCCTACTGGCCAGTTTCCATAATGCTACTAAGTGCTATTCATGCTACTAGAGAAAAATAATGATCAATCTTACCCACCTGTGAACCATGCAAGTTACAATAATGATTGGCCTGATAAGACATGTTCACTGTTACAATAGTAACATGAACATCACGTAAACAACCAATCATATACTGGTTAAATTTAAAACCTACTGGATAAGATGAAACCATACCCAGTACCTTTGTCAGGCCAAAAGCCTATGACTATACAAGTCATAGTACCTAGGGAAGAACCCACTACCATTCTGCTGCTACATGGACATTCTATCAAAGTGCCTCCTAATGACATATCATTATTCCCATAGATTAATGTAACTCTTAACTCTGATCTATATGCAATAGATAAAAATTAATAGCTGGACGTGGTAGCACGTGGTAGCAGAGGCAGGTGGATCTGAGTTCAGGGCCAGCCTGGTCTGCAAAGTGAGCCCAGCACAGCCAAGGCTACACAAAGAAACTCTGTCTCTCAAAAAAAACCAAAAAGAGAAAAAAAGAAAGGAAAGGAGGGAAGGAAGGAGGGAATGAACGAATGAACGAACAAAGGAATGAAGGAAGGAAGAAATTAACAGACTCACAACTGGTCAAGTTACAGAAGCTAAGAGACTGGCAAATAGCCAGGTGTGGTGATGCTCACTTTAATCTCCACATTTAGAAGCAAAGGCAAATGGATCTCTGAGGGTTCTAGGCCAGCCAGAGCTATACAGTGAGCTACAGTCTCAAAATATATATATATATATATATAAACAAACACACACAAAGTTGGAAAGGTGGGGAAAAGGGAAGGTGGAACTGGAGGCATTGGAAGAGAAGTAAATATGATCAAAATATGATGTATGAAATTCTCAAAAAAAAACTAATAAAAATGTCAATACCTCTGCTAGGTGCAGTGGCACATGCCTATAATCCCAGCACTCTGGGGGTCAGAGGGAGGAGGATCTCTGTGACTTCAAGGCCAACCTTCTACAAAGTGAGTCTAAGACATCCAGGACTACACAAGAGAAACCCTGTCTCAAAAAACAATAACAACAAAAAAATTTCAAAACCTCAGTGATAGGAAATTAAAGATCAAGCTAAATACATAATGGGAAAATAGAAATTTTCCACAAACTTTAATAACTATGATATTAGAAGTGTATATATTTGGAATTAGGAAACCAGTCAAGAAATAACTTAGAATTTACATACTACAAAGAAGTTTTTGTCTATCCTTCCCATTGTGCTGGGGCAAGTGGGGGTCAACAGATACTTGCAAACACATGCTACAATGCAAAATGCAAAAATGTTGTATCATCAAAATCAAATCAATTAATATAGGCTGTATTTAAGATAAATGAAAAAAATTTTCACACAAGTCTCACTTTGATGTATTTTAACTTTCATCAGTACCTGCCTATGACCTACCTGCGCTAGAGTAGGAACAGAAATTTGGCCAGTCTGCATATGAGCAGAGCTGTGCTCTGCCACAGAATGTGTTACACTTTGATCCTGCTGTGATTCAACTGTCTCCATGGTCATTTGCCTAAGAGACAAAAAGAAAAACACATTAAGGCAATAACTGAAGGACACAGAACACCAGCTACTGCTTTTACCTAGCTTTCTGATAATCACTTCTGGTAGCTGTCTATACTACTTTTTATTTTTTTGTAAAAAAAAAAATTGGTTCAGTAATTAATGTTAAGAGTTTTAATACTCTAACATTAATTTTCTACTCAGTAAATACAAAAGACGCTAAGGGTGTACTTTAATGGTTTTTATGGGTATTAGCTGTTTAGTGCCTGCTAAAGCCTGATGACTTGAGTTCAGTCCCTGCAACCATTGGGTACAGGTGAACAAACCCCACAGAAGCAAGTAGTCCTCTGACCTCCACAGACACAAACATATAGAAACACACACAGACACACAGACAAACACACACACATACTAAACAAACATAAATTTTTTAAGACTTAAAACAATCACATAATTGTCTTCTGTTTACTCTGGATGAGTAATAATATTACATGAAAAGTTCAGTATACTATAATTCTCAAGACATAATACACCTGCTTTTACTGTAGTATGATATGGAATATTTCTTTCCCCATTGCGTACACTGTGTTACAATTATGTGTCTGGATCTGTTGGCATTAAGGAGTTTCTGAAAACAAGTCTCCCAAAACATAGAATCAGAAAAAATTTAGCACTTTCATCCAGCTTACAAATTATTCTCATTCATTAATCCAATTTGCAGGGCTAGGATGGAGAGTCCAGGCTTGTATGCATTCCAGGAAATGCTATATTACTGCACTACATCCTCAGCCCCTTAATTATTAAAGAGGAAAAAATTCATTTTTCAAGAAATGACTTACTTTTGCTATGATTTTACTTCTGAACTCCCTTTATGTTAATGGGATGACAGTCCTACCACAAAGCCAAGGACAAGAAACTTTTTTTTTCTTTTTGGTTTTTCAAGACAGGGTTTCTCTGTGTGTCAAGCGCTGGCTGTCCAGGACTTGCTTTGTAGACCAGGCTGGCCTCAAACTCACAGAGATATGCCTGCCTCTGCCTCCCAAGTGCTGATTTTAAAGGTGTGCACTACCATGCCTGGCAAACAAGTAACTTCTTTTATTTTATTTTATTTATTTATTTATTTATTTATTTATTTATTTATTTACTATGTATGTACACCTATTTATTTATTTATTTATTTATTTATTTATTTATTTATTTATTTGCTATGTATGTACACCTACATGCCAGAAGAAGGCAACAGACCTCATTATACATGGTTGTGAGCCACCATGTGGCTGCTGGGTATTGAACTCAGGACCTTTGGAAGAACAGCCAGTGCTCTTAACCTCTTAACCTCTGGGCCATCTCTCCACCCCCAACAAGTAACTTCTTCAACTGTGTAAAGTATGATACATATGAAATGCTTTGAGAACACAGGAAGAAACGATGTCTGCAGAGGATGGGGCCGCAGCGCAGCATATTGAACGTAGCATATTTATGTAAGCAAGAAAAGAACAGGAAAAGAAAAAACATTTTAAATAAAAAATATCATGGACTGCTGATTCAGGTTAGCTTGTGGACTCAGGGTATCCAGGCACCATTGCACACAGATGCTGGACTTGAAGGAATTAAGCTTAGCCAGGCGGCTGGGTTAGAAGGACCTCAGTCCGGTGGTGAATGGGGGCGGGAGGCCCTATCTGAGAGAGTTTTCAGTGAAACAGCGCTTTATTGAAGGAGAAAGGGCTACATAAACCTTGGGAAAATGGGAAGGGATTTTCAGGGTGAGTGTACATGGTTGGCTGGGGCTGAAGTACTTCACTTGCATGGAGAGCTAGCTAGACATGTCCTTAGAAGGAAAAAGGAAGTTTTAACCTAGAACTTGGCCATCAATCTACATGACTAGTTTAAGGGTGGCAGAGTGGGGGGTCAGGTCACTAGACTATGTGCACTGGGGCACACAGGCCCAGAACAGGGAGGACACCATCCTTACTCCTGCTGGTCTCAAGAGGAGATTTTTGGGATTTGAACACATCTTGACCTCACTCTTCCTCCAGGTCTGTTCCCTGGGTGCCAAGGTTCACTTGCCCCACAATGGGTATGCAGAAAACAATTTTAAAAATTGTTTAAAAAAGAAAAAAGTGAGGATCAAAGAAGAGAAAAGAAAGCACAGTTCAAAAATTCTACCTGAAAAAAAATAATAAAACAGCATTATAGCTATAATTAAAGTGTTCAGTTAACTAGTAAACTTGTAGTTTGGAGTCTTTCCAATTTATAAAACCAAGTTAAACTGCTAAATGACTAAATTACCCTTAAACTATTTTTTCATCTGTTCTAAAAACATAAAACAAATGGAGAAGAAAAAAAAACACAATTCATTAATGTGTTTTTTCTTTTAAGATTAGGTCTCAAAACAGGCAGTGGTGGTGCATGACTTTAATCCTAGTACTCAGGAAGGCAGATGCAAGCATATCTCAGAGAGTTCAGACTAGCCTGGTCTACAAAGCAAGTCCAGGATAGCCAGAGCTACACAGAGAAACCCTGTCTTGAAAAACCAAAAAAATAAAAATAAAAAATAAAAAAATAATAAAGGATTATGTCTCAGGTAGCCCAGTCTGGTCTCAAACTTGTTATTAATCCAAGATGACCTCATTCTCCTGCCTGCACATTTGAAGGCCTGCACTACTGTGTCCAGCTTATGTGCTGCTGAAGCTACTTGGGGCTTTGTGCATGCTAAGAAAGCACTCTTATTAACTGAGCTACATCTCCAGGCCAAAGTGTGTTCCTATTTTCAAGTAGCTTTACCAAAAAAGGCAGAAAAAATTTATGTTCTCTTTAGAGATAAATCCAACTGATGAAACTGTGTTTTCTTGGGGTAACCAAAAGACAACTTGACGATTTCTGATTTGCAAAACACTGGGAAGAGTCTCTTTCCCTTTTCAAAGTATAATAGCAAGGGAGATACCTTAGACTCTGAGGTCCCTTCTAATTCTATAATTCCGCCAGCCATCTACATACAGAAAGGCATGTCTACTTTTGGCTGAAGATGTCACCAATACTCAGGAAAAGCCAAATGTGAACACCCATTTCATCTTCATCTCTTACCCTACTATGCAGAGCACATAGTAGAACCTGAAGGCCTTACCTGGATAGCTGAGTTATATGAGTACATGTTATCACAACATATATACATACACACATGCAGACCTATGTGCCCACAAGTGCCACGAATTTGCTTATCATTGGAACTTTTGGCTCAAAGCAAGACCTTCCAAAGAACAGGAAAACATATCCACCTACCTTACATTTGTCCTCATATACTTTTTCCTGCCACATTTGCTCATTATTATTACATGTATAATCAATGCTTTGCTCCTTCCCTGTTTTATTTATCCTGCAGTAAAATCACAATGTTGAATTAGAAAAGTCATAACATTTTATTTTTTAAAAGCTAAATCTCTCAAAGCTAAGCAAGGAAAAAATAATCTTTTTCTTACTATATAATATAGTCTTACTATATAATATAGCCCTGGAACTTGCTATGTAGACCTGGCTGGCTTATATCAAACTCACAAAGATCCAGCTAACTCTCCCTCCCACTGGTAAATAGTCTAGCTTTTTAGAACTAAAAACAAACAAACAAACAAACAAATAAAAACAAAAACAAACCAGGATTAAAGGCCTAAAGGACTCTGTATTATTCTTCAAACTTATCAGTTTATGGCAGATATGGTGACATGTATCTTTAATGCCAGCACTTGAGAAGCAAAGGTAGGCACAACTCTTGAGTTCCGGGCCACTGTGGTCTATATAGTTCCAGACCACTCAGGTTACATACTGAAACCACCTACAAAAACAAACAACACCCCCTCATATACAAAGACACCCACACCCACACCCAAACTTAGCAACTTATTATTCAATGTTCTTCTCTTCCTAGGGAGGATTTCTAAGACGTACAGTGGCTATTTCTCAGATTTGATCTACTGGAGGAAGAGCAGTGCTACCTAATCTATCACAGTACAGCACTTGCCACCCACTATTTACAAGGATCACTTCATAAACTTAATGATTTTGTCGTTTTCTCATTTTCTGGAGATTTATTATTATTTGCACATGTGTGTGTACGTGTGTGTGTGCACACTTGAGAGCACAGATGCCTGCAGAGGCCAGCTCCCCTTGATGCAGTGCTGGTACTCAAGCGTGGGTCCTCTGGAAGAGTTGTATGTGTTCTTAACTGCTGGAAGCCTCTCTCAAGACTAAATCTGTCATTTTTTTTTAAAAATTCCCCTCCATTGCAGCAAACTTTTCAGCTACTTTCCTTTACATTAAATTCAAAGTTGGGTTTTGTAGTGTTTTGGTTTTTGTTTGTTCGTTTGTTTTCACTCTTGAAGGGGGGTCTCACGAGCAGCCCTGGCCGGCCTTTACCTTAGAGGGAGCCTTCTTCCTCTGCCTCTGAGTGCTAGGACTAAAGGTGTGCACCAGTAAGCCCAGCTTGCCAAAGACTTTAACTCCAAATTACCAATTCATTTAAAAACTTTCTTTCAGTCCCTTTAAAAGGCTGGTAGCTACGTAATTAAAATATTTTTGGAGGCATGTGAAAAGGCTCATCTGGTAAAACTTTTATGTTCTACAGGCAATTCAACCAACCCTCCCTTAAGGGCCTTCAGGGTCCTGACAACATCCTACGTCAATACCTAGGTCCTATGACATCATCTGGGCCAGGTACATAGTGACTGGTCAGCCTCTCACCCCTCCTCTTGCTCTCTTGCTTTCTCTCCCCTCTCTCTATCGGGGCGCCCCCCCCAACATGTCTCTCTCTCTCTCCTCCCTTCTTCCCTCTCTCCTTCACCATCTCCATCTCCATCCAATAACCCTCACTGGATTTAAGATTGGTTGTGTGCATAGCATTTTTATCTAAATACTAACATTTGGTGCCGAAACCCAGGAGGGGCTCTTCTAGAAATGTTCAGACATGCTAGAACTCATGCTAGAACATTCACATGTCTGCCTGCCCACAACAAATCTTTCTCTTGCACCCTCATCTCCATCTCTTTTCTTGATCGCTTAACCTGCCACTGCCTCCGCCAGACTCATATGTCCTGCTTCTGGAGGTTGCTCAGAACTTTTTCTCGAAGAGTCCCTTATCTACTCCCGTCTTTCAGCTCTCTCCCGCTGGACTTCACTATTAGGTAAGCCAGGCCTCCAGACCCATCCACACAGCACGGAGGGTTTTTAAATGCCCTCAATCGGCTTTAAATTTTGCTACCGCCTCAGACCCCAGGAATTAGGGTTTTAAATTCCCCGCCTCCCTTTCGTGCTTTTAAGTGGAGCAGAGTTTTTTAATTGCGCCAACATCCGCTCAGCGGTGCCACCCACGGACAGTTTAGAACTGCTGTGGGGCAGGGACCGACCGCCAGGCCATCAGCAAGGCCCCTGGTCCTGCAATCAGTGGTGGGCGCACACCTCACATGGCAAGCCACCATGTTGATTTTAAAATTGAGAAGCCTTGCCCTGTGTTCGCCCCTCCCCCATTCCTGCAAAACTCCATGTCACGCATTTTAAACACTGGCTCTTAAAATATTTCTGACCTCTAAGCCCCTGCTTTCCAGCTTTTAAAAATCTTTTCTTCCTGACCTCTATACACTCTGCTCTTTATATATATATATATATATATATTATATATATATATATAATATATATATATATATTTTTTAATGCTGTAAATTCTTCTCTAACATTTATTCAATTTGCTCACTGGGTTCACATTTATAAGACTTCCTTAGACTTTATTTTGTCTCCTTTTAGACTAAAAGCAATAAGTCTCATTTTAAGTGGGTATGGATTTTTATATAAATTGAAAGTTATTTTTTACAACACGCTATATATGATTCAGCCCTGCTTCAAAATAATTTTATATGATCCTAAAATTTCAAAGTTATAAAGATCTATTCAAATTAAGCTAACTTAAATATACGTCTAACTGCCTATGTCTTTATCAATTCCTAAACTACATGCTGTTTCTCCTGCCATTAGCTGCCTGTGATCCAGATTCACCACTAGACTTTCCAGCCAATAGATTTGATATAATAAATTCAAATGTAATTTTAAAATTCTTCTATATTGTTCTACTATACTGTTTATTCTAAATCTCATAACTCGAGGGTTAGTAAATAAAAGTTTTTGCCTAAATACCTTTAAGCTATATGATACAGTTCTAAGGATACTCTAAATTAAGATCTATTACTATTAGAAGCATTTATTTGTTTAGGTTAAAACTTGGTCATTATGCTATATCTTCACTATGAAAAGGTTAAAATATGCTTAGTCTTATTTTCTAAATATGATAACATGATTAATCTATAGTATAGCCTTAAACTTTTATAAACTATGGACTATGTTTATGACTTTTAAGACGCCAACTTAACAGGGACAAGACCTAAAGTCCCAATATTTGATGGTTAATGAATTCAAGTTAACAAGTATCTCATAGATGATAAAGTCCTCTAACATGTTCAAAAATATATTTATAGTCCTACAAATGCAAACATAATCTCACTGCTTTCTTAACTGAACAGCTAAGGATGGTCCCTGAGTCCCCATATAGGATTTGGTAAAAATAACACAGGAGGCTTCCCCATAGGCTCAACCACAGCAAAAACTATGATCCAGACTTTTGCTGCTGCTCTGAGGCTGTCAGCATTCCTGCACAGAAATCAAGACGCCTGCAATGCCCCATCCCACCAGGGTATAGCCAAAAGTCAACTCTGCCAGGTGACTATTTCAAATGCAGCCAAAGGGGATGCTGGTCCCGCAGCTGCCTCAACAAGCCATGGCTACCTGCCAGCAGACTGCCTTCTAGAAGTCAAAATGCTCCCAAGCAGGCTTGTTCTCTGTGCCCAGCCATGGAGGCTCAACCAGCACAAGAGCCACAGACACTTCCAGCCTTTGAGCTCCTTGGGCTGGCAGAGGACAAATGAATCCTAGATTCAGTGACCTCTATCAGCCTTGCCAAGCCCAGATGACATTGCAGGTCTGTTTTGGCCTCACACTCCAGTTCCACGGACATTTACCAACTTCTGTATTGGGAAACTTCAGATACCTTCTAAGTTCTCTTCATATGCAGGAGACCAGGCCTTAAGCCTCGGTCCTAGAGTGCTACTGTCAGGTCTAGACATAATATGCCTTGCTGCCAGGCTCAAGAGACAGGCCTCAGATATAACCTTTTACCATCCCTTTAGCTAAAGGAACATAGACGTTCATAGCAGTCTCACATATCTCAATGTAAATAACTAGATACAAAGGCCTAAGGTTGGCAAACACAAGTTATAAATGTTTGAGGGTCTAAGAAAGTGTTTTAGGGTTGGTAAATGCAAACTTAAGGCCAAGTGAGCTTTTGCCCTTTCTACTTCACGAAAGGCTTCTGCTTTTCCAGAGCTCACTTTAGAATGTTTATGCTGTTAGCACAAAGGTGTATATCTACTGCCTTTTCTACAATGTATATTTCAATGCACATTACAATGGTGATGTTAATTTGTCTAAAGTTTTACCTCCTTTGTAAATTTAAAAGGGATTCTTGTAAGCTGCAGAAAATCCACCCAAATCTACCTCTCAGGTCAATTGGGCTTCAGATAAGTACTGTACCTATTGTCTATCTCAAAAGATGAGATTCCTCCCCACTTTCCCTGGTTTGGGGACTCCTCTTTCCTGGCTACCCAATCATTGCATTCATACATCCAACACTGGCAGATGAGTTCCCTTCCATGGTTGTTGTAAACATTTCCCTTTGTCTGAGAGACTGACCCATACATACCTCTCTGTCTCACTGGGGAATGGAGGTACCCTCCCTTCTCGCTGACTCTCACACTGATGCCTTCCCTTGGGTGAATAATCTTGTTCTTTTTACTGACAAGGTCTAGCTCTTTCTTTCCTCTCGCACGTCAGATGTGCCCCTAGAAAATTCTAGTACTAGGAGAGTTGTGTCTCCCAGGAGTCTTCTCTGTGGCCTTTGTCACTGCTTGTGATGACCTGCTTTGCCACTTTGTACCCCCGTACCTCTGGTTCTCCTGCCCTTTGTGGGGACGCCCCAAAGACTAGCAGAACTGACTTTTCTCTCTTCACCCATGGAAATCATGTCTTCCACCACACCCCCCCCCCAGGCTCTCCTCTAAGATACCTTCTAAAAATTTTAGATTCGTACACCCAGCACCTGCTTTAAGGGCCTCTAGGTTTACATGCCTCTGCAACGAAACTTGGCCTCAATTTCCTTAGATGATAGATCCAAAGCAAAATCTGCTTAATTATTGTCAGTGATCGAGTAAATGGAGGTTCCTCTGTTCAAGTCTCTTCTTCATCTGTTCGCTCTCCCAAAGTTTCAAACGTACACCTAAAGAAGTTTTCTCTGTGGCTTACTTAACTTTGTCTTCTACCTATATATATGTTCCAGTATGCTGCCAGATCCAGGTGTTGCTACATCCATGACAGGGCCAAAGCAGCTACCACAAGTATTCCAGTCTGACCTCACAGATTGTGTCAGGACAGACCTGCACTTTCACTCCCAGACACAGGTGTTCTCACAGACCCTGGACAGCATCTTCAACAGCCTACTTCCTGGGCTTGGCCAACATTTCAGCCTTTTGACCTCCCTATTGCCACCCCAGTGTCAGCAGGAAGTAGCTAAACATGATTGAATTCTTCACCCGTGATCCACTTATTCTCCACAAAAGGCTGGAATGATGTGCTTCAGGCACAGGCTCCAGGTTCTCCCCATATTTCTCAGTCCCTAACTGCTGCTGGGGATGGCTGGCAACTCCACCCTCTACCCTGAACTTTTCAAGGCAGGGACTTCCTCACGGTGTATTCTGGACATTTTGGAGATCTTACTTTCTCTCTTTCTCTCTCTCTCTCTTTTTCTCTTTCTCTTGCTCCCTTTCTCTCTCTCTCTCTCCAAGAGCTGCTTCCAATGAACCTACATTTATATATTTTAACTTGCCTTACTTGAGAAGTAGCCCAAGCTCCTCATGTTTTAATTTAAACAAACAGGGAGGAATGTTATGTTGTACAGACAATTCAACTCATCCTACGTTAGTACCTGCATCCTATGACGAAATCTGCGCCAGGTACGTTGTGTCCTATCGGCCACTCCCCTCTCCTCTTGCTCTCTTGCTCTTCCCTTCAATTGTTTTTTTCTCCCCTCCCCTCTCTCTGTCAGAGCACCTACCATGTCTCTCCACCCCCATCTCCATCCAACAAACCTCACTGGATTTAAGATTGGTTGTGTATATGGCATTTTTATCTAAATACTAATAAAAACTACTTGCTAGCAAGCCTGATGGCCTAAGTTCAATCCCTGGAACCCATGTAAAGATAGAAGAGAACAGACTCACACTGACCTCTATACATACCCTGTCTCAGGTGTCCACAGATGTAAACATGCATATACACATGTGCGCGCGCACACATACACACACGTACACACAAAATAAATGTAAAAACAAAAATCAGGGGCTGGAGAAATGGCACAATGCTTAAGAGCTCTTGTACTCTACCAAAGACCAGAGTTTGGTTTGAGTGGCTCAAAAGTATCTGTTACTCTATTTCCAAGGGATCTAATGCTCTCCCTAGTCTCCATCATCAGCTGCACACATATGTTACACTCATAAAAAGACACATAAATAAAACTAATATTTTTTGAGACAAAGTTTCACTCTACAACTGTAGCTGGCCTGAAACTCAGTATTAACCAAACTGACCTGCCACTCACAGAAATCTGCCTGTCTCTGCCACCCAAGTAATAAAATTAAAGGCGTACACTCAGTATGATAGGTCTTTTTTTCTCATTTTTAACCATTTTTTACTTCTAAACATTTGACACTGAAAATGAGATAAAACTGGTGAAGAAAATGACCAAAATGTAGATTTCATCTCAGAGGTGGAAAGAATGCCAGGAATTTGGGGCTTAGCCATGGACACACTGCTACCAGAACTCCCTTCTAAGTGGGCCTCTTTAAAACTGCAGACAAAGGCAGCTTTAACACACTTTGGCACACACCTGTAATCCCTGAATTCATGAGGTTGAAGCAGGAGTTCAAGGCCAGCATGAGCTACAAGAGAATCTGCTTAAAGCATCAGTTAAGAAAACTTGTTCAAACCAGCTTGGTGGTTGCATGCCTGTAATCTGGGAAGCAGAGGCAGGTGGGATCACTGTGAGTTTGAGGCCAGCCTGGTCTACAAAACAAGTCCAAGCTACTGTGTAGCCTCACAGAGCAACCCTGTTTTGAAAAAGTTAAGAAAGAAAGATAAAAAGAATGAAAACATGCTCTCCCAAAGGACCCAGGTTTGGTTTCCAGCATCTAGACAGCGGCTAACTGAAATTCCCGTTACAGAGGAGTCAATTCTCCCTTCTGGACTCCCCCAAGCACTGCATGCACAGGCAAAACATCTACACTAATCTTAAAAAAGTCAAGAACTGACAAGATAGCTCAACTGATAAGGTATTAGCTATATAAAAGCCCAGTGGTCTGATTACAACCCCTAGAACCCATGTAAGGGAGAAGGAGAGAGAACCAACTCTACAAAGTTGTCCTCTAATCTACAAACACATCATGGCATATAAGATTCACAGCTCGCGCATGCTTGCACTAACAACAATAATAATTTTAATTAAAAAGATAGGGTGCCATTCCTTGAGATTAGCCCTTACTGTTATATTGCATTTCATAAGGAAACATCTGATCCTCTTTAAAAGTTCTATAAACAAGAGAAAAGGTAAGGCCCATCCATTCCTTAAATACTGATCAGAACTCGTTATAGGTCATGCTCTTATACAAAGTCCTGGTGACACTCTGGAGTATAGACACTACTCTTCAAGATCCTGCAGTCTGAAGAGGAAACCGATGTACAAACAAAAATAAAATAAAAATGATAATATCTGAACAATAAAGATCACAGGACAATAAGAGAAAACTGATAATTTCTCTATTTCACTATAAAATATTTTAATTCATTGAATAATATATTTTTTAATTATTATTATTATTTTTTTTTGGTTTGGGTTTTTCAAAACAGGGTTTCTCTATATAGCATTGGCTGTCCTAGATTCACTTTGTAGAACAGGCTAGCCTCGAACTCACAGAGATCTGCTTGCCTGTGCCTCCCAGAGTGCTGAGATTAGAGGTATGCACCACTGCCCTCAACTGAATAATACCGTTCTTAGATTTAACTTTTATTATTATTTTATGTATTAGGAGGTGAACAAGTAGATGTCAGTAGACAACTTTGTTGAATCAATTCTGTTTCACTGTCAGATTCTGGGATTCAACTTAGATCAGGCCTGCATAGAGCACTTTTACCCATGAAATCTTGCCTTTCCTGAATAATATACTGTTGCTGTTGTTTGTTATTCAACCAAAGTCTCACTGTGTAGACCCTACTGACCTAGAGTTTGCTTTGCAGAATCTCTGGACTTGAATTTACAGAGATCCACCCCCTTGCAGGATGCTGAGATTAAAGATACGCGCCATCATGCTCAGCCTGAAAAACATATATTCTTAAGAGTTAAATGTTTTTAAAGTAAAGAAAGAAAAGTAAATAAAAATCTTAGCATTTGGGAGGTAGAGGCAGGCAGATCTCCGTGAGTTCAAGGCTACTCTGATCTAGTTATAAGTTCCAGGAATGCCAAGACTACACTATGAGACTGATTCTCAAAATGACAAAGTAAAAGGAAAAAAAAGATGAAAAGATAATCAGTGACACTCAGGAACAGCTACCCACTTCCTCTTCCCAGTGGCAGCCAGCACTGAAGGTACCAGCTTCCTGGCCTCATAAGCATGCCAAGATTATCCTCAGTAACAAACTATACTAGATTCTGGCTCAGAATTATCAGAGAATGACTTCATTCCACCCTCTCTCTAAGATGCCATCTCTGCTTGACTGCCAACTTGCCAAATTTATTGGATACTTTTAAGGCTCCATTTTCCTTAATGTCTCCTCAGCATATCCCCCTTCAAATCCAAACCTTCTTGAAGACTTTGCAACACCACCTTCTTTTTCTTCCAAATTAACAAGTCCTTTGTTCTGTCTTGATTTTTGTTTTTTGAAACAGGATCTTGCGGCTGGACAGACGGCTTGATGGCTATGAGCACTGGCTGCTCTTTAAAAGAGCATCAGGATTCTATTCCCAGGACTCCGGTGGCTCACAGCCATCCATAACTCCAATCCCAAAGGATTCAATGCCCTAAGAAGCCTCTGAGAGTACCAGGCATGCAATAATATGCAAACATACACACAAACAAAACACCTATACACAAAATAAGATAAACACATGACACAGGATCTCACTCTTGTTTCAAACTCATGGTGATCCTCCTGTATCAGCCTTCCAACTGCTGCTGGGATTACAAGCATAAGCCTATTTAAACCACATCTGCTGATCCCTCTTGGAATTACATCTGGTTGTGGTGATGCATGCCTTTAATTCTAGCACGGGAAGGCAAAGGCAGGCTGATCTCTGTAAGTTTGATGCTAGCCTGTCTTAAGTAGCAAGTTCCAGCCAAGCCTAGGCTCTACAGTGAGATTCTGTCTCAAAAAAAACCAAACAGCATTCCTCAGGCCTCCAGGAACAAGGCCATTTCATCTTTAGTTGCTTATTCTCAATTTTCACTTCAAGCTACACTTCTGAACACCAGCCTCCCAAAAATCTACCAGACGTTTCCTAGAGATTGGCTCACAGGTCTTAACCACATTGCTCGAGGCTACACGAAACCTCCCTTCTCACCCAAGAGTGGTGCTCTGGCTGTACTGTTCCAATGACTGACAGAGCTTCTGACTCAGCCACCGTAGAAGTACTCTCCCTTCAAACCTAACACCTTTGTCCCCAGTTCCTGAGGTGGAAATGTGGCTGACTAGTTCAGAGTGGTGACGGAGTGGGGTAAAGAGCATTACCTGGTTGATGGGGTAGGAACTGGAGTTCTACCACTTATGAGCTGTGTGATCTGAGCAGCTTATTTACTATCCATCCTCTCCAGCCAGATTATTTAATCTGAAATGCCCAGATGTTCTTCAAATGTAGGATTAGAATAACTATTCAGTCCCAATAATTCCATCTCCTAGTCTTCAATCCCTTCAAGCTTGTTCACCCTCTCAGTGCTTCTGGTTATCAGCCTAACCATTTTCTGGCATGAGCCAGCAAGTCCTTCCCCTACTTCACCTCACTCAAACCTCTCAAACTTCTAATAACCTGCTTCACTTGGTCACAGCACTGTTTAAAATACTATTTCCGCACCTGAAATCATCCACAGTTTCCCTCAACTTAAGGATGAAAGTTCTAAGCATTGTAGGATATGTATGGAGGCTTAAAGCTTTGTTATAGAGCACTGAGATGAGAATCCCACTCCATCATTTCCAGTCTCCAGGTTCGGAAAAACTTTGTGAGAGTCTGTTAAACCAGAATAACCAGTTTATTTCAGTATGAACATGCTTAATTTGAATTTTTTAATGTTTTTATGTGATTGTGTGTGTAGTACTAGCAATTAAACCTAGGGTCTAGTGCATGTTAGACAAGCACCTTACCACTAAATTGCAGCCCTGGGGGGTGGGTGTCTGGGTTTTGGGTTTGCTTCCTGGTATTTCAGGCAGACTCTCTACAGCTCAGACTGGCTTCAAGCTGGCAGTAATGCTCCTGCCTGAGTCTCCTATATGCTAGTTGTAAGCATTAGGAGAACAACAGGCAAATAAAAGCTTATATTAAGTACAAAAAAATTAGTTCAAAAATTCCTTTTCCAAGATATGGATTTCTGTACACATTTGGTTGGAAAGTTGTGTATCATAACCATAAAAATTTTATATCATATAAAGCTTGATTATGAGGCATTTACCTCATCCATCACCAGTATGTTGCTTTGTTTGCCTCCCTGGCATAAAAGCTTCAATTAATTACAATGCTCTATGAGTACCCATTAACATCCATGCAGATCACAGAAAATATTGTGTTAAAATTATATTTGGAATGTTATGAACATGTACTATGCTTTGGTTAACTGAATTAATATTACAATGTAACTTTTTAGAAAAAGTAAGATATAAAGAAACTTTGAACAAAGCAGTAACTGGGGCCAGCCCGCCTGTAATCCCAGCTCTCTGGGAGGTAGAGGCAGGCAGATCTCTGTGAGTTTTAGGTTAGCCTGTTCTACAAAGCAAATCCAGGAAGCTGAGGCTACACAGAGAAACCCTGTCTCAAAAAAAAAAAAAGTGTGTGTTTGTGTGTGTGTGGCTGGAGACAGTGGTTTGGAGTCAGTGGTTAGGAGCACTGACTGCTCTTTCAAAGGACCAGCACCCACATGGTAGCCCACAACTGTCTGTCACTCCAGTTCCAGGGGATTGGCCCCCTCACACACACATACATGCAGGCAAAATATCAATGCACATAAAAAAAATCATTATTTTTTTAAAAAAGCACATAACCCCAGCTCTCTGAAGGCTAAGGAAGAAAAAGTTTAAGGCTAGCCTAGAGCTGCATAGTAAAATTCTACTTCCAAAAATAGAAAAAAAAATATATATATATATATAAACAACCTAGTCAGTCTCCATCATCAAAGTGCTGATGTTCTCTAGCCAGCCAAGGGCTTGGCAGCAGTGTTGGCTTAACTGGTGAAATGTGTTTATCATCACAACTCATTTGTTGCAGTTTAGACCTGTGTTAAATATTCACATGATCAAATCATTTAAAAAGACAGCTATATCTCTAAACACTAAGATAAATACTTTGAAAATAACTTTTCCCTTTAAAAACTGTACTTTGGGGGCCAAAGAGATAGTTCAACAGTTACAGCATTTGCTGTTCCGCCACAGGACCAGACTTCAAAATCCAGCAGTAGCTCACATCCATCTGTAAGTCCAGCTACACGAGATCTGATAGCTCTGGTTTCCTCTGGCACCTGCACTCACATGCATAAACCCACATGAAGATGTACACACATGCACATACGTAATGATTTTTTCAATTCTACTTTGGGATTGTATACTATAGTTAAAGATACGTACAAAATACTGGAAGGGCATTATAAAAATAGAGAGTGTGGGGCACCATGGCGCATGCCTGTAATCCCAGCACTTAGGGAAGCAGAGGCTGCCATAGCTCTGCAATTTCAGCCTGGTTTACAAAGCAAGTCCAGGACAGTCAAGACTATACAGAGAAACGTTGTCTCAAAAAAATAAATAAATAAAAATTAAGAGTACTAAATAAAACACTTATAGAACAGTCAAAGTTTTAGGTTTTTATTCCCTTTAAGTACCAAAAATAGTTTTGTTTGGTTTTGGTTTTCTGAGACAGGGTTTCTGTGTGTAGCCTTGGCTGCCCTGGAAATCACTCTGTAGACCAGCTGGCCTCAAACTCAAGAGATCTGTCTGCCTCAGCCTCTTAAGTGCTAGGATTAAAGGCGTGTGCCACCACCACCCAGCTCAGAAATAGAATCTTTAAAGCACTCACTGCTGAGATAGTCTTTACATGAAAGTGCTAAAAGAAAAAAAGAATTCAAATCTATAATTCATAACCAAAAACTGCATATGAAACAGTGCAGAGTGGTAAGAACACCAGCATCCAACCACATTTACTTGCACACATACCCCACAAAGCACAAACACAGGCAGGTAAAACACCCTACACATAAAATAAAATTTACAAAAATAAAAGCTGGGCAGTGGTGATCTCTGAATTCAAGGTCAACCTAGTCTACAGAGCAAATTCCAGGGTAGCCAAGGCCACACAGAGAAACCCTGTTTTAAAAAATAAATAAATAAAATAGCATGAATATAAGAAAATAGATAATTCAATTAGCCAGTATTCAGAGAGAATTTAAACATTATACTTACCTAGATTGGTTCTAGTTTGTCTATCTGAACAAAAATACCTAAGTGGCTAGAGAGTTGGCTCAGCGGCTAAGAGTACATGTTGCTCTTGCAGAGGACATAGGTTCCATTCATGGCACCCACAAGGTGGCTCACAACCATCTGTAACTCCAGTTTCAGGGGACTGGACAACATCTTCTGGCCTCTACGGGTAACAGGCATATCTGTGATACACACACATACATGCAAGCAAAACACCCAACACATAAAATAAAAAATAATCTACAGATTTTTAAAATAATACCTAAGCAAAGAAACACAACTAAACAAATGTAATCACTTTGGCAATTTTAAGAGTACAGTATCCACCCAGCACCCTAGACGTAGAAGCAAGAGGACTGATACTTCAAGACCACCTTAAGCTACACAGGAAGTTTGAGTCTAGCCTGAGCAACATGAGACTTTGCCTCAAAATAAATAAATAAAAGCATCCTAGACTAGGGAGTTAGCTCAGTGGGTAAGAATTCTTCTAAAGGAATGAAGACATGAAGAGCTGAGTTCAAATTCCTAGCAGCCACCTAAAGAGTTAGACATGACTGTTCATGCCATTAACCCCGAGATTTGGGAGTAGAGATAGGTATTCCAAAAGTTCTCTGCCACCTACTCTGGTTCAAACAGCAAGCTTCTAGCTCAATGAGAGATCCTGTCTTAAGGCAACACAGCAAAGTCTTGCTCTGGCCTCTGCATGCACAAACACGGACAACAACAACACACACACACAAAATAAAAATAAATAAAAATATCCAAAGCATCCATAAGAAGTAGCATGTGTCCTAATATATGGCAAAGCTGTCCTCATTCCAGAACTGGGGGCTTTTATCCTATCGAACTAAGCTGAGACTGTAGCTGAGAGGTAGTGTTAGCCCAACCCAGGGTTTGTTACTCATCACTGAAAAAAAAAAGGATTCTCTAAAAACATGTGTGATTTGAATGTAAATGGCCTCAATGGGCTCTACTGGTGAAACTATTTGGGAAGGATTAGAACAATGGTTCTGAACCTTCTAATGCTGTAGTTCCTCAAGGTTGTGGTGACCGCCAACCATAAAATTATTTTCCTTGCTGCTTCATAACTGTAATTTTGCTACTGTTATGAATCATAACATAAATGTCTGATAGGCAGGATAACTAATATGCAAACCCTGTGAAAGGGTTGTTGGATAACACACACACCCGGCAAAGGATAGAAAATTCACAGGAGGTATGGCTTTGCCGGACCAGGTGTGTCACTGGCAATGGTCTTTGAGGTTTCAAAAGCTCAGGTCATTCCCTGTCGAATGCTTGTGGCTCAGACCTAGGTTCTCAGCATGTCTGCCTGCTGCTGTGCTCCCCACCAGCATTTCACGGACTCTAAACCTCTGGAGCCAAGAGCCCAATTAAATACTTTTGTAAACTGCCTTGGTCATGGCGCTTTGTCATGGAAATAGAAAAAGCAACATTTCCAAGCAAAATAAAACTGCACCATCTGAGAAATAAATACAGTTTTCTGTTCAGAACTACAAAAGGATCTCAAGATGAAGACCAGCCTTGTGAGACCCAGTCTGAAGGAAATGAAGACAAATCCTCACTAACATTACCAGGGACCTTCTTCTTTGCTCTCTTACAGCATCAGAAAAACAAAATCAGTCATGAATACAGCACTCTTTACTATATAGCTGTCATCATGGAAAAACACATTTTAAAAACTTCATGTATTTCTTTTCCTTTTGAGGGTGGGGGAGCACAGTACAGGTATCGGGGACTATTAGGGGACTCTGCAGTGTTAGGCAGCACTCCACCATAGGACTGAAGGTAATTATTAAAGTGTTCATTTATGCCCATTTTGTTACAGATGACACATTTTCTCCCCGTAACATCTGTTTAAGTTCCTGCAGATAATACTGTACCTACATTCAGTGTGTGTATCTCTTCTCAGCTGTGTTCTGGTCCAGTCTGGTGGTACACACCTACAATCCCAGCACTTGGGAGGATGATCACAAGTTCAAGGACATAGTGGGACACATCGTAATACTGTGTCTCAAAACAAACAGAACTGCTCTTATGTAACTTATCAGTTCAATTAAGTAAAAATACACTTTAAATTTTCAGATATTCCAGGTTTATTTCCCCATCAACCAATGGTTTAACACTGTTCTAAAGTTAAAGCATCTCAATTGCAAGAGGTCACATTGTTCTGTTTCACGTTTTAAAACTCTACCTAGGTGGAAATGGAGAGCTATCTGGCTCAGCTATAAAGATCACTGCTTGCTCTTTCAGAGGACCTGAGCTCAGCTTCCCAGCTCCCACACCAGGCAGCACTCAATCACTGTAACTCAAGTGATCTCACACACACTTTGCTGGCCTGAGAGCATCCAAATATGTATAGCATTCAAATTCTCATTCTCTTTCCATACATAGCTTTAAAATTCTTTTTTTTAAGTATTTAAAGTCTATGTAAATGGGACAAAACATTTTTCAGCAAGCCAGTAGACTACCTACCTTCAGCAATAACCTGGCTTAATTTTATGACCCAATTATTTACTTGATGAAAATGAGAATATTCTCATTAGTGAAGATTTGGTCAGGATTCCTGTGCAATAATGCAGTCATTCACCTCTGTAGGAAACCAGAATACAGTCTATCCCCTATAGTGTTTGAGTGTGTCAAATTTTTACTGTGTTAGATCAGTAGAGGGAAATGTCATTAACCCTTGACATAATGTAAAAACAAAAAGACTAAAGTTCCTCTGTTACACATTAAAATTTTATTCACATTTCACAGGTACATAAAATATCACCGTAACTACAATTTCACACTTCCCAAAATGATTCCACGTGAAGCGCTGACTTTTGGGAAAACACTAGTTACTCTGATCTACTTCGTTGTGTCACTATCAGCATGTAATATGGCGATTACAGTTCACTCGTGAAGGAATAAAACCTCTTTTTAAAGTTTCGTTTGGTTAAACTGACTCACAGCGGTGCATGCCGAAATCCCAGCACTCAAGAAGCGACGGCGGGAGGATCGTAAGTCCAAAGCCAGCCATTCTATAACTAGGGCTACATGAGACCTGTCAAAAAGTGCTTCGGATGAATAATCACATTTATTAGCCAAAGTACACTGCCCCTTTGAGGAGTTTGAGATTCAAAGACTTAAACGGGCATCTTACAAAGGGAAAACAAGCCTGTTATCCAAAACTGGGAGAATGATGTGGTGACCATAAGCCATCAGGCTGGAAGGGGGCAGTCGGGTCTGCACGGCTTCACACTGCGCAGGAGAGCTGTAGCGGGGCTCGCCTGCCTTTGGGGCGATGCCGGCGGAGGGCTGGGGCAGCGAGCGGCTGCCACTTGAGGCTGGCGGTTAGATACGCCTGGAACAGGCTGATCACGTCTCCCCCACTCTGGGAAGTCCGCGGTCGACGCTCAGGTCAGAGGACACCCCCGCGACCCCCAACCGAGACTCGCTGAGGCTCTG
Organism: Pachyuromys duprasi; assembly: GCA_028658305.1. Taxonomy (NCBI): domain Eukaryota; kingdom Metazoa; phylum Chordata; class Mammalia; order Rodentia; family Muridae; genus Pachyuromys; species Pachyuromys duprasi. Next base: position 62,124,705 of record CM053765.1, read on the forward strand.
CCGTGTGTCGGGGGACAAAACGGCTCGACCGTGGAGTCCCTGCGCCTCTCCACGTACGCGGGGCCGGGGCGAGGGCGCTCTGGCGGGCCCCGGGCTGCGGCGAGCAGGACCGACGCCCTCGGGGCAGCTTGTTCCGGTCAGGCCGAGCGGCCCGGCGGTCTGCGGGGAGGCCTTCCCGCCGGGACCGAGGCGGAAAGCGGAGGAGGGCGAGCGAGCGCAGCCGGGCCGCTGCGCGCTCCAGAGCTTCAGGGGCACTCGGCGGCGAGCCGCGAGCGGCGGCGGGCCGGGCGGCCGGGCGGGCGGGGGAGCGGAAGGCCGCACCCCGAGCAGTCGCCGCCCGCCGCGGGCTGTGATGCGAGGCTGGCGCGCCACTTACCCGCTGCGAAGGGTTTACGTAGCGGACCTCGTCACTGATTACGGACGGGAGGAGGTGGGGACGCAGAGCCCGACGGCCGCCGCCCAGGCAACCCAGCGGCGGCGGCCCCACGTCGCGCCCACGTCAGCTCTGATGCGGTCGTCTCGGCCCCTCCGCCGTCGCGAACAGAAAGCAGCGCAGGCAGCCGACGGAACTGAGGCCTCGAGCCCCGCCCTCCCCTCCCCCACGCCGACCGCCTTCCCGAAGGGACGCTGGCGGAGGAGGAAAAAAAAAAAAAATGTTGCAGGCTCGAACTCCGCCCCCTGCTGGCCGTCAGCGGGATTGCAGCGCTGACAATCCAACAATTAAATAGAACGGGGGCGGGGCGGGGCCTGTGGTGGGCGGGGCTATTGGAGGCGCAAGGCTTGACGAGGCAGGAAACCGGAAGCTGCGTCCTTTACGACTATGGCGAGCAACGCTTTGTCCTTTTTGCCCCTAAATATCCTCTAGGGTGACTCCAGTCCCTGACCTCAGTCCCCATGTTGTAGGGGTTTGGTCCCTTCCGGAGGCGCTTGCAAGGCACGGAAGCCTTCCGAGTGCCCTTCCCCCACCCCCTTGAGGGTGTCCATGGTTCTGGAAAACGCTCCTAGGCCTGGAGTGTATTTTGGCACAGTCCCTATCACTAGCCTGCTGCTATCTCGGGCCTTGTTTGCCTCAATGTTGCAAAGAAATAGCTACAGACCCTAGGCAGAAGCGTGGCAGAGGAGAGAAAGGCGTTTTGGTAGAAGGATTTTTTTTTTTTTTTAGAGACCGTTATAACAGTTTTGGTTTCATTTAGATGAAAACCGTGAGATTGCAGAAGGGAGTTCCTGTAGAGCAGGGGATGCGGCTCAGGAATAGAAACAGTATTTGTCTCTAAGATGCAAGCTCAAGAATCCCTCCTGGTCTACGGGCTGGGGTCGGAGGAGGCACTGTAACAAATTCTGGCCCTTTACCAAATTTACCAAACCTGAATTACTCCAGTTGTCAATCATACAGAAAGGTCAGACTAAAACCTGATCAACTGCAGGGCGTGGTGGTTCAGGCCTTTAATCCCAACACTCTAATCAAGGCCGACCTTGAACTCCTAATCATCCTGCTCCAAGCTCTTTAATACTGGGACTATAGGTGAGCACAATCTCACACTTCTTTTAAGATCTACAAATCAATTTTAAAAGCTCTAAAATAATTCCTCTGTACCTAAGCCTTAACCACTTGTTGACACAGAAATGCCTTACATTTTCCAACTTTTATAGCCTTTAATCACCCTATCTTCACACTAATTGCTTGTGTTTCCTTAAAATTTTATTATTCATTTAAGACAGCTAAACATCACTTCTTTTTACTTTTGTTGTTTGGGGAGTGAAAGGTTCCTGGGGACTGAGTCGCCGGCTGTATGTTCCGACCTACTTTGAAAACTCGTTAGTGCTAAGTTTGGTCCCCAGCACTGTCACGAGTTCACTTTAATCGTGAGACAGGACCTCACTAATATTGCCCACACTGTTTTAAGAATAACTTAGCTTGGGCTGACCTTGCGTTTTCAAATCCTTTTGCTTTAGCTTCCTGAGTAGTTGGGATGATAAGCCTAGGTCACCAGGTCCAAGCCACACTTCAACTTTGTGGAAAAGAGGCCACTGCCTTGCAAGCCACAGTCTACAGCCTGAGAAGAACCAAGACCATCACCATCACCACAGTCTAGCCATCACCGTACGTTCCTGCCTCCAAGGCTGTTGTCCTCTGCTTCTTCTGTGTGCTGGGGCATGGCTCTACTCACCTGGTTTTATTTGGATCTTTCCTGAACTTGGAATTGAGTCAGACCATAAGAGATGCGGGATCTGAGTGCAGACGATATTCTAGAGCCCACAGAAAGTGGAAGAGCATAGATTTAGAAGTTCATTCTTTGACTAGTTGATTTTTTTTCCCCATAAAGTTTAGAAAGCACCCAAAGGAGGATGTGTGCAGCCTTTTTTGCTATGCACAGAAAAAGTAAGTACAAAATGGATGTTTGTAGAAAGAATTGAAGGTCAGGGAATAAAACAATCTAAGCAAAATACTTCAAAATGTAAGTGTTGTAGAAAATGGCTATTAATATTTAATATTGATTTATATGATTATTAAGGTGCCAATTATCCCTATTTTAGAAATAAATGGACACAGAAACCTGTAAGATTTTTTTAAGCCTTCATACACCTATGGTTGGGCAGATATTAACTCTCTGAACTATCTTGTCTATTTCCCATCCGAAGCCCCATAAATACCTGCACATGCTCCACTTGGGGTGTTCCTGCTCCGTCAGGGCAGTCTGCAGAGTGAACTGCTTTTGGCCAAGTGCTCCTGGTTCTCTTTAACTCATGGTGACATGCTCCTTCTTTTTCCTTTCTTCTCCCTTTCCCTGTCCCAGTCCTTCTGCAACCCCCCAAAAGCCTTCAAACCTAGGCGCTGCCTACCTGTCCCCTGCCCAGCCCAGGTGTATGCACTTTGTTAAGCAGGGACAATTGGGAAGGCAAGGTCATTTTGGATACTTGAGGATTTGCTCCTAAGGAACTTGGAGAGCAAGCAGTTAATATTTGTATACATAGTAGCACCATCTCAACCATAGCAGGTATGTTTCCAGAGAGCTTAAGCAAACTACACAAAAACACCAACATACCTGCACAGAAATAAAACTGATGTTCCCAGAAGGCTAAGAACTAGCTGGTAAATGCACTCAGCATTAATCTGTGACACTACTGGGCACTAAAAAGCACGGTAAATTATTGGCTCAAGCAACAGCTCAGTGCAATTACATAATTAGAAGAAACTTTGGAATTCTGATTTTTAACTTTGTTCAACATTTTAAGAATACTTTATTGGAAGCTGGAAAGACGGCTCAGAGGTTAAGAGCACAGGCTGCTCTTCCAGAGATCCTGAGTTCAATTCCCAGCAACCACATGGTGGCTCACAACCATCTATAATGAGATCTGGTGCCCTCTTCTGGTGTGCTGGTGTACATGCAGGAAGAAGAACACTGTATAAATAATAAATCTTAAAAAAAATTTTTTTTAAAGAATACTTTATTGTTGCTTGCTTGCTTTTGTGACAAGGTCTTATTATGTAGCTGGGGTGGCCTCAAACTCATGATCCTTTGTATCAGCTTCTCAGTGCTATGATTATAAGTGTATATATCACTATTCCTAGAAATTTTAAACCTATTTGTTGGTGGTTGTGGTGATGATGGTTTTATTGAAAGGATTTCTCTGTGTAGTCCTGGCTATCCTGGAACTATCTCTGTAGACCAGGCTGGCCTTGAAACCCAGAGATCCACCTGCCTCTGCCTCCCAAGTGCTGGGATGAAAGAAGTGTAACACCACCACTAAACCTATTTTAAGGTAAAATAACTGGATTCATAAAAAGAGGCCCAATGAAGATGAAACTGAGCCCTATGACCTCCAAAAAGAAGAGCATAGGTGAAAATATACTTTATATTTCCCTATTAGAAGGTCATGTAGCTGAGCACACATTTAGTTCCAGAACTTTGGAGTCAAAGGCAGACAGATCTCTGAGTTCAAAGCCAGCCTGATCTAAATAGTGAGTTACAGAACAGCCAGGGCCACATAGAGAGACATTGTCTCAACAACAACAAAGAACAGCATGTAATGGACATTAAATGGTACTTTGTACCAACACTGTGTGTTGACAGTAAAGGTGGAAGACAGAGAACCTTCACCATTGTTAAAGGAAAGAAATTGGGGCCAGCAAGATGGCTTACCAGGTAGAGGTGCCTGCGGCTTGAGTAACTAAATTCCATCCCTAAGATTTACAGGGTAGAAGAAGAGAGCTCCTGAGAAGTAATGTGAGGCCGCCATTGGGAATGAACCAGTAAGGGGTAGGAGGAAAAAAAGAAAGGGGGCATGGGGGAGGGGAGGACAAGAGCAAAGACATCTCTTTAAGCCAATGTTTAGGGTTGGTGGCTCAGTGGGTAAAGGCACTTGCTGCCAGACCCACTTAGGGATTAGCCTGAATTAATCCCTAAGATCCATATGGTGGAGTACAGGGAAAGAACTGCCTCCCAGATATTGTCTTCTGACCTCCACATATGCACTTCAGTTTATGAGCACACATGTGTATACACACATACACACAGAGAGAGGGAGACATATGACAGAACATATAGGATCGTTTCTCTTTTCTCCTCTGTCACTTTCTCTTGTTCTCTTTCTTCTTTGCATTAAACTAACCACTGTCCTCACATAGTCCGGCTTTAACTTTCCTGTCTGTGATACTCTTGATTCTCAACTTGACTACATCTAGAACTAACTAAACCCAAGTCACTGAGCACACCTGTGAGGCATTTTTCTCTTCTCTTTAATTTTATTTACTCTTCTCTGATAGAGTACACCCAATCACAGTTTCCCATCACTCCGCTCCGACTAGTCCCACCTTTTAACCTCCCTTCTCCCTCAGATGTGCTCCAATTTCCCTTCAGAACGGCATAACAAGTCATAGTACAACGAGACAGATACCCTCAGGCCATCCAGTAGGATGAAAAGGGTCCCAAAAGTAGGCAAAAGAGTCAGAGACACTCCCACTGTTAGAAGTACCACAAAACACCAAGCTACAGAACCATAACATGTACGTAGAGGACCTAGGCCAGACCCATAAGGCTCCCTGATTGTCATTCCAATGTCTGTAGGCCCACATGAGCTCTGACCAGTTGATTCTGTGGGCTGTGTTCTTGTGGTGTTCTTGATCCCTCTGGCTCCTCCAATCCTTCCTCCCCCTCTTCCAAGTGTTTCCCTGAGCTCCACTTACTGTTTGGCTGTATCTGTACTTAGCAGTTGCTGGATGAAGCCTGCCTGATGATGATTATGCTAGCTAGGTTCCAGTATGGCAGAATATCATCAAGAATCATTTCACTGACCTTTTTTTTTCTTTGCCGGTCATGTTTGGGTGTATCCTAGGTGTCTGGGATACGAAGCCTTTGTTCCTGGCCCTCCAGACAGTATCAGACATGTGCTCCCTTATGTGAAGTGGGTCTCAAGTTGGACTAGTAATTAGCTGGACACTACCACAAGTTTTGTGTCACCTTTACCCTAGCACATCTTACAGGCAGGACAAATTGTGGGCTGAAGGATATGGCTGTCACTGTCCCTCCACTGGAAGCCTTCTGGTTTCAGAAGATGGCCTGTTCAGGCTCTGTATCCCTCATTACTAGGAGACTTCACTAGGGTCACCCTAATACATTCCAGGGAGTTTCTATTGTACTACATTTCTATATCACCCCAGAAATGACCCTTAATTCCAGCCTCTTCCAGTACTCTTTCCCCCTCTCAAAATCTATTTCCTTTTCTCAGGTATATCCAAGTATCCCCAGCTTGAATTCTCTTTGTTATTTAGTCTCTCTGAGTCTGTGGATTGTAGCGTTATTGTCCTTTACTTTATAGCTAATGTCCACTTATGAGTGAGTACATACCATAACTCAGGATGATTTTTCTAGTTCCATCCATTTGCCTGCAAATTTCATGATGTCATTTTTTTTTCTTTTTTTTTAATTTATTTGATTTTTTTTTTATTTTATGTGCATTAGTGTGAAGGTGTCAGATCCCTGGGAATTGGCATTGCAGACAGCTGTGAGCTGCCATGTGGGTGCTGGGAATTGAACCCGGGTCCTTTGGAAGAGCAGACGGTGCTCTTAATCACCGAGCCATCTCTCCAGCCCATGATGTCATTTTTTTAACAGGTGAGTAATATTCCATTGTATAAGTGTACCACATTTTCTTTATCCATTCATCAGTTGAGGGACATCTAGGTTGTTTCCAATATCTAGCTTGTTGGCATGGGAAAGAATGCAAATAGATCCATATCTATCACCCTGCACAAAACTCAATTCCAAGTAGATCAAAGACATCAACATAAAATCAGATACCCCGAACCTGATAGAAAAAAAAAGTGGCAAATAATCTTGAACACAGGAGACAACTTGACATAGGAGACAACTTCCTGAACAGAACATCAATAGTGCAGGCTCTATAATTGACAATTAATAAATGGTACCTCATGAAACTGAAAAACTTCTCTAAGGCAAAAGACAAAACATCCTACAGAATGGGAAAATATTTTCACCAACTCCACATCTGACAGAGGGTTAATTCCAAAATACACAGAGAACTCAAGAAAACTAGACATAAACCAAATAATCCAACTTTTTAAATGGGGTACAGCCAGGCCTGGTGCTGCATGCTTTTAATCTCAGCACTCAGGAGGCAGAGGCAGGTCAAACTCTTAAGTTTGAGGCCAGTCTCATCTACAGACTTAGTTCTGGGAAAGCCACAGAGAAACTCTGTCTCAAAAAACAAAACAAACACAAAATAGGGTATAGATCTAAACAGATAAGTATCAATAAAGGAATCTCAAATGGTTGAGAAACAAATGTTCAACATTCTTAGGCATCAGGGAAATGCAAACCAAAACACCTTTGAGATTCCATTTTACATTTGTCAGAATGTCTAAGATCAAAAACACAAGTTATAGTTCATGCTCGGGAGGATGTGAAACAAAGGGAACATTTCTCCATTTCTGGTGGGAATGCAAACTCGAACTTTGGAAACCAGTATAGCCATTTCTCACAAAACGGTACTTGATTCATCTCAATATCCATCTATACCACTCCTGGACATATACCCAAGGAATATTCCATCCTCCCACAAGGACACTTGCTCAACTATGTTAACAGCAGAATTTTGTTTGCTTGTTTTTTGTTTTTGTATTTCGGTTTTTCAAGATCTGGTTCCTCTGTGTAGCCTTGGCTGTCCTGAACTCACTTTGTAGACCAGGCTAGCCTTGAATTCACAGAGATATACTTGTCTCTGCCTCAGAGTGCTATACTGCCAAAGGTATGTATTGCCCGACTGAGGTATTTCTTCTTAATTAAATCATTTGAAGTGGGAAGACCAATTTGTAATCTGGATCTTTGATATGAGAGATAAATCTTTAATTCAGATCTTTTGAGGTGAAAAGATCCATCTTTAATCTGGACCACAACTTCTTTTGGCAGCTTATATGGACAAGGAAGAAGAAAGCACTCTCTCTTTGTCTGCTTGCTCTCACCTCCCTAGTAAGTCCATTCCTTCTTTACCATTAAAGCCTACTTCTTCTGGATTCCAGCATATACTGAAGACCAAATGAAACATTCACCCTCCTGGGCTGAGCAACTACTGGATTCTTGAACCTTCCATTCATACGCAGCTATTGTTGGATTACCTGAACCATAGGCTATAAGCCATTTTAATAAGTCCCTTATATATAAAATATAATATGTATAATTATATATTTTATTAAATATAATAAGCATGTAATATACTTATTATATATTATATATTGAGAGAGATTCATTACCTGAGTTATGTTACTTTATAGAACTCTGACTAATATACTATTCTATAATTTTTTTAATCTTTTTGATAGGAAAGTATGGCTATCTTCTGGTTGAAGCATTTCCTCCTAAGGAAGGATGGAGGCTTAAGAGATTGATACACCATAAATCTTACAAGATTCAGGAAGTTCTCCAAATCATGAGACTCACAGAACCCCTCCTCAAGGTTATACAAATAGTAAACAATTTCAGGGTGGGTCTGGAGGAGAGTGGTTCAGTGGATCAACCTGCAAGGTGAGCAGGGAGCCCCAAGGATACAGCTTTCATGAGTTATCACAGACACTGGGGTGGGCTTTTCAGTGATGCAGCTGCCTTTGAGCCACCCATGCTCTTGTAGGTAACTCCTCACATGCAGTCTTATAAATAATCCCAATAAACTCATTGGTTCACCAATAAAGAACTGGGTGAAACGATTTCTTTAGTCTTCCATCTGTGCCCTATTTGTAGTCAAGAGATGTTTGCTCATCTCCCCCAGGAAAAGTCATACAACATAATTGGTACCCAAACCAAGAAGCAAAGATGAGCTGGAGAGAAGCATTTGCATGGCCCCTACAGTGCCTAATAAGACATGCAACCAATGCTGATGTTTGAGGGCGGAGCATTCATGAAACAATCACAGCATCTACCTCTCCCCTTGTCACAGGAGAGGGTTTGTCTCTTTCCTATAGTGAGTGGCTGTTGTGTGCTCTCCATGATGGGTAAGAAAGCATGTACCTTGAGCCAAGTTGTCTGAGTATAGAGCATCCTTTGGGAGAATCCTGTTTTAGCTGCCTTTCTCTACATGGTATGGAGTGGCATGCCTCCTCAATGAGGTATGACCCCAAGTCATCTAAGTAGAGAGTATACTGCAATCACTGATAGCACATATGGAACACAGCTGTAAGGAGCCTGTGGTATGAGTCATGGAGCTTTGGCTGTGAGTGGTGAGACATGCAGCTTAGACTCAACCATCTTCCCAGAGACAACTTGCCCCTGTAAAGAAAAAAATTACAATGAAGAAAACAACACAGAGATGCTGTCCTGTACACCAACCTCATATTTAGCAAGAAAAAAAAATAAACAGTATGAGATGAAGATGTTGGTTTGGTGTTTTTTTACAGCTGGGAAGCTGCAAGAAAAAGAGTATAAATTTGATCTGTGAGCCCTTCCTGGGCTCTAAAAAGTTGGACCCGCCTGGAGAAAGAACAAGGTGAGGTAAAAGTGTATTCCTCAGGTCAGACCTTCAACACCACATACTGTTTAGAAAACTGATCATTAGGGCTCCTCTGCCGCAGAACTGCATGACTTGGGTAAGGCTTTTAAGTAAGCTTCTCTTACAGCCTGCCTTGTACCACACCCTCTACATGGGTGTGGATGGGGAACCTGTGCTACTCAGTCTTCCTTAAGGCAATATGGGAGAAGTTGTCCCTGATGAACTCACTTATATGAGTCATTAGGCACACTTGGTTATTGCAGGCTGAAGTACCATGAACATGAGGGACTGGAGGACAAAAGAACAGGTATTATTGAGAAAAGTGGGCACTCAGGAGACCAGTGTGAGGCCAGTTCACAGTGGGCTCTGTTCACAGGCAACTTAAGAAAGAAGTTGGGGCCAGCAGGATGGCACAGTTTTTTAAGGCACTCGCTGCCAAGCCTCACGACCCGAGCTCCATCTCTTGGACTTAGACAATGGAAGGAGAGAACCAGCTCCACTAAGTTGTCCTCTGATTTCCACATACATGCTGTCTTAGAGCTTCTACTGCTGTCAAGTGACACTATGGCCACAGCACATTTAATTGTGGCTGGCTTATAGTTTCAGTGATTTAGTCCATTACAGTCACGTCAAGAAACATCTGGATTGTTAGGCAGCAAGAAGTGAACTGATGTACTTCCTCCAACAAAGCCACACCTATTCCAATAAGGCCACACCTCCTAATAGGATCTCTGCTTATGGGCCTATGGAATCATTTTTATCCAAACTACCACACATGCCATGCCATGAGCATGCCAATATATGAAAAAGTAATAGAAATTTAGTTTTAAAAGGAAAGAGATAGATTGAACAGGGACCACAGGACTTACTTGTATGGGACTTGAGTAGCTTGGTAAGCCCTTTATTAAGGCATGGGTCTTCAGGAGACACAGGAATGGTTTTACCAGCATGTCAATTGTGCTCATAAAATGCTTAAGCAATCAAGGAGGGGTGAGAGCAGGACAAAGCAGACACAGGATTTTGTCGGGGTCCCTGGAAGGCAAATATGACAACACTTGTGTTGAGGCAAAATTCCTAGAGAGAAACAGCAGAACGCCAAATATGCTTCTGAAAGTTTTGTTTTGTTTTTAACCCTAAGCATGGTTCACTAAAAACACAATAAAACAGCTCACATAAAAAGATTAAGCCTGGGACTGGAGAGATGGCTCAGAAGTTAAGAGCACTGACTGCTCTTGCAAAGGTCCTGAGTTCAGTTCTCAGCAACCACACGGTGGCTCACGGCTATCTACAATGAGATCTGATGCATAGTGAGATCTGGTGTATACATAATAAAAAAAAAAAAAGATTAAGCTTGTTGTTTTTGTGGGCAGTTGCTTTCCCTGCCCCCCACCCCCACCCCACACACACAGGGTGTGCTCATGTAGTTCTCTCTTGCAAGAAAACATTTGGGGGTTGGGGCAGAGGGTCCAGAGCATTTCCATAAGATGGCTCAGCAGCTAAAGACTCTTGCTGACAAACCTGATGACCTGATCTACGTGGTGAAAGACAAAATCAATGCCTGCAAGTTGTCCTCTGACTCCTTATGTGCACCTCAGCATGGCGTACTCATACATATAGAAATAAATTAATTAAAATGAAATTTAAAATAAAGTATGTATACTGAGGTTAGATATCGCTCAGCTTGCCCACAGTAGTGAGAACATTAGAAAGCAAAGGCTATGTATAAGCCCAGAGCCCATTAGAACAGCTATCAGAAGGAACAACAGGCTAGAGTGTGGCCTTACTCCACCTTAGAGCCTGAATGGGGCAAAGCAGCACAAGCTGACATTACTGAGGCCACATGGAAGAAGAGAATCAGCTATCTGTATTACTCCCCCAAAGGCCCAGGAACACTATGGAAGAGGGGTCAAAAAGAATATAAGGCCTGCAGAAGTATTGTATAACTGTGTCTTCCTGGTGGAAACAGTCTTTCCTAGAGTCTGGAGAAAGGCTCATAAGTTGGGAAGCTCACAAAATTATGTGACTCGAAAGGCTCACAAGATCCTTTACCAACGTCATATAAGAAGTAAACAATTGTCATGGAATCTGCCTGCAAATTGTACAAGAAACCTTAGGGATTTCAAATTTTAGTGAATTATCATCCATACCATTGTGGGCTTTTCAGTAATACACCTACTGTTCATGCTCTGTCTAAGGTGAATAAACTTTGATTCAGGAAAAATCAAACAACAGAGAAAAGACAATCATTTGTTATTTTGAGTCTGGCTAGTTTTATTTAACAATTTACAGTTCAATTTGTTTTCTTGCATGTCTTACTTATGGTCACTATTGCTGTGTTGAAACACCATGACCAAAAGCAGTTTAGGAAGGAAAGAGTTTATTGTCTTACATTGATTGCTCAGGCTGTTCCACCCACCTCCCCCAACACAGGATTTCTTTGTATCATCTCCCTGGTTGTACTAGAACTTGCTTTGTTCAGGCTGGCCTCAAACACACAGAGATCTGCTTGCCCCTGCCTCCCAAGTGCTGAGATTAAAGGTGTGTGCTACCGTGCTTGGCACCCTCCTCTCTTGTAGCACCCAGGATCAGCAGTCCTAGGGTGGCGCCACCCATGATGGCCTGGGCCCTTCCACATCAATCACTAAGTAAGAAAATGCAGCTGCTCAGTGGCACATGCCTTTAGCCCCAACACTTGGGAGGCAGAGACGGGCGGATCTCTTGAGTTTGAGGCCAGCCTGGGCTACAGAGTGAGTTCCAGGACAGCCAAGGCTACACAGAGAAACCCTGTTTCAGAAAAAAAAAGAAAGAAAGAAAGAAAGAAAGAAAGAAAAAGAAAAAGGGAAGGGAAAAGGAAACGAAGGAAAAAAAGGAAAGGAAAGGAGAGGAGAGGAGAGGAGAGGAGAGGAGAGGAGAGGAGAGGAGAGGAGAGGAGAGGAGAGGAGAGGCAATACCCCACAGGCTAGCCTGCAGCTCAGTCTTACGGAACATTTTCTCAATTGAGGTTTCCCCTCAGATGACTTTAGCTTGTACCAAGTTGACAAAAAAACTAACAGCACACTCTAAGTGGCATCATTTTGTTCTTCTTTATGGCTGAATATAACTCCATAATGTATATATTCAATACATTTTTTTTTATCCACCCAGCTGCTAATGAGCATCTGGGCTGGTTCCACATCTGGGCTATTCTGGATCATGCGGCAGTAAATATGGATGCAGCAAAGATTTTTGGAAACATTCAGACCACACTGAGTATAGATCGGCCAGCTCAGACCCTTTTCCTTTCCCCTGGATCCACCAGTAGCAGAGAGGCTGGAGTATAGTGTTGGGGACACCACAGAGGACAAACGATGACTGAAGAGAAAAAAGCAGGGACGAGCTTGAACCAGATCGCCATTCGAGAAGCAGTTAAAATAAGATGTACCTGTTCACTACACTGGGGAAGCACAGTCCAGCACCTTCTATAGATACTGTGCCCAGGGGAGAGGATGGTTCTAAGGAACAAGTGTGTGCATGTGAGAAAGTTTATGAAATGTCTGGAAGTTAGAAAATGATAAGACAAGATACAGAACTACTCTTAACAAAGGAAATCAAACTAGACTCGGTATGAGTATAAAATAAACTTAATAAAAAGTTTCAGAGAAAGAAAGTACAATGTTGGAAAATGTAAAGAGAAACTGCATTTGTGAACTGGATGTTGAACGTGAAATGTATTACCACGGTTAGTGAAATGACTCAGGGGAGCAATGGGGCAGCTAGCTGAGGCTAGCCTTGATGGAGCAGTCTGAGCACAGGGTTTCACTGGGCTACCTCTCAGACCTGGAGCTAAGACAGGGCAGTAGGAGAGCCATATGTGTCACAGAACAGTAGACCAGGATGGAATGTATGTGATCTGAAGCAGATCATAAGTACAGGTGAGTCAGTTTCACAAGACAACCCGGGAGGCTGAGTCAGACCTTTAGGCTTGAAGGTGAAATAAGAAGGAACTCAGAGGATGTCATGGTGTCCTTGGCAGCCAATGGTCCTCAGGAATCAGACAATACAGTTGTTGAGAAACTAAAGTGAGAGTTAGTCCAAGCTAAATCTGGAACTGGATTTAGCCCCTGAGAATAAGAATTCCCATAGAGCCAGGCATGATGCCTCACAGCTGCAATCCCAGCACTCAAGAGATTGAGGCAGGATGATTCCCACAAGTTTGAGGTCATCCTGAACACACAGTGAGATCTAGGCCATCCCGTACCACAGAGTGAGAATCAAACTCACTCAAAAGATTGTATTCACAGGGAACCTGGAGTCACATACTTGCCTTTAATACCAGGGAAAGGGGAGGAATCCCACCCTCTGAGATAGGCAGAGGTACAGTACTTTTTTGGAGCCCAGTGACCTGAGAGGTGGATTCAGGTGGATTTCTGGAAGCTTACAAGAATCCCTTTTAAGTTTTACAAAGCAGATAAAACTTTAGACATGTTAGTATCACAATCATAACTTGCAGTGAAATATACATTACAGAAAAAGACAGTGGACATACACATTTGTGTTCACAGCAGAAGCATTAAGGTGAGCTCTGGAAAGACAGAAGCCTTTCATGAAGAAGAAGGGCCAAACACTCACTTGTTCTTAACCTGTAGTGTGATTGCACATTATGGAAGGGAGGCTCCTCTCTATTCAGAAGATGGGATGTATATAAGTCTAGCACAATGAGAAAAAATTTTTGAGTCTATACTTAAAAGACAAACCAAAGGAGATTTTTTTAAATCTTGAGTTTGGAACCATGATAGATAGATAGAGTTAGATTAATAAATCAGAGCTCTATTGATAAAGATCAAAGCTCTGGACAGTCCATATAACATTAGCATAGCAACAGGGGGAAATGTTAAGCATTTTTACCTATTTAGGATACCTTAAATCACCTTAGCTCTTGCAGCCTTTATCACTTGCATTTACCAACCTTAAAACACTTTCTTAGACCCTCAAAAAACATTTTCCTTAGGCTTTTGCATCTAGTTATTTACCATTAGACATAGGTGAGACTCCTATGAACATTTATTGTCCTTTAGCTAAAGGGATGGTAAAAGGCCTATTTTTTGTGTCTGGTAGCAAACTAGGCTGTTTAGACCTGACAGTAGCACTCTAGTACTGAGGCTTAAGGCCTGGTCTCCTGCATATGAAGAGAACTAAGAAGGTATCTGAAGTTTCCCAATACAGAAGTTGGCGATATGTCCGTGGGACCTGAGTGTGAGGCCAAAACAGACCTGCAACGTCATCTGAGCTTGGCAAGGCTGATAGAGGTCACTGAATCTAGGATTCATTTGTCCTCTGCCAGCCCAAGTTGCTCAAAGGCTGGAAGTGTCTGTGGCTCTTGTGCTGGTTGAGCCTCCATGGCTGGGCACAGAGAACAAGCTTGCTTGGGAGCATTTTGACTTCTAGAGGCCAGTCTGCCGGCAGGTAGCCATGGCTTGTTGAGGCAGCTGCGGGACCAGCATCCCCTTTGGCTGCATTTGAAGCAGTCACCTGGCAGAGTTGACTTTTGGCTATACCCTGGTGGGATGGGGCATTGCAGCCCTCTTGATTTCTGTGCAGGAATGCTGACAGACTCAGAGCAGCAGCTAAGGTCTGGAGCATAGTTTTTACTATAGATGAGCCTGTTGGGGAGACTAAGCATATTTTAACCTTTTGATAGTGAAGATATCAGCACAATGATCAAATTTTAACACAAATAAATAAATGCCTCTAAAATTAATAGATCTTAATTTCCAGTGTCTGTGGGATTATATCATATAGTTTAAGGGCATCTAGGCAAAAATTTTTATTTAGGAAACCCCAAATTATAAGTTTTAAAACCAACAATATAGTATAGAACAGTATAAAGCAATTTTAAAAATACATTAGAATTTATTATACCAAACCTATTATCCAGAAAACCTAGTGGTGAATCGGATCGCAGGCAGCTCGTGGTAGGAGAAACAACATTCATTCCTTAATTTAAAAATTGATGACATAAACAGTTAGATACACAATTTTGAATTAGCTTAATTTGATTAGACCTTTATAGCCTTGAAATTTTAGCATCATATACAATTATTTAGAACCAGGGTTGAATCATGAATAAACCATGTTGTAAAAATATAACTTTTGTATAAAAATCCATACCCATTTAAAATGAGACTGTTTTTTTAGTCTAAAGGTAGATAAAATAAAGTTTTGACTAAGAAAGTCTTTGTAAATGTAAACTCAATGAGCAAATGATATAAATTGTTAGATAAGAATTTACAGCATTAAACTTTTTTTCAAGAGCAGAGTATACAAAAATCAGGAAGAAAAGATTTTTAAAAGCTCCAACATAGTTCTTGAAATCATTGCTAAAGTAATAAGACAATTAAAGGAGATCAAAGGGATTCAGTTTGGAAAGGAAGAAGTCAAAGTATCACTATTTGCAGATGACATTATGACTGACACCCAAAATTCTACCAGGGAACTCCTAAAGTTGACAAACACCTTCAGCAAAATGGCCGGGTACAAAATTAACTAAAAAAAAAAATCAGTAGCCCTCCTATACACAAAAGACAAATGGGATGAGAAAGAAATTAGGGAAACAACATCCTTCACAATAGCCTCAAAGGACATAAAGTACCTTGGTGTAATTCTAACCAAGCAAGTCAAAGACTTGTAAGGAAAAAAAAAACTTCAAGTCTCTGAAGAAACAGAAGAAGTTATCAGAGGATGGAAAGATCCCCCACGATCGTGGCTTGGCAGGATTAACATAGTAAAAATGCCCATCTTACCAAAAGCAATCTCCAGATTCAATGTTAATTCGCATCAAATTACCAACACAATTCTTTACAGATCTTGAAAGAAAAATTCTCAACTTCATATGGAATAACAGAAAACCCAGAATAGCTAAAACATTCCTTAACAGTAAAAGATCTTCTGGATGTATCTCCATCCCTGATCTCAAGCTGTTCTATAGAGCAAGAGTAATAAAAACTACATGCTACTGGTATAGAAACAGGCTGGTGTTTCAATGGAATCAAATAGAAGACCCAGAAATAAACCTACACACTTATGGACACCTGATTTTTGACTAAGATGTCAAAACCATTCAATGGAAAAAAGACAGCATCTTCAACAAATGGTGCTGGTCTAACTGGATGTCTACATGTAGAGAAGGCAAATAGATCCATACTTATCACCCTGCACAAAAGTAAAGTCCAACTGGATCAAAGACCTCAACATAAAACCAGACACACAAATCCTGTTAGAAGAAAAAGTGGGGAAGAGCCTTGAACTCATGGGCACAGGAGACTACTTCCTGAACATAACACCAACAGCACAGGCTCTAAGATCAACAATCAATAAAAGGAACCTCATGAAACTGAAAAGTTTCTGTAAAGCAAAAGACACTATCATCAGAACAAAATGACAATCCACAGATTGGTAAAGGATCTTCACCAGCCATGTATCTGATAGAAGGCTAATATCCAGAATATATAAAGAACTAAAGAAGTTATACACCAACAAAACAAGTACTCCAATTAAAAAAAAATGGGGTACAGAGCTAAACAGAGAATTCTCAATTGAGGAATACCGAATGGCAGAGAAACACTTAAAGAAATGTTCAATGCCCTTAGTCCTCAGGTAAATGTAAATCAAAACGACCCTGAGATTTCATCTTACACACATCAGAATAGCTAAGATAAAAAAAAACTCAAGTAACAACACATGCTGGAGAGGATGTGGAGAAAGGGGAACCCTCCTCCACTGCTGGTGGGAATGTAAACTTGTACAACCACTCTGGAAATCAATCTGGCACTTTCTCAAACAATTAGAAATAGTGATTCCTCAAGATTCAGCTATACCACTCCTGGGCATATATCCAAAAGATCCTCAAGTACACAACAAGGACATTTGCTCAACCATGTTTGTAGCAGTTTTTTTTTTTTAATTTTTATTTTATGTGCATTAGGATAACAATGTTAGATCCATTACAGACAGTTGTGAGCTGCCATGTGGGTGCTGGGAATTGAACCCAGGTCCTTTAAGAAGGGCAGACAGTGCTCTTAACCACTGAACCATCTCTCCAGCCCCAGTTTGTAGCAGTTTTATTTGTAATAGCTAGAATCTGGAAACAACCTAGCTGTCCCTCAACGGAGGAATGGATACAAAAACTGTGGTACATTTACACAATGGAATACTACTCAGCAATTAAAAACAAGGAAATCATGAAATTTGCAGGCAAATGGTGGTAACTAGAAAAGATCATCCTGAGTGAGGTATCCCAGAAGCAGAAAGACACACATGGTATATACTCATTTATAAGTGGAGATTAGACATATAATATAGGATAAACATACTAAAATCTGTACACCTAAAGAAGCTAAGCAAGAAGGAGTACCCTGGGTAAGATGCTCAATCTCCATTCAGAAAGGAAAAATGGATAGATATCAGAAGAGGGAGAAAACAGGGAACAGGACAGGAGCCTACCACAGAGGGACTCTGGAAGACTCTACCCAGCAGGGTATTAAAGCAGATGCTGAGACTCATAGCCAAACTTTGTGCAGAGTGCAGGGAATCTTATGAAAGAAGGGTGAGATGGAAAGACCTGGAGGGGCCAGGAGCTCCACAAAGAGAGCAAGAGAACCAAAAAATCTGGGCCCAGGAATCTTTTGTGAGACTGATACTCCAAACAAGGATGATTCATGGTGATAACTTAGAACTGCTGCACAGATGTAGCCCAGGGCAGCTCAGTCCTCATATGGGCTTCCTTGTAAGGGGAACAAGGACTTTCTCTGTCTGACATGAACTCAGTGGCTGACTCTTTGATCACCTTCCCCTGGGTGGTGGGGAGGAGGAAGCTTTACCAGGCCACAGAGGAAAACAGTGCAGCCAGTCCTGATGAGACCTGATAGGCTAGGGTCAGATGGAAGGGGAGGAGGACCCCCTCTATCAGTAGACTGGGGAAGGGGCATGGGAGGAGATGAGGGAGGGAGGACAGGATTGGGAGGGGACAAGGGAGGTGGCTACAGCTAGGATACAAAGTAAAAAAATTATAATAAATAAAATAAAATTTTAAAAAAGCTGGGAAGTAGGGACTTGGAGGTCAGAAATATTTTGAGAGCTAGTGTTGAGATGGTGCGGCTTGGAGTTTTGCAGGAGTTGGGGAGGGGCAAGCACGTGGCAGTTCTTTTCTATTCTAAGACCAACATGGCTGGCCTATCATGCATGGTATGCAACCAGGACGGCATAGTGAGGCCAGGTGCTTGCTGTTGGGATGGCTCTCCTGGCCCAGTTCAAAACTCTCTGTGCATGGCTGATAGGAAGCCTGCACAACTGAAAACCCTCCTCTGCAAGTGAGCCTCTCTTGGCAGGTGTTCAGCAGGAGATTTAAAACCTGGACCAGGGGCCTGAGGCAGTAGTGCAATCTAAAGCCATCTGTGTGTGGGCAATAGTTTAGAAGCAGGCTGTGTCTGTGTACGAAGCGGCAGTTTCAGCAGCCAAAAGTGAAGTCTGGCTCAAGAGTCCCAATTTTCTTTTAAGCTGGTTCTAGTGCAGCATCCAGAGGTTCTAGACCAAGCCCACCCTCTGGTGGTGGGGCAGGGAGTAGGAACAGGACAGCATCTGCCTTGTCTCTGGTGCTTGGAGCTGTCGTGAGCGTAAGCACATGTGCATGTGGTAGAAAGTTGAGAGAAATGTAGTTTTTAAGGCATATGTGGTTGAGTGGTGGTTAAGGATAGGTGGAACAGGAGAAAAGTCTATTGCAGGCATCATGGTCTGAGTAAGGGTTCCTAGCATGACCAGACCAGGTGCTACCAGGAGAACCCTTCCTGGCCAATGCACCAATGAGATGATGATGGGCACACAGATATTACACGAAAGAGGTTTATTAGATGGAGAGAGAGAGAGAAGGTGAGAGCGAGATATGATAGGGGAGGGGAGAAGGCTCCCTGACAGAGAAAGTGGAGAGAGCGGGAGAGAGAAAGAGTGCAAGGGCAAGAAAGCAAGAGCGAGACAAAGTGACGGGTTGGTCCTTTTATGGAACATCTAAACTATGTCTGCCAGGAGTGACTACCTGACAGGGACACATGATGACATCATAGGTTACTAGGCGACTGAGAAGCAGGCTGCGTAAATACTAACTACAGAGAAACCCTGCCTCAAAAAAACATTAAAAAAAAAAAAGCACTTTCCCTTAGAGCAAACCCAGCTTTGAATTCTCTCCCTGTGTCTTCCTGTTGTCCCCTATCTGTCTGTTGTATGAGTCTGTGTCTGTGCCTGCCTGAATGCTGTCTTGTGAATCTGTCCTGTGTCAGCGTGTATATATCTCTATAAATATGGAACAAAGCCCTGCATTTATTGAACAGCACAGGAAACATCACACAAGGAAAGAACGGGGAAGGGGCATACTTTACAAATACCTTTAATAGAGTTTTAGAAGAAATCACTTCTAAAAGTCACAGGCTCCAATTGACACCAGCTGACCCAGATAAGTGACAAATACTGTGAAGCAGTATTTGCATACCATCTCCAACACTTGTGGCAGATGTCCACTTATAAGGTTGCTTTCAAATTATATTTTCTGTTTACAGAATTTATTAGCATAACATACATATACACATACTTTACTCTGCGTCCAGGGGCATGAAAGAGCACATACTTTAAGATTACAGCTATGCATTGCATTAGGTTGTAAAAGCTAATTACATGGGAAATCAGAAGTAAGTAAAGTTGATTGTTTCATTGTTCTCTTAAAAGCAGGTTAAACAAACAGGGTGAATACACAGTAGGATAGCAGTAGTCTTAGTCTTGGGTGGCCTCACCATGGATTATTAACTTTGGCTGTAGGGTCCAGCAAACGTTCCAGCCTCTTAGAATGTAAGAGATATTTTTATAGTAATGCAGCTAGGCAGCTTGCCTCCAAGGTTTGTCCTGAAGGATAAGGTGAAAGGAGAGGACCAACTCTACAAAGTTGTCCCCTCTACTATTATTACTATACACAATAACAAGACAATAATAAATTTAAAAATTAAAAAGCAATGACTTTAGTAATAATAAAAGTGTAAGAGTAGAAACAAGGCCTTCTAGAGTAGAGGGATTTTAATTTGGAACATGGCTGATCTGACAAAAGATCACATCCAAAGAACTTCTAGTTCTGTGTGATCCAGGTGGAATACAGACATGCCTTTAACCCCAGAAGACAGAGAGACAGAGGCAAGCAGATCTCTGAGTTCAAGGCCAGATTGGTATGGATCAAGTTTCAGGTAAAGAAAAGCTTAGGTCCAGGTGTGATGGTACATGACTTTAATCCCAGCACCCAGGAGACAGAGGCATGCAGATCTCTGAGCTCTAGTCTGTCTGGTTGAGAAAGTGAGGTGAGAGGCACTGCAGTGGCGTTGAGTTTGTGGCAGTTCAGTTCATGGAATTCAGAGGCAGGTTTTTTTCTGGGAGAGTTATATAGAGATAGGTTGCAGACAGAGAGAGAGAGAGAGAAAGAGAGAGAGAGAGAGAGAGAGAGAGAGAGAGAGAACAAGCTAGACACTGATAAAGACAGAACCAACGAGAGAATGAGAAGGAGCCAGAGGATTAGAACATATTGCTAAAATTAGTATGAAGCCAAGCAAAGCAATTCAGTCAGAGACTGAGAGAGAAGCCAGTTTGAATCATCCAACTAGGAGAGGAGTTGGAGCTAGAATGGCTGAGTTGAACCAGCTAGCCAGCCAGAGTTAAGAAAGAACTAGAAAGGGTGAGCTTATTCAGCAGTAAGTATCAGGGGCTGAAAATATTCTAGGCCTAGATAAGATTGAACAGAGGCTAGAAGCTTCCAGGACTATGCCAGGTTAGCAGATGGAGGAAATAAGCCTCCAAGATAACAATTAGGCAAATAATTATTTACTTTTACATTCTGGTTTGTTTTGTTTTGAGACAGGGTCTTGCTCTGTAGCCCAGGTTGGCCATTCAACCCATGCAATCCTTCTGTCTCAGCCTTCTAAGTGCTGGGATTATAGATAAGAATCATCATGACACTTTTATTTTTTGAGACTGCATCTTTTTTTTTAATTTATTTATTTTTATCTCAATCACAGGTTAGGTACTTTGAATCCCAGGCGTAGCCCCCTCCCCCATTCCCTCCTACCCTTTGAGACTGCATCTTATACATTGCCCTGTCAAGGCAGAAAATCATGTCAATTAGGCTAGCCTGGAGTTCAAGGAGATATACCCCTTTTTGCGTGCTGGAATTAAAGCTGTGTGCCACCATGCCTGGCTTCACCTCTTTCTCATTGTGTGTGTGTGTGTGTGTGTGTGTAATCCTCACCTCAGAGGCCAAAGAAGGTATTAGAGCTCCTGGAGCCGGAGATACAGGCAACTGTGAGAGTCCCCTCAGATGAAAGAAAGCTGAGCTACAATGAAGACTGTGAGGAGAAAAGCTGCAAAGACTCTGAGAGCAGAGCAGTTGCCTGGAGGAAGCAGAAACCAGCTGAGGTCCCTGGAAGAGGTTTATACCAGTCACTTGGAAAGCCGCTCTCCAACTTGAGCTGCCTGAAGTGTGCTCTGGATAATAGGTTTCCTCCACTGAAGAAAGAAGGTAATTCAAGTCTGCTTAAAACATAAAAGCAGGTTTATTGGGTACAGCTCTTGGGCAGGTTCACTGGTCCCAAGGAGGTCAGGGAGACAGAGAGAAGAAGGATGAGAAAGAGAGTTCACATGCAGGAAGAGGGAAAATGCAGAGAAAGGGAGAAAAGCCAAACTGGATAATATAGGGAAGCCCAGCCCCTGGGCTGCAAAGTTCAGGATAGAGGGTCAGGTATGGTAAGGATTAAGGGATTCTGGGAGAACCAGGGGGCCAGGTCTACATTGATATGTTAAATATGCGCCTCAGCTGCTTGTCCAGGGTCTGAAACCTAACACCAGATTTCTCAGCTCTGTGAGCTGTCATCCACGCTGGGATGGGCTTTGGTGATGTGTCTGTCTTTGAGTCATTTCTGCTTTTGTCAGTAACCCCTCACACAGACGTAACCCCAATAAAACTCAGTGGTTCACCAAGTTGGACTTTGGTGGGATCCTTTGGTCTGTTGTGGGCTCCCTATCTGGAGTTAATAAACATTTGTATTATGTTTGGAAAGTTTTATCACACAACATGGTTCATGAATGTTCTAGAAAGTGGATGTCTTGGAGAAGTGTGTTTTTGAACTGTTAATGATGGTCTTTTATCCCTATAGAGTATTTTATTCACACACCAAAAGCTACTTGGCAGGTTTTGGAAGGTCTATTTCCTTGAAAGGTACATGTCTAAGTGCATGGATTTTATTGTTACTTTTTTTTTAAGTTTTTTTTTTAATAGAACAAATATGTTTCAGTGCATACCCTTCATTGTGACGTCATAGTATGATTAGGAGTGACTGTACTCTCTTTTATATCGTGCATTAGAATTTTAAAAGTTTCTATCCTTTTCAGAGACAGGGTCTCATGTAGACCAGGCTGGCCTCCAGCTCCCTAAGTAGCTGCATATGACCTTGAACTTCTACTATTCCTGCCAAGCCTTTCCAGGTGCTATCATTACAGACTGGTGCCATCATACTGGTTTGTGGGGACTGAGCTTGGGGCTTTGTGCATGCAAAGTGACCACTCTTCAGGGTTATAACAGAGAGAGTTCCCTTGTCCTCAAAAGGAATTTCTACAAAGACAGATTCATATATATACCTTCTGGACTATTAAAATATATTTGAATATAAATGTTATATTATGTATTTTTATGAGATATATTAAATTTTATAGTAAATATAGATTTATAAAAATATGTAAATAAAATATTAAATACAAATTTTATATTAAACATATAGAAATAAATATATACATATTGAGACAGAGTTTCTCTGCTTTAGCCTTGGCTATCTTGAGTCCACAGACTCAGATCTGCCTGCCTCTGCCTCTTGAGTGCTGGGATTAAAGGCATGCCACCAACTCCAGCTTTTTAATTTTATTTCTTGTATTTATTTAATACAACACAGTAAAATCAAGAAAAAATTAAATCTTGTTTAAGCTGAGTGGTAGAGCCCTTACCTTTTTTGATCCATAAATCTCCCAACCTTCCAAAATCTTTTATGTAAACTTTAATTTCCCCAGTTTGGCAAAACTTGTGTTTACATGAAGGCCCTTCAACATTCCCAGAACCTGAAAACCTTGACCAGTTGACTTCTTACCCCTTTTTTTTCATTTTCTGTTCTCCAATTATAAATTAGCCAATTACATTAGATTGTGAGATAATGAGCCCATTAATGGGATGCCCACAGCCACCACCTATGTCAGAATAAAAACTACGTGAATTCCTGCCTTGGTGTGTTCGCTAGTTGGTTTGAGTTGCATCAAGCACCCTTCATAAAGAGCAATAGCCTTTCCAGGTTATTATAATTTTGTTTGGGTGTTTCTTTGTACAGCACCAAGAATATTGTTTTCCAATATCTGGCATGAGAAAGGCTTTAGGTTCCATCTTCTGTAAAAGGAGGTGGAGTGGGGCTCTTAGTCTTATAACTAGCTATACATTGGCTGGATCTCGGGAAAGCTCAGAGGCAATGGAAGAAAGGAAATACTGAAGGGCGGCAGCAGACTTAGTAGAGGGCTGGACAGATGGCTATTGGTTTCGGAATGCATGCAGTGCACTTACACACATGCAGACAAAACACTCATGTACATAAAACAAAAACAAAGTTTTAAAGAATAAAAAACAGAGAAAGATAAATCTAAAAGACTGAAAAAGACATGGTGGTGTACTTATTGAATCCCAGCACTTGTGAGGCAGAGACATCCCACAAATGCTGATTTAACAGTTATAAACCCTAACCACTGGCTTGTTTTGGGGATCATGCCTATGAATTCTGTGAACTCTTAGGGGTTTTTGTTATTTTTAAAAAAATCACTGTTTAGCTCTGGCTGGCTTTGAACTCATGAAGATCTGTCTGCCTTTGGTTCCTGGGTTAGTCTGTCTCTGTGTTTTCTCTTTCTCTTTAGACAGAACTGATTGTGCAGCTAAAGATGACCTTGAATGCCTAATTGTCATGCCTTGAGGGTCTCACTCTGCAGCTTTGACTGGTCTGGAACTCACAGAGGTCCCTATCTGCCTAGGGCTCAGATTAAAGGCCTATTCCAATGTGCCTGTTTTGTTTGTTTGTTTGTTTGTTTTGTTTGGGCTTGAGTGTGTTTGAGATAGTATCTCACTTGGAGCCCTGGGTGCCCAGGAACTCATTAGGACCTTGAACGCAGAGATTTTCCTGCTTCTGCCTCCCAATTGCGCTGAGTCCTCTCTAACAATGAAGACTCAGGAGCCAGATGCTGGGGTGAATGCCTACAAGCTCAGAGAAGCAGAGAAAGCCGTAATACAAGTAGAAACAGGTTTTATAGTTCACCACCTTGGGGTAAACAATGTGATCAAATACACTGCAGCATGCCTTCCTAAACAGCCAAACAAACAAACAAAACAATCATCTGGCGTTGGAGGCACACACCTCTCAGCATTTGGGAGAGGCAGGCAGATCTCTGAGTTCAAGGCCAGCCTAAGAGTTTCAGAACAGCAAGGGTCACACCCAATTAATTAGTTAATTAATTGTCTCAGTCCCAGGGTCTTGCACATGCTAAAGTCAAAACAGGGTTTTATTGTGTAGCCTGGGCTGTCCTGGAAGTTATATTGTAGAACAGCCTGGTCTTGAACTCAGAGATCTGCCTGCTTCTGCCTCCCAAATGAAAAGCATATACTACCAAACCTTGGTCAGCTAATAGTTTTTTGTCCTCATACCCTTTAATTTGAATGATTTGCCCTGTATCCTCAGCTCAAGGAGTTCAATATTAAATCCATACTAATGAATTAAAAGGTAGAAAGATTTTTTTTTTAGATTTACTTATTTTATGTTGTCTTGTTTTTCTTGCTTGTATGTCTGTGGACCACATGCATGCCTGGGTGCCTGTGGATGTCAGAAGAATTCACTAGATCCTAGGAACTGGAGTTACTGACAGTTAAGAAATGCATGTGGATGTTGGGAACCAATCATCTTCCTCTGCAAGGGCAGCAAGTTTAACTGAATTATGGAATTTATTTCTAGTTGGGACCTTTAGAGAGATGATGATTGGATAAAGTTGCTAGGGTAGAGTCCATGCATGCATTCCCCTGGCTTTATATGGAGAGGGCTTGGAAGGAGACCAACACACTTCAGTTGCTGTGCCATCAGCTGCTCCTGCTCTGATGACCCCTTGACTTTGGATTTGCAAGACTGGTATGGTAATGAAGTCCCTTTTAAATTTAAGATGTGTTTGTAGGGTGGCAGTAGTGACTAAATGAACAACACCCTGGAGGCAGAGGCAGGTGGGTCTCTGAGTTTAAGGCCTGCCTGGTCTGCAGAGTGAGTTCCAGGACAGCCCAAACTACATACACAGAGAAACCCAGTCTTGGGTTGTGGGTGGGTGACTACTATGACACGTGTATGCCACAGCTCATTTGTGGGGGTCAGAGTACAACTTTGGGAATCCATTCTTTCCAATGTGGATTCCAGTGATCAAATTCAGGTCAATTTGAGGTTTTCAGCAATTGCCTTTACCAACTGAATCCCTTCATAGGACCCACTAGAATCTTTTACGATGTTGTTCATCTGTTAAATAATGATCTGTTATATTGTTTATTTGCAGTGCTGAGGATCAAACCCAGAGCCTGGCACATGCTAAGCACTTAAAGTGTTGGGTTTAATTGGATGTAGGAGAAAACAAGTAACAGGCCAAGAGCCTACCATAGAGGGCCTCAGAAAGACTATTCCTAGCAGGGTATCAAAGCAAATATTAAGAAAAATAACCAACCCTTTGGCAGAGTGCAGGGAATCATATGAAAGAAGGGGGAGTTAATATGACCTGGAGAGGACAGGAGCTCTGCAAGGACCAAATATATCAGGGCACAGGGGTGTTTTATGAGACTGTCTCTCCAACCAAGGACCAAGTATGGTTATAAGCTAGAACCCCTGCTTGCACATAGGAAATGGTAGCTCAATACCCAAGTGGGTACACCAGTAAGGGGAACAGGGACTATTTTGGACATGAACTCAATGGCTGGCTCTTTGACCTTCTCCCCCAACCCCCACCCCAGGGAGGAGCAGCCTTGCTAGGCCACAGAAGAAGGCATTGCATTGCAGCCATTCCTGAAGAGATCTGATAAGCTAGAGTTAGATGGAAGGGGAGGAGGTCCTCCCCTATCAGTGGACTTGGAAAGGGGCAGGGAGGATATGAGGGAGGGAAGGGGGAGGGGATAGGGAGGGAATGGGGGAGGGGGCTACGGCTGGGATACAAAGTATATAACCTGTGATTAATATAAAATAAATTTAAAAATTTTAAATAAAAAAAAGTGTTGGGTTTATGTGATTTATTTTGGAGAAAATATTTGTAAATTCCCAAATTATAGTTCCTTTCTTTCCTCTTTCCTTTCTTTCCCTTTTTGGACTTTTGTTTTTGGATGTTATGGATTTTTCTTTTGCAGTTTTGACATAGATCTACCTGCTACTGCCTTCGTAGTGCTGGGATTAAAGGCACGTGCCACCACGACCCTGCTCTTAATAACATGACATATTATATATAGCTCTGTCTGGCTTGAAACCCACTGCATAGACAGGCTACTGATGTTCCTGCCTCTGCTTCCTAAGACAAGCATATGTCACCAGACTTGCCAATATCATTTTATTCCTAAAAACTGAGTTTGTGGAAGTGAATATGTTGCGAGAGAGTTTGTTTCTGTGGTCATTTCTACCAAGTTGCCAACAGAGTTGTTGCTCTTTACCATCAATTCAAATAGAAAACCAGTAAAAAGATAAAGAAATTTTGTATCATTAGTTTTTTTGTTTTTTGTTTGCAAACAGTCTGGCTGTATAGCTCAGGCTTGCCTGAAACTTGTCTTAGCTTCTGAAATGCCGGGATTTTATGGGTGCAACATCACACCTTGCTACACGAAAATGATTTTTAACTTAGAAACTGCTGGAAAGGTCTTTAGGGATATTTGAGACAGGGTCCCACAATATAGCCTGGAGGTCCTGGACTTCCTGTTCTACTGTCAGCTTACTAAATTCTAGGCTCAATGTAGCGTACCATACCTGGGTCGAAGATAGGGTTTTAAATGGACTTTAAAGGATTGACACAGACTGGTATGCGTGTGTGGTTTTTTGAGACAGGGTTTCTCTGTGTAACCTCGGCTGTCCTGGACTTAATTTGTAGACCAGGCTGGCCTCAAACTCACAGAGATCCTCCTGCCTCTGTCTCCCTGAGTGCAGGGATTACAATCGCGTGCCACCGCACATGGCTCTGAAAGCGTATTCAAAGGTAGAAACAGAGAGGACGCCTCCAGATCCCCAGCCACTGACATCTTCGCTGGAGGAAAAGCAATTAAATAACACAGGCGAATGTTTGTTTTGTCGTTGTTTCCCTCGTGTTTCTCTGTATCAAGAGGTGATGAGTAAATACGTGGTTTTGTCAACACTGCTCTTTGAAAGGGAGAGTTTATCATTGTTGTAAAGAGATATTTAGGTCTTTGAATTTGTCTGAAAGTAAATATAGGAGAAAGGCGTGGTGGCTTACTGGAGAGGCTGAGGCAGGAGGATTGCTAGTTCATTGCTATCCCTCCTTGTAAAAGTCAGGCCTTTAGGAGTTTTGCCTAGCTAGACCCAGTCTCAAAACTACAAAACCACATACAAATAAAACAAGAGACCTCTCATGGTTATTTGGATATTAATAGTTGCCAAATTTAGTGGGTTCTGCACCCTTGATCTCAGGGAACTGCTATTGCCTTGTTGACAAGTGTGCTGGGCTATGAATTACTTTGACAATTGATTGCAAGGCTTCGCTATTCTCGAAGCATGGCTCCCCACGCTTGCCGTAATCTGGACGGGACCATTGCATCCTGCGGGTGTGTTATTGCAAGAGGCTGAGCGAGGGGAGCGGAGGGTGTGTGTCGGGCAAAGCCCGGAGCCCTGGAGGACAACTGGCTCCCCGAGCCCGCCACCTGCCAGCCCTCCTCTCCTGACCCCGTCCCGCCCCGCGGTAGCAGCCTTGTCTGCACGGCTCCCTCGGGAGCAGGTGAGTGGCGGCGCCTTGCTCCGAGCACCCCCGTGGCCCTGGGGCGGTGGCGGTGGCCGGCCGGGGAGGTGGCCTCGGCGCACAGTAATGGCAGCGCTGTGAGCCGGGGAACGCGAGCTGACAGCCGCCGCCGCCCACCCTCCGAGCCGGGGGCTTCGTCCTTCACGCCTGCGGGTTGCCTCCCTCCCCGGGCCCCTGTCCTCGCCCTGCTTCTGCAGAAGGTAACCCCGCTGAAAGCTGGGGAGCCGGGCTGCGGGCGCAGGGAAACTTCCCTTCCCGGCGAATGGGTGGCGGGGATGGGGCGGAGGAACGGAGTTAGGGGCGACCTGGAGGAGGGGAGCGGGCTGAGAGCTGGAGGCGCGGCAAGATGGTGTCCTGTGAGTGACCTCGGCTCCCTAGACTGCTGACCCTTAAGCCAGGCAACCCCTGGGCCAGATCCGGGGCCTCCCGGATCCACTGCCGGCCGCCCCTCCCTCGGCCTCATTTTCCTCCTAAGGAGGGAAGGTGAGAGCGTGCTCTCTGGCTTATTTACGTGCGCACACGGAGACCAAAGTCTCTGTTGAAGAGGGTGGCATCACGCTCATACATCCTAGCCACGAGTATTTTCACTTTTGTTTCCGCAGACAGTGAAGATTGATAGCTTTGGGGAGGAGTATTCTACGTGCATGCTACACCTCCTGCCTCAACACTTATGGGCTGGTGAAATAAGAGCCTCAGAGTCTCTCCAGCACTTGTTTACACACTAGAGTCTAGACCCTTTCCTACCATTACGTGCATGCAAGTAGAACGTCTTTGAATTGTATTGCTATTATAAGTTATCCCGTCCTCCTTGGCTAGTATGGCAGTACTGGCTGGATGGCAGGACCCTCTAAGTTTCAATTTGAAGACAACTACTGAGTTGCAGATGTATGTAGCTCAGTGCTACAATACTTGACTAGCATGCACCGCCTTCTGCAAAAAAATGTGTGCGTGTGTACATATACATACATACATATATATATACTTTGCTTATTGACTTTTCAATAGAAAGCATCCTTGCCCTAGAAACTTACCTCAAACCCACATTCATACACAATATGGGAGATCACTTTATTCTCTTCTCTCATCTCACAAGAGTGATCCAATCAGCTAAAATTTGGCTCTTTTGCCCATATACAGTATTTGGAAGTCCCTTTACAAATGAGTTAATAGTAGTACACAGCTTTTTTAAAATTACTACCTCTCTCCCCATGGTATATATGAGGTGTGGGAGGCTTCGGTGTGAGTGTGTGTGTGGTGGAAAGGGCGCTGTCTGCTTTTTTTTTTTTTTTTTTGAGGCAGGGTCTCTATTATAAAACGATGGCTATATGGGACTCCCTGCTTAGATCAGGGTGGCCGCCAAATTAATAGATCCACCTACCTCTGCTTCCCTACTACCGGGATTAAAAGCTATCACAACCAACTTTCTTTTGAGGCTCTTGTGTAGCCCTGACTAGTCAGTTACTCGATGTGTAACCTAGCTAACCCCTTTCTTGGGAGTCCTACCTCAGCAGGTACTGGAATGGCAGATGTATGCCACTGGGCCCTGCTTCCTTTAATTTTCTATATTTTATCAATATATTGTGTAAAGACATCCTTTATCTATGTCTTTTAATCTTTCACCATGTATAATTGAGCATTATATCTATATACTGTCTTTAAAGTTAGTTTTCCCTTATAATGAACTACTTTCTGTGCTGAACAGTAATGTAGCAGTGTTATAGGAGCAGTATTGTAGGACTTTTTTGTTTTGTTTTAGAACTCTGTTTCCAGAGCACTAGGACTAAACGTGTGTACCACCCCCTTTTGCTTGCCTGCCTGCCTGTCCTTCCTTCCTTCCTTTTCTTTTTTCTGGAGACAGGGTTTCTCTGTGCAGCCTTTGCTTTCCTGGACTTTGTAGAACTCGGAGATCAGCCTGCCTCTGTCTCCCTGAGGGCTGGGACTAAAGGTGTGCATAAACACACCTGGTTAATCTCTGCATTCTTAAAGCTTCTGCCTCTGGCCGAGATGGAAAGACATAAAAAGAAATCGTGTTTTGAAGGGAATAAGTGATTGTGATTATGAGAAATGGTTTCAGATACAGTGGTTAGGAAAGGCCTGTCTGAGGTGACCTTTGACGTATTTGAAAAAGCCAGAAAGAACAGGTCTTTGGAAGTTCTGAAGAAACTTTCTGGAAGAAACGCAGATGGAAAAGCCACAGGTAACGTGGAACTAGAGTCCAGCCCACTGGAAACAGCTCAGTGAGGGTGGACCCTGTATGAGAGATTGAGTCATAGCCAGGGGCAAGAGTTTGGTTTTTAAAACACATTTTAGATTTTGGAATTTGATTTACATTGTATTTATGTTAAAAGATTCTCACCCCCACCTTGGGTCAGAATTGTGTCCTTGGAACATTAAAGGACAAGTATCAAGGTTTCAAGTTTTGAAGATACTTGTTGACCATCTTATGGTGGTGTAGATAAGAATAAAGTTGGTGGAGATAGGGTGTCTCTTAGGGTCTAGCTGGGAGGATGATGGTACCATGTACAGGGATTAGGAAAGGGTTAGAGAATCATGAGTTTATATAGCATTGAGTTGGATTGTGTGTCTTGAGTTGACTCAGTTCAAGTGTTGTCCAAGTATGTAGTGCCAAGGTTAAGGACTCATTCAGTTTGTTCTTTGATTTGAAAAGTTTTTTCAAACACCAACTCTAGAATTGGCAGCTGGGATAGTGAAAAGTAAGACAGATCTGTGCCCTCATGAACAGTGGGAAGAGAAAGATAGATGTAGGGTGTTTTATCAGTCTTTAACTGGTAGTCCATTGAATAAAAGTGACACTCAGATTCAAAATTGGAAAGATTCAATAGGGCATAGAACTAAAACCCTCTTGTGTCCCTGTTAGTTTTCCCTAACAGGAGCCAAACAGGGTTAACTTTCTTACATGTTTCCAAAGATATATTTGTTTGCCTTTAAGCAGGTGTATAAAAATGGTAGCACATTTTACTATGACACTTTGTATTTTTCACAGTATCAAATATTATTTTAAAAGTTACAAAAAGGATAAGGGCACCTAAAGAAAGACTAGGGAGAAATGTAAGGAACTGCAGCATTTTCTAATCTGGTCTTTGCCCTCTTTGAGTATTTGACTTACAGATGGAAATTCTGAGAGGGAACATGTGTTTAGTTAACCCAGGCAAGCACATGTGCCTTGTAGCCCAGACTGGCCTTTGTTCTTTGATATTTCCTGTATCAGCCCCTTCCCTGAATTTACAGGTATTGCTGGTGTGTTCTCATTGCCAACTCAGATGTAGGTTTTTTTGAAGAACATTTATTTATATACAAGAAACTTGTACTTTTCTACCTTGCCTGCCATTTCATGTGTGCCAGAAAATGTTTAGTAGTGATTAAGAGGAATGTTTTATGTGTACTATCTGCTACAATAAATTTTTATCACAGGACCAAACCCTGAAATTTAGTATTAAAAGGACTTAAAACTGGTAAGGTAAAAATGAGGAAAATGCCAGGCCTGGTGGTTCAGTTCAGGCCTGTGATTCATCCTAGCTACTCCGGAAACTTAAGTAGGAGTACAAGTTCAGGACCCGCCTCCGGTACAGAATAAGTTCAAGGTCAGTTGGAACTTGTTTTAAAATAAAGGGCAGTGGTGGCACACCCCAAGTAAACAAGTAGTAAAAAGAAGGGGGGTCTTTGTCCTCACTGTCCTTACTTTCCTGGCTGGCCTTGAACTCCCCGAGATCACCTGCCTCTGCCACTCCAGTGCTGGGATTAAAGGCTCCAGCCGCCACCATCCAGCTACATTTTACTTCTAAAGTGGTTATTTAGCATACATGAGGCCCTGGGTTGTACTCTTTAATACTGCACAAAAGCAAGGAAAGATAAGAGCAGAATTTTGGAATGTTGGAAGTTGGGAATTAATTCAGTGTATACTTACCTAGGCCTTTTGACTCACCAGCATCAGAAAGAGAATTGGAGTATCAGGAAATAAAAGGTGATTGGTGTTTGAGGTGTATGGCTGATTTATGTTTTGGGTATCCTTCCTTTGCTCCTTTCCTCCCTCCTTCCTTTTTTCAGGCAAGGCCTTACTTTGTAGCCCTGCCTAGCATGGAACTCTCAAGGAATCTACCTGCTTCAGCTTGTGATTAAAGGATGTGTGCCATCACATCTGGGCCTGATTCATTCTTATCAAATGCCCTGTTCAGAGTGATCTACGTAGATTTATGTCTAATATATCATGTTAAGTTGCAGAAGTTATAGCATAATTCTTGTGTTGCTGTATTTAAGAGTTTTGAAACCAGATGTGAGTAGCTTGCTTGTCTAGTGTGCGAGAAGACCTGGCTTGAATCCCTAACACTGCTGGGCAGGCCTGTCTAATTCCAGCACTGGGGAGGAAGAGGCCTGGTAGAAATTGAAGGGCCTGAGTTGTATAAGACCTTACCTCAAATAAGAAAAACAAAACATTTACATATAGTTTTTAATTGGGACAGACTTACTGGGTATTCGAACGTTATGAATCTTACAGTTTTAGGACAGTTGTTGAGATTTTTGTTTGTTTTTTTTGAGACAGGGCTTCTCTGTAGCCCTGGTTATCCTGGAACTCACTACATCAGATCATGCTAGCCTCAAAACTCAGATCTATTTCCCTCTAAAAGGCAACACCTGCCTGTGAGTCTTTAAATTTGTGTGTGTGTGTGTTTAGAGACTGGGCTCCTAACACAACCTAATCTGGAAGTTACTAAGGGATGAAGAGTAGCCTTGAACTTTCCCCTTGCGGCCACCTCTGATTGAGATTACTCAGTGCTCTGTCACCCCCTGTCTGTTTCTTGAGACTGTTTAGCTCTCTTGGAAAGTTGTTTACGGCTTTGAATTCTGTCAGTTGAATATTTTAAAGGCATAGAGTTTGTTTTTAAGTTGCCTTACACTTTATTCTGACTTGACCTGGTCTTGCTGCAGTGCTCCGGCTTGCCTAGAATTCATTACTTCAGAATTTTCCATAAAACAGGTTGACAGCTTATCATTTATTTCTCTAATTGGCTGTAAACTTAGGCTCTGTACCATCTCTAGCATTCCAGGATACACTGAATCTTTAATAGTATCTGCTAACTCTACTAACAAGCTTTTGGTTCCAGTGTAAGTGTTTGTTTTTAACTGGGTCTGTGATGATGGGGGGGGGTACTTGATAAAGCCTGTATTTATGCATGAACCAACAGTTTATACCCCATTATTTGCATTATCAAAAAAAATTTTTTACAAACTTGTATTTATGTATTTAGATATTAAGCAACAATTAACGAGTAGAAACACACAGACATACAACTACAACTCCAAAAAATGTCATTAATTTGAAAGTGAGCAGAAGGATTCGGGGTATATGGGAGAGAGGAAAGGAATGGGTAATGATGTAATTATACTATAATCTCAAAAAAATTAAAAGTTAAAAATAAAAAGATATTCACTGTTTATTGTAGTATATAATGATAGGGAGCCCTGCTCTGTGTAAAGCCAATACAGCTTATTCCTAGTACTAATTATCACACCTAGTATTAAGTGTGATAAAACCTGTACTACCCGACTCTATTTCTACCAACATATGTACACCTCTCCTTGCAGCAAATTTGTTGCAAGTTTTATTCTCATACTTTCTAGTGGAAGGCTAGCCTGCTTGCTAGCTATTTGTCCTATAGGGGCTGTCTGTGACGTGAATTCAGTGGCCAACTCTTTGATCACCTCTCCCTGGGGGGTGCAGCCTTGCCCAGGCCACAGAGGAAGAATATGCAGCCACTCCTGATGAGACCTGATAAGCTAGGGTCAGATAGAAGTGGAGGAGGACCTCCTAGGGAGAGAAGAAGGAAGGTGGGTGGAATTGGGAGGAGACGAGGGAGGGGCCACAGTTGGATACAAAGTGAATAAATGTAATAAGTAAATGAATGGATGAATGAATGAAAAAGTTTCTTTTGCATTATCAGTTTAACGTAAGTTGCTTTTCAAAAACGGAAATGCTCAGCTTAACATATTTGTATATTTTATAAGGAAATGTTATGGGCTACTTTGTTTTTCTTAATTTGGAATAATTTTAGACCAACTGAAAACTTGTAAAAATAAGAGGCTTACGTATTCTCATTAACCAGCATTTTGTATTATCTGACAGCTTATCTGACCCAGGTCTGACACTGGTGTGATGATAAAAGGCATCTAATTTCTGCACTAGGAAGTTAGAAGAGGTTCATTCCAAGTGACTCTAGCTACTTGTCTAGGCAGTTTTGAGCCTCTCAACATGTGTGCTGGAAACTGAACTCAGGTCCCACTCCTTTCTGTTTGATATATTTATTTTTACTTTGTTTGTCTGTATGCATGTTTGTGCAACATGTGCGGGCCAGTTGGATCCCCTAGAACTTGGTGTACAGATGGTTGTGAGCCACCCTGTGGATGCTGGGTCCTTCCCAAGAGCAACATGTATCCTCAATTGGTGAACCATCTCTCCAGATCCAGGAATGTCTTAAATAGAAAGTACAGACCAGACATAAAGTGAGAAAAAGTTGAAGGCATACTGATTTCAGCAGTAGTATAGTTATTGTCTTTTTAAAAAATGAATGCATGGATAGAAATGTAAGATTGTGCTGGTAGTGTTGGCCCACTCCATTAATCCCAGAACCAGATGGATCTCTGAGTTCAAGGCCAGCCTGGTCTACAGAGTGAGTTCCAGGATAGCCAAGGCTTCACAGAGAAACCCTGTCTCAAAAAACAACTGAGAGTGTGTGTGTGTTTGTGTGTGTGTGTCAAGAAGAGCAAGCGAACACCACCTCAGCCCTGTACAGTATATTTGATGTGTACTTGTAAACATTGCTTTTTGTATTATTTTCATGCTGTTTAGATGCATTACTTATACAATCACTACGTAATTCATTTCTAAGACCAATACTTTTTCTTTTAACAGCTAAATTATTGAGTATTCACATGTGTGCCACACTTCCTTTGGAAGTGAGAGGACAGCTTGAGTCACCTCTTTCATCATGTGGCAATGCGGGGATTGAACTCAGGTTGTTGGGCTCAGAGACAAGCAACCTTGCCCCCGATGAACCTCACTAGCACAAGACCTGCTTTTCTGATTTCTGAGGTCTAATAGACTCTCTCTTGTCCAGGCTAAGATTCCCCCTGTTGGCCTGGAGAGAGAGGGATCCTCTTTCTCTAAGATAGTTTTTACTCAGGAGCCTTGCCCTGAATTCACTTGTAGACCAGTCCACCTCTCTCACCCTCCCAAGTGCTAAGATTTCAAGCACATATAAGTGAGTATATACCATGTATGTCTTTCTGCTTCTGGGGTACCTCACTCAGGATGATCTTTTCTAGTTCTCACCATTTGCTTGCAAGTTTCATGATTTCCTTGTTTTGAGTTGCTGAGTAGTAGTCAGCATTGTGTAAATGTACCACAATTTCTGTTTCCATTCCTCTGTTGAGGGACATCTGGGTTGTTGGCTATTGTGAATAAAGCTGCTACAAACATGTTTGAACAAATGTCCTTGTTGTATACTTGAGCATGTTTTGGATATATGCCTAGGAGTGGTATAGCTGGATCTTGAGGTAGCATTATTCCTAATTTTCTGAGAAAGCACCAGATTGATTTCCAAAGTGGTTGTACAAGTTTACATTCCCACCAGCAATGGAGGAGGGTTCTCCTTTCTCCACATCCTCTCCAGACATAAAATGTAGGATAAACACACTAAAATATGTACACCTAAAGAAGTTAAGCAAGGAGGAGCACCCTGGGTAAGATGCTCAATCCTCATTCAGAAAGACAAATTGGGTAGACATTGGAAGAGGAAGAAAACAGGGAACAGGACAGGAGCATACCGCAGAGTGCAGGGAATCTTATGAAAGGGAGAGATAGAAAGACCTGGATGGGACAGGAGCTCCACAAGACCAACAGCAAAATATCTGAGCCCCGGGGTCTTTTCTGAGACTGAAACTCCAACCAAGGACCATTCATGGAGATAACCTAAAACCGCTAGAACTCCTGCAGTGATGTGGCAGCTCAGTCTCCAAGTGGGTTCCCTAGTAAGGGGAACAGGAACAGTTTCTGACATGAACTCAGTGGCTGGTTCTTTGACTTCCCCCTGGCGGGAAGTGTGGGGTGCAGCCTTACCAGGCCACAGAGAAAGACAATGTAGCCAGTCCTGATGAGGCCTGCTAGGTTATGGTCAGATAGAAGGGGAAGAGGCCCTCCCCTATCAGTGGACTTGGGGATGGTATAGGAGGAGAGGAGGGAGTGAGTGTGGGATTGGGAGGGGACAAGGGAGGTGGCTACAGCTGGTATACAAAATGAATAAATTGTAATAAATAATAAGTAAATTAAAAACATGATTTCAAGCTTGTATCACGATTTCCAGTTCCGTAAGTGGCAAATGGAGAGGGCTGTGACACAAAGGGCTCAGTGGAAGCCTGATGGATTCAAATTTTGTTTGCTAATTATGTGTAAATGCTTGTCTTTTTTATCCTTGCTATGCCAGACTAGTATGTTACTAATGATAGAACACAGTCAGCCAAGCCTGCTTATTTGTATTTATTAATATTATTGGGTTTTTTGCATAGCACATGCAATTTTTGTTTTTGTTTTTGTTTTTGTTTTTAAAGAAAAAGTGAAAGAACTCCTGAGTGTGGAGAGTATGGAATTCAGGAATTATTTCTGGTGTTTGAAGACATGGTCTCATGGAGCCTAGGCTGATTTCAAATTTACACTACAGCTAAGGAGGGTATTGAATCCCTAAAACTTCTGCGTCTGCCTTCCAAGTGCTAAGATTGTAAGCAAACTCACCAACCAGAATTTTATCCTTTAAAATGCAGAGAATAGTAGTATCAAAGTGGGCTTATAAGGAATTGAGATAATGTATGTTAAGAGCTATTATATATGTGTATACATAAATGTGTATCTATGTGTATCTATATATTTACACATATATATAGTAACAGTTGCTGAGTAGATGTATTTGGTAAGGTTGTTGCTATCATTATTAATGGTGCTGTAATGGAAGCTGTTAAGCTGCTCTGTGTCCCTCTGTCATGCACGTGTACCTGTGTGTGTGTGTGTGTGTGTGTGTGCGCACACATGTCTGCTTACATATGCTGGCTTGTGTGTGCCTGTGTTGTCTGTGTGTGTGTTACTGAGGATGGTACCAAGAACCTTACATTTGGTGGGAAGTACTCTACCCCAGAGCTTGCTATGTTGGATTGCTTTTATCCTTTTTTAAAATTTATTTTTTATAATTTATTCACTGATATCCCAATTGTAGTCCCCCTTCCCTCATCTCCTCCCAGTCCCACTCTCCCTTCCCCTTTCCCCCATTCTCCCTTATTTCTCAGAAAGGGGGAGGTCTCCTCCCTTACCATCTGACCCCAGCCTATAAAGTCTCATTAGGACTGCTTGCATCCTCTTCCTCTGTGGCCTGGCGATGCCTCACAACAAGGGGGAAGTGATCAAATAGCAGGCAACAGAGTCCATGTCAGAGACAGCCCCTGCTTTCCTTACTAGGGAACCAACATGGAGACTGAGCTGCCATGGGCTGCATCTGAACAGGGGGTCTGAACGTGGTCCTTGCTTGGTGCATCAGTAGTTGCAGGAACCAATGGGCCCAGATTTGTTGGCTCTGTTTGGTCTTCTTATAGAGTTCCTGGCTGCTATTTGGGTCCTTCTAGTCTTCCACTCTTTCTTGTGCTCTGCCCAAAGTTTGACGATTCTCCGCATCTGCTTCGATCCCCTGCTGGGTGGAGCCTTTCAGAGGACTGTGGTAGGCTGCCATCCTGTTCCTCTCTTCAGCCACTTCCAGTGTCTATTCTGTTTGTCCCTCTGAATGAGAATTAAGCATCCCTAGGTTCTTCTTAAGGTGTGTAGATTTTAGTATGTTTATCCTATACTATATGGCTAATATTCACTTATAAGTGAGTATATTCCATGTGTGTCTTTCTGTTTTTGGGTTACTTCACTCAGCATGATCTTTTCTAGTTCCCACTATTTGCCCACAAAGTTCATGATTTCCTTGTTTTTAATAGCTAAGTCGTAGTCCATTGTGTAAATGTATCACAATTTCTGTGTCTATTCTTTGGTTGAGGGACATCTAGGTTGTTTCCAGTTTCTGTCTATTATGAATAAACCTGCTATGAACATAGTTGAACAAATGTCCTTGTTGAATGCTTGAGCATCTTTTGGGTATATGCTAAGGAGTGGTATAGCTAGGTCTTGAGTTAGCAAGCACTATTTCCAATTGTCTGAGAAAGTGCCATGTTGATTTCTAAAGTGATTATATAAGGTTATATAATGTTTCACTACCAAAAGCAATGGAGGACTGTTCTTTGACTTGGGTTTTTAATTTTAGTCATTCTGATGGGTGTAAGGTGGAATCTCAGAGTCATTTTGATTTGCATTTCTACCATTCCACCATTTGATATTCCTCTGAGAATTCTCATTAGTTTTGTACCCCGTTTTTAAATTGTGTTATTTAATTTCTTGAGTTCTTTATATATTTTGGATATTAGCCCTCTGTCAGATGTAGGACTGGTGAAGATCTTTTCCCAATTTATAGGCTGTTGTTTTGTTCTGTTGGCAGTGTCCTTTGCTCCGTAGAAGCTTTTCAGTTTCATGATGTCCCACTTATTAATTGTTGATCTTAGAGCCCAGGTTGTTGGTGTTCTGTTCTGTTCCTATGAGATGAAGGCTGTTCCCCACTTTTACTTCTAGAGAAAAAGTGTTTGGCTCTATGTTGGGGTCTTTGATCCACTTGGACTTTAATTTAGTGCAGGGAGATAAATATGGATCTATTTGCATTTTTCTACATGTACACATTCAGTTAGACCAGCACCATTTGTTGAAGATGCTACCTTTTTTCTGTTATTTGGCTTTGGTTCCTTTGTCAAAAATCAAGTGTCCAGAGGTATGTGTGTTTATTTTTCTGGGTCTTCAATTCTGGGTCCATTGTTCTGTTTCTGTGCCAGTACTATGCCTTTTTTTTTTTTTACTGTTATTCTAGAGAACAGCTTGAGATCAGAGATGGAGATACCTCCAGAAGATCTTTTATTGTAGAAGATTGTTTTAGCTATTAGGGGTTTTTGTTTTTCCATATGAAGTTGAGAATTTTTCAGTAAAGAATTGTGTTGGTAATTTGATGGGAATTGCATTGAATCTGGAGATTGCTTTTGGCAGGATGGCCATTTTTACTGTGTTGATTCTACCAATCCATGAGCATGGGAGATCTTTCCATCTTCTGATATCTTCAACTTCTTTCTTCAGAGACTTGAAGGTTTTTCATACAAGTCTGTCACTTGCTTAGTTAGAGTTACACTGAGATACTGCATGTTTTTTATTTTTATTTTTTGTGGCTTTTATGAAAGGTGTAGTTTCCCAAATTTCTTTCTCAGCTCATTTATTATTTGTATGTAGGAGGGCTATTGATTTGAGTTAATTTTGTATCCAGCCACTTTGCTGAAGGTGTTTGTCAGCCATAGGTGTTTCCTGGTAGAAATTTGGGGGTCATTTTGAATAGTTATACTTTTTGACTTCTTCCTTTTCAATTTATGTACCGTTGATCTCCTTTAGGGCTTGAAGTACTATATACTGAGAGAGTGGTCAGCCTTGTCTTGTCCCTGACTTTAATGGGATCATATTATGTTTCTGTATCTTTAGTTTGATATTGGCTGTAAGCTTGCTGTATAGTACCTTTACTATGTTTAGGTATGTATCCCTGATCTCGCCAAGACTTTAAACTTGAACGAGCACTGGATTTTTTAAGATGCTTTTTTTCATCATCTAAGAAGATAATCATGTGGGTTTTTTTCTTTCATTTTGTTTATATGGCTTATTACATTGATGGTTTTCCATATGTTGAACCACTCCTGCATGCCTGGGATGAAGCCATGGTGAATGATATCTTTTGTGTTCTTGGATTCGGTTTCTGAGTACTTTATTGAGTATTTTTCCATCAATCTTCATAAGAGATTAGTCTGAAGTTCTCTTTCTTTGTTGGGTCTTTATGCTTTTTAGTTATCAAGGTGACTGGCCTAATAGAATGAGTTTGGTAATGTTTCTTCTGTTTTCTATTTTGTGGACTAGTTTGAAGAGTATTGACATTAGCTCTTCTTTGAAAGACTGGTAGAATTCTACATTGAAACCATCTGGCCCTGGGATTTTTTTGGTTGGAAGACTTTTGATGACTGATTCTATTTCCTTTGGGGATATAGTACTATTTAATTGGTTAAACCGATTCTTGTTTAACTTTGGTAAGTGGTATCTATCAAGAAACTCCATTTCATTTGACTATCAAATTTTGTGGCATAGGCTTTTCAAGTAAGACCTTTGGATTTCCTCAGTGTCTGTTGTTATGTGTCCCTTGTCATTTCTGATTTTGTTGATTTTAGTAGTGTCTCTTGGCTGTTTAGTTTGGTTTGTCTATCTTGTTGATTTTCTCAAAGAACCAGCTCTTGGTTTCAATGATTCTTTTAATTGTTTTCTTTGTTTCTAATGTATTAATTTTAGCCCAGACTTTTGATTATTTCCAGCTGTCTACTGTTGGGTACGTATACTTTTTTTTATTCCTCCTAGGGTTTTCAGGTGTGCCATTAAGTTGCTAGTAGGTGATGTCTCCAATCTCTTTATGAAGGCACTTAGTGCTATCAACTTTCCTCTTAGCACTGCTTTCATTGTGTCCCATAAGTTTGGGTATTTTGTGTCTTCATTTCCATTGAATTCTAGGAAGTCTTTAATGTCTTTCTTTATTTCTTCCCTGACCTAGCTTTGATTGTGTAGAGAGTTGTTCAGTTTCCATATGTATGTAGGCTTTTTGCTATTTTTGTTGTTGAGGCCCAACTTTAGTCCATAGTGGTCTGATAGGATACAAGGTATTATTTCAATCTTCTTGTATCTGTTGAGGCTTGCTTTGTAACCCACTGTATGTTTAATTTTGGAGACGGTTCCCTGTGGTGCTGAGAAGAAGGTGTATTGGTGTTTGTTTGGGTGAAGCATCCTGTTAGGTCCATTTGATTCATGGTGTTAGTGTCATTTCTCTCAGTTTAGCTTTTTCATTATCCGTCTTTTGAGAGTGGGGTGTTGACGTCTCCCACTATTAATGTGTGGGGATCAAGGTGTGGTTTAAGCTTTATTTTTATTTTTACTTTCTTTCTGTTTTTCAAGATAGGGTTTCTCAGTGTGGCCTTTGCTGTTCTGGACTCACTTTGTACACCAGGCTGGCCTGGAACTCAGAGATCCCCCTGTCTTTGCTCCCCAGTGCTGGGATTAAAGGTGTGCACCACCACTGCCCAGAGGTTTAAGCTTTATTAATGTTTCTTTTACAGATGTGGGTGCTCTTGTATTTAGGGCTTTGATGTTCAGAATTGAGATGTCATCTTGGTGGATTTTTGTGGACATGTTTTCATATTTCTTAGCTATGTACAAAGCATTAGGCATATGTAGAGGGGTAGCCATATTTATTCTGCTTTTGTATATTGTAATTCATCATGTATATTTACATAGTGTTATAAATGGAAATTTGGTCTAGAAGTGTTTTCAAGTATATTATAAAAATTCTATACTGATGATTAGGGTTGACTCTTTTGCAATAACTAAATATCTTTATTTTTTTAAACCTCTTCCTTTTTTAAAAAGTTTTCTTTCTTTCTTTTTGAGGGTTGTGCGCTGTGGCCCAGGGTGGCTTAGAACTCACAATGCTCCTTTTTACCCTCCTCAGTGGATACACTGGAGATTATGGATGTGCTGCAGGCATTTGCTGTTGCACACTTGCCTTTTTGGTTTTCTTCCCCCCTG
Organism: Pachyuromys duprasi; assembly: GCA_028658305.1. Classification (NCBI taxonomy): domain Eukaryota; kingdom Metazoa; phylum Chordata; class Mammalia; order Rodentia; family Muridae; genus Pachyuromys; species Pachyuromys duprasi. Next base: position 62,166,595 of record CM053765.1, read on the forward strand.
TGTAGCCCTGGCTGTCCTGGAAATCTGTAGAACAGGCTCACCTCGAACTCGGAGATCTGTCTGTCTCTGACCTAAGGGCTGGGATTATAGACATGGTGGCTCTTAATTTGAAAACTAAGAAAGCTGAGGCAGGAGAATTGGAAATTTTGGCCACACAGATACTTTCTCAGAAAACAAACAAACAAACAAAGCCTTAGTTCATGGCCATACCACTCTAAATACGCTGCATTTTATCTGTTCTCAAAAGCCAAGCAGGGTCCTTATTTTTAATCAGTGGATAGGGAATCCCCTCCCCCAGATTATTTGTGATCCTATGTTGTTAGTCATAATTATAATAAAATGGGATGATAATGTGGATTTAGCATGGACCTCACCAAGCTACTCAAGTCATATATGTCCCGAGGTCCCTGTTCAATCAATTTCCTTTTTGTTTTTGGTTTTTTGAGACAGGGTTTTTCTGTGTAGTCCTGGCAGTCCTAGACTTGCTTTGTAGACCAGGCTGCCTTGAACTCACAGAGTTCACCTGCCTCTGCCTTTTATTCCATGTTCCACTATGCCTAGCTTAAAAAAATTTTTTTTAAATGTTCATTGGTGTGTTGACTGCATGTGTATCTGTGTGAAGTTGTCAGAAGCCCTGGAATTGGAGTTACAGACAGGAGTGAGCTGCCATGTGGGAGTTGGGACTTGAACTCTGGTCCTCTGGAAGTACAGTCAGTCCTCTTACCCACTGAGCCGTCCATCTTAAAAAATAAAACTAGAGGTTGCAGATATTTCCAACTTATTAAGCTAGGTGTTGCCTGGTGGTGGCGGCTCCTGGAGTTCCAGGCCAGCCTGGTCTGCAGAGTGGGTTCCAGGGCAGCCGAGGCTACACAGAGAAAGCCAATATATTAAGCCAGCCTGGTGGCACGCCTGTGATGCCAACATTGGGATTAAAGGGGACGCAGAGGCAGGTAGATCTCTGTGAGTTTGAGTCCAGCCTAGTCTACAAAACAAATGAAAACAATAAATTTAATAAATAGATTAATAAATAAATAAAAATGTGTCTCACACTCTAACTATTGGCTTGAAACTTATCATATCACTTAGACTATCTGTATTGTCTCAGCATCCCGCCAGGATTATAGACAGGCATGTACCACCACATCTGGGTCTTTTATGGTTTTAGGGCTCATGTGCTCATGAGGCCTCAGGTCTGAAATGGAGAATGAAACTCAGAAGAAATCTGAAAAAAAAAAAAAAAAAAAAAAAAAGAACTTTGCAGGAATTCAGTGGGGCCCAATCTGATTGAGAACGGGAAATGTGTTCTAGTATTTATTAAAGAACGGGAATGAACTTATTCGTACATGTACTTAAACTGTGTTTCAGCCGGTGATGGACTGATAAGCAGTTGTAGTCCCTTGGAGATTATATTGCCCCATGACATCATAGCCTTCTTAGTTTGTGTGAGTGTGCATTGTGATGTCCACCATTTAGAATGGTCTAATGAGTGCTTTGGAGTATAACTCTTAAGTGATGCATGGTGGTATATGGAGATTGAGCCCAGGGTAGGTGGCTGCACAGCCTACATTTTTATGAGCCCAGGAGGTGGGAAATAGGGTTGTGGTTGTGCCTCTGAGTGTTTCTTTGCCTTGTTTTCTCATCCTTGTTTAAGTTTTCCATGAATAAGCCATTTAAAGGCTTTGGAGAAAATGAAGCAATTAAAAAAAATGTTCTTTGAAGTTTTTAAAGGGTAAACAGATAGTCTAACAGATAATTTTTGCATGTTCTTTATTGGATTAGTGATTGATGTTTTACTAGGCTGGTAAACATTGGAGGTTCTCTTGCCTTTGCTTCCAGAATTGTTACCTCTTCAAGCATGTGTTATCACTATCGCACACTTATATCCGTTCTCATCAGTAGTCTCATTGGGGAAGTGTTAGTCTGATTTAATAAAGATAAAGACAGACTGCAGCCATTAAAATTACACACTAAGAATAATTTTCATGCATAGTATATGTCTCCCTTATCAAGAAAGTTTCTATGAAACAGTATTGGAAATTTTATTAAGTATTTTCAAATAGGCCTAAAAAGGAAGGTTAACAGAAAGAAAAAGGTGAGACACTTAAATGTGAATATGGACTCAAGGGAGAGTTACCCTCGAAAGTTTCTTAAAAGCATCTGAACATTGATACAGGCTGCATTTTATACGAGTTTGGCGAATTATGTGGAGGGGAGTGTGGAGGAAAAGAGCGTTTTAGGTAGAGAAACAGGAAAGATTTATGATCCAGGTTAGCGAGTCAGTCAAGTGACCTCTAAGCAGAACAGTGACAGGATTACTGTGTCAGAGAGCTTCATCAGAGCAAGCTGGCTGCTGGCTGCCTCACCTAAGCCTTTTCTTTATCCTTCCTTCCTTCTTTTCCTTCCCTCTCTCCCTCCTTCCTTCCCTCCCTCCTTCCTTCCTGTCGTTATTATTATTTTACAATTTATTGACTTTGTACCTGGTTAACAATAACAGTCCTGGTAGCACTGTTACTCCCTCTTCCTTCCCTATCCCTTTCCCCTAGTCCACTGGTAGGGGAGGTCCTCCTCCCCTGTTGTCTGACTCTAGCCCATCAGGATTGCCTGAATCCTCTTCTGCTAGGTTGCCTCATGAGGGAGAAGTGATCAAGGAGCAGGCAATCGAGTTTATGTCAGAGACTGTCTCTTTGCCCTTTATTAGGGAATCCACATGGTGACTGAGCTCTCCATGGACTATGTCTGAGCAGGGGTCTAGGTCCTCTCCATGCATGGTCTTTAGTTGATACATCTGTTTCTGCATTCCCCCCTAGGCCCAGATTTTTTGTCTTTGTTGGTCTCCTATCCCTACTGGGTCCTCCTATCTCTCCTTCCATCAGACTCCTTACACTCTGTCCAAAGTTTGGCTGGGTGGAGTCTTTTAGAGGACATCTGTGGTAGGCTTTCATCCTGTTCCTTCTCTTCTACTGCTTCCAGTGTCAATCCTATTTTCCCTTCTAGCATCCTCCCTAGGGTCTTCCTTGTTTATCTTCTTTAGGTCTTAGATTTTAGATGTTTATCCTATATTATATGGCTAATACCCACTTAAAAGTGAGGATATACCATGGGTGTCTTTCTGATTCTGGGAAAAGATCACTCAAGATAATCTTTTCTAGTTCCATCCATTTGCCTGCAAATTTCATGATTTCCTTGTTTTTAGTAGCTGAGTAGTATTCCTTTGTGTAAATGTACCAGGATTTCTGTATCCATTCTTTGGTTGAGGGACATCTAAGTTGTTTCCAGATTCTGGCTATTACAAATGAAGCTGCTATGATCATGACTGAACAAATGTCCATATTGAATTGGATATATGCCTAGGAGTGGTATAGCTGGATCTTGAGATAGCACTATTCCTAATTTTCTGAGAAAGTGCCAAATTGATTTCCAAAGTTGTACAAGGTTACATTTTCACCAGCAATGGAGGAGTTCCCCTTTCTCCACATCCTCCTTTGCATGAGCTGTCACTTGAGTTTTTGATCTTAGCCATTCTGATGGGTGTAAGATGGAATCTTAGAGTTTTGAGTTGCATTTCCCAGATGACTAAGGACTTTGAACATTTCTTTAAGTGTTTCTCTGCCATTTGATATTCCCCTTTTTGGTTTAGCTCTGTACTCCATTTTTTAAATTGGATTATTTGGTTTCTTGGTGTTTAATTTCTCGAGTTCTTCATATATTCCGGATATTAGCCTATTTTCAGATGTAGGGTTGGTGAAGATATTTTCCCAGAGTGTAGGCTGTTGTTTTTTTCTGATGACAGTGGCCTTTGCTTTTTAGTTTTTTCCCATTTTTTGATTGTTGATCTTAGAGCCTGTGCTGTTGGTGTTCTGTTCAGGAAGTTGTCCCCTGTGCCAATGAGTTCAAGGCTCTTCCCAACTTTTTCTTCTGACAAATTAAGTGTGTTTGGTTTTATGTTGAGGTCTTTGATTCATTTGGACTTTACTTTTGTGCAGGGTGATAGGTATGGATCTATTTGCATGATATCCAGTTAGACCAGCACCATTTGTTGAAGATACTGTCTTCTTTTCCAATGTATATTTTTGGCTTCTTTGTCCATAGGTGCTGAGAAAAAAAAAATTAGGGAAACAGCCTTCACAATAGCCACAAATAAGATAAAGTACCTTGGTGTAACTCTAACCAAGCAAGTGAAACACTTGTATGAAAAAAACTTCAAGTCTCTGAAGAAAGAAATTGAAGAAGGTATCAGAAGATGGAAAAATCTCCTATGCTCATGGATCAGGAATATTTGTGCTCAGCTCACTTACTCCAAAAAACAGTGTTCTAAAAAGTGTGTGTATGTGTGTGCATGTGTATGTGTGTGTGTGTGTGTAAGGGTACACTTATGGAGATCAGTCAACCTGTGGGAGTTGATTTCCCGGTACCAGGTATCAAGCTTATCAAGCTCAGGTTGGAATTTCTGGTGTGTTGTACACCATACTGTTTTTTGTTTTGTTTGGAAAAGGTTTAGGTTGTGCTAATTTTGGGTAACATTGGTAGTCTTTTGCTCTAAAAAGCAAAGGACTCATACATGCAGCCTGTTTGCCAGTTTCAGAGCATTTTTTTTATCTTTACATTTTTTGTTACAAAGTGTTTGCCTGGATATGTGTGTTCACACCACACATGCCTTGTGCCCATGGACATCTGAAGAGCGTGTCACAGCCCTTGAATTGGAGTCACATATGCTTGTGAGCAGCCCTGCGGGTCCTGGAAACCAGGGTCCTCTGTAAGAGCAGCCAGTGCCCTTAACTGCTGAGCCACCTAGCTCTCCAACCCCCTGTTAATGTAAATGTAAATACACTTTTTAAAGCATTCATTTTAGGAACATTTACCTTTCTGATGCTTTATATTCCCTTGTGTATAAATAATTTCCCAGGTGAAGAACAACAAATAACAGAATATGTGGTCAAAGTCTTCTTACTTCTTACTCATTGTCTTTGCATATATTTTTTTTATGATGAGAGTTTACTTAATTTTTTTCTGCAACATACTATATGAAGCATATCAATCTTTCAGATCACATACTGCTTATCAACAGTTTCCTTGAATGATCATAAAAAGTTGATAGCTAAGTTTTATTTTGTTCCCGTGTTCATTTGTGATTCTAATTCTTTTATGTGTCATGTGACTCAATTATGTGGTACTTTAAATATTTATTTTTATTATTTTTAATTATGTGTATGTGTGTGTGAGTATGTCCACGCGTGCTGGTGCCTGTGGAGGTCAGGGGTATGGGATCCCCCTGGACCTGGAGTTGCAGGCACTGTGAGCCCTCCAGCATGGGTGTTGGGAATCCTGCTCTGGTCATCTGAGCCACCTCCCCAGCCCCAATAAAGTGGTATTTTAAAAACATCACCATTCTTGTGGAATTCATGTTTACGTTGTTTTTAATTAACAGGTTTCAACACTAACCTCGCACAATGTCTTTAAAACCAAGAGTAGTGGATTTTGATGAGACGTGGAACAAGCTCCTAACTACCATCAAAGCTGTTGTTATGTTGGAATACGTCGAGAGAGCAACATGGAATGACCGATTCTCGTATCCTTTGGTTGAAGCCATAAGAAACAGTAAATTAAAGCTTGTTGAAAATGAAAACAGTCTTCATTTAGAAAGGCAAATGGGATGGCCATCAGAAGAGGGAGAAAACAGGGAACAGGACAGGAGCCTACCACAGTGGACCTCTGAAAGACTCCACCCAGCAGGATATCAAAGCAGAGGCTGAGACTCATAGCTAAACTCTGGACAGAGTGCAGGGAATCTTATGAAAGAAGGGGGAGATAGAAAGACCTGGAGGGGACAGGTGTTCCACAAGGAGAGAGAGAAAAAGAATCTGGGCACAAGGGTCATTTCTGAGACTGATACTCCAACCAAGACTATTCATGGAGAAAACCTAGAACCCCAGCTCAGATGTAGCCCATGGCAGCTCAGTGTCCAAGTGGGTTCCCTAGTAATGTGAACAGGGACTGTCTCTGACATGAACTCAGGGTCCTGCTCTTCTCTGACATGAACTCAGTGGCTGGCTCTTTGATCACTTCCATCTGAGGGGGGCGGGGGGGAATACAGCCTTATCAGGCCACAGAGGAAGACAGTGCAGCCAGTCCTGATGAGATCTGATAGGCTAGGGTCAGATGGAAGGGGAGGAGGACCTCCCCTCTCAGTGAACTGGGGAAGGGACACGGTAGAGAAGAGGGAGGGAGGGATTGGGAGGAGAGGAAAGAGGGGGCTACAGTTGGAATCCGAAGTGAATAAACCGTAATTAATAAAAAAATAAATTAAAAAAAGTATGAACACTAAAAAAAATGAAAGCAGGCTTAAAACAGTTAGGTGTAACTGTTAAGATATATTTCTGTCAATTTTGTAGCCATCAATTTATCATAATCTTCCATTCAGCAGATCCCCAGCACTGAGAGAGAGAGAGAGAGAGAGAGAGAGAGAGAGAGCGAGAGAGAGAGAGAGAGAGAGAGAGAGAGAGAGAGAGAGTGAGTGTGTGTGTGTGTGTGTGGCACTACTGTGGTCTTTGAGGGTATAGCAAACAAACCAAACTGCAGACAGTTAACATAAACGTAGAGTCTCTCTCTGGCTTTCACTATTTTCAAACTCACGGGTCTCACATTTATCAATAACAGCAGTGTAGTGCCAGCACTTTTCGAAAGAATATTTAGTAGATTTTGTGAAGAAAGATAGCAGGGTAAAGGTATAGAGAAGTCTGGAGTACATAAAGGCTGCTACAGGGGAGTAAAACTTCTCTGGGTTAGTCTTGGTTATTCTAACAAAGCTCATGAGAAAAAGTGAATTTAGGAGGTTTAATCTATAGTCATTTGTCCCCTCTGCCTTGGTAAGGTGCTCACAGCTTTCTGGAAACTTGTGACAGGAATCTGTTCATCTTGTGGTGGCCAGAAAACAAAGAGGAAGGCCTTAGAAACCTAGTGTCTCCAGGGCACAGTTCTAACCTAAGTTCCCATTCCGTAGGCCCTGCTTACTTAAGGCCCCACCACTGCCTAACAGCTCGGGGGAGAGTTAAACGTTGGCCTTTAATAGACGCTTCTCAAACCCTAGATGATAATATTGTAGGTAGAGGGTAAAAAGCAAATTTGACTAAGGTGAAAATGTTTGCTAATTAGATTGTATCCATTTGTAAATTGGGGGTTTTATATAAAAATACAGCTTTATCCTGTACTCTTGTATGACTAGAGTCTGCAGGACCTCACTAAGGTTCCCTCATAATCCTTCTGGACTAAGTGCTGCCCTTGTTTTGTGGGACCTCTGTTCTTTCTTTTTTTTTTAAATTACACTTTATTCACTTTGTATCCCCTTATAAACCCCTCCCTCCTCCCTTCCCAATCCCACCTTCCCTCCCTCTTCTCCACACATGCCCCTCCCCCAAGTCCACTGATAGGGGAGGTCCTCCTCTCCTTCCTTCTGATCCTAGTCTATCAGCTCTCATCAGGAGTGGCTGCATTGTCTTCCTCTGTGGCCTGGTGGACCTCTGTTCTTTAGAGAAACTCTGATTTTATAAGACAGAACTGCTATTTAGCTGAACATTGATATAATAGAGAAATTCCTTTAGACTAACAAGAAATCACTTAATTTATTATAACTGTAGTTGTCAGTGAGAATCAGTTGTTTGATGTTCTCTGTCCCAGACACTGATCAGAAAGTCCTGCTGCTGTTCCTACAAGGTGTCTTCTACAGCTTGCAGTGGTCTAATGTTTGTCAGATGGTTAGGATGATGCTATTACTGTGGAGATTTGCTTGTATGTTGTCCGTGTACCTCCTGCATGCTTGGTACTGTTGATGGCCAGAAGAGAACATCAGATCACTGGGAAAAAGTTTCGGATGGATATGAGAGGCCATGTGGGTCCTGGGACTTGAATTCTGGTCCTCTGGAAGAACATTCAGTACTCTTAACCACTGACACATCTCTCTAACCCTTTATGAATCCTTTGCAGGATCACAGTGGTAATTGGAGCACAAACAAAAATTTAATTGCATCCAGCTTTTCTTTTGCAGCACGATATATCTAGAGTATTAAGTGCATTCCTCTGAATTCATCTTTTAGATAGTTTTCTATGAAACATTTTGAATTGTTTGGGGGACTCTAAAGAGAAAATAGATTTTGTTCTACATTTTACAGAAGTGCTGATTGGCTCATAAGTGACTTTGAAACACACAACTTACCTGGACAATTACTCTTTAAATAACTCTTACTTCATTTTGTCATATTTTCATATGTGCATATATGTGTGTGTGTGTGTATGTGTGTCCCCATTCTCCCCCCCCCACCCCCCCGCTGTCTGGGCATTGGGTCTCACACCTTTAATCCTAATATTCTAAGAAGCAAATGCAGGCAAAACCCAGGTTTCTGAGTTCCTGGCTTGGCCCTGTCTGGTTGTAGATCAAAGTTAGAGGGACCACAAGCTATATTCAGAGGCTCAATATTTTATTTGGAAATACCTTTCCTAAAAGTGCCTTGATTCCTGTTCCCTTTACCAAACCATTGTTGATTTTCCATAGAGAAAGTTTAAATTTTTAACTAATAGATATTCATATCTCTGCTTTCTTTAATATTGGCTAATGCTTTGTAGTTTAAGGTTGTTGATGGTAAATAGTTCCAACATTCTGTGTTCTTTAATAAGGTTTAATATTATGTATAATGTGGATCTGCACACAATGTATGGGTGCTTTCCGAGGCCAAAGCATTGAATCCCTAGAGTTTAAAGCAGTTATAAGGTGCCCAAAGTGGGAGCTGGAATTGCAGTTTGATCCTCTGCAAGAGCTGTACATTCTGTTAACAGCTGACCCATCCCCCCCATACTGTGTTCTTTTAAGTTTAGTTTAGTTTATAAAGGTTTATTGCACTATAGGAAACAAGTGTATAGGTTACAGGGAACCACAGCGTACAGCTTGCTGTTTCCTTTTTTTGATGCTGAATATAAGTATCATGTTTTGACTATGAAAACCTTAATTGATCTATCTAGAGATATCTATGCTTTATGTGTGGCCTATCCTGAACCACTTGGAGAAAGACTTTATGTGGAAACAAAGATTTTTTTGGAAAATCACGTTCGGCATTTGTACAAGGTAAGGGATAATACAGTTGTGCTATGCCTATGTTTACAGCTGTAGAGTTATTTGACTAGCTCACTGATTTCCAGTGCAAAATCAGATTCCAGGTGGTTTTTCTTTTTTTTTTTTTTTTAATTTTAAACTTAATTATAAGAAAAAAAGATACAAATTTTTAAAAACACAAGTGAAATTAACCAGACCCAAATTTCCTAAACAATCCTAGCTGTATTTAAGATCTATGAATGAAGCGTCATTACTTGGTTCACAGGGGAAATCAGTTTGCTTCTTCAGGGTTTACACCTGCTACACAATGGAGTCATCATCACAGATCTCACTCCTTACATGGCCCTTAGGTGACTGGAACTGGAAGAGGTAAATTTACAGCCTGAGCTGGATTCTTGTACTCTACCTTGATGGTCAAACAACACAGCCTCTGCCTTGCTAAGAAAGAAGTACATTATTGACCCAGAAGGCTGAACACTGGAGGAAACATACTGCTTTTAATGCATGTTCATTGTCCATTGCACATACTATTGAGTGGTTTTTGAGTCTGCATGTATCAGGTCATGATAGTGCTTTTGATAAGAACTTTAAAATTATTTCAGTGTTTACTATGTTACATTGGGTCAAAGTTTGACTATTATAAGCTGGTGAACTTGGCTATTTATAGCTGATAACCACATAAGACATTTATTAATGTTGGGATTTATTAAGTTAGGCTGTGAATTATTTTTGTTTTTTGAGACAAAATATCATGTTATCCAAGATGGCCTCAACTACTAAGTAGCCTAAACTGGATGGCCTTGGAACTCCTGATCAACCCTACCTCCCAGATACTGAGAAGATGGGAAAGTTATGTAGGTCTTCTGTTTATTTGTCTTGTTGGTCTCACTTAGTATCCCTGGATAGCCTGGAAATCACAGAGATGTGGATTAAAAGTGCATGCCACCATGCCCAGCATGAATTTTTTGAGAAATAGAACTGAAGCTGCTTATGGCTCAAGCCTATAATCCCATCACTGGAGAGGCTGAGATAGGATTGCTGTGAGTGCAAGGTAATCCTAGACTACACAGTATTCTGGGCCAGCCAGAATGCTGGATATACTGTAATACTACAAAGTCACATTATCTTTTCTGTTTTGTTTTGTTTTTGAGACAAGGTTTTTCTTTGTAGCACTGACTGTCCTGGACCCACCTTATAGGCCAGGCTGGCCTGGAACTCACAGAGATCCGCCCGCCTCTGCCTCCAGGATTAAAGGCATGCCACCACCACCTGGCAAAAGTCATATTCTTTTAAATAAGAGGTGAAAACTGGCTAACAGGTGGATTGCTCCCCTAATGTGAAAACCGGGTCTGCTCCCCAGCAGTGCACAAAGTGGTTGTGTTGCTGCACAGCTGTACCCCAGCAGGAGCAATGTTACAGGCCCATCTAAGCAACAAGAGGCCCTATCTCAAAAGCTCTTAAAATAATTTATGTGCAGAGTATAATAGAATTTTATTATTATTTTTTTTATGGTGCTGCAAATTGAACGTAGGACTTTGCTCATGCTAGGTGAGCATGCTACCACTGAGCTACAATCTCAGCCCAGGTTTTCTGTTACACTACAATCATTTGTCCTTTTATTTTGGAGAAATCTTTGAATAGTCACTTTCTATTCTAAGGCTCACGTTTTTCCCCCAGTTTCATTTGTACTAAATATACTTAAATATAATTTATAATTATGGGTGATAATGCTTTATTTGTGCTATTTTAAGGAGTTTGATTCCATCTATTTTATAATTTTACTATAATGAAAATGATTAGTACTTTCAAAAGCAAATGTTTTTCTATTTAGAGAGTTCTGGAGTCTGAAGAGCAAGTGCTTGTTATGTATCATAGGTATTGGGAGGAATACAGCAAGGGTGCCGATTACATGGACTGCTTATATAGGTGAGTGCTTTAGCATCAACCACTTAGCAGGACTACCTGCATTCATAACTCATTTTAAGATTTACTTTTATGTATATATGGCTGTCTTACCTGCATGTGTGTCTCTGTATCACTGGCATGCTTGATGTCCTCAGGCCAGAAGATGGCGTCAGATTCCTTTGGACTGGAGTTACGGAGGGCTGCAGATGTTAGGAATTGAAAAGCGGTCCTGGAAGAACAGCCTGTGCTCTGGACCACTGGGCCTTCTCTCTGCCCCAATATTCTTTTTACTGTGTATTAGTCTAATGAGTTTAGGAGTAAGTTATATTCTCTTCCATTGGACTATGGATTACTAGGGACAGGTACACAGTCAAAGCACAATGTGCATCTGCCAGACAAGCAGGTGTGTAGCCCTGAGGAAAAGAAAAGTAAATGTTTGTGATTCTGTTTCTTCAAATTGTCTGGAATACATGTTAAAACTCCAGAGATGAGTGCAAAAGCTCAGATTGGATGATGCTTAGTGGAGCATGTAAGCCATTTTCTAGAAGTTGAAGGTACATTTCAGGCTTTATGAGGCTACTGGTAGAGTACTTGGAAGGTTTCTTTAAGGTCCCCTGGGTATGTTAATTCAGCCATAGTCATGCTCCCTGCTCTCCTGTCGATCTGTCTTTCCCCATACGGCTCCATCTCCCTGCATTTGCATTCCTTTCTCTGAATGAGTAGTTCTGATAGATTTTTGTCTTTCCTGCATGGTCTCAGGCTTAGGTCTTGTATTTCTGTGCTTCTCTGAACTGATCCTATTTGATTCATTTTTGTAGACAGTAGCAATAAGAGCGGTTGACTGTTGCATAATGATGGAACTTAAATTTTAGGAAACGTCATTGATTGTTTCAACAGCAAAGTTTGTATGTACACAAGGTAATACAGCTATGCACTGAGCACTATAGTCTTAGGGACCCTTGTGTAAGTAGTCCATCTTTGAAAATGTCTGTCCATGACTATTGTTGAGTAAAGCAGACATTTGTTTATTGATAGAGTAATAGAAATACCAAACACAGACATGAAGTTCATGTTTCTCTTATTCTTGGGCCTAGAGAGTCCTTTCTGGCAATCACTGTGGCCTGAGATGGATGCAGCATTTAATTTTGCCCTGTGCTTTGTGGCTTGTGCCACAGATGAGCCCAAGTTTCAGTTTCTGACCATGGAGAAGCTGAAGACTTGGTAGCTGTCCAGCCACTGTCTATCCACCCTGCTCTGTGGCAGTGCCCACTGTAGTGTCGAAGCAGCCTCCAGGACTCCTGGCTTTCTGCCGTTCTTTGTCTTGCTGGTTATTAAGTATAGCTTACTTAATCTAAGTTGCCTTTGTAGATACTGGACTTCATAATGGCACAGTGACTTTTACAAGGGCAAAAGACATAATTAAAGAATTGGTTTACCAGCCTATAGACTGGGAAAGGATCTTCACCAACCCTATATCTGACAGAGGGCTGATATCCAGAATATATAAAGAACTAAAGAAGTTAAAAAGCAAAAAATCAAGCAATCCGATTAAAAAAATGGGTTACAGAGCTAAACAGAATTCTTAGTAGAAGAATGCAGAAAGGCAGAGAAACACTTAAAGAAATGCTCACCATCCTTAGCCATCAGAGAGATGCAAATCAAAACGACCCTGAGATTTCACCTTACACCCAACAGAATGGCTAAGATCAAAAACTCAAATGACAGTACATGCTGGAGAGGTTGTGGAGAAAGGGGAACTGTCCTCCATTGCTAGTGGGAATGTAAACTTGTACCACCACTTGGAAATCAATCTGGAGCTTTCTCAGACAATTAGGAATAGTGCTTCCTCAAGATCCAGCAATACCACTCCTAGGCATATATCCAAAGGATGCTCAAGTACACAACAAGGACATTTGCTCAACCATGTTTGTAGCAGCTTTATTCGTAATAGCCAGAACCTGGAAACAACCCAGATGTCCCTCAGTTGAGGAATGGATACAGAAATTGTGGTACTTTTACACAATGAAATACTACTGAGCAATTAAAAATGAAATCATGAAATTTGCAGGCAAATGGTAGGACCTAGAAACAATCATCCTGAATGAGGTATCCCAAAAGCAGAAAGACACACATGGTATATACTCACTTATATAGACCTAAAAGATGGGATAAACATACTGAAATCTATATACCTAAAGAAGATAAACAAGAAAGAGGACCTGCGGTAAGATGATCAATCCTCACTTAGAAAGACAAATGGGATGGACATTGGATGTAGGAGAAAACAAGTAACAGGAGAGGAGCCTACCACAAAGGGCCACTGAAAGACTCTACCTGACAGTGTATCAAAGCAGATATTAAGACTCATAACCAAACCTTCGGCAGAGTGCAGGGAATCATAAAGAAGGGGGAGTTAATATGACCTGGAGAGGACAGGAGCTCCACAAGGACCAAATATATCTGGGCACAGGGGTCTTTTATGAGACTGTTTTTCCAACCAAGGACTATGTATGGATATATCCTAGAACCTCTGCTTGGATGTAGCCCATGGTAGCTGAGTATCCAAGTGGGTACCCTAGTAAGGGGAACAGGGACTATTTCTGACATGAACTCAATGGTGAGCTCTTTGACCTCCCTCCTCCCCTGCCCCTCCGAGGGAAGAGCAGCCCTGCTAGGCCACAGAGGAGGACTTTGCAGCCAGTCCTGAAGATACCTGATAAGCTAGGGTCAGATGGAAGGGGAGGAGGACCTCTCCTAGCAGTGGAATTGGAAAGGAGCAGGGAGGAGATGAGGGAGGGAAGATGGGATTGGGAGGGAATGAGGGAGCGGGATACAGCAGGGATACAAGTTATTAAACTGTAGCTAATATTAAAAATAAATAAATAAAAATAAATGCAGAAAAAAAAAGAATCGGTTTACTGTGAAGTACAGGTTTATTGTGGCTTTAACTTTTATTATGAAAGAGTGTTTCTTTTAAGTATTGTGAGTTTTAATGAAGGTAACCCCCTGCTAGATGGTTGGTATTGGAATTTGGAGTGTGTGCCATTGCTTATATGCCTGAGCCTTTAGTGTAGACTGTGCACTGTGCAATAGGGGTCTCCTTGTATGGTTTCGTAAAGAGCTGCTTTTGCCTTGCTAGTTTGCTTGGATGTAATTTGCTTGGTGGTCCTGTTCATTGAAATTAACTAAGAATTTAGTACTATTTTAATTATTATGCTAGTACTAGTTATGAGCACCTGCACATGTAAAACCATACGAGGTTGGTTGTGACTTTGACATCAGCTAGTTATGTCAGAACTGAAAAATCAGTCAGGCTTCAGGGCTTATTCATTATAGTATAGTCTTTCTATATGCATATCTTTTTAATTTTGAGACAAAGTCTTATGAGCCCAGGCTGACCTTGAACTCAATCTGTAATTGATTACCCTGGAATTATAGGTGTATACCACCCATGACTAGTTAGTGTTATCTTCCATGATTAACTAATCTGTCTGTAGCAGTGAAGTAGAGCTATGATGCCTGTGGGAGTCAATTAACTGTCCTCTATAGCATTGGCATTGTGTAACTGATGAGGTCATTCTCATTGTATTGGTGAATAGTAATGAGAGCCTTTAACAGATGACGTAATTGACAGTACTAGGAGAAAACACCTATACAGTGTTTTTCTCCTGTCTTCTGGACCTTGGTTCTTTTGTTTTGTTTGTTTGTTTGGTTTTTTTTTTTTTTTTTGAGACTTGGTTTCTTTGTGTAGCTTTGGCTGTCCTGGAACTCTGTAGACCAGGCTGGCCTCATAGAGAGCCACCTGCCTTTGCTTTCCAAGTGCCGGGATTAAAACAGGCATGTTCCACCGCCACCCTGCACCTATTCTTGTTTCTACTCACAGTCTGTAAAGTGTACAGTGAAGTAAATGTAAAGAGAGAAATAACAGTTTCCTCAAATAGCTTTTGTTTTTTATTTTAGCTTTACTAGGTGCACAATTTATTTATATGAAATCATTTAATCTTCAAAATTATCATTGTTATTTGTTTTGAGATAGGGTCTTGCTACCTGGCCTTGAACTTTGTCAGTTCCCAAATGTTGCCGCTGCAAGTGTGGATACCAACTTTAGCAGTTGCTTATCTGTGGCATTCATTCATGCCTTTTGCAATCTGGCTCAGGCTGCCTGTTCAAATTTGTGTTCTAATGTTACCTTTTGCAAGCCCTGATGTTTAGTCTGTTTAAAAGGAATCTTTTTAGAACTTGATATTTTCCTGCTGCTATTTTTTGATTGGTGCAAGAAAGGGTCCTTAGTTTGCTACCCTTATATTTCAGAGAGGAACCGAGCATTAAAAAAAAAAAATGGCAATGAAAGAAAAGGGTTGTGCATGTGGTAGCAGGTACTGCGTAGTTGGGAAAACATTGTGTTCTGAGTGGGAAGGTAGAATTAATTCAGGAGGAGATCAAGGCAGGTCTGAAAGGGATGAGACCTGAATGAGAGCAGCCTGACACGATAATTCCAGCTGTAGGGCATTGCAGGCTATAGATTGGCTCTTTTATTCCTGTCTCAGTCCTTTCCTTAGCTGGAAGGCATGTTTAGGAATACTATTGGAAGCCATGAGTATTGCAGTGAGAACCAAGGCAGAGCACCTTCTGTTTTCTAGTGCTGAAGGCTAAACCCAGGTTAAATTTTTTTGTTGTTGTTGCTTTATTCCTGCTGTCTGAAATGCTAAGTGAACTCTTGATGGTTTAGTAAGTCTTGCAGAAAGTCCAGGGTTAATAATTTACTGTTTTCATTTCTTTCTAACGTGTATATATTTTCTTTTGGAGTCATCACTGACTTAGTCTGTGATTTTATGACACTGTTAGATTGCTGTTCTAGAGTTGTTAAGTCGTTTGCTTTCCTAACTGATTTTGATTTGACTTTACACCAGCAGCACTTGCATTTGATTTTCAGGTATCTCAATACCCAGTATATTAAAAAGAATAAATTGACGGAAGCCGATTTACAGTACGGCTATGGTGGAGTAGATATGAATGAACCACTTATGGAAATTGGAGAGGTAAGCATTTGTTTAAATAACTGTGAACATAAATTTGTATCTGTCCCATGGCATGATAAAAGCCGGTGGATAACTTTGTGCCATCAAGTCTGTCTCCCTTTCCCCCGTGTATGAGTTGCCATTTCTATCTAGTATATAAACAATAAGGATTTTATAAAACCATTTTACTAAGATTTTCAGTGACTCTTAAAGGCATTGCCAGTGAGAAGGCTGTATGGGTGAAGTGCGTGCCTGCTAACTGAGGGGCTGACAAGCTGGGTCTGATCCCTGGAACCCATCTAATGGTAAAAGGAGAGAATCAACTCCAGAAACTTTTGCTGACTTCCACATGTTCACCACTGGCATACAGGGCCCCCCACAAACACACTCATAATATACAAGGACATATGCATATACACACAATAATAATAATGTTTTGCTGGGCAGTCGTGGTCCCAGCAACTCAGGAGGCAGAGGTAGTGGCCAGTCTGGTCTACAGAGTGAGTTTCAGGACAGGAGAACTGTTATACCAAAAACAAAACCTTGTCTCAAAAACAAACAAACAAAATCTGTCTTTAATATTATAATTCTGATGTGATGACTGCTTCTTTGAATGAGAAGTTATTTTTACTTCAGATTTTATTTTAAGCCAAATTTGAAACAAGCTTTATTAAATACTGGCCAGGACCATAGGTGCGGAGACTCCCAGAATATGGCTTTCCTTCACTCAGTGTTTCCTTTTATTTTAAAATATCAGCATTTCTGTTGATGGGTATTTTTATTTAAAAAGAAATCCTTGAACGGATGTTAAGGGGAAAGCTACCTAATTCAGCCTTGATGATGTGTGTTTTTCCTGGCAGCTAGCATTGGATATGTGGAGGAAGTTAATGGTTGAACCCCTTCAGAACATCCTCATCCGAATGCTGCTCCGAGAGATTAAAAAGTGAGTTTGGGTTTTTCTCCTCCGTGAGCTGATTTTAGTTTATTGCCTATGATCTGGTAAGTTGATCTTTATTAGCATGTAGAGGTTTTTCTGTCAATTTTGATGAATTTTTAGTTCACTTTAATTTCATCAGCTTTTCACTCTTAAGGTTTTTCTGGTTATTTCTTGCAGTTAATACAAAATGGGATTGCTTTCTTGATTTCTGTATTTTCTGTATTTTGCAAATGAATTCAGTTACTTTAATAGTGTTTTTTGTTTTGTTTTTTTGTACAAAATTTGAGGTATATTCTATGCCTCCTGCCCCCCAAGGCCATTTGTAAACGAATACTTTTTTTGCTTTTTTGTTTCCCTAATTTGAATGCTATTTGGTTCTTTCTCCTGTCTGATTATTGAGGCTGGAATCTCTAGAGCTCTGATGAGGAAAAAGATCAGGGCAAGTCTGTGTCCTGTTTATCCCTTCCGATGGAGGAAGGCTTTTCTCTTCCCATTAAGCACAGCGTGCTGCAGACTGAAGCCCAGATGCCTGGTGAGAGAGCTGAAGAGCTGTCTCAGTCACAGCGTATCATTCCCATCAAATCCCATGTGTGAGATGATTTCTAATGTAGATTAGCAATAATAATGATAATGAAAAATTGTTTCAAGCTTCATGCGTTTTTGACCTTGTAATTTTAATTAGGGCATTAAGTTAGCAGCTGTACATCTGCAGATGTTTGTATTCTCAAGCATATTTTGTATTATACTTTGTTGTTTCAGTGATCGTGGTGGTGAAGACCCAAACCAGAAAGTAATCCATGGGGTTATTAACTCCTTTGTTCATGTTGAACAGTATAAGAAAAAATTTCCCTTAAAGGTAAAAAGCCTATTTCAAAACATGATGTGATCTTTAAGTTCTGAAATTGTTCTAGTTTTTACTAATACAATTTTAATTGATTTTCAGTTTTATCAGGGAATATTTGTGTCTCCTTTTCTGACTGAAACAGGAGAATATTACAAGCAAGAAGCTTCAAATTTATTACAAGAATCAAATTGCTCACAGTATATGGAAAAGGTAAAAGAAAAAAAACACCTCATCTACATTTACCTGTTACACATCTGGCAATATTTTATTTAACAGTTATCGTATTTAATATTGTTGTAGTGGAAAAGGTTCCGTTGTATTCTTTCTCCTAAGGAAAAAAAATGCTGTTTTAGTTACATCATTAAAATTAGTATAATGTGGGCTGGGTAGATTGCTCAGTGAATAAAAGCACATATACCTCTTTTAGAGAACCTGAGTTTAGTTCCCAGCACAACCACTTGTAACGCTAGGTCCAGACGATCTGATGTTCTTTTCTGGACTCCATGGACACCTGTAGTCTTATGTACATACCCATACAGAAATACGTACAACACATATTTTGAAGAGAGTCTCTAAAAAGTTAATGTAAAGTAGATATTGTACTGCTGTTAAAATGTGATGATCAGGGGATAACCTGAAGGTTGGATTCAATCCTTCCATTATGGGAGTCCTAGGAATCAAACTTAGGTCCTTAGGCTTCTCTGTAAATGCCCGGACTCACAATCATCATGAGGTTCAAGCGCCAGAACTGCATAACTTAGCATGCTGATGCATGCATGTAAGCCAGTATGTATAGACATAGGTAGAAGATCAGGAGTGTAAGGTTTTCAGCTATAAAAGGAATTTCAGCCCAGCCCAGGATACCTATGATCCTTTTTGTAGTATAAGTAAATAAAATAAACGTAACAAAGTGAAAAGAAAAAGTAGAGGGCGAATAAAATGATCTGATTAACTCTTGGTCTGCTGAGTTTTAAACACTGTGTCAAACCTCCAGGAGAAATTTGAAACCCTATTAATATTTTTATGGTACTAAGAAAGTGATAAAGAGATATGATAATTGTAATTAGATTTTGTGGATTTCTATTTCTCGATATTTCAAGTCTTGTTCTGTAGACTATTCCGGTCTTCAAGTCACAGCCTCTTGTCTTTCCCTCCTGAATCCTGGGATTACAAATATGCTGTGTCTGCCTTAGCCAGATTTTGGTTTGTAATGCTGAGGTTCAAACATTTTGCTTTTGGATGATTTCTCTTAGTTGGTTTAACTGAGAAGATAAAATATTCTAAGAGGACTATCAAAAGAACACAGTGAACATCTTTTTAAATCTAGAGATCTCTGTTTTCTTGGCTGGGCAACAGTGGTGAACTCATTTAATTCTGGCACAGAATTCGAGGTCTATGAATTCAAGGCCAGCCTGATCTATAAATTGTGCTCCAGGACAGCCAGGGATACACAGAGAAGCCCTGTCTCAAAACAACAATAACAATCTAGAGACCTTTATTTTCTCTAACTACTCATAACTCTTGGCCTTACTAGTAGCTGTCCCAGTAGAATAGGCGTATGGGTGTCCCTTCCCCTGGGCTTGAGCTTCATTGACTGTTTAAATGAGATATCCAGATTTTTCTCTTCTTTAGTTTCAGGCAGACCAAGCAGCAATTTTTGAAAGGTCACACCTACGTAATTCCCTAGGGTCAATTAAGTCCAGAAACTTATTTCCTTAGCTTCACATCAGAGTGGTTTCCTAGTCCACACAAGTGTATTTATGCCGTGCTAGCATAGTCTTTATATCTACAGTATTGTAATTGTTTTGTTAAAGAATTAGTCTGGTTCTTTATTGACCTGCATTTTATTTGTTTTTTTAAATTTATTTATTTTTATATTAATCACAGGTTATATACTTTATATCTCAGCCGTAGCCCCCTCCCTCATTCCCTCCCACTTTCCCCATCCCTCCCTCATCTCCTCCCTGCCCCTTTGCATTTTATTTGGATTTGGTTTCTTTTCAAACAGGATAATCTTTAAAAATAAAAGGTCTTGGTTGATATATTGACTCTATAACAGTCTTTAATGTGACAGTTAAGTATTAAACACTTAACAGTATTGTTTAATACTTAACTGTAGTTTCCATTTCATAAAAATGTAAACAAGGAAAAGAATTTACTTCATGTAGTGATCTGGATCCTGTACTCTTTGGTGTTGGGTTCCCAGTAAAGCAGATGATGTGGGCTGAACCGTGAAGGTGTTTCTTGTTGAGATGCAGTGGTGAAGACCTGAGATGATTCATACATTTTGAGTTGAAATTGGTTGTATAAAGCTTTTCCATAACCTTAACTGCGTTCTCCACAAGGCATCAAGATTTGGCTGATGTCAGACATTGCAACATATTTCATGATTTGATTCTAATATAAGGATGTATTTCTGTAGGTTCTAGGTAGATTAAAAGATGAAGAAATTAGATGTCGAAAATATTTGCATCCAAGTTCGTATACTAAAGTGATACACGAGTGCCAGCAGCGTATGGTAGCAGACCACTTACAGTTCCTACATGCGGAGTGCCACAACATCGTCCGGCAAGAGAGGAAAAACGGTCAGTGTGCAGTGATAGACACGTCCATTTTTCTGCAGTTTTTGTCTTACCTTAGCACACATTAAATAATATATGTTGTATATTCTTTTATGACTATAGGTTAAACTTTAACCTACAGTTTAAAGTAAAAGATGAATTAGGAAGAAAAAAAGATGAATTAGGAAAATGTGTTTATGCTTTTATATTTCACAAGGGCCACTTTGCTTAATGAGTTGAGAATTTCTTATATGCAATAGGAAATAAAATCAGGAAGGATAAAACAGAAGTGTTTGATCTAACTCAGTTTAAAAAGCAAAAGTACACTGAGATACCAGCAGTAAATGGTGAAAACACCTGTGGGCTTTGGATATTGTTTGTGTGTGTGTGTTGCACTCATTTGCTGTGTACTCTAAAAGAATATAGGACGTATTAGGAAGCATGAAGAATACCAGGAACTTCTTGTACCATGAAATTAGAGTATAAATTGATGCATTCATATTGCAAAGCTAATTCTGATACTAAAGCAATATCTATGTATATTTTATGGTCCAGCAAGTCTCCTAGGCATGGGACTCCTTCCTCAATGCAATGTATGAGTGTATAAAAACATACAAGGGTCTTCATAGCAACATAGAAACAACCCACATGTCCAGTGATGCTTGTACTAGGCACTATTACATAAGAGTAGAAATGAACACATGAGAGCTAAACACAGCATGTGTGAACCTTACATTGCGCAAAATAGATAGATAGACAGAACAGGAGCATGCCAAAGAGGACCTCTGCGGGGGGGGGGGGGGTCAATGTAGCGATGTATCAGAGCGGATATTAAGACTCGAGATCAAGCCTCTGACAAAGGGCGAGAGTAATGATAGATCTGGGGGAGGTTGTTGAGACTTGGGGAGAACAAGAGCTCCACAAAGACCAAACTGAGCAGGGCACGGGGGTCTTTTAAGAGACGGTTTCTACAATCAAGGACCATGTGTGGATGTGGACTGGAACCCCCGCACGAATGGGGCCCATGATAACTTGGTGTAGGACTGAAGACCCTATTCAGGGAAATAGGGACTGTTTCAGTCATGATCTTGATGGCTGACTCTTTGACCCTCCCCCATATAAGCCAGGGAGTGACAGACTGGTTAGATCCCAGGGGAGGACTTTGCAGCCAGCCCTGAGGAGACAGGATAAGCGGGGGTTGGATGGAAGGGAAGGAGGTCCTCCCCTGTTGGTGGACTTGGAGGGGGCGGGGAAGAAGGAGATGAGGGAGGGAGTGGGAGGGTAGGAGGGAATGAGGGAGGGGGCTACGCCTGGGATTCAAAGTACCTAACCTGTGATTGAGATAAAAATAAATAAATTAAAAAAATAGATAGATAGATAGATAGATAGATAGATCGATAGATCGATAGATAGATAGATAAGATCAGAGAAAAGTTTGGCGTTGCTTGGGAGCTCAGCCTGTGGTTTCGTTACCTTGCAGAGGAGCAGTAGCATTGGTGCATGAAGGGTTTCTAGGGATAGGTAATGTCTGTTTTGTAAGCCTGGGTGTGCATGTGTGGGGTATTGTGTGTCGTCTGTAATAGTTCACAGAGCCATACAGTTAAGAATATATAGTTGTCTACATGTTTTTTACACCTCAACGTGTATACACTCAATACAGTATGCGGAGGCATCATTTCTCACTGTTAAGTGTCACAGAAACGTTTTTTTTCTTTTTCCTAAAGATTTTTTTATTTTTATTTTATATGTACTGGTGTTTTGCCAGCCTGTATGTCTATGTGAGGATGTCAAATCCCCTGGAACTGGAGATACAGATAGTTGTAAGCTGCCATGTGGGTTCTGGGAATTGAACCCGGGTCCCTGGAAGGACAGCCTACTAGTGCTCTTAAATGCTGAGCAACCTCTCCAGCCCCTTCTTTCCTCTTAAAATTTTTGTATTTATTTATATTTTTTGTGCATTGATATTTTTGCCTGCATGTATGTGTATCTGTGTGAAAATGTTAGAACTGGAGTTACCAAACAGTTGTGAGCCAATGTGCAGGTGCTAGAAATTGAATCTAGGTTCTCTGGAAAAGCAACCAGCTCTAACTGCTGAGCCATCTTTCCAGCTCTTGCTGCTTGGTTTCTGTTTGGAAAAATCTGTTCACAAGATTGACACAATCAGAGTACCTTTAGGGATTTATACTATAAATATTCTTGCCCATATTATTGATTACAACATAATTTCCCATTAATTTTTAAGTAATTGTAATAAAGTTGTAAAATATGTGGAATTGCTTTATGTACCAATATAAATTACTTATAAGTTAAGATACTCTGCAGTTACCAGTAACACACATAATATACCATAGTACTTGAGTAAAAGAGAAGGGGAAGAAGATGTGTGTATTCTTGAAAGTTCATCCATTATCATTAGATAGAAAGCCAGGACATTGCTTTCTGTGGGGAGGGCAGTAGGCAGCTGGCACCGCATGTGTTCAAGTGGTGATGGCGTTCATCCTCATCTTCCTATAACCCTAAAGCATGTATTCCATTAGAAGGTTGTTTGGGAACTTAATAAACTCTCCCTTTTAGACATGGCGAATATGTACGTCTTACTCCGAGCTGTGTCCACTGGTTTACCTCATATGATCCAGGAGCTGCAGAATCACATCCATGACGAGGGCCTTCGAGCCACCAGTAACCTTACTCAGGAACATGTGAGTCGCGGGAGTTAGAGCGCTTTCTCGTAGCCAGGTTTATACAGGTTTTCTTTTGACCTTGTTTGGTTATAAAATAGGATTTTGTCATTAAAAAACTAAGAGATATTCTAATGTTTGAAATCTTGGACTTACTGAGCTCTCTTTAGGATTAATTGAATTGTGAGAAAACCACTGTTGCTTCCTAACAACACTGATTGTCAGTAGCATTTGTTAACCTTCCAATAGGAAATTATTTGCAGTTTCTTTACAATTATGTTACTTTGTAAGTGGCAGTTAAAAATCTCCCTTGCTTCTATGCTTGCCATTCAAAATAGTGCAGTCATGTGCCATTTACTTCCCTAACCCTTATTTTTCTGAAAAGACCTTTGCCAACCGTTGACCGTGTATTGTTGCTGTTATTATGCGGCACGTTCAAAATTTTTTGCTCGGTTTGCAGATTCAGAGTATTGAGTGACACTGAACAAAAACTGAGCCTCATTTCAAGGTGGAAATGTAAAAATATGCATTTGCAGTGATCCTCAAATTCAGTCATTTTCTTTCAAGAGGGAAACTATTGCTTCCTTTGAAGTTGTCAGAGGTGGGAGAGTTGAGGGTCAGGGAGAGGTTAATTCTACCCCACTCCAGGATCTCATTCTCATTCTAGATAGGTATAGGTTTTATAGTCCTTTCTCTCAGAATTCAGTCTTTCTTTATGTAACTCTCTGGTGTTGATAGATAGATCCAAGATTTAGGGATTCACCCTGTGACCCTTAAGACATGGTGTTCCAGCATAAGAGTGTGTGGGATTATGTGGCAGAGGACCTGCTAGGCCTGGTGTTGAAGGGCAGTTCCATTTTAGGTAGAAGAGCCTTAGATTTTTAAGACCAATGTAGCTAGAAATGGTAGGGAGTGGGGAGGAGTATGAGTATCATTCGAGAGTGTAAGCATTTATTCTTCAGCCAAATTTAATTCTTCAACATCTGAAAGTGTCGCTTTATACTTTGTATTTTATGTTTTCAGATGCCAACACTATTTGTGGAATCAGTTTTGGAAGTACATGGTAAATTTGTTCAACTTATCAACACAGTTTTGAACGGTGATCAGCATTTTATGAGTGCTTTGGATAAGGTAACTTTAAAATTTTTTTTTTTTTTTCGTTCTTCAAGACAGGGTTTTTATGTGTGTAGTTTTGGCTGTCCTGGAACTTGCTATGTAGAGCAGGCTGGCCTCAAGCTCAGAGATCCACCAGCATCTGCCTCCCGAGGGTTGGGATTAAAAGGAAGTGCCACTATTGTCCAGCAATAAGGCAACTTTTAAACAAATAAATAACACATGCAGATGATATATGTACATGGGATTCTCTTTAACCTGTGATGTGGAGTTTCAACTGGGCATATTTATTGGGCATTTAAGTTTGAGATTCTTGAGACACTGAAATCCAGGTTAAATTTGAGAGTCTTAAAGTGTTTACAATGAGCATCTATAGAGTTTACTGTGTCATTATTACTCAGTTATTAGTATACTGGTATACATAACCTTAGTGTCCTTTAGTACTGGTAGTTTCCTTGTATAGTCTAACAGTGGCAAGGCTGGTATTTTACTTGGTATTTAGGCTGTATTCATGCTTGATTTGAAAGGCGTCGGGAATTTGGGTTAGTATTTGACATTGGAAATTCACTTATAGGTTGTGAGGTATTAAAATGTATTGATCACATATCAGTAATGAGTAGAAAATGTCATCTTATAATGAGGAAGGGCACAGAAAGTCTTACTTTATGATGATAATTTGGTTTTTTGAGTAGTCAGCTTTCTGTCACTATGACAAACACTGAGCTAAGCAGGAAGAATTTTTTAAAATTTTTTTATTAATTGTACTTTATTCACTTTGTATCCCCCCCTGTAGCTCCTCCCTCCTCCCCTCCCAAACCCTCTCTTTCTCCACCATCTCCATGCATGCTCCTCCCCAAGTCCACTGATAGGGGAGGTCTTCTTTTCCTTCCTTCTGATCCTAGTCTATTAGCTCTCATCAGGAGTGGCTGCATTGTCTTCCTCTGTGGCCTGGTAAGGCTGCTCCCCCTCAGGGAGAAGACCAAAGAGCAGACCAATCAGTTCATGTCACTGACAGTCCCTGTTCCCATTACTATGGAACCCACTTGGACACTGAACTGCCATGGGCTACATCTGTGCAGGGGTTCTAGGTTATCTCCATACATGCTACTTGGTTGGAGTATCAGTGTCAGGAAAGACCCCTGTGCTCAGATTTTTTGGTTCTGTTGCTCTCCTTGTGGAGCTTCTGTCCTCTCCAGATCTTACTATTTCCCACTTCTTTCATAAGATTCTCTGCACTCTGCCCAAGTGTTGGCCATAAGTCTTAGCATCTGCTTTGATAGTCTGCAGGGCAGAGCCTTTCAGAGGCCCTCTGTGGCAGGCTCCTGACTTGTTCCCTGTTTTCTCCTTCTCCTGATATCCATCCTCTTTGTCTTTCTGGATGGGGATTGAACATTTTAGCCAGAGTCCTCCCTCTTGATTAGTTTCTTTAGGTGTACAGATTTTAGTAGGTTTATCCTATATTATATGTCTATATGAGTGAGTATATAAGCAGAGCCCTTAGTTGCCAGCCCAGAGAGGAAGAATTTTTTTAACTCAAGGTTTCACAAGTTTCTGTCTAACTAATTGGCCATGTTGCTTTGGGCTTCTTGTGGTAGACCAAGATGTTAGACCAAAGAAGTAGAGAGGGAAAAGAAGGATCCAGGGGAGCCATTCTCCCTTTTAACACAGAGCCTGTGAGTTGCTCGGGAGACAGCTCAGTCTCTAGTACCTATGTTAGAAGATAGGTGTGATAGTGTAATCCCAGTGCTGGTGGTGGGGAGGGGGTGCTGTTGAGCTAGCTTAGCCCAGTGTGCCCTAGGTCCCAGTGGCAGACTCTGCCTCAAAACACAAGGTATACCTTGCCTACACATGTACATGCACATGCCATTAGGAGAGCACTGCACATTTGTACATGGACAGAGAGGGAGGTCACTAAACCGTGCTATGATGGACAGGATCACACGATCCTCAGTCCTTTGTGTGCTCTTGCCTGCTCTGGTAACTAACCACTGCACTGTTTTCTTGTTTAGGCCCTTACATCTGTTGTAAATTACAGAGAACCCAAGTCTGTTTGCAAAGCGCCTGAATTGGTAAGTTTAGTTGCTTAAAAGTAGTCTCATACAAAGTCAGTAAAGGTTAGTAGAACAGCAAATCAGTTTGTCTTGTATACTTTTTTTTTTAGACTATGACAATCGTCTGTACTATATATAGCTTCTATCTATGTATAGAATGCGTTAGGCCATGTGCCCGTTCTTAATCAAAGGAGAATTCACAAAGAAGAGCAACAGAAAAAGAAATGCTGCTTATTATGGTCACTGATTGCTGATTAGTTTTTGTTTGTTTAGTTCTTGTATTCAAAACTTACCTGAGCATGCGTATTTTACATTCATAATTTTAAAGCCTAGCATTAAGGCGCAGCAGCTCACAGTGTCTGTTGAGCCACTTTTGCCTTGCTTTTGTTTCATTGCTGGTAACTGTTCACTGGCTTGTTTTCATGTTTAGGCTCTTGCATCCTCTCTAAGTGACCTCTGTGTTGTCACGTTTGAAGTGTCTTTCCAAAGGGTCCTTTGTAAGAATTCTTACCACTTTCTTTTTGAGCTTGCCAAGTACTGTGACAACTTGCTAAAGAAGTCAGCCAAGGGGATGACTGAGAACGAGGTAGAGGACAAGCTCACCAGTTTCATCACTGTCTTCAAGTACATCGATGACAAAGACGTTTTTCAGAAGGTAAGCTAAACGGAGCTCAGACTGCAGCTAGCAGCTTCGCTTTACTTTGACTTTCAAGTCATAATTAAAGTAACCATTTACATTTTCCTATAGTTCTATGCAAGAATGCTAGCAAAGCGTCTAATTCATGGGCTGTCTATGTCAATGGATTCTGAAGAGGCTATGATCAATAAATTAAAGGTAACACAAATCTTTAGCATTATAATATCATAGAAATCATTATACCAACAGCCAAAGATGCTCACTGTGTATAATGACTGTATAAATCACAGTAGTCCAGTCATTAATGTGTGTGCATGCGGTGGGCTGTGTAAGCGGTCAGACATAACTCTATTAGCATACAATGCTACATATTAGCATGAAACTCAAAGGGCCATAGGTTTCCAATGATTTAGAATAATCTCCAAGTTAAGTATGATTAAAAGATAAATTTCTGTTCTCCTAATTCACTCCTGGCTGATTATTCTCAGTTTAGGTTATATGCTTTGCAATTATTTTCCAGCAAGCCTGTGGTTATGAGTTCACCAGCAAGCTGCATCGGATGTACACAGACATGAGTGTGAGTGCTGACCTCAACAACAAGTTCAACAATTTCATCAGAAATCAAGACACGGTGATAGACTTGGGGATTAGTTTCCAAATATATGTCCTTCAGGTATGACAGAACTTTGTTTAGTTTAAGAATCATTTTGACAATGTGATATAAAAGGGTCAGCAAATGACTCCCGTTTTGCTTTGTCAGCTAGTGAATTGTGGAATACTCTTTATAGACTTGAAATAAAATATGTGCTGATGGTAAGGGCCATAGCACTGTCAGCATTCCAAGAAAAGAAAAAGGTGCTTCAGCAGCTCAGCGTTTAAATGGTTGCCCACATGGTAGATGTCTGTCTACTGAACTTACTATTTTACTGTTCCTTTTGTAGGCTGGTGCATGGCCTCTCACTCAGGCTCCTTCATCCACATTTGCGATTCCCCAAGAGTTAGAAAAAAGTGTACAGATGGTAAGTGTACGGGAAAGATACCGGTAAACAAAGGCATTATAATGGCTCCTTGTGTGTAAACAAAGGCATTATAATGACTGAGAGAGAAAGGTGGATTTCAGTTTGGGGTCTATCTGTGATACATAGTAACCCTACCAGCTCTAAGAACTTGTGAAATTCATAAAAGTTTTCATTTGTTACATATGTTTCATATGTTTGGGACTATTGTCTTTTATACATTCAGGAAGGATTTATTTTATTTTATTTTTTATATTAATTATAGTTTATTTACTTTGTATCCTAGCTGTAGCCCCCTCCCTCCTTCCCTCCTGGTCCCACCCTCCGTCTCTCATCTTCTCCTTACCCCTCTCTAAGTTCACTGATGGGGGAGGTCCTCTCCTTCCATCTGATCCTAGCTTATCAGGTCTCTTCAGGACTGGCTGCAATGTCCTCCTCTGTGGCCTAGCTAAGCTGCTAGGCCCTTCGGGGGGTGGGAGGGTGGAGGTCAAAGAGCTAGCCACTGAGTTTGTGTCAGAGACAGTTCCCATTCCCCTTAATAGGGCACCCATTTGGATACTGAGCTGCCATGGACAATGTCTGACCAGGGGTTCTAGGTTATATCCATCCGTAGTCCTTGGTTGGAGTATCAATCTCATAAAAGACCCCTGAGCCCAGATATATTTGGTCTTTGTGGAGCTCCTGTCCTTTCCAGGTCTTACTAACTCCCTCTTCTTTCATAAGATTTTCTGCCCAAAGTTTTCCCATGAGTCTCAGCATCTGCTTTGATAAACTGCTAGGTAGAGTCTTTCAGAGGCCCTCTATGGTAGGCTCCTGTCCTGATTCTCAGGAAGGAGTTTTTAAAATTTCAAAGCTTTGATGAAAAAATTTTAAAGATTTATTTTCTAATTTTTTAAAAGATTTATTTATTATGTATACATGCCAGAAGAGGAAATCAGATTCCATTACAGATGGTCGTGAGCCACCATGTAGTTGCTGGGAATTGAACTCAGGACCTCTGTAAGAGCAGCCAGTGCTCTTAACCTCTGAGCCATCTCTCCAGCCCACTCTATTTAATTGTGTTTGTGTGTTTAGCTATGTGGTCTGTTTGTAGTTATAGACTTCAGAATGGGCTGTGGACTAGCACCCATAGGCCAGTTCATAGCTGACTATAATTCCACTTCCAGGGCATCTGATATCCTCTTCAGGCTTCCACAGAGACCAGGCACACATGTTGTGCAGGCATACATAAAGTGAAACACCTAAGCACATAAAACTAAATGATAAACAACAATACAACAAAATGGTAAAAGGAAATCTGCCCTGCTACCATGACCTTTATTAGGAACCCTCTTTTACCTTAAAAAGGTTGTGTCTCAGTACCTGTGTGACTTGCCTTTTGTTTAAGTGTATTAGAATTCAGCTTATATTAATAGTACTGCACTGTTAGTGCAAATGTATTGAATAAATGGGGTGTTGTGAAATATGTGCAGGTACCCACAGAGATTGTGGGATCCCCTGCACCTGGAGTCATATGCAGCTCTCAGCCATTTCCTGTAGGTGCTGGGAACCAAAACACCATTTGCAGTATGCAAATACTGATTCATCTCTCTATGCTCCTGTCTATACAATTCTAAATTTAAATGTACATCAACAAGATTGGGTAGAGAAATACCTTGAGCCCCAAAGCTTTGTTCGTGTCATTGTTGACAAGGATGTTAAATCCTTAAAACCCCACTTTATTAACCACACGTATGTTGGTTAAGCTTGTCCCTTACGGGAGGCTATGTGCTGGTAAATGTATGGTTTTCATGTTGAAATGTATGTGATGGTATATTTGTTTTTTAAATATAATCTTTAAAGCCCAGGTTAACAGTGATAAATTGCTATTGCTATTATTTCTGATTTATTATGCAAAGAAGTAAAGTTTGCAGGTGCTGAGGTTTGGGGAAACTGGACAAGCTTTAAATAGAGAGCTGGGGTAGGACTGATGCTCAGTGGGCGAGGACTTGAGGACCCAGTGCCCCATGCCGGGCAGGGAGAAGACACAGGACACTGGGGGTTCCTGTCTGACCAGTGTAGCTGAGATAGCAAGCTCAGATTCAGTGAAGCCCCCGTCTCTAAATATTGTGGGAAACAATTGAGGAAGGCATACCTGTGGTCACTTCTGCCCTTCACATACTCACACACACAGGCTGGGATAACTAACATGCTGGCATGTCATAGCAACTTAAATTAGAGCAGAGAAATATTTTCAGAGATGTGTCTCCCCTGCATGGGCAGTCAGTGGCGCGCGTTACCGTGCCCTGCCTTGTTTACCGTTGTTTCCCATGGTGGCCTCAAACTCCCGGGCTCCCACGGACCTGTCTCAGCTTGCCATGTCACTGGGGCTGCTGGGTGCACATCACAGCACTTGGACACACTGCATGGCTAGAACACTGTAAGCACACTAGTCTAGAGTGAGCCAGTCACTGCCGACTGCACACTCGCCACAGCCGGCACCAGCACACCCACGTAGCAAGTGGGTTATTCAGGATCTGGAGCCGGTGCTTGCGTCGAGGTATGTCATTAAGTGGATTAAGACGCTTTTACCTTTTCAGTGTTGTGATAAATAAGTTTCAGGACCTAAAAATAGCTTGGCATCTCTCTCTTTCAACAGTTTGAATTGTTTTATAGCCAGCATTTCAGTGGAAGGAAGCTGACGTGGTTACATTATCTCTGTACAGGTAAAGAATGTTTAATTGCTTGTTTAATGATATTTACCTGATTATGTTAATTTAGAACTACAATTACTGCAATCTAATTCTAGTTTTAAATCTAATCTACTTTCCACCATTTCCCTTTCTGGTATCATTTATAATGCTGATAATGATACTCATTTTAAGACATCGCTTGAGTTTTATAATGACAGTACATTTTTTTAGCCAGCCAATTTTAGATATTAAAGAATTTGTTTAGAAAAGCAGACTAATGGGTTAGATGGTTTTGAATACGTGTTCTCCAAAATTTTCTTAGCCCTATCCATTGATTTCTATTTACAGTATTGTCTTGAAATGTTAGAATAGAAGCAGTAGTTCTAAGTCTCAGTTCTAAGTCTCTGCCTTAGTCTCAGTCCCCTGGAGGTGATCAGTCAAAGCAAAGGCACATATTCTCTTAGACTTCTGGAAGGTCTGTAGATTAGCACCCACAGGCTAGTTCATAGCTCCTCTGCTTCCAGAAGATCTGACACCTTCTTTAGGCCTCCAGAGGGACCAGGCACACATGTGCAGACATATACGCAAGGAAAAACACCCGTACACATAAAACTAAGTTATAAACAGCAACAAAAACGGAAGTGATGAAAGGAAATCTTTCTACCATGACCTTTATCAGGAACACCCCCTTGGACCTTAAAAAGATTGTATCTCATCACCAATGTGACTTGCCTTTTGTTTGGCTGGTTTAAGTCTTAGAATTCAGCTTATATTAATGGTACTGCACTGTTTGTGTAAGTGTATTGACTAAATCAGGTGCTATGATTTTTCTCCCTACTTGTTCAATGTTTGGTCGTTGCATTTTTATTTGATATACTTTGATTATATTTCTCTGTGTTCTCTATATCCTCCCTCTGAAATTCCCAACAAGTTTCCTTCTTTTTTTGTTGTCTGAGTGTGCATATGTGTGGCCCACTGTATTTAATTTAATTAGAGTTGCAGAGTTGCAAGGATGAGCCCCTAGTTGACAGGGGCTATTGATGAGCTCAGACACGTGTACGTCTGAAGCAGGTAGCTGCTGCAAGTTCATGGGTGTATGTTACACCCAGAAGACACTGTTCAGAGCACTTTTCCATCTTCTAGTTCTTCCTATCCTGTTGGTTTTGCTAGTGTCCTTGAACCTTGGAAAGATGTAGCTGTCCATATAGGGCTGATCATTGGTGGTCCTTTATTCTCAAATTATTTTAATTATAATTTGTGTCTGAGTTATGCCAGGGTACACATGTGAATGTGTCACACTTTGTTTGCAATGGAGGTTAAGGGTCAACATTGCACCTCTCCCATTTCTATTTTTTATTTACTTATTTATTTATTTACTTACTTACTTACTTAATTACTTACTTACTTTTGAGACATTATCTGTCACTGAATCCGAAACTCACCAGTTCAGTTAGACTGACAGCCAGGCAAAGCCAGCAAGCTTTGGGTATCTGCTTGCCCCACCCAGTCCTTGAGAATACAGACGTGTACCCTGGCTTACCTTTGCATCACTGCTACAGAGTCCAACTCAGGTCCTAACGCATGTGCAGTGAGCACTTTAAAAAATTGCCTGTTATGGATAGTGGCGCCTTTAATTCTGGCACGTAGGAGGCAGAATTAGTTGAATCTCATTGAATTTGAGACCATTCTCTTTCTCTTGTGTGTATGTATCTGTCTGTCTGTGTGTGTGTGAAGTACATCCAGACATGTAACATCAGCATGTGGACATCAGAGGAAAACTTTGAGAAGCTGTTCTCTTTTTCTACAGTGTGGGTACCAGGGTGAAACTCATGCCATCTGACTTAGAGAACGCACATCAGTTGGTGGTAGTCCCTAGTTCTCTCTTTCTGTCTTTTTCCTTCTTCAACTCAGTTTTGTGTTCGTCTGGTCTCCCCTGCTGGTCCTCATTAGCTTTCCTATTGTTATTTATCTAAAGTCACTGCTTAAGCTCAGACAATTCTAAGTCAGCTGTTACTATATGCTGTATATCCAGTACTCTAGCACGACAACCCCATGTCCTGCCAACAAGAATTGGAATGTCTGCACATTGATTTTAACATGTGTTTGGTTTGCTTTTTTAGGA
Source organism: Pachyuromys duprasi (assembly GCA_028658305.1). NCBI lineage: Eukaryota > Metazoa > Chordata > Mammalia > Rodentia > Muridae > Pachyuromys > Pachyuromys duprasi. The sequence goes on from CM053765.1 coordinate 62,199,246, forward strand.
GAAACAGTCCAAAATATCAATTATGACAGCTTTGAAATGAAAGCAATTTGGATGATCAGTGTACTGTCAATTTCTGTTAATTGTAGGTGAAGTTAAAATGAACTATTTGGGAAAACCATATGTAGCTATGGTTACAACCTACCAAATGGCAGTGCTTCTTGCCTTTAACAACAGTGAAACTGTCAGCTACAAAGAACTTCAAGACAGCACCCAGATGAATGAAAAGGAGCTAACCAAAACAATCAAATCACTGCTTGATGTGAAAATGATTAACCACGATTCAGAAAAGGTAATGTTCCCGAAGCTCTAGCACTTGAGGTATTGGCAGTTTTAAGGTTGTGTCATTCATGTGACTCTGTAAATTAGCTTCACCATGAGAGCAGGCTTTGCCAAAAATGAACACAGTATGATTGGGGGGTCAGCCTGATGTGTCAAGGCCTCTGCAGCAACAGTTTGCTTTAGAGTCAACTCACTTGTCAGAGTGTGCTTGCTATAGCATTTTCAGAGATAGTAGATATAGCGGCTGCACCTGAAAATAGCTTCTTCCTAGACAGAAACTGATATAAATTCTGGCAAATGTAAAATCAGAAAAAAAAAATTTGTTTTAAATATAGGAAGATATCGATGCAGAATCGTCGTTTTCATTAAATATGAACTTCAGCAGTAAAAGAACCAAGTTTAAAATTACTACGTCAATGCAGAAAGATACGCCACAAGTAAGTGCTTGTTTGAATGTCATTTCTTCTAGAAATACCTGAGCAGTGGATCGAATGAATCCATTTTTATACTGAGATCAAGCAAACCTTTGCACTCTAAAGTATGATAAAGCTTTTCTGGCTTATTCTTGCTTGCATTTGTTGGCCTTACAATTAAGTGCCGGATTAACCAGTATATTAGTGTTTAGAAAATAGACATCTTAGGTAATGGTGCTCTGTTCAGTTATCCGCCCAGTATTAACACGTGTCGATTATATATAGTGATAGGTTTGTTGTGACATGTTTGTGTGTGTGCAGTGTGTTTCTCTCATCCCTTCTGCGATGCTGCTGTCCACCCTCTTCCCAGGTGGCTCCTTTACCTTGTTTTTCTTTTGATGACTCCCTGAGTTTAGTTAGGATTACTTAAAAGAACTTGGGTAACTTACCAGTATGTACACTACTGAGAAAAACGCTTCTTTCTTAGCAAACATGAACTGTGTATGAGGTGGAGATGGATGAATAAGGAAGAGAGAGAGAGAGTATATTATATGAATATATGAATGAGAGAATGAATGAATAAATAAATAAATGAGTATAGATATTGAATCAGAACCTTGGATGTGCTAAATGAATGCTCTACAACTGAGCTATATCCCCAGCCCCATATTTTATCTTAAAACATAGTTTGGGCTTGTGAGTGTAGGTCAAAGGTAGAATACCCACCTAGCTTATGGGTCTCTGAAAGACAGGAAGACAGGGGCTTTTGGAAGGTTAGATTTTTCTTTGCCTTCTCTCTAAAAATGCCCTTCCTGAAGTGATATTCTTTCAAGCGTGAAACTCATTTTTGTAAAAAAAAAAAAAATGTTAGGAAATGCTTTTTAAACTTGTGCATGGATGCACAGCTTGCCCTGCAGTTTGCCTGGCATGTTGCGCCAGCAGGAGGTGGGTTGAGACTCTTGACGAAGCACTGTGATTGGCTTTTTGACTGAACTCAGCAGTGATCATTGCTTTAGTCTGGAGTGGGCTTCATTCAAAGACTTTCCTGGCTGTGGGATGAGAAGTAGCTATCAGGCCCTTGGGATGAACTTCTCTATGGGGGAGACACACATGTTAATTGGCTTGAGTCTGAAACTCTGATGTGACCACAGTCTCCTTTTCTGTAGAATGAACAATCTCAAGGATTTGCCCAGTCCCTCATCCTCCAGTACAGTCTGCCTCTGTATATGCCTCAAGCAAGCCCTTCTTTTATTTCACTGGTGATCACTGCTTTCTGGCCTATCTTCCCACTTTGCTCCGAATGAGCCAGAAGAACCCTCCCCTCTCTCCCCAGCCCTAGCTATCTAGTTTGCGCACTTGTGGCTAATCACTGAACTCAGTTACAGCCTCATCCGAAAGCATATTGGCATAAAGGACAGGTAGCTACTAAGACAGTAGTCTTGTTCTTTTCTATTGCTATTTATATTACATTATAGTTCAGAATAGTGTGAACTTCAAAAGTAACCTAGCTTTATTCTTACAAACTATCTGCAACCAGCTAGAGCTGTTATAGGATGTCTTGTGATTTGGGCACAGCCCTAGTATATGTTTTCTCATTGTTGCTTTTTCCTAGTTTTTCTGGGACAGCATATATGTTTTCATGCATGTTTGGCAGTCAGGTCAATTTGGATGTGGTTTCTGGAGCCATTCTCCCTCCCTCCCTTCTTCCCTACTTCTCTTCTCTTCTTTCTTTCATTCTTTTTTTTCTTTCTTTCTCCCTTTCTTCTTTCTTCCTTCTTTCTATTGGTTTTTTTTGGTTTTTTTTGAGACAGGATTTCTCTATGACAGTCTTTGTAGACCAGGTTGGCCTTGAACTCACAGAGATCTGCCTGCTTCTGTGTTGGGATTACAGTTGTATGCCACCACACTTGGCATACATCTTCCTTTTTATTTTGAGATAGCATTTTCCCCCCTACTGGTGTGTAAAAGGCCAACTTGTTTAGGCTGACTGATATGCAATGGCATTATGACATGCCTGGGTACATACACCTTCTAAGCTAACTCCCCAGCCCCTGAGTTTTTTTTTTTTTTAAGACTTTTAAAAAAGTTTGTTTGTCTCTGAGTGTTTTGCCTGTATGTTTATACACCGTATTTGTGCATGAGGAAGAGTCTAGAGGGATGGACTTGTCCACAGTATGAGCAGCTGAAAACCAAGCCTGGGTCTTCTGAGAAGGCAGCAGCGTTCTTAACTGTTGAACCCTCTTTCCAGTTAATAGTTAGATAATTAGTTAATAATTAGAACCACTGATTGTAATACTAACTGGAATTTTAAAATTCACCAATAGGAATTTAAAACAAATTCAATGACAGTATCCTATTTGGGGTCTCCCATCCATTTTCCATAAAAACAGGAACTGGAACAGACTAGAAGTGCTGTAGATGAGGATCGGAAAATGTATCTTCAAGCTGCTATTGTTCGCATCATGAAAGCACGCAAGGTGCTTCGGCACAATGCCCTCATTCAAGAGGTAAAAGGGAAAAGCTCTTGGGATTTTGTAGTGCACTGTGCTAAAGTTGAGACAGGACTAATATTGGCCAAATAGCATGAAGAAATATTTGTTTCTGTGTTAGAGACAGCTTTGCTCTGTTTTGAACTAGAGATCCTGAACTTGCCAATTTGTTAAATCACCTGTCCATCTGGAGACAGGAACCAATCCAGTGAGCATTCATTCATTTCCTTTACACATAAGTATTTGTGTGCAGTGGGCATCCCAGGGCTACTCATCAGTGCAAAGATCTTCACATGCACAGAAAGAAAGGTTTGTGGTATTAAATGTATTAGAGTAAAAGTAGACTGAGCATTTAAACAGACTTGGGGGCACGCTGAATATGTAGGTGGTGATACCATTGGTAATTTCACTTATGTGTAAGCTTTACTGTTTGGCCATATGTTACATTCTGCACTTTACTTCCTTTATAATCCAAGTATTAGGGTTTTATTTTAGCTTCCACACAGGCTTACTTTCATCATCTTGTAGAACTGATAGCTCTGGCTAGTGCTCTCCCTGTGTACTGCCTTGTTCTATGCTAAAGCAATTGTTGCAGAATGATGTGTTCCTTCTTGCTATGTTAGATCTGTCTGTTTCAGAGCCAGGTTTTCAGTTCAACATTCACACACCCCTTTCTTTTAGGTAGGACTGTTGAATGTGAGGTTCCATACAGCTGATTTGAAATGGATGCTTATGCTGATTAACTAGAATAGTCTGACTGCTATCTCTCTCACAGGTGATCAGCCAGTCAAGAGCCAGGTTCAACCCCAGCATCAGCATGATTAAGAAGTGCATAGAAGTTCTGATAGACAAGCAGTACATTGAGCGCAGCCAAGCATCTGCAGATGAGTACAGTTATGTCGCGTGACACCCTCTCCTGGTGCGGGTGTGAGGTCATCGCCGTCACCATTCGGTGTGCTCCTGTGGGAAAAAGCAGGCCCGTGCCTCCATACTTTGGTCATTTGGCAGCCCCCGTTTTTCTGCTGTTTACAACATCACCAGTGCCACGTCATGAGCATCAAAGAAAATGCCTAGAGATATTTCAAGCTCATGTCATTATGACATTTCTTAAAACTTTATTAAAAGAATGAGTGAAGTATTGCTGAAATGTGGAATTTGGTTGGGTACCATGCTTTCTCCCCTTCACGTTTGCAGTTGATGTGTTTTTTTTTTAATGTATCTTAAAGGACATAAAATAAAAACTTAAATATTGTAATATGACAGATAACCTAATAATTGTATCTACATTAAAATGACAAACATGATGTTGCTGCTTGTCAAATAAAAAAAAATAAAGAAACAATGCCTTTTCTATGTCATGGAATATCAGGTTGGACAGAAATAGGACACTTGTAAATGCCTGTGAGTCATCTAAGTACCTATAGCTTGGTGATGGATTCACAATTCGTCAATTAAAATTTTCAGGTTTTTGTTTTTGAATACATAAAGTTGTATTTGGTGTAAAAATGCTCTTTGTGAATGGCTAAACATGGCATCAGCAACTTTTTGCATTTTGAGGATGTAATTCCATCAGTGGCTTTGGTGATGTGCTCTTCCACAGACACGGAGCAGTGGCTACTGTGCGGTGACTTCAGCCTGGCAGAGAAAGGACTGCATCAACACGATGGCTGTTGCTCATCTCCCAGAGGTGTGGGAGGCCATGGTTACAATGACTTCCTTCCGGCTCTCCCTGCCTCTCGCTGGCACCCCTTCCCCGGTACAGGTGACTCCCCTATCAAAAGTTGAGAGCAGTGCCCCTCAGCACGCCCGGTATACTATGCCAGACACCTTGTATAGGGACATGAAATTTCATCTTCTTGTAGATAACAGGGGCGTTAACATACTCTGGTCTATCATATTATCCATCTGCCATCTCCATGTCACATTGCTGTTTGAAACCAGAGTGTTTATATCTCTAACAGATAAGGCCTTAAACCCACAATAACAATATTCTGAACAAATAAACAGTACTTAATTTACATCCTCATGTGGTTCATATCTAAATTTGTTTAATGATTGGTTGATTGCACCTTTCATGTATCTCAAGCATTGAGAAAATCTGCTGGATTTCTAATGACTTCTACTGTCTTTGTTATTTTGCCTTTCTACCTCTTGAGGATAATGGCAAAGCATATACTATTGTACATTCATGGTCAAAAAACAAGGCCCTTGTTTTGATGACTTGTTGATAATTTTCCAAATTTATAAGTATTAAATTAAATCATAACCTGATACTAATTGTCAAGAAATACTATATTGAAAAGTGGTCAAAATATTTGTGACAAATTCAAGTTTTCTTCTCATTTCCTCATTTACTGACAAGCAGAAGGAAGAAAGGAGCTCAGGTAAGTTGAGGCTCCATTGAAAAAGTAGAAGTGTATTCATTGAATTCTGTTCAGCCCACTTCCTCCCCATCCCAGCACCCCCAGGCAAGAGGACCTGCTTGGCCTTGCTGATTGGAAAGATTACCTGTCAGTCTCTGCTCACAACCACACCAGTGTTTGGAGACAGAGTGAGTGGGCCATCTACTGGAAGGTAGGGGAACTGGGAAGGGGCTTGTTGCAAAGAAAAAAGCCTTGTTGCAAAGAAAGTTAATGTAAGCGCATTTTTAAAATCACTTCTTACTCCATAAGACGATTCATGAGGCCATGCCTGAAGATGAGAGTTTGATTCTCAAAACCCATGTTGTGTAAGGAGAAAAATAACTCCTACAGCATTCTCTGACTTATACACACATACATACATACATACATACCAATGCAGTACAAAGACTAAGTCAATACGAATATAATTAATGTCTTTGACAGTAGTTTACAAATAGCTCATCCATTCTTTTTTCTTTTATTTTAATTTTTATTAATTACACTTTGTATCCCCCCATAAGCCCCTCCCTCCTCCCCTCCCAATCCCACATTCCCTCCCCCTTCTACACACATGCCCCTCCCCAAGTCCACTGATAAGGTCTTCCTTTCCTTCCTTCTGATCCTAGTCTATCAGCTCTCATCAGGAGTGGTTGAATTGTCTTCCTCTGTGGCCTGGTAAGGCTGCTCCCCCCTCAGGGTGAGGTGATCAAAGAGCAGGCCAATCAGTTCATGTCAGAGACAGTCCCTGTTCCCATTACTAGGGAGCCCACTTGGACACTGAACTGCCATGGGCTACATCTGTGCAGGGGTTCTAGGTTTTCTCCATGCATGGTACTTGGTTGGAGTATCAGTCTCAGGAAAGACCCCTGTACTCAGATTTTTTGGTTCTGTTGCTCTCCTTGTGGAGCTTCTGTCCTCTCCAAATCTTACTATTTCCCACATCTTTCGTAAGATTCCATGCACTCTGCCCAACAGTTGGCCATAAGTCTCAGCATCTGCTTTGATATTCTGCAGGGCAGAGCCTTTCAGGGGCCTCTGTGACAGGCTCCTAGCTTGTTTCCTGTTTTCTTCTTCTGATATCAATCTGCTTTGCCTTTCTGGCTGGAGATTGTGCATTTTAGCCAGAGTCCTCCCTCTTGATTAGTTTCTTTAGGTGTACAGATTTTAGTAGGTTGAAATAACATTTTAATCACTGGGAATAAATTTATTATGTAGCTTAATCCAATTTGAAGATTTGCTTTGATAAATTATCAGTGTCTTGTTTAACAATTGATCAATTGTTTCACAATTGTACATACTACAATGTTGTAACATCTGTGTCTGCTTTTGAATACAAACTAGCAAGTGTTCCCCACAAGTTATCTTGTTTAAATTTCAGATAACCTTTATAGATAGGCTGTTTCTTACACATTTTTTTGATCCCTCCCTCCCTTTCTTTCTTTTCTGCAAGACAAGGTTTCTTCTGTGTAGCTTTTCGCCTGCCTCTGCCTCCTTGAGTGCTGGGATTAAAGATGTGCACTACCATGCCCATCTGGTCTATTTATGATCTCTAAATGTAAGTAAATACTGATGGAGAACACCAGATGCCACAGACTGGGACCTACAACAGTTCAATCTCCATCATTATTGAAGTTCTGATCAGTTGATCAGTCTTTATATAATGTTCTGCATAAACCATGGCTGTCTTCCTTCTAAGAACTTTAATGAATTACCTTTATTAGAGTGAATGGGTAGTGTGAAAATAAGTAGGCCTGGACACTAGTGGTAGTGACAATGGCTGTCACCAGAGGGACGAAGTACGTGACTTTCCCAAGAATTGATGTATTGGGTTGGGTGACCAGGCAAGAGACAAGTCAAAATGACACCCAGGATTGGGGCTACGTGTGTATTACTGAGCTCCAGTCAAAGAGAATTAAGTTTTAGAATTGTTTTATATGAGTATAAAACGTGTGTGTGTACCATGCATGTAGCTGGTGCCACAGAAGTCAGAAAAGGGCATGGGAACCCCTGGAATGAGTTGTAGGCAGTTGTGAGCTACTGTGTGGGTGCTGGAAATCCAACCCATATCGTTTGTAAGAGCAACAAGTGCTCTTACTGCTGAGCTATCTCTCTAGCCCTAAGAATTCTTTTTGTCCTCTTTGGTTCTGTTTTGGGGAGAAGTGAAAAAATGCCTACCTAGCCGGCATAGGGAGACACTGAGTATTCCTGGAGATAGAGAAGCAGAAACAGCAGCTCCATCACCATAGCCTACCCGCAAGAGCGGGAGATCTGAATTGTACTGCACAACTGACAGGCTGGTATTGGCTTCCAGATGTTTCTGGGCTGAGTCTCTTCTAGGTGGTTCTGCTTGAAGACTCAGCTTTTGTGTGTGGGTGGGTGGGGGGTGAGAATCTTTTTCTGAATCTAGTTGGTTTCAGGGACTTGACTAAAGCTGTTGAGTTGTTTATTTCTTGAACTTAACACACTTCCCTGAAGGGTGGAATGTTTTACCCTTCTTTACAGCAGTGATTTTTCAACCTTCCAAATGCTGTAATCTTCATGTTGTGGTGACCCCAACTCTGAAATTATTTTGTTGCTACTTCATAACTGTAATTTTGCCACTGTTAGGATTCATAGTGTAAGTATCTGATAATGCAACCCCAGAAATGGGTTATGACCTACTTGTTGAACTGCTGCTTTAGAGCATCCAGTGTTTAAAATCAGTTTTTACAGGGTACAATGTTTCACTTCCTCTTCTAGGGTGACTTGTTACTTTTAGAAAATTGCAACAAGAGGGCAGCCTAATCAGCTAGCTGATTAATATGCTAAACTCCTCCAGAGTATTCTCAGACTCTAAGAAGGAATACTTAGCTAGGCATCTTAATGTCTCTTGGACCACTCAAAGTGACATGTCAAAATAACCCTTACACCTAGTTTAATATACACTGACTAGAATTTGTTCTTGATTCTTGTGATAGTTTGGAGAGTGTCAGCCCAAAGTTAGTGTCCATTCAGAACAACCAGCTGTAACCTCTTTGGAAATGCAGGTCCTATAGATATAATTGAGGTCTTACTAGATTAAGGCAGTCCTAATGTAAGAACTGTCATACCCTGGGATTTGAACACATACAAAAGAACATCTAAAGATACATTCTGGGGTGATAAAGGCTCAATCTAAGTAATTCCAGGTGTTTTCAACATCTACTAGAATCTAGGAAAAGAAATACAGGATCTTCCCCTGGAGCCTTCAGCAATAGCATGGTCCACCTCACAACTTGAATCAGATTTCTGCTTTCCAGAATGGTGAGACGATTTGTTTATTGTTTGCCTTGTTTGAGACAAGTTTCACTATGTAGCTCTGACTGCTTTGTACTCACTATGTGACCAGGCTGCTCTCCAACTCAGATCCAACTGCCTCATGTCTCCCATGTGCTGGGCCTAAAGTGTATGCTACCCTGCTAGGCTAATTCCTCTCTCATTTTGTGCATATGACTCTTTTGCCTACGTGAGTACCGCCTCCATGCCTAGTGTCCACCACGGGCAGATAAGGGTGTTAGATCTCCTGGGATTAGAGTTTCATCTGGTTGTGAGCCGTAATGTGAGTGCTGAGAATGTAACCTGTGTCCTCTACGAGAGCCATAGATTTCTCTTAACCACTGAGCTAGCTCTTTAGCCCCCAATTTCAGTTGCTTTAAGGCACATTTATTGGTCCTGCAGGCTGGGATGGGCCACATTTCAGAGGGACAGCAGAAGGCCTCAGTGTGGAAGCCTGAGATGTACCCAGAAGCAAACTGGCTTGCTGGTGATTTAGTGAGAACTGCCATAGAGGCCTGCTTTACTCAGTTCTAAACAAGGAGAGGATCTAAAGACCTATGTAGTAGCCAAGCTATTCTAAGTCTTCTTGTCCTTGGGCCTCAAAAGAGCTGTATTATCTTAAAGCTTAAACTTTCCCAGGCTCAGTCAGTGAGGCGCTTGTTACACTAAATACAGAGAACAAATGAGGACACCTGACATCGACCTCCGGCTCCACACGCAGAGTCTTAATGGTCATGTTAGTTGTGGCCTTTCCTGTTACTGACCCTAGCTCCCATGTAAATAACATAGAGACCTCTTAAATTTATTCAACAAGCCATTAGCTCTAGAACTGGGCAGATCGTCTTCTGTTCTAAGCCAATCATGCTAGTCTGGTTATGATTCAGCCATGTTCTTTTTACCTACCATCTCAATCTCGCCTTGTCCTTCTGCTGTAACTGTTCTCATGGTGACTTCTTCCACCTCCTCTTCTTCCTTCTCTCTTTTCTTTCTCCCTGAGACTGCCAGACTGAGAACAGAAGTCCTGCCTGTTCTCTTCTCTGCCCAGCCATTGGCTCATAAGCTTTATTAACCGGAGATAATTGGGGAGTAATTTTTACACAACATTCAGCCAGATCTCAGAAATCAGCATCTGAATACACAGTACACAAGACCACCCCTAACACACCTCTATATACACAGCATACTTCCTACACACAAAAGTTCAGCCAGCCATTCCAACACTGAAAAGGCTTAAGTCCTTGAACTCTGCAAAGCTCCCCGAATCTTGAATCACCGTGTCCTTACATTGCCTCTCCAGTCCTGGCTTTCTAGTGACCCCAGTTGTGCGGACTATTTTTCTATCCTACCTACCTACCACATACATGCTTTCACAGCCACTAGGGTGCTAGGGTGTGAAGTGATCTCAGTCCAAAGTGGGTTCTTGTCTTTTCTCTCTTCCATCCATAGCCTGGGCTATCTCGCTACCTCCTGAGTCTGGAACTTAGTGTCCAATCCATGATGTGAGCCACACCTTCTTCCCAGGGCACCTGCTCTCCACACTCCATTACCATCAGCTGTGTTTTTGGTGTTCCCAATACCTAGACACCTAGTTGAGTGACTTCCTGACTGGCACTGAATTTACTCCGACTCTGACGCTAGGTCCTGAGTTGGCTGCAGGCCTTGCTGGAATGAGACTTCAGGTACACTGATAGTATTCCAGTCCTGACCACACTTGTCTCCAGACTGCTTCAGTGTCTTGCGCCCCGTGTGCTTCATGCTCATTTGATCTTTGGTTCTCTGGTTCTCTGGAACTGCAGAGAACACATATGGTTCCTGCTGACTTGCATAGAGATTTTTTTAAAGAACTCTGCAAGCTGTGTTCCTCTTCGACAGTGGCTTCTCATCACTTTTTGTAGCAGGCAACAAACTCATGGGAAGCACCTGCTCTTACAAACTTACTGTCTACCAGCTTCCTCAAGAAGCACACGACTTCTCAGACGAGGATCACAGGTTAGTGGCACAATGGGATGTGGTCCATGGCTAGTGGCTTATGGCCTGGCACAAGTTGTATTTCTGGAAGAATTTGTCTCGGAGTTCTGTCTCTTCTTCACCCTCTCCCTTCCTCCCATCTCTCTCCTACATCAGCCTCAGACTTTTAAGTCCTCCTATCTCAGTTTCAAATTGTTGATGCTGCAATTACCCTGATACAGGGTTTTCTCGCATGTGTGGCTAAAATACACAAATCACTTTGACCTCCCATATAAATGTGGTTTTTTTCCCCCCTAAACTGGCTTTAAAATTTTCTCTTTTCAGTCTGGCGTAGAGGCTCATATTTGTAATACAGCTCTTGAGAGGCCAGGCATGTTGGCTGCCATGGGTCTGAGCATAGCCTGGGCAATAGTGTGAGACCCTTCTTCCAAAAAGCTCATTGGGGCTGCAGAGATGCCTCCTGCAGAGGACTCATGCTGGGTGTCTCACAACTACCCGTAACTCCAGCTCCATCCAGGAAATCCAGTGTCCTTTTCTGAGACCACCTGCACCATCAGCTGCATAGACCTAGTCATGCACATACACAGAGTTAAAAATAAGTCTCAAAAAAAAAATCAGTCATTTGGAGGCTGGAGATAAGGAGCCTGGTTCAATTCCCAGCACCCACATGGCAGCTCACAACTTCCTGTAATTAAAGGTCCAGGGGACCTGCTACCTTCATACAGACATGTGCAGGCAGAACCCCAATGTGCATAAAATAATTAATTAACCACAAAGACCAAACTGAGCAGGGCACAGGGGTCTTGTATGAGACGGTTTCTATCAAGGACCATGTGTGGATGTGGCCTGGAACCCCCGCACAAATGGGGCCCATGATAGCTCGGTGTAGGACTGAAGACCCTATTCAGGGAAACAGGGACTGTTTCAGTCATGATCTTGATGGCTGACTCTTTGACCCTCCCCCATACAAGCCGGGGAGTGTCAGACTGGCTAGATCCCAGGGGAGGACATTGCAGCCAGCCCTGAGGAGTCAGGATAAGCGGGGGTTGGATGGAAGGGAAGGAGGTCCTCCCCTGTTGGTGGACTTGGAGGGGGCGGGGAGGAGGGAGATGAGGGAGGGAGTGGGAGGGTAGGAGGGACTGAGGGAGGGGGCTACGCCTGGGA
>CM053765.1:62211754-62313587 GCA_028658305.1 Pachyuromys duprasi
GGGGATAGAGAGCTCTTTAGAGGTGCAGGGGACAGCCCTGTTCATCCAGGTCTCGGCTCTGAGACCTTTTGTTTGGCCAACCCTGGGAGAAGCATTTTCTGACTTCATGCTGCTGCATCCTGACAGTACTCCAGACTCTCAGCAGATAGTGCTTCCCAGAACCAAGAAGAGGATCTGAGCTCTCTGGACTTGGAGGTGGGCACTCACCGCTTTAACAGCAGGTCCAGCACCTGCTGGGTGGTGGCAAACCTTCGGTATGTACACAGGAAGGCAGGGACGAAGAAGGTGTCCCCAGCCTGCAGGGAAGGCACCAGGTGGTTCACTAGCTTTTCCACCACATCTGCACTGATGCAGGACTCTCTACCGGGCTCCTTCTGGTCCTTTGGGGCAGAATCCTGCTTAGCCTGAGGAGAAATCAAGATCGATGGTTCAAACAGGCACAGGTCTGCAGCATTCTCATTGGTTATTATCATTGCAAGTTTCCCTGAATCATTATACTGCCAAACAGAGCAAAACTAGGGAAAACTCTGAGGTTTCAGAGGTTACCTTGTCAGTGTGGCCCTGGCTGTCCTGGGTCAAGTCTGCTTCCTTCTGGGAAAATGGCCAGAGGCGTTGGAGGCAGGAGTGAATCCTGTGTCTCCAGGCACCACCATGGCCTCCACTCTTGTCCTTCTTGACGCCTGTGCCTCTAGCAATCTTAAGACAGCAAGAGAACATCCTGCTCTCTCTACGGTCTCAGACTAGTGAGCCTGCTCGGCTGGACGTAGGCGGTTGGCTGTCTGGTTACCAGGATTCTGCATTGTTGGGTCATTCTCAAGGAAGTGATGTCACTTCCTGGGGTCCCTTTCCTAGCCCATTTTCACAGAGTGCTTTTCTGAAGACTCCTAGGTGCTCTCCCACTGGCCTTGTTCATAAGGAGACACAGTTACAGAGGTGCTCACTATTCCAATGCACCCACCAATGTCTGGGTACAGCAGCACCCCACTTTTAATATCTGAGAATGTATTTTTGAATGACACCTGTAAGAGTAACCCTAAACTGCATCCTACTTATCCTAAAACCATAGCCATGTTGCCTTCCATCTATGCTACCTCGTGTGTGTGCTGTGGAATGTGAGCACAGGCACACCCGTGACAGCCACCAGACCTTCCGCGTCAGTGTTCCTGCATAGGAGTTGTGTTTCCCAGGACCAGTTCCCACCCCTTGATCATCAAAGTACTCATGTTCAGAGGGTTGCAAGCTCTCTATAACAGCTGGCTCAGCCACATCCACCAGCTTACAAGATGGCACCTGCCCCCCAGCACAGTCTCAGAACTAATTCACCCTCCATTGTTGCTGCTTCAAATTGCTGCTTGAGTTCTTGTCCTGACTTTCTTCAGGGATGGACTGTGAGTTGTAACCCGAGATAACCCTTTTTCTTCCCTAAGCTTTTGGTCACAGAGCTCAACACAGCAACAGAATGAAAGTCGAGCACCGTGCTTTCTCTGCCACCATCCTGTGTTCTTTGGCAGCTGACCTCTTCTATAGTTTCTCATCTCCCTCGCTCCCTGGCATCCCATCTCTTCCTCTCTATTCAGTGTTTTCTTTTTCTGGGGTCCCATTGGTCCCTGCCCCACAGTCCTTCCCTGTTCATCCCCTGGCCTCCTCACTCAAACAGAGGATCTGGGTCAACGATTAGTAAGTTGACCTGATGGGTCAACGTCATGAGCATGTGTTGGGAATTCACATGGAAATATAGAGTGAGTCAGTTTTAGAGAGAGTTAAACTTTTGTCTCCTTTGTCTACTTGAAGTGCCATTGTTATTCTTCCTTTATTCCTCCTTGCGATGTTTTCTTTACACAGACTTTTTCAGTTCTATGTATCTAGGAATCACAGACATTGCCTCCTTTACTCTGAAAGTTTGCTGGCAGGAATATCAGTACAAGGAAAGACACTGGGAAGAGGTCCAGAGAGGAGGCCAGGAGCCTGCAAGCAGCTCCTCCTCACTGCCCAGCTGCTGAACCTCAGCACTGCCCCCATGTGGAGAAAATGATACAACAGATGAAAATATTAGAAGAAAGGTCTCTTCAGTGCAGTGTAATTGAATTATACTGAGACTCATAGCCATACTTTCGGCAGAGTGCAAGAAACCTTATGGAAGACGAGGGAGATAGAAAGACCTGGAGGGGACAGGAACTCCACAAGGAGACCAACAGAGCCAAAAAAAAAAAAAACACCTGGGCCCAAGGGTTCTGCAGAGAATGACACCCCAACCTAGGACCATGCATGGAGAGGACCTAGACACCCTGCTCGTAGGAAGCCCATAGGCAGCTTAGATTCCCTAGTAAGGGGGGCAGCGGCTGTCTCTGACATGAAATCAGTGGCTGGCTCTTTGATCACCTCCCCCCTGGAGGGTGCAGTCTTGCCAGGCCACAGAGGAAGATGATACAACCAGTCCTGATGAGACCTGATAGGCTAGGGTCAGATAGAAGTGGAGGAGGACCTCCTCTATCAGGGAAAGGGCATAGGGGGATAAGAGGGAGGGTGGGTGGGACTGGGAGGAGACCAGGGAAGAGGCTACAGCAGGGACACAAAGTGAATAAATTATAATAAATAAATAAATAATTAAAAATATAATAAGTAAGTAAGTAAATAAATAGACAGTTCTCTCCAGTATCATCCCAATTAGGACAGTTCATTTTGTGTGTGTGTGTGTTCCAAAATTCTGCTACTAATATTTGTCCGCTGGTGCAGCAGTAGCATGGCTTCTAAACACCATGCATTAGTGTATATTTCAACACTCATCAGAGAAGCTTCTTTTCACAGCAGATGAGGACTAACACAGAAAACCATGACTGGTTAGGTGCAGAAAATATGTGACTGAAAAGCACTTGGCCATAAATGCAAAACCTTTATCTCACCCACTCTTTTCTAAACTCAGGGATCATTTCAGAAGAAGGGACAGCAAGATCAAAAGGGTTTTCCAGACACAACAGGAAATCTTCACAAATGAACTCACAGCCTTTGTGATGTCATGCACAAGACTTCACATGGTCAAGCCAGACAGAAACCCAAGCATGGAAGGTGGAAGTGGGCATGAAGCTCTACCTCTTGCTGAAGAGCTGTTGGCCATTTCTGCTGGGAGGAGAGTCACGTTCTTTAAGAACATGGTTGCTCTAATGTACGGCCCCACACTTGAAGGGTATGGGTAGCACAAATTGGACCGGATGGATTATTTTTCAAAGGGCATGTACTTGTTGCAGGGGGGACAGGTGGGAGCATCTTGTCTGGAGGACTGGAGAGTGAATAGGAACAAAAGACATTGTATGAAACTCTTAAAGAATTAATAGAAATACATTTTAATTTTAAACCGCACTTCTTCAGGAGGTACTGTTGAAAGGATCAAATCCTAAGCAAAACCTCAGAAAAAAAATCATGCATAAAAATGGATAAAGAAGGGGGCTGGAGGGATGGCTCAGTGGTTAAGAGCACTGTCTGCTCTGACCAAAGGTCATGAGTTCAATTCCCAGTAACCACATGGTGGCTCACAACCATCTATAATGTGAACTGATTCCCTCTTCTGGATAAAACACTCATATACATAAAATAAATAAATCTTTAAAAAAAATGGATAAAGAAGTGGCATCCAACATACATTACAAAGTCTTGACCCTCGGAATGGAAACAAAACATAATTATAAATAGCAATTATTTAAAATAGTTAGAATTTTCAGTAGCTATAGAAAAATGAGAAATAAGCGTGGGAAGACAGCAGTCACAACCTACATTAGTGAAATTCTCATAAGCCCATCGTTATAGGCAACGCTCACATATTAGAATGAGGAGAAGCTAAAATTGATGATAGAAAGGCAAAGGGCTATTGAATCTTCCATACATGCTAGTGAGTATAAAAAGAGCACAAATGATTGTAGAAACAAGTACACCATTTTCCAATGTGGAGATTTAAGGAAACACTGGGTAACTTTGTTAGCAATCAGTGATAGTTTTCTTTTTAAGATATAGGTGTATATTTTTTATTTTCTTTTATTATCTTTTATTTTGTGTGCATGTGTGTTTCCCTTCATGTATAGTATAATTACAAGCTGTAATTTCAGTTTTCTTGTATCCATTGAAATTTGCTTTGTGACTAACTGTGTGGTCAGTTTTGGAGAAAGTTCTGAGAGATGCTGAGAAGAGGTATATTCTTTTGTGTTCGAATGGAATGTTCTGTAGATATCTGTTAGGTCCATTTGATTTATAACGTCAGTTAGTTTCATTACCTCTCTGTTTAGTTTCTGTCTTGGTGATCTGTCCATTGAAGAGAGGGGGGTGTTGGAGTCTCCTCCTATTAATGTGTGGGGTTTGGTTGTGATTTAAGCTTTAGTGATGCTTCTTTCCCAAATTTGGGGTACGTATGTGCAGAATTGAGACATCATCTTGGTCATCATCATTTCCTTTGATGAGTATGAAGTGTCCTTCCCCATCTCTTTTGATTGATTTTGGTTGAAAGTCTATTTTATTACATATTAGAATGGCTACTCCAGTCTAATCCTTGCTTCTTGGATCCATTTGCTTGGAAAACTTTTTTCCAGCCCTTTACACTGTGGTAATGTCTATCTTTGCTGCTGTTTCTTGTATGTAACAGAATGATGGATCCTGATTTCACATCCATTCTGTTAGCCTGTGTTTTTCTACTGGGGAGTTGAGTCCATTGATGTTGAGAGAGATAAATGACCAATGACATTAATTCTTATTATTTTGATGTTGGTGGTTTGTGTGTTTGTTTGCATGTGCTTTCCTTCCCTTTGATTCTTTGCTGGTGTGGAATTATTGTTTCCAATGTTATCTTGGATGTAATAAATTTCCCTGGTTTCCAGTTTTCGTTCTAGTATTTTCTGTAGGGTTTGATTTGTGGATGGATATTATTTAAATTTGGTTTTATCATGGAATGTCTTGTTTTCTCCATCTATGGAGATCGAATGTTTTGCCGGATACAGCAGTAGTCTGGGATGACATCCGTGGTCTCTTAGAGTCTGCATGACATCTACCCAGGCTATGTTCTCTGTTGAGAAGTCTGGTATGATTTTGATTTTTCTGCCTTTATATGTTACTTGGCCTTTTTCCCTTGTAGCTTTTTTTAAATATAATTTTTATGTTTATATATATTTAAAAATTTATTTTTATATCAATCACAGGTTAGGTTTTTTACATCCCATGCGTAGCCCCCTCCCTTATTCCCTCCCACCCTCCTCAACCCTCCCTCATCTCCTCCCCGCCCCCTCCAAGTCCACCAACGGGGGAGGATCTTCTCCCCTTACATCTAACCCCAGATCATCTTGTCTCCTCAGGGCCGGCTGCAATGTCCTCCCCTGGGATCTAGCCAGGCTGTTACTCCCTGGCATGTATTTATTATTATTTATTTATTACTTATACAGTATTCTGCCTACATGTGTGCCTGCAGGCCAGAAGAGGGCACCAGACCTCATCATAGATGGTTGTGAGCCACCATGTGGTTGCTGGGAATTGAACTCAGGACCTTTGGAATACCAGCCAGTGCTCTTAACCTCTGAGCCATCCCTCCAGCCCCTCCCTTGCAGCTTTTAATATTTTTCTTTGTTCTGTACATTTAGTGTTTTGATAATTATGTGGTAGGAGGATTTTCTTTTCTGGTCTAATCTATTTGTTGTTCTGTAGGCCTCCTATATGCTTATAGGCATCTCTTTCTTTAGGTTGGGAAGTTTTTCTTCTATGATTTTGTTGAAGATATTTTCTGGGTTTTGGAGCCAGGAATCTTCTCTTTTTTTCTATTCCTATTTTTCTTAGGTTTCATCTTTGTATAATGTCCTTGATTTCTTGGGTGTTTTCTGTCAATGATTTTTTTTTTGATTTAACATTTTCTTTGACAGATGTATTGATTTCTTCAATTTTATCTTCTACAGTTGAGATTCTTTCCTCCACCTTTTATATTCTGATAGTGGTACTTACCTCTATAGTTCCTGTTTTCTTCCCTAAATTTTCCACCTGCAGGATTTCCTCAGTTTGTTTTTTCTTTATTGTTTCTACTTCATTCTCAGGTCTTGAACAGTTTTATTCATTTCCTTCACCTGTTTAATTGTTTCTTTTTTCTTTCCTATTATCTTTAAGGGAAGTATTCATTTCCTCTTTAAAGGCCTCTATCATCCTTATAAGGTGAGATTTGAGGTCATCCTCTTGTGCTTTGGCTGTGTTAGAATATCTAAAGTTTTACTTCTGAAGTGGTTGGACAAGTTTTTCTTCACACCAGCAATGAAGGAGGGTTCTCCTTTCCCCACATCCTCTCCAACATGTGTTGTCACTTGCGTTTTTTATCTTAGCTATTCTGATGGGTGTAAGATGGAATCTCAGAATGGTTTTGATTTGCATTTCCCTGATGACTAACGGTGCTGAACATATCTTTAAGTATTTCTCTGCCATTCAATATTTTCTGTTGAGAATTCTCTGTTTAGCTCTGTACCCCATCTTTCTCATAAAATTGGGAAAAGTGGCACCTCAAGATCCAGGTATATGGACCTATACCCAAAAGATACATATGCATATATATATATATACCCAATAGATGCCCCACCCTTCTACAAGGACATTTACTCAACCATGTTCATAGCGGCTGTATTTGTAATAGCCAGAATCTGGAAACAACCTAGATGTCCCTCAACTGAAGAATGGATACAGAAATTGTGGTACATTTACACAATGGAATACTACTCAGCTATTAAAAACAAGGAAATCATGAAATTTGCAGGCAAATTTCATCTTGAGTGAGGTAACCGAGAACCAGAAAGACACGCATAGTATATACTGACTTGTAAGTGTATGTTAGCTGTATAATATAGGATAAGCACACTAAAATCTATACACCTAAAAAATCTATTCAAGGAGGACCCTAGGGAGGATGCTTAAATCTCATTCAGAATGGCAAACAGGATAGTTCCCAGAAGCGGTGGAAAAGAGGACAGTATGTGGGCCTACTATAGAGGGTCCTCTGAAAGGGTCCACCCAACAGGGGATCAGAACAGATGCTGAGACTTCTAGGCAAACTTTGGGCAGAGCACAGAGAGTCTTGTGGAAGAAGCGGGTGGGAGATAGAAGGACAGGGAGGAGATAGGAACCCCACAAGGGGAACCACAAAGCTAAAAAATCTGACCTCAGGGGGTCCTGCATTGACTGATGCACCAACCAAGGACCATGCATGGAGAGGACCTAGACCCCCTGCTCAGATGTAGCCCATAGGCAGCTCAGTCTTATGTAGGTTCCTGAGTAAGAGGAACAGGGGCTTCCTCTCTTTGCCTGCTCTTTGATCACTTGCCCCTGACTATGCAGCCTTGCCAGGCTACAGAGGAAGTGGATCCAGGTACTCCTGATGAGACTTGATAAGCTAGAGGCAGATGGCAAGGGAGGAGAACTCCCTTTCAGTGGACTAGGAGAAGGGGATGGGGGGAAGAAGGAGGGAGGGCTGGACTGGGAGAAGTTAAGTGAGGTGGCTACAACCAGGATATACACTGAATAAATTGCAAAAAAAAATGAAAAAAAAAGAATGCCCAAGGCTTGTGGTATGATAGCTGGGCCCTGGTGATGCCATATTGCCAAGGTTCCTGTTGATTGTGTTCTTATGCTGGCCTTTAGCCATCTGGTGTTGGCTCTGGTAGCTGTGCCTCAGGTGAACCTGAACGTTTCTGGGGTCCTGAAGGCCTCTGCTGGCTATGCTGGGTGTGCCCCTCTGCTGCTCTGGGGTCTCTGGTGTGTCTGGGGCTGTGCTCCAAGTGGCTCAGGCAGATAGGAAGCAGGTAGATAGGGCTCTAAGCTGAATGTTGCTCAGCCCCACCCCCACCCGCCAGATCTTTCCTTGGGATGGCAGAGGATGAGGTCGGAGACTGTACAGGTCACCTCCGCTGTTGTGTCTCAGGGAGTCAGGTAGAGCCTTCTAGTTCTTCATCTTGTCACAGTAACTCCACAGCTGCTACTGGTTCTGGCCCCTGTTGTGTTGAGCTGGCATATTCTGAACTCCCTGTTTTATCTGCAAGCTGGATTCCAGCCTCAGTCAGGATGAGGGCCTCTCAGTTGGCTTCCTACACAATCGGGCCCCCAGCCCATCTCACCCTTCACAGACATATCTTCCTGAAACAAAACTCCTATGCAATGAGGTGGACTTTATGAAGTATGGACAGTTGCCTCCAGAGAACTGAGACTTGTCCATTTTTTTTCCAATAAAAAAATGTCATGGTGACTGATGGGTGGGGTCCCCTTCATTCCTAGGAGGCTATTATAAGCAGATTTGTGACCCCGTCGAGATCCTGCACAAGCTGGCTGGCCTCGCTGGGGAGACAAGCACCTGAGCTGCCTAAAGTCACATATAATGTCCACCCACTGATGGTAGTCATCCCTGCCATGTCTAGCAGAGAGACGCAAAAGCATGGTGAGTGCAGGTGGGTTGTTTCAGGCCATATCCAAAAACACAGGAGGAAATATAAAACCTTGACCATGTTACTCACTGTTTGTCCTCAACATTGAAGAAAAGCTAAGCATGCCTTCAAGTAAATCAGCATGGTTTGAACAGCATCAATACCATGAAACATCTCTGAGAACTCTAGCCACTCCTCTCTTCAAATGAAATACTGTATATGGGCAATGGTTTGTGTGTGCCTGGTTTTGTGCTCATGGGAAGCAGAGATCCCATGACTTTGTGTTTTGTCCTCATCAGACCCTGACACTGCTATATGGTATGGCTATGTGGTTTCAGAGCCTGAAACTAAAGGAGAAACCCCTTTCAATGACACCGGTCACACCTGATTGTAAAGCACATGACCTTAACTATTAGGATCCCAGCTAACTGCAGTCAGCCTTAACTCTCAGTATTTCTAGCACCACTCCCAGGTATAGACCAGTTTTGTTGTTGTTGTTGTTTGCTTGCTTCCTTTTTTTTTTTTTTTTAGCAAAGCAAGGGCTTTTGCCTCTCTTCCTCCAGGATGGTCTGTCTCCGTGGAGCCTCTCAGAGAACCAGTGTCCTCTGCTTGGGTATACTGCATTATGGAAGCATGTTCAGTGGAAATCATCATAACCACAATTGAGACAATGAAAAAGAAGCACCAAGAGTTTATTAAAGATAGTATATTCACACGAAATTAAAAAGAACCAGAAGAGCAAAAAGGCTATTTCTCAAGGAGAAGCCAGCTGGCTGTGGGGCTGGGTTAAAATCAAGTAGTGATTCTGTGTGCGTATGCAGGGAGGGTGTGTGTGTGTGTGGAAGGGGACCAGAGCTGGTGCTGTCTGCAGAACCAGTGTAAGGCAGACCCCCATTGGTGATAGAGGGTGGCAGGGCCATTCTTTAAAGAGGTGAACCCGCTGCATCAAGAGTGGGATGTGGGAAAGGCACACTCTATCTGCTGGCGATGTGAGACACAGGTGCCACAGCTATATGAGGTGTGCTGCCTGGACTCTCCTGCCACATCTGGCTGCAACAGCAGAGGTGCCACAGAACCTTCTGGTGGTTTTTCTGCTCTCTGACTCTGGTGCACAAGCTGGTTCAGTCCCAGAGTGCCTGGTTTCAGTGCCAGTTAACACACTTCAAGCTCTGGATCTTCAGGTGTGTGGCTCCACAGATCTAAAGATGGAGACAGATGTGCTGCTCATGCAGTCATTCGAAAAGGGGAAGTGGCATTGGGTTGCAGGAGGAGACAAGATCCCCGGGATGAGACCTCCTTTCAGCCTTTCCAAAGACAGAGGAGACCTATACTTGCAGGAAATCCAGACCCTGTCCATCAAAAGGACATGTGCTCGGACCAGGGTACTTTTCCTGGTGCCCTGAGCCCTACCAAATACGGGTATGGGGCTATCCCTGGTAAAATCACCCTAATATAGGTAGTGGCCCTATCAGGTGATGCTGTGTGTTCTCAAATACTGACTATTCTATTTATTTCTTTGTTTTTTTTCGAGACAGGGTTTCTTTGTGTAGCCTTGGCTGTCCTGGACTTGCTCTGTAGATCAGGCTGGCCTCGAACTCACAGAGATCTGCCTGCCTCTGCCTCCCAAGTGATCGGATTAAAGGTATGTGCCACCATTGCCTGGCTAATACTGGCAATACTGGCTAATACTTTCTAGTGGTGGTGAGAGGCCTGGAGCATTTCTCTGCTCTTCTCCAGTGGGGGGAGGAAGAGATAACAACACCTTCTGGAACTCAGTGTCCTGTGAACCCTGCACTAACTGGGAAAGACTGGGGGCACCTAATGCAGTGATGCAGAGGCAGCAACGCTTGGATTACTTCTTTTGCTTTGCTGCTACTGTGGCCATACCTACCCAGAACTGGGACCTCAGACCTTAACCGCCGAGTCCTCTCTTTACCCTAGGGTTTGTTTGCTTTCTTTTCTGACCTTTTCCTGTTCACAGACCCTTAACATTGTTTGTCTGATACCCAGCTTTCACATCTTCAGCTCAGCTCTCTCCCTAGAACTCCAGCCTCCTGGGATCACCTTTGAGTCAGCAACTGCATTTGGTTATCGAGTGGGCAGCTCACATTTGCACCTAACATAAGTTCTCAACGTCTTCCCCTTTCATTTGTTCAGGTCCCTTCTCCTCCTTCCCATTTCTAGATTTTTACGTTTATTTATTTGGGAGGGAGGCATGTGCTATGTGTGTGGCGGGGGCAAAGGGTTACTTGAGGGAGATGGTTCTCTGTTTCTACCATGTGGGTTACGGATGGAACTTAGATCATTGGTCTTGCTGAAAACTGCCTTTTCCAGCTAAGCCATGTAGCCCTAGCTGGCTTACATTTCTGTTAGGCTCCACAGCACTTGTTACTGTCTGGAATGTACATATATCATTTATTTATTTACTTATTTATTGCTCGTCTCCCTCTTTATACTTTAGTGGACAGAATATGCATCATGATCAACTCTTTCACACTTCAGATATCCTATTTGTATTATCTTCAGTGCCACTTGGTATTGATGGGGGGGTTGGATCCAGAACTCCTGTGAATACCAAAATTAAGATGCTCAAGTATCTTCTACAAAATAGTAAAGTATTTATATAGGACTGTTGTACATCTTCCTGTATACATAAATCATATCTGGATTGATAGAAAAATTAAAACAACAGGAGTGCTGTGTGCACAGTTGCTAAATCATGATGCTTAACAATAAAGCGAATTAAAAGGGTCTGTGTGGTGCTGGAGAAAATGGCTCAGTAGTTAAGAGCATTCATTGCTCTGAAAGAGAACCCAGGTTTGATTCTCAGCACCCGGCAGCTTACTGCCTATATCTGCAGTTCCAGGTTGTACAACGCCCTCTCCTAGCCTCCAAGACTAGTGCTCACAAATGGTATACAAACACATGTAAAAAGAAAATAAAGAATAGCAACTCTCTTTAATAGTCTATTGAGGGGCAGGAGGGGAGGAGAAAGTCTGTACATGTTCAATACGAATGCAAACTTTTAAAAACAGTCTTTGCTCTGCATTTAGGTGACGGGTGCAGGACTCTGACATGGAGGGCTGACTGTAAATATAGAGCTCACCACTCCTCACCATAACCACCTTCAGCCATGTGCTTTCCTCTCCCACGTAGCAATAGCCTCCAGCTGGCCTCACCGTACTCTATAGCCAGTGCAGGGAACAGAGGGAGTCTTTTAAAATCCACGCCACATTGCTCCACTGATAAAAAAAACAAAAACAAAAACCTTGCAGTCATCCCCAACTGAATTCCAAAGAAAAGCCACATGCTTATAGTAAACACCAATTACCAGTAGTTTTCTGACTTTTTCTTGTGTTCCACCACTGCTTGCTACATTCTCGCTATTTCTCCTTATTGTCACGCTTGTGATTTTCAGTTCTATCTCACTATTGTCAAAGGCAGAAGAGTCAAAGGCACAGATATGTTTTTATCTCCCACATCTTTGCCACACACATCAGAAGACTAAAAGTTCTTTCTCGTTCTCCAGGAATGAGTCTTACCTCTGTGGAATGATGTTCCCCAGCTGAGAATGCTCTGATCTTTAGACATAGTCTTACCTCAGAGCCTTGAGACTTACAGTACACTCTTCCAGAGCACTCTTCTGGCGGCCATCTAACCCGCTCTCTCACCTCCTGCTAATCTGAGCACAGTTTATTAGAGAGGCCTGAGGCCTTTCCTGGTTACTCTTTAAAAGAACAGTCTATTCTCTATAATTATACTGTGTGTGTGTTTGTGTGCGCACACACACATGTGTACCTGTGCTTGCTGTGGCACACACATGGAGGTCAGAGAACAACCTGATCGGGTCTATTTTCTCTTTCCACCATGTGGGACTCAGGGGCCAAATTCAGTTCATTAGGACTGGTGGATATACCTTTACCCATTGAGCCATCCCACCAGTCTGTGAGTACTTTATTCATTTGCTCAGGGCGCCCTTTCTTTCCCATTTCTACCCATTTCACCACTTGTCGCAGTTGGGAACCTTTAGTTCTTTTTTCTCCTTCCCTCTGCTAGAAGGTATATTCCATGAGGTGTTCATATTCACCAGTACACCTAGGCATATGGTCCCTGTCAGGGTGTACGGTACCTGTCCTGTTGATTTCTGCTGTGTACTTTCTTCCATGCCTTCATATTCATCCCTGCTGTCACCCAATAGCTTCACTTCCCAGCATAACCTGGCTTATCTACCAAATCCTATTTTTGCTTTTCAGTCAAGTCAAGTACCCACTTTTCCTCCCACGCTTTTCCTGGCTGTGCGCTTTCTTGAGCATTGGAAGACTTTTTGGTTTGGTTGGTTTTTTGTTTTTTTTGTTTTTTCTTTTTTTGGTTTGGTTTTGGCTTTTTGAGACAAGGTTTCTCTGTGTAACGCCTGGAACTCCCTCTGTAGACCAGGCTGGCCTTGAACTCTGCCTGCCTCTGCCTCACAAGTGCTGGGATTAAAGGCTCACCATATCGTGAGCATTGTAAGGTCTTGGCCCCACATTCCTGGAGAATGAAAACTGAGATCTTTAGTCCTCCGCTTAATCTGCCTCATAATGATTTGGAAGCACCAGCCATGACTGGCTACGCCTGGAACTTAGCATTCACGCGCCACTGGAAAAGGGAGAGGCTGGCCTGCTAATTGGATATGTGGACATTAAGAAAACAGAGAACCTATTTGCTCTACCAGGTATCAACACAGCTGTAAATGTTTTGGGTAGCTCCAATCATCCTTGTGCTAGCGGAAGCTACAAATGTAATTTTTGTTGTTGTTGTGCTGGTTTTTAATTTGTCATATCATGTTATTTTAGTTCAAGGACCTCAGGAATTATAGAGTAAATTGGAATAGTCAATCAACAACAACGAAAGTATTTTCCCTGTGCAGCAAATGTTAAAGTTCAAGTTGGCATCGAGTGAGCTCCATATTATTAATGAGGAGCAAAAGGGTGCAACAGAGGGCATTCCTGACTCCAACATACACATTGTGAATTTTGCTGTTTTAAAAGCAAATGAACCTCATGATAATCTATCTCTTTTGTGTTTATTCATTTTCTTATGTAGTCAAAGGGCAGCAGCTCTCAGTAGGTCAGACAATCTCTGGATATTTCTCCAGATAGTCTTCTGTTTTAGTGGGTCTCTTCCTGGCAGAATAGAAGTATGTCGTACACAGTCGCTACCCTGCCTCATCTCTTCTGCTGATGAGACAAATACAGAGATGGACTTCCCGAGGCTGGAGTAAGAGCTCTTTGGCCCAGTGTTTTTTCTAGCAACCTGGAGAACTTGACCAGAGAGTATTTTACCATAAAGAGGTGAGTGTTATTGAAACGTTGCCAATGGCACAGACTAAGATCCAATGATTCAGCTATGTTTGGGAAGGTAGACTTTTTGAAAACCAATATGGAGGCCATTAAGTATCGCTAGGAGTAAAAGGAGTCATCAACGTTGTAGTGATTTGAATGAAAATTTCCTACATAGGTTCATATTTGCATACTTAGTTCTCAGTTGATGAACTGTTTGGAAAGGATTAGGAGGTGTGGCCTCGTCAGAAGAGGTTTGTCACTGGGCTTTGAGGTTTCAAAAACCCATGCCAGGCCCAGTCTCTCCCTCTTTCTCTCTCTCTTTCTCCTGCTGACTGCGTCAGGATGTAAAGCACTGCCTCATTGCCATTCCTGTCTGCTCCCAACCGTGGTGATGATGGACTGACGCTGTGAAACAAAGCAAGCCCCCGGTTAAATGTTTTCTTTTATGAATTGCCTTGGTCATGACATTTCCTGACAATAGTAACCCTAACTAAGACAAGCATCTTCCCAGCTAGTCTTCCTTTCCTTGATTTTTATGGTCCTGCCTCCAATACTATTAGTCTCTTATAGCAGTGGCTAATCTTTACAAGCTTATAGGATTGTTTTTAGGGAGATAGTTTATTTAAGGCCCCATAAAAGTCCAGGGAAGCAGGACTTGTCAGCAGTATCTCCATTTGACAGATGAAACAAAACAAAACAACTGGAGTGTCTCAAACCATTCAACTTGGAAAACACATAGTTTCCCAAGAACCTCAAATTTTGTAGTTTTCTCACAAAATGTGACCAAAATAACTGCCCCACATAGTGGGAGTTTACTCTGTGATGAGTCCTATGCTCAAACCTTGTATGTAATGTCAAATTTTCTCTCTAAATAGTTTGTGAAGTGGTTTCTTCCCACCCCATTAAATTCATTGCTATTAAGAAAAACAAAACAGTATCACTTTAAGAATCACGTACTAGTAAGTGGTGCTTTAAAGCTGTGCCCATCACCATCCTAGTCTACCACCTCCATGGAGGACTCAAGAAGGAATACTTTGGTGGCCAGTTAGATGGCTTAGCTGGTAAAGGTGCTTGCCATCAAGCCTGATGACCTGAAATAAGTCCCTAAGTCCCACATGGCGGTAAGAGATACAACTCCTATAAGTTATCCTTTGATCTCCATGTAAGTACTATGGCATGCGAATACACACACACAATAAATGAAAAAAATAAAAAAGAAAGAAAAGGGAGAAGGAAAAGAAGAAAATGTGCTTTGTTAGACCTAGGGCCAGAAGTTTTCTAGGTAAAAACAAAACAAAACAAAACAAAAACACATTACTATTGGACCATAACTGAGAATCCAGTAACCATGCAAAACCAATTCAATTATTGAAGAGGCATAACCACTGCAGAGGTAAGCAAAAGAGAGCAGGCTGAGCGTAAAGTCCAAAGCAGGAAGATATCAACAGAAATACGAGTTAACTGCTCCAGATTGCTCTCATTCAGCTTGCTGAAATTCATTCTTCTAACTTATCAGAAGCTTTGAGTCTAAATAATCCCCGAAGGCCATATATTGAAGGCTTGGTCTTCAGCCTGTGTTGTTATTAGGAAGTGGTAGAGCATCCAGGAGATGACACATTCAGGTAGAAATATCAGGAGGTAGTAAGAAGAAATTAGGTTAGGGAGACATGCTCTCAAAGAGGACATTGCCACCTGCGGCCCTCCTGTCTCTTCTCTTCCTGGATGCTGTGAGATGAGCGGCTGTTTTCTACGATAGGCCCCCCCCCCCCATAATATGCAGCCTCATCCCTGGCCTGAGTGCAACAGGTCCGAGGAGAGTGGACTGAAGACCCTGACACCATGAGTCCAACTGAACTTTTCTTCCTTTAAACTGTTTCTAAGGTATTTTGTTTCAGTCTTGGAAATCTAACAGAGGGCTTTGAGAGTCCTTTGTCTGAGGAATCTAACTATAGGAATAGACTTAGATGTCTGTAACAACTAGCTCAGCTTGTCAACAATCTCTCTTTCGGGGAACATGGTGCCTCTTTCCAGGTCTGTATGCTCAAGGCTCTCAAAGAATGCTCTCCTTTCAGCATCAGCCCCTGGGAACTCACTCTAAGTATGAGTTTGATCCTCCTTCAGACCTGTGAAATCAGAAACGCTAGGGATAAGGGCCACTAGCTGCTTTAATAATTTCTGCAGGTAAATTATGAGGGTCTCTGGATTAGGTCTTAGAGTCCCTACAAGGACCAGAAACACAGGCCTTACTTTAACACTTAGCTTCTCCTCCTGTCCAGTGTGGGCAAGCTATACAAAAGAAGCTTCGCTGTCTCACACTGCTGGTGTGTGAGAAGTCACTTCTCTGACAAATTCGTCCTGTGGCTGAGGATTCTGCAGCCTGGGAAGCTGAAAGAGACCTGAACAAGCCCAAACTCCAGCACCAGTGTCAAGAAGACTTTCAGTAAAGGCTCTTCTGCTCTGCTCCACTGCCGTTCTAGTATCAGGAGCAAGGTCACGTGGAGAGGCTGGGCTATAACAGATCCATGTCTGGGCTAGTGGGAAGGCCACAAAGAGGCCTCTTTGTTTTCAGTCTGGATGATGAATTGTCTTCAGTTTCTATTAACTGGAGTTTTCCATTTGTGGTCCACGAAAAGGAACCAGATGTGGGGCCTGTAACAGACACTACTCTTGCAAAGGACCTGAATTCAATTTTCAGAAACATATTGCAATTACTGCCTGTAACTCCAGTTCTGGGAGATCAGACACCTTCTTCTGGATACTGCAGGTAACTGCACTCATGTGCACATACCGCATAATTATAGCTAAAAATAAATACGAAAACGCAGCAAATGTAGACACCATGGTGGGAGGCTTGAGTGAAAGCTTGATTTTTACTTTTTCCTGTTTATGCAACATCATAGAGTGAAGAGGTCAGGTCATGGGTTTCCCAGACAACATTATTTTTTTCCATAGGAGAAAGCCACTGTTTGAACAGGAGCCTGTTCATTAAATCAGACACTGGAAAAACTGGCAGCTACCCTGGCAAGCAGGTTCCTCTAACTGAAACCTGAGAGCTAAGAAAGACCCCAAGTCTCATTCTCAGAAACTCTTACTTCTGACTCACAGGAACAACAAGAAATTTAAGTGACAGTGATTGAACACCAATGCACATCTATCTATCTATCGATCTATCGATCTATCGATCTATCAATCTATCAATCTATCAATCTATCAATCTATCTATCTATCTATCTATCTATCTATCTATCATCTCTATCATTTAATCTATATTTCTATCATCTAATCTACATTATTTATCTCTCTAATCTCTTTCTATTATCTGTGTATATATCTATTTATCATCTATCTTTCTATCTTTATTTTTTTTCCCTTTCCTTTCCTCCCCTCCCCTCCCCTTTTCTCTCTCCTCTCCTCCTTTCCTTTCCCTTCCCTTCCCTTCCCTTCCCTTCCCTTCCCTTCCCTTCCCTTCCCTTCCCTTCCCTTCCCTTCCTTTCCTTTCCTTTCCTTTCTGTAATGCCTTTCCTCTCCTCTCCTGTCTTCCCCTCCCTTTCCCTTCTCTTCCCTCTCTTCCTTCTCTCTCTTCCCCTCCATTCTCCCCCCCCCTCGCCCCCGCAACATGTTGCCATATCTTGTTGGAGGAGAAAGAAACTGGCGTTTCTCAGTGAGTCTTGTGGCCTGCCATAGCTTTGTAGTCCTTGAAATGGAAGCTGGTGTCCTGAGCCCAGATTTTCATGACAGCTGATGTGATCTCATAGAAGCCACCTGACCTGCTCCTCAGTGTAGAGTCAGATAGATGTGATGATTTCCATTATTCAGACCACACCGGATAAGCTAGACCTGCTGATGGATTTGACCTCTATAGGCTGCAACTACTGTAAATCTAGAGGCTGCATTTTCCTGTGAGTCTGAGTCTGGCTTTCGCACCCATGCAGCATAAGCATGCTCAGCTACTGGAAAAGTTTCTGTTACTATCTTCTGGTGGAACTCTGAAAGGAGAGTATCTTTGTTCAGTGTATGTGTGAGGGTCTCTTGTTTGTGTGTTTTTGAAAGTTGAAGTTGGTCAAGATGGTTGCCAGAAATAGCCCACATATTCAAGACTTTGTTTCTGTTAGTTTGTGTCCATTATGAACATTTTAAAAAGAGGGATGGAGGGAACAGCAGTTAAAAACTTGATGTTCTTGCAAAGGACCTGCAGTGGCTCACAGCCACCTGTAACTCCAGTTCCAGGGGGTCTGATGTCCTCTTCTGGACTTTGTGGGCACATGCATGCAATGCCCCAAAACTCATCAGGCACACATACACACACATAAGTAAAATTAAATAAATATTTTTTTTCTAAATAAAAAGTATTAGAAAACAAGGAATAAGCCATAGTCCTCAGAAGATGAACTGGGTCATAAGAATAATCCCAGGCATTAAAAAGAATGTGAAGCTCCAATCAGGTATTGAACTTCATTGTGTCTTTTTCAAAATCTGTGTTTTTAAACTTTGTTCTAATTCATGCCTTCACTCACTGCCCCCTCTCCCACTCCACTGAAGAGAGCCCCCTTCCTCTCTACAAGTAGCCCATCTTTCTGCCCTTCGGCACACCTATTCTAGTATCCTCCTCCCCGCTTCTTTAAGCTCTCTTCCTCCCTTTTCATGGTGCTCTTTCACAACGTAACCTCCCTAAAGCACGTTTATGTATATGTAAATCTAAATATGTGAGACAAACTGAAGGGTTTAGCTTATTTCTCTTAACATTATTTCCAGCTGGTTTCTTGCAATTTCTTGAAAATGTCATGATTTCATATTTTCTTATGGTTGAATAAAACTCTGTTGTGTATATGCACTACATTTTCTTTATGCGTGTGTGTGTTGCTGGACATCTAGGTTGTTTTTATCTCCTAGCTGTTGTGAATAGAGTGGCAATGAACATGGATATGCAAACACCTCTGTGGAATGATGATTTAGAGCCCTTTGGATAGATACCCAAGAGTAGTATAGCTCAGTCATATTGTAGCTCTATTTTTATTTTCTTAAGAACCTCCATACTGAAGCTAGCACTTGAGAGGCAGTGGCAGGTGGATCTCTGAGTTGGAGGCCAGCATGGTTTACAGAGCAAGTTCCAGGGTTACACAGAGACACTGTCTCAGAAAACAAAAACAAACAAATAAACAAAAGTACCTGCATACACATATTGATTCCCATGGTGTCTGTATTAGTTACAGTCCTATCAGCCTTACGTATGGCTTCCCTTATCCCACATTCCCACCAGCAGGAGTAGTTACCTGTTTTCTTGATGATAGCCATTCTGACTGGGCAAAGCAGCAAACTATCAAAGCAGCTGTGTTGAGGTGATTTTTTTGTGTACTGTGTAAAGATTGTCTTTGTATAGTCAAATGCTCATTTCTGTACCAGCAGAGAGCTGAGTACAGGCCCAATTTTGATATTGTTATTCTTTGGATGCATCATATTTTATAAACACTCCCTGCAATACCTTCTGATTGGTTTAACAAAGAGCTGAACCGCCAATAACAAAGGATGGGGAAAAAATGGGACTTCCAGGCAGAGATAGAAACTCTGAGAAAGAATCTGAGGTGGGAGATTTGCCAGCCAGACTCAGAGGAAGAAAGACTGAGAGACTGAGGAAGGGTGACAAGCCATGGGATGGAACGTAGATTAATATAAATGGGATAATTTAAGTTAAGAGCTAGTTGGGGGACAAGCCTAAGATAAGGGCAAGCTTTCACAATAAATAGAAACAGTCTCTATGTCATTATTGGGGGCTGGTGGTCCAAGAAAGTTCAATTATAATTGGTGCCCAATGGTAATACAGCTGTGATTTGCTTTTCCTTGAGGGCTTAGGATGTTGGACATCTTTCCAAGCATTTACTTGGCCATTTATATTTCTGTTTTTGAGAACTGTCTGCTCCATTCATTATTCCACTGACTGATTAGAAAATTCATTTATTTGATGTTTTGTAGTTCATTAATAGTCTAAATACTAACTGCCTGTCTGATGCCTCTTCACTCCATGTGTTGCCTCCTTTGCTGTGCAGTTATTTTTAATTCCGTATAATTCCACTGGTCAGGATAATTTCCTGTGCTGTTGGAATTCTCTGTCTATGCCTGTATCTTAAAATGTTTTCCTCTGAGAGATCCAAGCCTTGGGTTTAGGTCTTTGATCTGTTAAGAGTTGATTTTTGTACAGTGTCAAGCATCTAGTTTCATTCTTCTGCATGCAGAAATCCAATTTCCCCAGCACCATTTGTTGAAGGTGCTTTCTCATTTTGAGCATGTATTCTGACACCTCTCTTGGAAATTATGTGGCTAGGACTGTGTAGGGTCTACTACTACAGTAGATCCTATACTCTATTCTGTCACACATTTGTTTATTTACAACAATGGACACTGTTGTTATTTGAAGCATACAAAGAGAAAACGTTTTCTTCACCTAGTATATACACAGAATCTCTCTTGATTTTCTTGAGCTCTAAAAGCGGGTACTGGTCTCTTATGGAGATCATTGAACAGAAGATGAACAGCAGTGGCTCTGGTTTTCCACAAGAAGGTGGTGTTGACCTACAACAGGACTTCTGGCTGGGAGGAGGCCTTCCCTAAAAGAAGGCTGTAATCATTTTATTCTTTTGAAACACCAATGTTCTTGTGTTGTCTTAAGAAAGAACAGTTACCCTGGCAAGGTTCAGAGGTTTGCTCTCTAGCCCCAGCCAGACTTCAGCTCAGACTCTAGCAAAAAATCCTCCTGCCTCAGCTTCCAGATTAACCTGGGGCCTCAGGTACTCCACAGCACAGCCAGATCCTGAGGGGTTGTTAGGAGCTGGGAGTTCCCAGCCTTGGAGAGAGACCGGGGTATGATTGTTCTTCAGAGAATAAACACGTTGTTTTAAGGGAATGATGTCCCCTTTCTTTTGCTTTGGTTTTCATGAGACAGGGTCTCTTTATGTAAGTTCAGTCTTCTCTTAAACCTCTGGTCCTCCTGCTTCTGTGCTGAAGTACAGGCTCACATACCCATTTTGAATTATGGACTGGTAAGAACTCAGACGTAATAAAAGAGGATCAGACAACTTGATGTCAGCCCTGTTTCCAGAGCTGCTGGTTTTGTTTGGAGGCTGAGTGGCTTGCAGGACTTTGAAGGGGGTGGAGGGGACAGTGGCAGATAGTATTCTCAGCAGAGAAAAGCTGCTAGACTGTGTCTGTTACAGTTATTCTGTTCCTTCGGCTGGAGGGTCCAGGTCTAGGGGCCTCTCAACAGTGCTTATCAAAGAATAGGCGTTAGCAAGAACTAAGAGAATGAACTTCAGCTGTGCTAGAGAGCAAGCAGCCAGGGACAGGGCTCAGTAGTAAAACTCCTGTCCACAAGTGAAGGCCCTGGGTTCCATCCCCAGAGCAATATAACAAAATAAAATGGCCCCATTGGCTTGTCTTCCTTATTCTATTTGGTTTTGTCTGGAATTCCATGCTAAGAAATGACTCATGAGGGAGATAGACCCCACCAAGCAAAACTTGTCTTTATTCCCAGAAAGAATGGATGTGGAGAACCATCCATCAGACACCTGACAGCATGGGGGTGGGGGCTGGAGTTCACAAGTGTGCACACGTCTCAGGGGCACAGGCACTATAGAGTTTACTTAAGATCTTAGTGTCTCCGCTATCTCAAGGTGAGGCTTCTGCCCTCTGCAGCCATGCCTGTAATTACCCACCAGTGAATCTACTTATGTTAGTAGGGTGGGGCCACAGGCTGGGAAAGGCTCTTGCATACTTTCTTTGTGGCTTAAACAAAGTGGGGTGTCCTGTAACAGCCCCAGGCACATGGGTGGGACAGTCCTTTCTGAGTGAAGAACTTCCCTGTCCTCCAACACAGCTGCCATGTGTGATCTGTGTGATCGTGAGGAGCTCAAGGGAGTGGCATTTCATTCTTCCGCACAATGAATTTACTGTCCAGCTCCATTTGTAGTTCCAGAATATGACACAGCACCGTCATCTATAATATTAAAAGAAATGATTACTAGACGCTGTAGCTGTAATCACAGTACCATGGTGCTGACAGAGGTTGGAAAGTAACACTTACTCTGTGTGCCCCTTGCTGGATTTGTTGGGCCCTGGGGAGGCCCAGGCTACCTGCCCTGTAACTCAGACAGCACTAATTTCTGGAAAATTCTTTCTTTTCTTTTGTCCTTATTGTGTATATTTATTGTACATGGTATTATGTTAACACAATGAATTTTCAGCCTACTAACTCCTTCTACCTGGTATCCACGGGTCTGTGGATATACATCTATATACTGTGACCCCTACAGTATATAGATGATGCCTTTCTTTTCCTGAACGCCTTCCCTTCTCACATTTTGTTTGCATTTAGTATTAAATGCCTTTACCGACTTGAATAAATACTTTATTTCTTCAAAGATCTTCTAAAATATTTAAATTACATTTTTATTTACTTCAGATGTGTGCATGGGTGGGTGGGTGCATACCTCAGTGTGTGGAACTCAGAGAACAAGTTTCAAGAGTTGGTTCTTTTCTTCTACCATGTGGATCCAAGGGGTAGAACTCAGGTCATCAGGCTGATAGGCGCCTTTATCCCTGAGCCAATTCTTCTGCCCGTCAAAGACTGTTTTAAGGACCAAACTCAGCAGTAGATTTATACCCTAATAGTCTTTTCTGTGCCATTTGTAGCAGAATAGTTGTAATTTTGGACTAGACTTCTTTCTTCATGTGTGTGTACATATAATGTATATGTGTTTGTGTGTGTTCATATTAGTACTGTGCTGGCCTGAGGGTGATCTCAGGAATCTGCCTGGATTGCTCTCCACTGTATTCACTGAGGCACAGTTAAGCCCTAAGCTCTCTCTCCTGTAGGTCCTGAGCACTTCTCCACCTGAACCTGGAGTTTGAAGACAACGTTTACATCAAATTGCAGCATTTTAAAGGATGAAGTTCCTGAAAGATGCAAGGAAGACAATGGCTGGTTTTAAAGACTTTCTTGAAACTTAAAAGCAAAGAAGCAGACAAAAAACCCTTGCTCAGTCTGCTTTATTGGACTTCACAAAAAAGTCAAAAGCACTTATTTCATCCAGATGGCTCACTTGCTCCTTGAGTGGGCACAGAAACAGGGGGTGGCAGCTGGGCAGGCAGGTGGGTGGTGTGCACCTGAACTTGAGGGCGACTGGGTCTTGTCGTTGCAGCCTAGGCGGAATGGAGGCCCAGAAAGCCCGGAGGGCGAGTGCTTGAGCCGGGGAGGAGCCACTCGGGCGTCTGAGTCGGGCTGAGTGAAGTAAAACAGCGCTCCTTGGCGCCTCGGCGCCATTACCTTCAATTATGATAATTGGTGCTCTCCAGCGTGGGCATTCCCCCAGGGAGCTCACCACAACTCAGTCCTTTGCTTCCTCACTCAGACCTGAAGGCTGAGCTTCTGTCTTCTTGTTCGTTTGGCCCCTTGTTCATAGTCTTCTTGGATATCTTAGGGTGTGTTTGTTGTGGTCTGGTGACTTGGGGGATGTAACAGCGGCTACGTTTTGCATTTTCAATGAAAACTTAATATATACAAGTTCCTTTCTTGCATTCCAATAAAACAGAAACCAGTTGAGACACACACAGAGGGAGACAGACATGCAGAGAGAGAGAGAGACAGAGACAGAGAGAGACAGAGAGAGGAGAAAAGGGAGGGAGGAAAAGAGGGAGAGAGAGGGGCTGAGACATATGTACACACAGACTCCTGGAGTCAGTTCTCTGGATGGGTACTCCTCACCGGCTTAACTTGGCCACACCTTTATTTCCTTTGCTATGCCCTGGCTGGACTGGACTCTGACTGGGTGATGGAAGGTTTCAAGACCTGAAAATACTTTGGTTGTTCCCTTCACCCATGACCTCTGGTAATATTCTTTCCCCTGTGCTGTTTCCACTTAGAAGAGGCTACTTCCAGAAGAACTACGGATAGTTAACCTAAGATTAAGAAATAAGAATAGAAGGTGCTCATTCCCACCCCTTTCTTCAAACTTACCTTAAATTTAGGTGGTCTGGGGCCAGCAGCATAGCTCAATGGTAGAAGGCTTCCTGACCTGTGAGAGCCTGAGTTAGATCATCCTGTGTCACCAAATAATAATAATAGCTAGGAATCTTTAAATATAATAAAATTGGGCAGCCCCTTAAGATGAGGCAGGTGGATTATAAGCAGTTTGAGAGCATGACTCACTTCAGTGTTTTTAATGACTAGAGGCTGGGGAGGGAGTTCAGATGGTAAGTGCTCACCTAGAATACTGGGAGCTTTGATCTTCAACATCACATAAAGCAACAAAAACTAATCCTACCTGGCTGTGGAGGCAAGAGCATGAGAAGGTCATCTTTGGCTACATATTGTGTTCAGGGCAGCCTGAGCTGCATGAGACCATGTCTCAAGAAAAAAAAAATACAAGGCATGTTCATGCAAGTATGTCCCTAATTAATGGTGACTTTGTTGTGTAATGCTTCTGATAGTGAATAAGCAACATAGAATGGGAAGCTGGTGTTCCAAAGGCCTCCTGCTGTAGGTGGGAGATCCCTCATGAATTTCCCAGGTTAAGAGGCATGCATCGCAGCTGACTGGGAGGAGCTAAGCTTCTTGCATAACAGTAAGTTAGCTGACCAATTTGTTTTGCTGGTTCTTGGACTGTTACCAGCCATGGAAGCAAACCTCTCCTGGCAAGTCTCATACCCTTTAGAGATAGCATCATCCTGACCCAGTGGAGGCCGGCAGTGGCACTGTTCAGACTTCAAATCCTCAGCTCAAAGATTTAAAGTGTGAACTTTAAATCCGCCTGGAAGTCCCAAGCCATCAGAAATGCATTCAGATGACTCAACATCACTTTGAGCAAAGACTTTGTTTCTAAGAAAATACCGTTTGCCATTTCTATAGGGTTTTGAAAATGACATAAACATGAATCTGCATTATTGGGGATCACAGGGAAGGGAGGTCGCCTGCCACTGCTGGCCAACTCTTTCAACGGGACAGGATTCTGAGGCATGGAGAAGGTCATTTGTTTTGCACCCTTCTTACACACACCTAGTTGTGGAACACACCTAGTTGTGGAACCTGTACAGCTTCATACCTTTCATATGTTTCCTACTTTCAACTTACTTCTTCACTCATGAAGTTATGTCTATTCTCTTCAAAATTGAGTCACCAAGAGTAATTCATTCAAAATAAAATTTATGTAGGATGACAGTGTGAAAGCATCAACAGGAATGGAAAGAACGATGGAAATATCTGAGCAAGCATGTGTGGGGGGGGGGTGAGAGAGAGAGAGAGAGAGAGAGAGAGCAGGAGAGCGAGAGCGCCTGTGCAGGGAGGAGCTGCTAAGCATTGAAGCAGGGTCTTTGTTTATATAAGGCACGCTCTCTCTCCCAGTGAACTGAATCCCATCCAGATAGAAACATTTACATATCATTAAAGGCTTTATAATCTCTTTGAGGAGTCAAATGGAAAAGGAAGTTGGGTAGCTGTGTGAACTTCTTTTAGAGAATTCCCTTATGCTCCTGAGAGTTTTTGAGATCTAAGTGGCACAGGGTGAGACACATAGGATGGAACCCTGAGGGAACAAGGGACTATAAAGTTGGTGCATTTTGCTCAAGTGTTACTGGCTGGCAGGCAATGGCATCTGCTCACTGACGAACAGGAACCTTACCACTTCCACCCCAGAATCCCATAAACCCACACTACGCCTGTGGGAAATTATTCACTTCAATCCTCATCTATGTTAGGAAACAGATAAAAAGTGCTTTTAACTCTAGTCAACTAAGAAGACAGGGCATTGGAGATTGCTGTTCGTATAGACAGTTCACAAGCCAAAGTGTTCTGCATCATGACCTGGTTACATTATTCATCTTAACTAGTGGCAAACACTGAAATGATAAACCTGTATGCACAAAACCGGGCAGCGGTGGCACATAACTTTAATACAGCACTTGGAAGGCAGAGGCAGGTGGGTCTCTATGAGTTCAAGGCCATCCTGAACTATAGGGTGAGTTCTATGACAACCAGGCTACACAGTGAAACCTTGTCTTGAAAAAAATCAAAACCCCAAACAAACATAAAACCTTGTATACACATGGTAATGTGGAGTGAGCAGAATTCAGTGACTGATCTTTTTCTTTCTTTGCAGGGTGGTTGGTTTTGTATGCAGACACTTGCCTTATGGTGCAGAGCCACCCTACTTCTCACTCATGTTTCCCGGCTCACAGCTTTATGTAGGGGTGGCAGCCATGTTTCACATCAGCAGGACCCTAGGTGAACAGGCTATAAAATGAACAATTTAGGGTGGCCTCTTTATTAGTTGAACCTGTATCACTTGAGTGTGAAGATAATCTTCCAAATTGGGAATTGGGAGACCAGAAGGCAAAACCATCTTCTAATGACCTCCAGAAAAGGGGCTGATGACCTAGTAACGGCAAGTGAAAGGTGTTAGAAAGCAAGAGCTAGAAATAAAAAAGGAATGAACTTGATGGCAGAATGATGAAAAGCAGACCTGTGAAGAGCAGGTGTGAGCCTTCTCATTTCTGTTTCCTTAGAGGCTGGCTTCTGGAGAAAGGCTACTAAATATTAGCTAATTTAAGGGGTTTACTGTTTGGCTACAGTAAGCTTACTGTAAATATACAACTGATAGGCAACTTCTGAGCATTGCGCCTGGGCCCAGGAGCCAGTCGAAGGACCATCCCTTCAAATGGTGCATCTCAAAAAGACCACTCCCGTGGGCAGAGCCTAAAGGGGGCTTGTGGGGTTATAGTGAATAAGCTTTCATCCTTGAAATTAAGGCAAGAACATGTAATGCATTTTTCAAAGTCAATAATATTCTGTTTCCTATTTGATCACCAAACCAAAGAGTATGTTCAGTTCTAAATCACCCACCCCAAAAGCCCCTTTCCACTGTCTTATTCAAAGTGGAATATATCTACATTTTTAGCCTCATTTCAAAGACATCATTTAAAAGAGATGAATGTTTAGTGTTAACGTGCATTTTGATATTCTGTAGATAATAAAGCAAGATTATACCGTATTATTGTTTAGTTTCTCAATGGTCCAGTTCTGGAAAGAAATCATCCCTGTTGAGCTTCCTGGTGTGCACCTGTCACCTTAGCTACTTGGATGGCTGATGCAAGAAGACCATTTGAGCTCAAGAGTCTGAGACCAACCAGGTAATGCTGTGACATTCCATATTTAAAAAGAAAAGAAAGAGACAAGCAAATGACCGCAGAATGAGTGGCTCCACGTCACCAATCAAAAAAGTGCAAATAAAACAGTAGTCTGTCTGTTTCTACGGGTGGCTTCATTTCTGTTAGGTGGCTATTACTGAAAGAATAAAAGGCATCAAATTTTGGTTAACATATGGATAAAGCAATATTTCTTGTATGCTGTTAATGGGAAGGCAAAGGAGCACAGCCTTTGTAGAACATATCGTGGAAGTTCCTCAAAGTATTCAGAAAGCACCACTGTAGGCTGGTGGCAGATCTCTTTGGATTCAAGTCAAGCCTGGTGTACATTGCTGAAGCCAGCCAGGATGACATAGTAAGACCCTGACCAAAAAATTACAAAAGGCATTATTGGGTTGAAAATATATGCTCTTCCAGGAGGATCTGAGATTGATTTCCAGTACACAGATGAAGTGGATCACAAACACCTCTACCACCAGCTCCCGGGGCCTCTGATACCTCTGGCTTCTCTGGGTACCTTCACACACATGTGTGTGCACACACACAATTAAAATAATAAAGACAAAAATGTACTACTGTATTCCCTGGAATCCCGATGCACACCCAAAGGAAACGAAATGATTATGAAAAGAGAGAGTTGTACTCCGTGTTTATTGTAATACAAGTGTTCATCAATGGATCAGTGACGCTAAATTCCCAGGGGCCACATGGTAGGAGAGCATCAGTCCTCATCAGTGGTCCCCTGACCTCCACAGACACCCATAAAATAAATATAATGTAATGAAAAAAAAACTTTTTAAAGAAAGAAATTAAAAGTAGAATCATGTTTTCCACA
This sequence comes from Pachyuromys duprasi, assembly GCA_028658305.1. Taxonomy (NCBI): domain Eukaryota; kingdom Metazoa; phylum Chordata; class Mammalia; order Rodentia; family Muridae; genus Pachyuromys; species Pachyuromys duprasi. The sequence continues at coordinate 62,239,510 of CM053765.1, forward strand.
GGCTGAAATGGTTAGGGTGAAGGGCCACTGAGAGGTCTTGATCAAAAGACACAAAACCAGATAGACTGAATAAGTGGAAGAGATAGGTTGTACAGTGTGGCAGCTATAATCAGTGACAATAAATTATAGTCATCAAAAGTTCAGAAAGGAGAATAAGTGCTGTTGTCACAGAAAATGATAACTGTTTGAGGTGATCCATGTGTTGATTAGCTGGAATTAGCCATTCCAGAATATATATTAAAGTATACATATTATATTATATATTAAAGTATATATATATATATTTTAAACTAAAATGCTGCATAGCATGAATACATGCAATTTTGCCTGTCAATTTAAAAAGAAGTAATCTCAAAAATATTATAGTGAAAAACACGAACAGCAGCTACAGAAAAAAAATATATAATGGCAAATAGATTTGTAAAGTTCCACTGCAAAGGTCTCAATTTCTCATCTCAGTAAGCTTTCAGTGTGTATAATACAGGGCCATTAAAAACAAGTGGGAATAGTCAGGAGCATGGACAAAAAGAAATAATTTCAAGTTTCATTTGACATCAGTAAGGATCTAAATGTTTGTCTTTCCCATGAAAATATCAAAGCTCTCTCATTTCAATGGCTTAGATCATAAATGAGTTTTAATCCGAAAACAATAATAGAATGTTACCCACTAAAGGAACAGGTGGGTCCGTGTTAGTTCTCCATCAGCTGGGAAATGATTCAAAATGATTCTTCAACTCTAGGAGATTGATTCAGCATTTGCATTTAAAACAAAGAGATTTATTCATTATTTGACCTCAGGTTGATCAAATCCACAGGCCACTGGACACTTCTTGAAAGGTCATTGTCTTGATTGTTGGGTGGAAGGTGATCATCGAATTACATGACCGAACAGAACAATGGCTTCTGCAGAGACCAAGGATGACACAGAATATAGTCACAGTTGATACCATTTGATTCATTATGCCCATTTCCAAGTTCCCAAAGAACTTTAGGGAAGATTTTAATATACCACAAATTTAGTAATCTCTCTTATTTGTTTATTTACTTAAAAAGAAAACTTAACTCAGGAACTGTTTTTTGTAAGACCCCTGAGCATTTCTTGATCCCATAAGAACACATTGGAATGTAAACTGAGTTTAAATCTCTGACTTTTCTTTCCAGATCTTATCATATTTCCTCCCAGACTCTGCAACCAGCCTTCCGCAGGCATTCATCCCTCTTTTTTCCATAATGGAAGAAAAATGAAAAACCCAAACAGATCAGGTTTCTCTGTATAGCCCTGGCTGTCCTGGAACTCACTCTGTAGGCCAGTCTGGCCTTGAACTCAGGAGGCTTACCTCTGCCTCCTGAGTGCTCGGATAAAGCAAACAAACAAACTAACTAAAACAAACTAACTAACTAACTAACTAAAAACCAAAACCAAACAAACCAAAACCAAGCAAACAAACAAAACTTTTGAAGAAAAACTACTATTAGGGATTCAAAGTGAATTGTTAGTAGGCAGAAAACCATATAATAAGAGGAAGAAGTAGATTCCATCATGACACAGCCATTGCTGTTTGAATGTGAGTGAAGAAGCTAAATGTAGAAAAGTATTTATATGAGTCATGTGCAGAGCACAAAACAAAACTTCTCTACAGAGAAGCAGCTGTCCTTAAACATCCTAAATTGAATTAAAATTGTTGTCTACTCTTGACTGTTGATATGGGCTCATAATTAACATCTTTTCCCTAACCCAATTTTTTAAAGTAATTTATTTATTTTTATATTAATCACAGGTTATGTACGTTGTATCCCAGCTGTAGCCCCCACCCTCATTCCCTCCCACTCTCCCCATCCCTCCCTCATCTTCTCCCTGCCCCCCTCCAAGTCCACTGATAGGAGAGGACCTCACCCCCTTCCATCTGACCCTAGCTTATCTTGTCTCTTCTGGGCTGGCTGCAATGTCCTCTTCTGGGATCTAGTTAGGCTGTTCCTCCCTCGGGGGGGGGGGGAGGGGGCGGTCGACAAGCCAGCCATTGAGTTCATGACAGAAATAGTCCCTGTTCCCCTTACTAGGGTACTGAGCTACCATGGGGCACATTCGAGCAGGGGTTATAGTTTGTATCCATACATGGTCCTTGGTTGGAGAAAGAGTCTCATAGAAGACCCCTGTGCCCTGATCTATTTCCTAACCCAATTTTTATTTCCTCATTGATTCAAATGCTTTCCGTTAAAGCTTTTGCTTCTCTTAAAACCAGTTTTTATTCATTTAAGAATTTTGACCATAGCAATAAAAACAAAAAAGTAAAAATCATTGTCTGAGCATGAATTTCAGGTTCTTATTCTGAATCATGTATGAACCAATATATACATATAAACCTCTAAATGTAGATACTAATAACATTACTCTGTAATTCTAAGAGGCAAATATTAATTTGATAAATACAAGTGCTTAAGAGGGGTCCTTTGATTTGCCAGTGAAAGAACTGTGAATTAGAGAGTTTTATGGACTGGAGATGTCTCTTAGAGGAAGGACATTTGCTTAGCATGAGCAAAGCCCTGGGTTTGAGTCTCATGTCATAGAAATCAAAAGATGAAAAAAGATGTTGTTTAGAACAGGCTTTGCTGGTACACACCTGCAATCCTAGCACTAAGGAGGCTGAAGGAGGGAGGGTTCTAGTTCAAGGCAAGCCTAGGGTGTACAGCAGTTCTATACTTTACAAAAGGAAGAAAGATGGAGGGGAATAGGGGGATGGAGGGATTCACTAAGAATCTTGAGTTTTCCAGACCTCTTGAGTCCTGATGTAATCTCTGAACTGAGGAATTGGAGCTGAGAGGATTATGAGTTCAAGGTTATCTTTGGCTGTATAGCAAGTTCAGGTCCAGCCTGGGCTATATGAGACCTTGTTTCAACAATAAGATTCCCGAGTTAACATTAAGCTTAAAATAAATAAATAAATAAATAAATAAATAAATAAAAAAAGTAAAGACAGGTTAAGTGCTTAGTAAAGATGGTTTAGTAGGAAAAATGCTTGCCACATAAGAAGGAGAAGCAAAGTTTCACAGAAAAGAACCACAGAAAAGTTGGGTGTGGTAACAAGCATAGCACCCCAGGAAAGAATTAGAAAATCCTCTCCTTTGGCTTGCTATGCTCCCAACACCCATAGGAGATGGAGACTCCCTAGCTCAAAGACAGCTAGCAGTGAACAAGAGAGAACACACCTCAAGCATGATGGAAGGCAAAACCTTCCATCTGAAGTTGCCCTTTAGCACATAAGCATCTGCTGGAAACCCATTGGGGTTTAAATCTTTGTTTGTCGGCACAACTTCCTCATTTGCTGTTTCTCTGCAAGCAGATGGACTCTGCATCCATACAGCTCTCTTGAAATGGCCTCCAGAGTTTGTCCTGCATCTCTGTCCAGAGAAAGACCCCAGTTCGTTCACTGTGGGTTATAACTGGTCAGCACAAGAGAACGGTGTCTCCTAGCCTAGTTCCTGCTGTTCCTTCCAGTGTGAAAAGGAATATGAAATGAGACAAACTGGGAACACAGGGAGTGTGTGGTATCACCTTGTGTTCACCTACAAATTTTACATGTTCTTTAATTAATGAAATATTAAAATCAAGTTAGTTCTCAGTAGATTCTGGTCCGTTCCAGCCACAAAGAATTGCTTACAGTTCTACCTGCCTACCTATCCTTTCTTTACTACCCCTGTCTTCCTCCACAATTAATTCAACCTGAAATTTTTGTGGTCCTCTGTGTTTGAAGTAGTTTTCCTCCAACAGTATACCAATGATATACTATAGGAGCCAATCTCAATGTCCCTGCTTCCAGGAAACCATTCCTGAACTTCTTCACCCTGTCGGACTGCATTACAATATCATGCACCCAATTTCATGCTACTATCTGACTTTTGTGACACATTGTCTAGATGCCCATATCTTTGTGATTCTGGACTCTAGGGGGTCTACTGGTTGGGAACTCCAAAGTAGCTGAATGAGTGTGCTCTGAAAGATCCTTTTAGCTAATGATTGACTCTCCAAGGTTAAAAGAGTGTGTCATTACCCGAATATAGGGTCACAGGGCCCTTGAATTAACCCCTCAAAGTTCTAACCATTAAGAACAGCCAGGAAATATTGGTGACACTCTCTTCCTGCTGCCTGCGAGCTGTCCCTGCAGAAAGGCCTGCTGTTTCGCTTAAGAACCCTGCTGAGCTTGCTCTACTTCTGTCTCTCTGTGTCTCGTTCTTTCTCTTTCTGTGTGTGTGTGTGTGTACTTTTTGAGACAGGGTCTTGATATACAGTAAATGCTGGCCTCAACATTGCAATTATCCTGCCTCCACGATTCAAATTGTGTGATTATAGAGTGTACCCCACCATCAATTTCCATCCCTTTTTATATTTAAATTTGTAAAAATGTTTTCGTCTTATGTTTTGACTCAGGGTCTGTTTTGTAGCCCAGCCTGGTATGGAATTCAGCACATAGCCAGTGGCTAGTCTCCAACTCCTGCCAAATCTCCAGCTAGGATTCCAAGTGTGAACTTCTCTCCCTCCTTTGAAAAGTGCAATTTTGACCTAGCAAAGTAATAGAGTATAAGATTATGGGATTATTTACTTTTTCTACACAAAACATCGGTTTTTTTTTTATTTTGTTTTGAATATAGCCTCGTTAACTAGCTATGTCTCTGAAACTTCCAGCAGATTTACTGGTAAGTGTTTATATAGAAAGTTCCTCCTAGATTTTCGATTCATAAGACATTTTCCACCTTATGTGCTTGTTCGCTTTGCTGTGCTGGGATGGAAGCCAGGGCCTCAAGTGCTAGGGCATTGACTAGGAACTAGAGACCTCCTCCCAATTTCTTATTCTTCACATCCGCCCTCCCATTCTGAAATGACTTGACTTGTACCTCTCTACCTTTTAAATGTTGGCTGACCCTAAAAGGGAATTTTGCAGATGGTTTACTTTTGCTTGGGGGAGGGAAAGCAAAAGAACATTCCCTCTTATAGTAAAACCCCTAAGCCCATTTCCTCTCATACAAGCAAACAGCATGCCATCTGCAGCTTTAGTTCCTTGGGGCAGGCAGCCCCGCAAGCCCTAATAAATGACTTGGTATCTCAGGAAAGTGATCGCTGTGGAGCTGATATTGATCAGGTCAGCGGGTGTGTTTGCCTGCGATTGTTTGGGGGGTGGTTAATTGAGTCTTGGCTAGTGTCGTCTAGCTGGCGCCGGGTGCTTTTGGATTTGCTGATTTTCGTCAAGTGTCTCTAGCAGGCTCCCCGTCCCCTGTCTACCCAGGAGAACCCAGAGGCTCCTACTGATCAACAGTCCGTCTGTCTGGGCTTTATTGATCACAAGGCGGCCGACTCGGAGCGAATGAGCCCGGGGGGAGCCAGGGAGACGGCAGAGAGCAGACTCCAGCTCTCGGCCTCCCCCTGCCTGGCTCCTCCTCAGCCACGCGCGGGAGTGGGGGGTTGGGTGGAGTGGTTTATGTCTCCAGAGTGGCTGGCTCGGGCATGGCCACTGTCCCTGGGTGTTTCTTGGCCCGGTAGCCGGAGCACGGCCACTGTCCTTGTGGGGCTCTGGGGCTTGGTGACGGGGGCATGGGCATTGTCCATGGGGACTCCAGGTTCTGGCGGCCAGAGCATGGCCACTGTCTATGGGAGGCGGGGATCCTGGATCCGGCGACCTGGGTATGGCCGCTGACCCTGGGGAGGCTCCGGGGTTCAGCTGCCGGGCATAGCTACTCTCTCTGGGGGTCTCAGGGACATGACCACTGAAAGTGTGGCGTCCCTAGCACGTTTCAGGTGGGGCAAAAGGGTAGCCACGTGCTGGGGGCCGCTGGCCAGAGACCGAGCAGTGAGGGGGGTCTCGTAGTAAACCCGGAGGCTATCTAGAAACGGGGCTCCGCGGAGCCTCTGAGGCTGCACGCGCAGGCGTCCGCTAGGGGGAGTGCTGAAGCCGAGCCCACAGCGCTAGACGCCGGCGCCAGCGCGAGCCCCGGGGCAAGTTGGCCCTGGGCCGAGTCTGGCTCCGCCCCCTACTGCCGGGGTAGGGCCCTTCGGCCAATCGGAGGGCGGAGGCGGGGCGCAGGGCGGGGCCGCACTTGGCCCGCTCCTGGCGCCGGGCGCTATTTACCGGCAGACTCCGGCTGCCAGGGATTGCAGGCGCTGCTCGCCGCGGGTGGGTTCCGCGCGTGCCCGCCGTTCGTGGCTAGCGCGCGGGGTGGCGGGGCGAGGGGAAGACCGGCAGGGAGCCCGCGGGGCCGGGACCGTGTCCTCGGTAGCCTTGCTCCCGCTCCATGCCCCGACCCCCGGCCCTCCACTGACGGCGCCCGGGCTGGTGCGCGGCGCGCCCCGGGGGTCGTAGAGCAGCCGCGCCTCGCTCCCCGAGCGACGAGGGCGCGGGTCGTCAATGGATCGCCACTCCAGCTACATCTTCATCTGGCTGCAGCTGGAGCTCTGCGCCATGGCTGTGCTGCTCACTAAAGGTGGGTGCCGCGGGGTCCGGCCGTCGAGCTTCGGGAGCCGCGGCGGGGTTCCCGGCGTTGCCGAGGTGCTCTCTCTCCCCGGCCTAGAGCGTGGAAGGGCCGTCGGACCTCGGGGCGGGTGGCCGGTGGTGAACTCCTGAACTCGGGGCCGGGAGATGACCGGACGCCGCTGGTCTCACGTATCCCGAAGGGGACTGTCCTAGACGAGGCAGATCCCAACTGTGTCGGGCGGGCGTCCCGGTTGGTTTTTCTCAGTGCCAACCCCTGAACGCGCCACTAAATTTCTCCGTGTGTTTTTGGATGTCTGAGCGTGTGCCTACAGACTCCATGGTTTTGCCGGTGTCTGTTTCCGAGCTGAGCTTGTCTGCGTCCCTGACTTTAGGGCTTCTGAGTTTCTGCCCTTGTGTTTGAATATTTCTGAGTGGGTGCGAGTGGCGCGTGTGTCTTCGCGTGTCTGAATGTCTTGGAGTGTGCGCGTCTGCGGGCCAACTCTCTGGAAATACAGGAGTCTGAGGTGCCTGCTGAAGTGTGGCCTCTTGCTCTAAAGTGGCTGAGAGTGGGCGCTGTCATCCACCCTTTTCCAGCTCAATATTTTTACAGACACTTTTGGAAAAAGGATGGGGAAAAAAAGTCTTTTTCTTTCCAGCAAGGCTCATCTTTTAGATGGATATTCTCATAACTCTTAGATTTCAGGGTTCCCCTCCCCAATTCTCCCCATCCCCCCACATAACCAGGACTCTACTTCTTGTTCTGCTAACCCATTTTTTTTTCTAATGGGAAGCATTATTTAGTCTGACCCTCACCCCCAAACACACTTTTCTCTAATTGCCATGTAGCAGACCTGAGGTTAAAGGATAAGCCAGCCCAGCAAGGATGAGGTGCTACAGTGTTTATTTATTTTGGAAGGAAGGGTGTAATTAGCCCTAAATAACAGCCCTTACAGCCTGCAGAGGGAAGCCTTCTGGCCCTATCAAAGGCAGGCAGAACAGGGAGGGACGGGGCTGACATGAAGTCACAGATACCGAAACTATGTGCCTGATAATGATATAATTAGGGGATCAGAGATTTCTGACTGCTGCGGACTTCAAAAGCTTTATTTAAAAGCAGCCCTCGGCCCCTGCTGTAGCCATCTTGACTGAAGGAGACATTTTTGTTTAATCACTACATACAGTAAGTAGAAAGGGGCAAACAGAAGAGCATTGTTCACCGGTTTTAAAATACCAATCCCCTTTTGGCCTTTGCATGCCACAGGAAGAAACCTTATGGAATGACAGAAATATAGTTTTAATACAGTAATACAAAAGTCCATTCTCCTTGTTGAAATGTGGCTCCAATTTTTCTTTAAAGTCTTAGAACTTTCCCAGTTACTTGTCAAATTTTTATTAAGACTGTTTTAGGTCATTGAAAATATAGTATTTTAAATAGGTGCTCATAAACACTGAAGCAGCATTTTACTTGCATTTACTTTCCCGTTTCCACACCAAATCCAAGGCTCAAATCTGTTTATTTTTACTTAATGTATATAGAATTTGTCAGGCCAGGGATATGTAGTCATTATCACTTAAGGCTGGTGAACTTTTATGCAAGGAATAGACTAAACTTGAGAGGAGGAGGAGAAAACAGAAAGGAATTGCTGCAGATTTAACTTGGAATAGAGGAGGCAGGAGAAGGGACTGTGGCCACAACCAGAAAAGCAAGGTTTTCTTCAGCTGAAGCATAAGCAGCCGGGCTGAAAACTGAGCACAGCATGCAGTGGCCTGGAATTTGGACAGATAATTAAATGAGACACCTTACTCAGGCATTCATAGAAAGGAGGAGGAAGAGAAGTGAGGTTGGGGGAGGTTTGGAAAAGCTGAAGCTCTCAGTATTGAATGTCAGAGTGGAGGTTTCAGTTACTAAACATCTTCTGATTGGGATCTGGGACGAGATGCGTGTGTTAGTTTGGTGTACAGTAGCCTGAGCTGTGGCAGCCAACAGCGACGGGCATTTACCCTTCTGGCATCTCAGTTTCTTGTGAGAGATAACTTTCAGGTCCACGTCCAAGCCTGAAATCTTGCACTGTGACAAGATGTTAACAGAGCTTTGCAACTCACAAAATGAATTTTATAAAGGAAACTTTAAGCACTTCCTGGAGAAAAATTTGAGGTTTCCTTAAGGATTTTTCCCTTCAACCAGCAGAGGATTTTCAGTTTCAAGTTTCCCCTTTTAGGTCACATGTTAAATTACATGCAAAGCTGAGGGGGAGGAGGTGAAGTTAGCCTTGCAGTTTTACATTCCCCCCCCCCCCTCGCTTTTATGACTTTCCATTTGGGCTGAAAGAAATTGACTTTGGCAAGCAAACCACTAATTGTAAACTGCCTAGTTCCTGTTTTACAATGTTCGGACTAAAAGCTCCTCTGCATGAAAGGATCTTTACAGGCAAAGTTTGCCTTTTCTAGAGAGATCACAGATAGCTGCCCAGTTTCATAGTTTGGAAATCTCCTGACCTGTGCAGTTTCTGGATTGTTGTGTCTAGCTAATAACTTTATAAAGTGTCAGCCTGGGCTCTTAAAACTTGGCTCAGTCCTTTGGGATGCCAAACAATTCAGTAGTTCCGTTCAAATATTTATCTAGACAAAACCCCAAAGCCTGACATTTTTATGTTGTGTGGTTGTATAGCATAAAAATGGATGAATAACATGACTTTGCCTTACAACAAAAGACAATATAGCGAAAACTGTTTCCCTTCAAACCACAACATAATTCATTTCTCTAACTCATCAGAAACCTGTTGTTGGGTTGCATATATTCCCAGCATTTGGCTCACTGAAAGTTAAGACACTGCTTGCTCTGGGAACATTTCTGTCCCTGTGGGCTGTTGTAACCTCTCATCTTGAGTAATCTACAATAAGTGCCTTTGAGTTCCGGCTTCAGGCAATGCTGACGCAGTTTCTTTGTTTTTAGGAGAGATCCGATGCTACTGTGATGCTGCCCACTGCGTGGCCACTGGGTACATGTGTAAGTCTGAGCTAAGTGCCTGCTTCTCCAGACTTCTTGATCCTCAGAACACCAATTCCCCACTCACCCATGGCTGCCTGGACTCACTTGCAAGCACAGCAGAGATCTGCCGAACCAAACAGGCCCAAAACCACTCTGGCCCTGCCATGCCCACTTTGGAATGCTGTCACGAAGACATGTGCAATTACAGGGGGCTGCATGATGTCCTCTCTCCTCCCAAGAGCGAAGCCTCAGGTAGGTCCAAGTTGTCCTGACCAGGAGCCTGCCTGATCTATGTGCCTGTGACAGCAGCAACTTTGTGTGTCTGCTATTGATTTTGTTGTTAATGTAATTAGAGATGCCAGAGGAAGAGCATGGCTGGATGCAAAGAACATCTCTAAATGAGTGGCTTTTATGTCTGCCTGAGCATTAGATGTCTCCACATAATAGGCTTTGCCTGTTATTTCAACATTTTGAGGACATTAAAAGACCATTAAATCCAAGTAATGATAACCTGTAAACAAATGCATCTATAAGTATCCTTGGGTGCTTATATAACATGCAGTTTCTTAAATGGTTCGTAAGCTGCTGTTTAAATGGGCTTCCTTGTGGAAAGTGATTGTCTTCATGCTTGCTGCTAGGAGTTGATCATCCAGGTTTTCTGACCATTTTCTTTGTATTCCTTTAGGACAAGGAAACCGGTATCAGCACGACAGTAGCAGAAACCTCATCACCAAGGTGCAGGAGCTGACTTCCTCCAAAGAACTGTGGTTCCGAGCAGCCGTGATAGCAGTTCCTATCGCTGGTGGCCTGATCTTGGTGTTGCTCATTATGCTGGCCTTGCGGATGCTCCGAAGTGAGAACAAGAGACTGCAGGACCAGCGGCAGCAGATGCTCTCTCGTTTGCACTACAGCTTTCATGGACACCATTCCAAGAAGGGGCAGGTTGCAAAGTTGGACTTGGAGTGCATGGTACCTGTCAGTGGACAGGAGAACTGCTGTCTGACCTGTGACAAAATGAGGCAAGCGGAGCTGAGCAGTGAGAAGGTCCTCTCCCTTGTGCACTGGGGCATGTACAGTGGTCACGGGAAGCTGGAATTTGTATGACAACGTCTGTCTGAAGCATAAACTGCACCCTTGAAGGCCTTCTGAGTTCTGCTGGCAGGGGCACTTTTATCTGGAGACAGACTAACTCATTGAGTCAACTCGGAGAAACAGAAATGGCCTCTGCCAAGGGGATCTTGGCTATTTCTTCTGAAGGATTATTTGCACAGACTCAAATACAGTCAAATGGATTAATTTGCTTTGAAATTATAAAAGGCAAAGAGAGGACTCTGCACACTTTCCCAGGGTTCTTTGTATCCCAGGGATCCGTGACTGACTGAAATAAACAGTGTGCTCTCTGTAAGCTCCTACATCTCCATTTATTGTAAAGATTTTTTAAAATATATATATTTTTGTCTGAAAATTTACTGGTGCCTTTCATAAATTAGAAACTTAGATCGGGGATGGGGAAGCTGATGGTGGGGTAGCACAGGACAAGACTCTTTGTCTGGTATACATGAGACCCTGGGTTTGATTTTTCTCTAGCACCACAGGAAGCCAACCAGCCAACCAACAAAACATTTCACTTGGAAGTGTAAGAGATACATGTTAATTATGAATGAAGACTTGTTTACTCATACTGCTGAAATGTAAGTTTGCCTTGGTTTTGATCTTGCTCATTCTTATACAAACCTGTAATTAATTGTCTGTGTAATGACCATTGCCTAGTGTCTTCTACATTATTTTCTAGAATGGCCCTGGTTTTACTTTTTATCTAAGAACTTTTCTTGTTTATGCTAAAGGTTGTCTCTGGACCCATGCATGCTGAGCACACATTCTACCACTAAACTATACCCCAGGCCCTAGGAATTCTTCACTTACTTGTGCCAGACCAGATAGGTCCTGAGATTCTGAAGTTACCATAACAAAAGGAATGTTTTATCAGCTTCATCCACTTTCCCTGCAAGGACTTAACTGTCCAACTCCCCCAACTAAAGAATGTCTTCAGTAAACCTAACCACTGTCTACTTTGACAGTTTATTTTGTCTCAAACCAAATTAAATATTTTGTCTTCCAAATTAGCCAAACTTTATTATTCAGTGTTCCTGGTCTTTACACAAAATTATTCTTATAGTCTCTGTTCCTAAATGTCTTTTTAATCCTTAAGAAGGGTTTCAGTAGTGAATGTCATTAAATTGACATTTTAATAGCACAATTAGGTTTCCTTCTCAAAATGACCCCTTTACTAATATAACCAAACAGAACGCGACAGAACATGACTTTTGGCCAGGAAAGTAACATTTGCCCCCCCCCCCCGTAAGACTCTTTCCATTGTTTATGGTCCTTTCCCTCAAAATGTGTCTTTGTTATCTTAAATGTGAGAATTTGCCAGTTTTCTTTTTCTCAGCTCTTTTATGTACCTGATTTTTTTTTTAATTGAGCCTGTTCCTTGCATACCTGAAGATGAGATTTTCTTCTATCTTTGCATATTTCACTAAGATACTTAGGATAAACATAATTTGAGGTTCTTTAAGAGAGGTGCAAAGTATGTGGAATAATCTGAGCTGAAATGATTAGCAAGAAATGAGAACCTAGATTTATTTTCCTTCAAGACAGGGTCTCACTGTGTATCTGGCTGTACTGTAATGTGATTGATCACTGTGTAGACCAGGCTGGCCTCCCACTCAGAGACATGCCTCCCAGATGCTGGGATTAAAGGTGTGCATTGCTACACCCAGTTTATACATAGATTATTTCAACTCTCGGTAGATGACAGCCCCAAACAGGTTAGGCTCGGGGGGGGGGGTGTAAAAAGTCCTGTGTTATGAAATGACAGCACCTTTATGTCTTCTGAGGTTCTTCCTGCCACACGCACCTGACAGTTCTTATGGAAAAGAATCAAGTTTTGTGTGCACCATCCACCATCCTGTTCTGTCCTCACTCACCATGGTTGTCATTTCAAGGGGTCAAAGACTTGAGCTTCACCAGTGCAGGTGGTGGCTTCCACCCTAGCCCTCACTTTTCCTCAGGTTGCAGTAACTTCATTATTTGAAGGTCGATGTTGTGCTCCTCGTTCATTGTGCTTTCCTCTGTCAAATGCGTCATGCAATGTCGGGAGTTTCCTCCACACTTGACATAAGACCTCACTGTGCAGTTGAGAGGGAGCCCAAAATCACAACCTTGCCTCAGTCTCTTAAGTGCTAAGAATTCAATTCTTACTGCCATGCCTGGCTTAGGTTGGTGAGTCGTCAAGTCTGGTTCTCAACCTATGGGTGTCGACCCTTTTGGGATCACATATCAGACACTGACATTATGATTCATAACATCAAAATTACAGTCTTGAGTGACTTTGTGGTTGGGAGTCTCCACAGCATGAGAAACTATTAAAGGGTGATAGCATTAGGAAGGTTGAGGACCCCTACTTCAAAAGTAGTCATTCTTTCTATTACACTGGGGAGTTACATTTCTTCTACTTGCTCCTTGTTGGTGAGTTTCAAGTGACTGAGCATCTCAGTAGCTCATTAGGGAAAAACAATGAAGGAAGCCTTGAGCTTTGAAAGACTCTTAACATCTGGGCACACCAACCTGCAGGAAAGGCTTGGGTCTGCCCATTGTTAAGCTTTTCTGGAAGCAGAGTGCACTGTCTTGTGCCTCCTGTTCCTTCTAGGCACTCAGAGTACCCCAACCTGTGGGTTAGAGACTCAGCTCTACTGACTTTTCTGGGGATCCAGCTCTCGGCACACGACATAACACTCCTTTTCCTAAGAGCAAATCTGTTTACTTTTGTTTTCAGCAGTTGGATCTCTCCAGTTGCCCTGTTATTGAAAGTACTGCAGGTTTTTCTGCTTTTTGGCTTACTGAGCACTGTGTTCAGACTGGCTTCTGGCCTCCTTGTAAGGGGAGAACACACAGGGCAGGGGCAGGGCTGCCTATCTGCTTTGGTGATCTCAGAGTGGTGTTGATATTCATTTATTAATTCATTTTTTTCTCCTAGATGTTTGTGCACTTACTTTGAGGTAGCTGTATTAGGCTGTACTACCCGTAGCAGCCCTCCTTTAACAACAACACAGAATACTCCCCAAAGTAATTTTCCTTTCTAAGTGGAAATTCACTCAAACTGAACACAAATGGGACTAAGATTGTCATGTTTCTGTATCTATACCCCTTAAGTCCTAGCCCTTTTGAAAGAAATTGATCCATATATGATTTTGTCTTTTATGTTCTTTCCCCTCTTATTTCAGATGCCTAAGAGGCTTCCTAGAAATTGACTGGTGTGTCTCTAATTTCTGTTGAACTGATTTTATTAAAAACACTGCACCATAGGGGGTTTGACCTTCTAATATACTAAACATGTCTGCTTTAGAAAATCACAAAGCTCTCCTCTGAAGCGCCTGTAAATCTGGTTTCAATATGGGTTGATTATAGGCTAAAAGCTTGAAAGCAGTGGCATCGTATCACAGCTGCAGAACTGCCCTTCTCAGGGTCAGGACAGCTTTTCTCCCTTAGAATGTCTAATTGGTCCTCATCTGTGCCTCTCAGCCTAAATAACTTTAAACTCTAGAGCTGTGTGAACTTCAGCAAACTGGAAACAAGTTGTGTGTTCCATGTTGTTGCCTGGAGAATGGGAGGATTACTGTGAAAAGCACACCAGGTCCTACGTTCAGTTTCTCAGGGGTCATGGGGAGATGCTGTAATTAATTCTGTTAAGAACACAAAAGTTGCTAGATGTAGTGGTATGCATTTTTAATCTCAGGACCAGGAAAGTAGAGGCAGGAGGGAGCTCCATGAGTTTGAAGCCAACCTACCAAGCTCCATGACAGCCTGGTCTACATATAGAGATCCTGTCTCAACAAAACAAAACAAAACCCACAAACAAACAAAAACAGAAAATGAAAGAAAAAAAAGAAAACCAAACCAACCAACCAACAAACACAAAAAATGTTAGTGTTATTTATAGAGTAGGTAATAATTCCTATGAGGCCTTGGGTTCAATCTCTAAAACCAAGAGAAAAAGTTAAGGCTGGGCAGAAGCAGGCAGATCTTTGTGAGATCGATGCTAGCTTGGTCTACATGGTGAGTTCCAGGTCAGCTAAGGCTACCGTGTCTCAAAAATAAATACATAAGTAAAAGTAGCACAGGTTTGGGACCAAATGACTAGTTTATGTGGTAGGTTGTTTTTAATTGATTTTATAATGTTTTAAATTTGCATATTTGAGATGGGTAGCTTGTTAGTAAACTGCAGGCTGGATTTCGTATTCCTAGTACTCATAAGCTCTTTCTGTGTATGCTTTTCTCCAACCTACTGAAGATAGTGGTTTGTACTTGTTTCCGTTGGGGATAACTGTAGGGCTTCGGAAGAGCATTTTGTACCTAATGAACCTGTTTCCTTGTTGAGTTCTCTTAGAGTTACAGATGCCCTGGAGAATCTCAGGGAGGTGCAGATAATATCTCAGGAGTACTTGAATGCTGGATTCACTCTGCACAACCACCACCATCAGTTAGAGCATGCCCATTGCTGCTTCCAGCAAAACACAAGGAGCAGCTAAAATGGCTTCTGGAATTTTGTCATGGAGTGGAGGGGGGCGGTTAGAGAAAGGGCATTAGTTTGATTTGTTACTCTTTGGGCCTTAGTTATAACTGAAAAATTAAGTACTGGGCTATCAACTTACCTTGGTCCCTTACCGAATTCATTCTCAGCTCAGTCAGCTGACTCATCAAAGCTACTCATTGATCTCAGAATTTAAGATGCTGTTTAAACCTCTTCCAGTGTTGGTCACCTCTTTGTTTGGGGACTCTAAGCATGTCCTCCTGGATCTGCTAGCAATGCACTATATTGTAGCCTGCACAGTGATTTATTTTTTCTTCTTTAAGAAATTTGGAAGGGGGTGAAGCTGAATTAACCTAGGTAGCAATTTATTTCCTTCAGCAAGGTAATTTTCCATTGGGTCTTCTTTTTAAGAAATCTGGAAGCAAGGACTGAGATGGCTCAGTGGTTAGGAACACTGACTGCTGTTGCACAGGACATAGCTTAGATTCTCAGACCCCCTAATGGTCACTCACAATCATCTGAAACTCTAGTTGCAGCTGATAAAAAAAAAGAATTTGAATATGTTTGCAGCTAGGAAACTCTACCAGCATGTGTCTGTGAAGTTTTTCCATCCTGTAAAGGTGGACAGGAGAATTGGAAAGGCATTGGTAAGCAGCTGTGGGATGCTCTGCAAAGTAGTTAGACTAATTGCTAGATTATATCTAAAGACTTTTAGCATTCCTTAGGACTATCAGGAGAACCATTCTACCTAGTATCCCAAGGCTAGATGGCCTCTAGGGTGATTTTACATCCTAGATGAGATTGTTTTCAACTAAATCAAAGGAGGAGAACTCAGGAAAGACCAGCTGCTAACTGCACTCTATGCAGTATGCACTCGTAGTGCTAATCAAATAGGCTATGTGGTCCTGAAATAATTTTACGTTGAACAGTTTTTGAGAGGGTGCAGAAGTAGATGTTGGGGAGTTGGTTTGCTTTTTGGCATGTGAAGACTAAGTTAGATGTGATGAATTAATAAACTGAGGTGTTGTGTAAATTCACTCTGAAGACGCTCATATTACAAACCTAATGGAACAAAATTGCCTTAGCAGTTAAGTCCATGAGAAATCAAAAAGCTCTTTATCACTGGTCTCACCCCTTGGACTATCCTGGGGGAACCCATAAGACAGTAGGAAACCACCATTTCTCTATCAGCAGTTTCTCAGTGTGTGTGCGTGTGTATGTGTGTATGTATATGTCTGCATATGTGTATATGAATCTGTGTGTATGTATTTATATGTGTATATGTATGTGTGTGTATGTATATGTGCATGTACATGTGTGTATGCATGAGTGTGTGTGCTAGCTGTCCATGTTAGAATGATTTTTATTGCTAAATGGAGTGAATGTGGTTTTGGTAGCCAGAGACCTATACTCACAGCTGCCCTGGCTAAGACAGGCTGCTTTGGTTAAACTGACCTCCAACCAGCAAGGAACTACAATCAATCTTTTTTCACTTCTATAAGCCTAAAAGACAATTGGAGGAAAGACAGATTATCAGGTTTTCTCATCTGGCATTTGGATTCATGTTGTCAGTAAATATAAGTGACTGTCTTTTCACTTTGGCTTTTCCCATCCTAACCTATTGTCTTACAGGTTTTAATTTGTGTTGGCAAGCTGGGGAACAGTTCTGGCAAACTCTAGCATGCTTCAGGTTCGGACTTCTACCCCTGGCACAGCAAAATAATAATAGTAGTAATAATAACAATAAATATTTATTATGGGGCATTATATATAATACATATATTGGATAAATATTGTGGGGTAAGCTTTTCTAAAAGAGAAAAAATTACTGATTAAGGGAGCCAGGGAGAAAAAAATAATATCAAATGAGCCTAAAAATTAATGAAACGTTACTCCAAAGCCAAATGGTTCAGCCTACCTTCAAAATTTGGTGCAGTTTCCAAGCTAGGGTAAGGGAAAACATAGCTAATATTCTATAAACTAAGAATTGTATTTTTCCCTTAAGAATTATAATGTCAAAAGTTTTCATCACAGTGTCCTAAAGAGTTAAGACCAAGCCACTGAGAGTTTCACAGGTCAAAGCAGAGGAGTCTGTAACTCACCTGGCTGCTTCACGCCCCCCCCCCCCCCCCAGGGGTTTCCTGTCTCCTAGCACTCCCGAGGACCAGAGGACCCAGGACTGGCGCATTATCTTCCCTGGAGATAAGCCTCTGCCCAGGGCCATGGTAACAGCAAAGAATGCAAACGTTACACATTTCCTCCCAGCATTCCAGGAGGCCAAGACAGAAGATCCCAAGTTCAAGACCCATCTCATATAAACAAACAAACCCACAGAATTCCTTTCCTTAATAAACTTAGTATAAAAAGATCACCTTCAGGGATAGATGGCTTAGCAGTTCAGGCTGCTTCCAGAATATACAAGTTAGATTCCCAGTGCCTACACGACGGCTCACAGTCTTCTTAACTCCAGTTCCAGGGAAGAAGTTAACTTCTCACCTCTGCTGACATTGACATGAAGATGGTGCACAGACACACACTTAGGCAAAGCACCCATACACTTCAAAAAATTACCTTCTGCTTCAAAACTCAAATGAGTCCTTGCACAATTCTGGAACTTGTTATATAGCTAAGAATGAATTTGAGCTTCTGATTTTCCTGCCTGCCCTTTCCTTCCTTCCTTCCTTCCTTCCTTCCTTCCTTCCTTCCTTCCTTCCTTCCTTCCTTCCTTGATGGCCTCATGCATGCTAGGCAAGCATTCTACTAACCAGTTGCACACCAGCCCTGAGTTTTTGATAAACCAGCCTGTCTCCATTTTAGGCTTGAAAGCTATCCCATAGTAAAAGCAAACTAGATTTATCCCTGTTTATGATTAAATCGTTTTCTCAAGGACTGGGCTATGCCCTATCTGTAACCTTAACTACCAATGGTTCTGTACTGCCTGTTCCAGGAAACAGCAACCAGACCTTTGTTTCAAAATGTTGTATTGGTAACATTGTTATGACCTTGTCACAACCACCTTGCAACCATGTCTCTTTTTCAGGACTTTGTTCTTATGTTCTGCTGCTATATCTCTGCCTGTTTGCCTACCAAATCCCCTACTCCTGAGCTATAAAAACTCTTCCCTTACCCACATCCAATGCTGATCTCTTGAACCATACCTTAGGGAGAGATAGCCTGCGTACATTACTAAAAAAAGGTTGCTTTAATTAATTTGGCCACGATTTGGGTTTGTGGTTTTTCTCCACACATCTGTGGGATTAATATTTTCCTTTATTATATTGTTATTAGTGTTTCCTTAAGAAAAATAATAAAGTCATTTCATAAATGACTTTAAGTAATTGAGTTTTGAAGTTCTGAGGCTTTTTTTGCCCCAGACTCTCATGTGCTAGCACAATAGGCCACCACATCTGGATCAAGCAGAGATAACTTTTGGGAAATCGATGCACCTGTGCACACAGAAGAAGACTCATTATTTTCTGATTTTAGGTTATTTCTACTTTCTTGTATTCCTTGCATTTATTCATATTATTAAATTGTACCATCTGTCTTCTGTTATCCCTGATTCAAACTAATGTCAATCTGTTTCAGTAGTGTTGATTAAAAGCATAAATAAGCACAGGTAAGAGAAATATCTTAAAATGTAGGCATGGCTGGAGGTTCTGTTCAAGAGTAATGCACCTACCTAGCAAATAAATATTTTATTTATTGATAATGCCATCTCTGTGCAAATAAATCACTCAGTAAAGTAGAGACCTTTTCTTCCTAAAAATAAGAAAGCAGATCTTCTCTGTAAAACTGATGTGATATTTATCACACTTGACCATAAGGCTGATCAAGTGTGGGATTCTTCAAATGCACCTCCTAATTTCCCTGCTACCTCAGGAGGCACTAGTTACCTCAGAGATGACAGGAAGGGGAACTGGCTCTCCATCCTCTAGGACTGAGAATTCTCAAGGGGTCATTTCCTCATCCTGACACTTGACTGTGAAATAGGTTGTGAGGTAAATTTTTCCAGAGACTGCACTGTGTTAAACATTGAGGGCAGACAATAAACCCAATCTGCTGCGTTTCTCTAATTGTGGGAAGTAGTTTGTTGGCCTTTGTTTACAAGTTGTAGCAAGGAGGTCCCCGGTTGCTTTGAAAAGCAACCTGGTTTTCAGTAGCAGATTTATGGAGCTCTTTTCTGGGGCTCCCAGCAATGTCTCCCTAGGATTCCCACTGGGGCCTTCAAAGCAGAGCAGCACTGCATAGAAGACTGGAGGCCTTTAGGAAAGCCACTTGCCCACGGCAAGGCTCTGCAATTCTCTCTATGCTCATCTGGCTTCGTGTGGAGCCGCCGCAGCAACCAACACCTGATTGGAACAGACAGAGCAAAAGTAACTCTCTCTTCAGAATATCCATCACGTAAATACCTTGCCTGGAAAAAAACATGAATGAGTTTTGTTTTGTTTTGTTTCTCTTCCCATTCTTCATCTTGGCCCTGGGAAAAGATACCTCCCTGATGACTTAGAAGTAGGATCCTCCAGGAGCCCTAACCTCGATTATTTGTGGGAGAACTTTCTTTAATCAAGTGTACTGTCCAAATGCTCACTGTTGCTCTTTTATATTAAATACTTGCTGTTGGTATAGGCAATTTTAGTTTCTGCGGGATCTGCATTCAAGTTCACACACGGCATGTTATTAAGGGTTTCCTGGTAGGCTAATGAGCTTCTCAGATTGCTCACAGTACGGGGTTAGTAACTGCATCTGCGCTTGGTTGAGAGGGTGGTATGAAACAACACAAGTACCACAAGCGCCGCTCACAGGCTCAGACAAGACCCGCAGTGGAGGGGTCAACAGATGGGCTGCTCAGGTGCAGCAGCGAGGCCAGCAGTAGGGTAAAGATCTAGAAGTGGCTCGGCATGTGATGGTGCTTGCCCCCAAACATGATGACTGGACCTGGATGCCCAGGACCCTCACAGTGAAAGACGAGAAGCAACAGACGCTGCCCTCCTTCCACGATACACTACCTGCACACATGTGCTCCTGAACATACAGATATTGCATGTCTACATAACATATATGTATGTTATACTTACTAAAGCTCCAGGGATACTTAATCTAGTTTTTAAATTGTGAGCATTTAATCTACTCAGTTTGACTTCCATGTGAGAGAATACTCCATTTGGACTAAAAAGTACTAGAAATTCAACACAGACTGTAGGAAAAAACAACATAGAGCAGTTCATCAAGTTTCAAAATCAGAGTGACGTGCTATCTTCTCCCTGTTGCAACAAAAATCTGGCTTTGCAGATCCTGTTGATGAATGCATACCTCCATGCTCAGTGGGTTCACTGAATGCTTAGCCCATATGCACTTAGAGTGGATAGCTGACTCACTTGAGAGTCCAGGTGAAGCAAAGGTCACATGCATAAGAGCAAGAGACAGTAAAGCATACACCAGAGCACACCTGTAAACCAATGAGGACTTCTTGTATACACATATATGCTTCTGGGATCCCCGGACACAAGTGCTCGGCACCAAAGCCAGTGAGGATCTGAGTTTATTCCCTAGCTCCCACATGGTGGAAGGAGACCTTTGTGTTTATCACTCCCCCAACAGACATGCAGGGTGATTGTTCCTTACTACAAACATTGTTGCATACATGGTACATACATAAGTGTGACCTTTTGTGTTCTTTAGGTAGGCCTCATGTGTGTTAAGTGATGTACTGACGAATCAACGGGGTTTCTCAAGTCCAGGAATTGATCCATGTGTCCCTCATCTGTCCAGCATGTTATAGCAGCCACTCTTGGAGCTGATAGGACACTTGTGTGGGACATAGATGGCATCTATGTTGCATTTATTACCTGTGCCTGAAGTGGAAGTTTCTGGACTCAGTTTGGTCATGTGATGTTTTGCTGCAAGCTCGGCACATGATGTTTTGCTCAGGTTGGCTTGTAAGAGGGCACATGACATTTTGCTCTTTTGAGGGGAATGACTTTGGGGAGCTGAGAACAGTCGTAAGTGGACTTTGAGGAGGGAAATCTATAGAGGCCCAGGCAGAGTGAGACACTCCCCCTCGTTTTTTATTAAATTCTTTATTAATTACACTTTATTCACCTTATATACCCCTGTAGTTCCCTCCCTCCTCCCGTCCCAATCCCTCCCTTCTGTATCCGTGTCCCTCACCAAGACCAATGATAGGGGAGGTCTTCTTTTCCTTCCTTCTGATCCTAGTCTATTAGGTCTCATCAGGAGCAGCTGCATTGTCTTCCTCTGTGGCCTGGCAAGGCTGCTCCCCCCTCAGGGGGAAGTGATCAAAAAGCAGGCCAATCAGTTCATGTCAGAGACAGTCCCTGTTCCTATTACTATGGAGCCCACTTGGACACTGAACTGCCATGGGCTACATCTGTGCAGGAGTCCTAGGTCCAGGGGTCCATGCATGGTACTTGGTTGGACTATCAGTCTCAGGAAAGACCCCCGTGCTCAGATTATTTGATTCTGTTGGTCTCCTTGTGGAGTTCCTGTCCTCTCCAGATCTTATTATTTCCCACTTCTTTCATAAGATTCCCTGCACTCTGCCCAAGTGTTGGCCATAAGTCTCAGCATCTGCTTTTATAGTCTACAGGGCAGAGACTTTCAGAGGCCCTCTGTGGCAGGCTCCTGACTTGTTCCCTGTTTTCTCTTTCTTCTGATGTCCATTCTTTTTGCCCTTCTGGATAGGGATTGGGCATTTTAGCAAGAGTCCTCCCTCTTGATTAGTTTTTTTTAGGTGTACAGATTTTAGTAGGTTTATCCTGTAGCATATGTCTATGTGAGTGAGTATATACTGTGTGGAGACACCCCTTTTTGGATCGACATTGCTGCACTGATCTTCATGCTTCGACACTTGACTTCACAGAGAGTAACATTCCAGAGTGCTTCTTTGGGCAATCCAACTTGGTCCTGTGGCTTTCGCTGACTTCATGCTGTTAGTCTGTATTTTACACTGGTATCCTGACAACTGAGTCTGATAATCACCTAACAACTTATCTACCCTGATCAGCAGAAAGTAGATAAAAGAGAACTACAGCCCTGTTCCCTATTAATCTCCTACCTAAGGTTGTGTGTGTGTGTGGGGGGGGGTGGAATGGAGGTAAGGGTTTATAAGAACCCTAAATAAAGTAGGTTTGGTGAAAAATCTAAGCCTACAGTGCCTCTGTTTGCTGTGTTTCTTCCTTCCTCCTCAGACAAGTTTTGGTGCTGATGACAACATTACACTCTCAACTACCCACTTTGGCTTCATGTTTCTTGCTTGGGACTGTGTTGCTTAGGCCTTCCCTTTGGATCTGTTTCTGCCTGCTTCTGCTCTGATATCATGTGCTTTCTCTCTTTCTATTATACTTTAGTGTTATTAGTACAGTTGTCCCCTTGTCTTCGAACGACTGGATTGGGCATGGTCTTTTGAGTTTGGCCTTTGCTTGGAAGTTCTTATGTAAACACGGGTACTGTTATATCAAGCTTGCAGGCCAGTTTTGGACCAGCCCAGTTAATCCTCCCTGTGTGTGCCTTGCTATTTAGGAACAGCTTCAGCCACACATGATCGTGAGCTTCAGCTTAATTCTCACTAACAAGCTCAGTGATATACATGACCCCCTACTTCCTTGTGTGAGTCTCTTTCACAGCAGTAATTTCAAATTGGTGTCTGTGGATGCAGAGATAATGATGCAAGCTCGTGCCATGGTCAAGATAATGTCTGAGAGAAAAGACTTAATTGTCAAGACTGAAGACATACCAGCTAGGTTTTTATGCTGTGGTCTCTGAGCTCTGATGTAGTCACCAACCCTGGAACATGGCATATATTTGCCCAGGGACCTCACCAGACAGTTTCTGTTGTTCTCTTGTATAACAGCTCTCATTCTGGCTTTGGGCAGAACAAGTTATTGTTGCAATTTTGTTTCCTGCTGCTGTGATTAAAACATCCTGGCTACAGTTACAGTCCTTCCCTGTGAGGAAGCTAAGGCAGGAACCCGAATCACCTAGCCACAACCAAAATCAGGAGCTCCGAGAAATGAGCATGTGTGGTATCCACTCAGCTCTTTCTCCACTCGTTCAAAGTCCAGGATCCCAACCAGGAAATGGTACTACTCAGAGTGGGTTGGGTCTTTCCACACCATCTAACATGACCAAGGTAATCCCCCAGAGACAGGACCACAGACTGACCTAGAAAGCATCCTATAGGCCCTCTCAAGGTGATTCTGAGTTGTGCTAAGTTGAAAGTTAAAACCAATCATTATGCTTTCTTTGGTTCTCTAATGAAATGGAAAGGGGAACACCTCTAGTCTACTTTAGTCTATTAACTGTGCTAGGGCATGAACATGGCTTTCTTCCTATGATCACTGGAGAGGTCCAAGAAGTAGAGGTGGGCTCCAGGGAAAACTGTGACAAACAGTAGCTTCCTGAGTCTTACTTACCATGTGCCTCTTGCCACAAGCTGAAAGCAAGCTGCAACATTCATCAGGGACAAAATTTGCCACTTAGATCTGTAATACTCTGTATTCGGATGTTCTGTGGGACTCCTGCAGGAAGGGTGTGCCTCTTTTCTGGGGTGGGTTGCAAGGAAGCACAGCTGTAGCTCTGACCCTCCACAGAGAGGATTGCAGACTTTGCTTGCATGTTCCAGACAACTGCTTATGGGACCTGTGGCACAGAGAACAATGTGGGAGAAGTTGGCATGGCTTCTGGAACCACCTTTTCCTTGACTCACGGTCACTACTATGTAATTGGGAAGAAGTCTCTTTTCATTTTTGAAAAGAGAAGCAGCTTGGTCAAGCACAGTTTGCTACAGTTCAAGCATGGACTGTGCCACTAAGAACTGTTTAGTAAAGGTTTGTTCTCTTGCTTGGTACTAATGGAAAGTGGTGAAACCATTAAGAGATGGGCACTAGTAGAAGGGTCCCCAGCATGGGGGGCACATCCTGAAAGGAAATTATGAGGCTCTGGTCTTTTTTTCGCCTCTCTCTTTCCCCCCTAGGTATCTTAAGTGAAGCCAGTCACTCAACCACATATCCTGAAGCTATGTGAGGGCTTTCACAGGCCTAAAGTCATAGAGCCAACAGGCACCTTTGAAACTCTGAGCCAAAATAAACCTTTTCTCTTTTTAAGTTGGTTTTCCAGGTATTTATTATAGTCACTGAAAGCTAACATCCTTTGCATTTGTAAAATGAAATCACAGTGTATCACAAATAAGTATTTTAAGAACCCTGTGGTATGGTTAGAGCCCTTTGATCTTAGAAAAGACATTATAGAGTAGGAATTATTATTAAAATGCTACTTTGAAATACAGATAAGCTTTTTCTCATGTGTTTCCATGCTTTTATTTATTCTATACTTTTAACTCTCATTATTCATTCAATATAGATTTGGAATCATGTCTCCTTTCTCTAATTACAATTAAACTAATAAAGCCTGTTTTAGGAAGATGGGAAGTAGCGCACACAGTTCTGTGCTTGGGGCCATCTTTCCTTTTCTTTGACCAACAAAGTGTTGCCCATTTGGAATACTGTGTATAATTGAATTTACATTTACAATAAGCCCCAGACTTGGGATTTGCACTAGAGTGCTCGAGAGAGGAGAGAGAATGTTCCGTGTTCTATAACTAACAGAACTGGGAACAATGCAGTTATATATAGTTAGAAACAACTATGCTGACTTTTTTAGACTCTCCTGAATAAAATCTGGAACAAAACAAAACATAAAATCCAGACTAAACAAACAAACAAAACCAAACAACTAAAAAGAACCCCACCAAACTAAAGAAACATGCAGAGAGAATCTTTCTTAAAAATAACTTCAACCCTTTGTTTTTTTCTATGTAAATCTAATATTGTATGACACTGGTGTAGTCTTGTGTTGGGGAATTTTCTCCCATTAGCTGAAATGTTAAGATTAGCACATTGTGTCTTGTTATAGACAGAAAGAAGAGGTATTTATATTTTTTTTTTTTGGCTTACATTTAAATGTGTGTTGTTCTTTTGTTTTTCTAATGCTGGGAACGAAACCCAGGGTCATGCAGGTGCCAAATGCTACAACCTCAGCCTTCTAAGTGTTTGATGCTTCATCTCCCAGATCCTTACATCTTGCAGTTTTGAGTATTCTGACTGCTTCAAAATTAAGTCACTTGCTGGGTGATTCACCCATGGCCATGCTCAGACGACGGTTCTGCCCAAGAACACTTTGTCTGGCTACATGTTGGTCTCCTCCCAAGGGTCCAGATTGTGGTTGAGGAAAGCAGGTCCAGGACAAGTGGGTGAGAGGCATAGGGTCATTACACAGACACTGGTAGTCATGTGAATGCAAACTGAGGGCAAGCAGATGCAGAAGAGAGAACATTTTGGTGAGACAGGACCTCATACCACCTCCCATGCTCAATTTGAAGTCCCTATGTAGTTCAAGTAGGTTTTGAACCTGGTGTTAATCCTTCTGCCTCAGGCTTTTAAGCACTGGGATACAAGTATGCACCATCACACCCAGGTGTGACAGTTTTTAACTATGTTTTTAACTTTTCCCCTGGAAATGTAGAAAATTAACTGTATGGAAAAATGCTATATTAGATTTTACTGATTCAATTGTCCTGTGACAGCCTTAGGGTCCCCCCTTGTTTTGAGAATAAAACCTTATTTCATATTTGCTAGGTAGGCTACTGAGTCATGTCCTCAGACCAGAGCAGCCTTGGTGTGCGGTTTATTTTGTTTTTGTTTGTTTTTAATCTAGGGGTTGACCCTAGGACCTCACGCATGCTAATGAGTACTTTACTGCTGAGCTGTAACCCCAGCTCTTGATCTTTAATTTTGAATATAGAAAATAGAGCACACTGTGCATGCGTATTATCCAGCATTGACAAGACAGGCGGGAAGAGTGTACAAGTTGAAGGCTAGCCTGGTCTGCTTATTGAGTTCTAGGCCAGTGAGAGAGATACAGTGAGATCTGTCTTTAAAAAACAAAACAAAATTAAATTAAACAAAGAAACAAACAACAACAACAAAACTGGAGAAATTTTAAAGCAAAAGAAAGAGGTGTACAATTTCAGGGACTAGTGTCTGGATGTATTTGCAAAATCATAAAATGTAAATTGTGTTTGTAAATCTTCAAGTGCTGAGAAGCTGGAATTTGATCCTGAAAGTAAATTTTTCACAAAAGATATTCAAACAGCTTCCTTCCCAGCTATGGTTTGATAGTCCATTTACTTTATTAATAATAGTACCCCCAAAGAATCTCCTTCCAGAAAACAGTAAACTGAATTTGTAGAAAGATAGTTTTCTGTTCTGGAATCAGCTGCTAATCCAAAGATGAATAATACAGAGACAAAGAGCCCAGAGACACACAGCCCAGAGACTCATAGCCCAGAGACACAGAGCTCAGAGACTCACAGCCCAGAGACACAGTTCAGAGAAGCACAGTCCAGAGACACACAGTCCAGAGAAGCACAGCTCAGTGACTCACAGTTTCTCACTAGATAGTGAAGAGCTGACATCTCAGAATAAAATTCAGTAGTGTGGTGGAGAATGTCTGGCACTGAGAAAATGCTAGATTCAAAGGACACGTCAGGTGATATGGAGCTTTCCACTGGAGGCGAGCATCAAAGGTCAACATTTGACTTCTCCAAGTTTCACTTGAATTAAACGTATAGGGGCGAGTGAAGGGAAGAGAGCCTGAGAGTGAGAAAGCAAGAGGGGGGTGTGGGGAAAGAAAGAAAGCACAAAAGAATATTAGAAGAGTCATAGGAATTCCCCCCCTCGATCCAGAAAGGGAAAACAAATGGGACAGGATAAGTTACTGGAAACAGCCCCAGGTCACATGTGGACTCCAGTGACATTTAGTCTGGTGTGTGTGGGGTGGGGTGGGGTGGGGTGGGACTTGAGAGCTTAGCTCCTCAGCTAGTGCTTGTCTCCTGGAATTCACACTGATTCAAGGCCAAGTTAGACTTCTGTAGGCCACCCCCTCCCAACTATTGGTTTCCCCTCATAATTTTTTTAACAGCTCTCCCAACTTCCCTTGTACCTCTTAGGAAGTGAGGTACACAAAAGTTGGGACTGCACTCCAAACTGGTACCCATTCACAACGACATAAGCGCAAGAAGCGCTTAGGCACATTTGTAGCAATTTGGTGGAGTAATTTCATATCTGTCAGCTATAATAGTGACAAACAGAATGAAGGCTAGAGGGTCCACCCAGCATGCTGCAGCCCTGAATTGGTTCCTGTCACCAAAACCAAATACACAGAGAACAAAACAAAGTGGATCTCCACTGTGTAATTATTTAATTTAAAGTATATTTCTGCTTAGTAATTTATTTCTGTATTTAATCTCTCTCTATCTCCTGTGTGTGTGCATGTGTGTGCATATATGTGTATGTGTGAGTCTGTGCATGCGTGTGTGTCTGTTTATTTGTGCAGGTGTGTATGTGTGCATGTCAGTGTGTGTGTCCCATGCACAAAGGTCAGAGAACAACCTAAGGAAGTCTGCTCTTTTCACTCCATTGGTCCCAAGCACTGAATGTGTTGGCAAGCACCGTTACCCTCGAGCTATCTCATTTGTTTAGCCAGTTGTGGGAAGTACTATCCTATGTGATCTTGGGTGAGAAAAGTAAGCTAGTTAAGCATGAACCAGAGTGAACCAGCAAGCAGAGTTTCTCCATAATTTCTGGCTTTATGATCTTAGGTTCCTACCTTGCGTTCCCTCAGTGATGATCCATGACCTAAAAATTTGAGATGAAATAAGCCCTTTCCTCCCCAAGCTGCTTTTGGTCAGTGTGTGTCACAGCGACGGAACACTGACTGAAGCGCTCTGAGTGGTCCCCTCCTCCTCCCTTCCTGGCTGATATGTCTATTGGTTGCACCTTTCATTTTCATCACTAGGTGGCATTTCCATTGGCGGCTTTCTCTCTTTCCCATTACTATTTTTAGCTCGCTCACCTGATTCTTCTTCCTCCTCCTCCTTTTTTTTTTTTTTTTTCCAGACAGGGCTTCTCTGTGTAGCCTTTGCTGTCCTAAAACTCACTGTGTAGACTAGGATGGCCTCAAACTCAGAGATCTGCCTGCTTCTGCCTCCCAAGTGCTGGGCTCAAAGGCATGAGCCACCATTGCCCAGCCTCACTTTATTTCTTTAATGACTTTTCTCACTGCTGAAATGACCCATGCTGCTTTATATGTTGTCTGTTTTTCTTCCTAAAACCTTTGAGGTAATAATTGTAACTCCTTACATTTACTTTATTAAACTTCTGACATTTCTGCCATATCTGTAAACTCATAATTTGAGAACTGTGTTGATTTGGAAGCGGAACTCCTTGTATCTCTCATAGTGGCTTTCTTCTTCTTTGACTCTCCTCTACAGGCTGAAGAAAATGGGATTCCCCACTAGTGTCTATTTGATGAGTTGGTGAGGTCAGACATTTTTATAGACTTTTACCTGTGTCCCACAGGCTTCAAATTCCTTAAGTGTGGTTGTCTCAAATTTGGGGACTTAACAGAACGTTTTTCTGAATGTTTGTTCCACTCTTAGCTTCAGGGTTTTCCTTTGTGTCTGCACCTTAAACAGGGCTGCTCCACAGTCTAGTCCCTCTCCCAGTAGCGGATACCTGTTAGATGTTACTCGATACCCATCCACCAACACAGTGGAAAGGTGTGACCTTTGTCAGCCTGTGTATGATATGGTGTGCTAGGTCTTCCTAGGGAGAGCTCTGTGATTCCATCCTCCATAGGCATCAATGGTAGAGGATCTCTGATGGTCTGGATCTAAGCTATGCTTCCTCGTGGACCAGGGGCTTGTTCCTTTTCCTTCCCCTGGTTCTGCAGTTCTCTGCTGTTATGCTAAGGATGGCAGCACTGTATATCCTTCTTGCCTCAGCATAGGTATGCCTGCACAGAGGGTCCAGAAGACAAGCACCTAGGCAGGCCTCTGTGCTCTTTCTCTTCTGTTCTCCAGGCCTTGACAGGGCTGGAACTCTGTCCTGCCCTTAGGATGGGAGTTTGTTTCAGTAGTTGTACAGGAACGGGTACTAACCAAGAGCTTTCAGCTACTTATCAAACATTTTCATTGAATTCTTCACATGGGCTCTGGAAACATCTGCCCCAGGTAATCAAGCTCTCATTTTTCTTCCCTTGAGACTCACATAGATATCTGTGTGTCTGTGTTCACAGTGGCATTACTCCCAATAGTCAAAGCATGGAAACAGCCCATGTGTCCCTCAGTGAGAAAGTGGTGTGCCACATGCACATACTGCTCATAAAAGAAATAAAATTTGGACCTGTGTCAGGACACAAGTGAACTGGAAACACATGATTTTGAATAAAGGAGGCCAGATAGAAGGAAAATACTGTTATTCTACTTAGATGAAGCACCTAGAATAGACAAATTTGTAGACAGAGCACAATAGCAGTTATCAGGAACTGAAAGAGGGAACAGGAAAAGGCAGTGTTTAATGAGTGTGATGTTTAAGGTGAGGAATACTGAAAAGGTTCTGGAGATGGTGTTGCTATCCTGTATTACATATGATATATGTGTGCAGTGCTATTGAACTGTATCCTGGACATGGAAATGGTTAAAATGGCATTCTCTCTCTCTCTCTCTCTCTCTCTCTCTCTCTCTCTCTATCTATCTATATATATAGTGTATATATATATAGTGTATATATATAGTGTATATATATATATATATATACACACACACACACACATACCTGCCTATTATCTATCAATTTAGCTACCTACCTATGTATGTACGTCTGTCTATCTGTATGTATGTATCTATCGATCTTGGGGTTTCTATTGTAGTGAGAAAACACCATGACCAAAGACAATTTGAGGAGGAAAGGTTTACTTTACTCCACACAACTGTCCATCATCCAGAGAAATCAGAGCCGGAATTCAAGGCAGGATCCTGGAGGCAGGAACTGAAGCAACCATCAAGGGGGTGCTGCTTACTGTCTTGCTCCTCATGGCTTATTCAGTCTGCTTTCTTATAGTAACCAGGATTCCCAGATCTGGGGTGGTAACTCCCACAGTGAACTGGGCCTTCCTATATCAATTATCAATCAAGAAAATGCCCCACAGGCTTACATATAGACCAATCTGGTGGAGGCATTTTCTCAGTTGAGATTCTTTCTTCCCAAATGACTCTAACTTGTGTCAAGTTGACATAAAACTAGCCAGCACACATGATACCCTTCCTTCCATCTTTCCTTCCTCCCTCCCTCCCTCTCTCTCTCCTTCCCTCTCTCCCTCCCTCATTTCCTTCCTTCCTTTCTCTTTTTTAAAAGATAATCTCTTTCTCGATGAGCTTAGAACTGGCACCTTTCTGAGTCCTGGGGTTACAGCCATGCCTCACCATCTATGGCTCTGCTACTTACTATTTTAAAAAGTGTATAGAGACAGGCTGCTGAGGAAAATTTGTGCTGTTAGGACATTGTCTTTTTTTCTGGAGGACATATATTCATGAGATTTCTCTGCCTTGGCAAGGAAGGAGTTAATGCACCCTTCCTTATCCTCAAGGCTTCCCTGCAGTGATGGACTATACATGGGGTTTTTTAAAAGCCAAATAAGCTCCTTTTTCCTTGTAGTTAATTTTGTGCTGCTGAGTTTTACGTCAACTTCCCAATCTTCTGGCCTAAGAGTTCCCACAGCCTGCTGTTTCCTTTGTTCTGTTGGCTTCCCTTGGTCTTTTTGCTTGGTGGAGTTGCAGGCACACGCCATGAACACAGTCAAAGGTAAAGTGAATAAATCATGAAGACGGTCATGATTAACTTTACTGGCCAGAAGAAAACAATTTCCTCCTCTTTGATCTTTAACCACGCCCCTCTGCCAAACTCTAAGCTTGTCCTAGTTGATGTCAAGCACTTCTGGGGGTTAGGGTTGGGGACTGGAGAGATAGCTGGGCAGTTAAGAGCACTTGTTGCTCTTAACGGGAGGGAGGGTCAGAGTTGGGTTCCCAGCATCCACATGGTGACTTAAACTCAAGCCTAACTCTAGTTCCAGGGGATCCAGTGCCCCTTTCTGTTCAAGGCACAGATATGCACATGGTGCACATGCATACATGCAGGCAAAATGAAAACAAAAACCCTCACATGCCTAAAATAAATAAATCTAAAACAAAAAAGTACTTCCCTAGCGACAGCCTCATCCCCACAGGGCCTGTTACTTTTCCTTTGTTTTGGAGGTCAGGGACAAGGGCCTGGAGGCAAAGGATGCAGGCCTGGGTCATGTATGACAGAGGTGAGTGAGTTACTTTTCTATCACTGTGGTAAAACTATCTACTGCAGATATCCTACAGAAGGAAATATTTACTTTGGCTCACTGTTTATTCTGTTAAATTCATCATGGTGTGGAGGGCATGGTGGGTGCTTTAGTTTCCTTTTTTTTTTTTTTTTTGGTTGCTGTGATAGAATACTTTGACAAAATAACTTCTAGGGAAAAGGACTTATTGGCTTAAAATCCTAGGTTCAGGGAAGTCAAGGCAGGAATTTGAAGAGCTATCATATCTTTAGTCAAGAACACAGAGAATTGAACATATGTATTTTTACTATCCAGACATCTTTCTCTACTCTTATTTAGTCCAGGGCCCAAACCCAGGGAATGGTACCAACCACAGTGGGCTGGATCATCTCAATTAACCCAATTAACTCAATTAAGAAAATCTCTCATAGGCATGGTCACAGGCTGAACTGGTCCAGGCCATCTCTGCCTGAGACTCTCTTCCTCAGTGATTCTTGGTTCTGTTAATACTTAAACCCAACCATTGCAGCCAGGTAGTCTAGATCATGTCATGGCGGGTGAGAAAGGGAGAAGAGGGATGTGCTGGTGGTCTGACAGCTTTCTCTAATTTCAAGAAACTTTTATTTCAGTCAGGGATGGTTGTATTGTTAGTACTTAGGCACCTGCTTCTGGGTTGCCTAGCAACCTATGATGTTACCATGTGTCAATGGCCAGGTGGCCACACCTGGAAGGCGTGGTTACCTTGCCCTTTAAAGGGTTTCTCTCTTTCTCTCTTGCTCCCTCTTGCCCTCTTGGCCCTCTTTCCTTTCTCTGTCAGGGCACCCCTCTCTCTTCCCCTCCCCCCACCCCATCATGTCCTTCTCTCCCTTCTCTCTCTCTCTCTTCATCTCCATCTAATAAACCTCTGTCATATAAAATCTGTTGTACACCTAATCGTCATTATTTAATATGTCCCATCAGGTACTCACAATCAGGATTAATCCCTCCAGTCAGGTAATCCTTTCTTGAGACCCATAGACACACCATAGATGTGTCCTCTAGGACGTTCTAAACACAATGGAGTTGGTGATAAAAAATTAGCCAGCCCAGCAGCCCAGACGCCTTCTGAGTTAAAAGGCCAGAATTCTGGAGCACTGAGGCCATTGGCCTGATTTGAAAAGTCCTCACTGCCATCCTCTGCCCCATCAGTTCAGGACTGGTTTGGCCACATGGAGAGAAAGTTAGCAAGGGCTATATAGTCTGGATGTTGGCTTGGGGTTCAGATTTCCATTCCTTCAGAGGGACCTCACTGCTCCCTCAACTCTGGGTGTGTGTGTCTCATCTCTTGGGTACTATTGGCAGGCTGAACGCATACTTAGCTGTAGACAATCTCCAGGTCATGAACACAAAGTAAACTCTAGATTCTAATTGCTGGATGGCTCTTGTTCTTACCAAGCCTGTCAGGAGTAGCGTGGTGCTGGGCACAATTGTATGCACCTGAATCTGTGGTCCCAGCTTGGCAGTAAGCTAGGACAGGAGGGTCACTTGAGGCCAAAGTTTTGAGGCCAGACAGGGTTACATAGTGAGACCCTGTCTATAAGAGCTCCTGCGTGCACATACATACACAAACACAAACATACACGTAAGCACATACATACACAGAGGCAGAAGGACCAATGGCAGAAAGAATACAGTGTACTTCAATCCCACTTATTGTTTCTGGAGTACCACCATTCATTTAAAAATGTCGAACACATTGAAATATTTTTTCTGCTTTTCTGTCTTTTCTTTAATTTTGCTTTCCCCCCTTTCTTCCCTCCCTTCCTCCTTCCCTCCCTCCTTTCCTCTCTCCCTCCCTCCCTCCCTCTCTCCCCTCTCTTTCTTTATGAGTTGTGTGTGTTAGGCAAGTACTCAACCCCTGAACTCTATTCCCAGTCTCTTCTTCCTTCTTAAGTTCTCATAGCATAGCCCAGGCTGACCTGGAACTTGCCATCTTCCTGCTTCAGACCTCTACCCTCTCTCTCTCTCTCTCTTTCTTGTGAGCGAGCTAGAAACTACTTTGTGAATTTATTGATATTTTCAAAGAGGTCTGGTTTTGAAGATGTCTGTGGAGTACTCTGGCCACTTTTCTCCATGCCATGGTTCGACCTCTCTCCAAGTTTGAGTTTGCTTTCCTCAGCATAGCTTTAGACAGCAGTGGTCTTATGGCTCTGACTGATGTATGCTGGGAGCATGAGACTCTTTTAGAGAAGTTGTTTTTATTTCCAGAGTGGGGTCAGAGAAGCTCAGGGCGCTTGCAGGTTGCCGTTGCTCTCCTGGCTGATAGTCTCCTGTCTCTTTCAGGCATCCCACTGTTCCTCTTGGCTGGTAGTGAGGATTGAACCCATTGCTCCATGTGAGCCCTGTGTCGTCTTCTTCAGATGGTGATGTGGATCCTGCTCCTGGAGGTCAGCCTGCTTTGAGATTGGGAACCCTGCTCCTGGAACTCCTTGCTTTCTTCTGTCTGCAGGAAGGAATTCCATTTGCTGCAGAGAGGTGGGATGTTTTTGTTTATTGTTTGTTTGTTCTGTGTTGTTTTTCCTCATCTGGGGAGGTGATCAGGTCAAGGACACTTTCTCCTTTTCCTTCTGTCACCTTTAAACAGATTTTGATGAAGTTCTTCACAGAGATGTCAGGAGGCATTTTCTTTGCATGTGGTTCAGCAATAGAGAACTTGCTTGGCATGCACACTGTCCTTGTTTCTATTTTTATCACTGAAAAAAAAAAACTAAAAAAAAAAAAACAATTGGAGGCAGGAGGATGAGAAGTTCAAGGGCATCCTCAAGCTTCAGTTCAGGTCTTAGGTAAGCTGGAATAGCTGGGACTTTGTCTCAAACAAACTAGCAAACCAAGAACAAGGCAGAGCTTAGAGCTGAAAAACACTGGCTGCTCTTCTATCGCCGGCAATCACAGGGCCACTAACAGGTGCCAGGGGATCCCATGCTCTCTACTGGCCTCCATGTACGCTGTATGCATGTGGTGCACAGACACACCCAGGCAAAACACCCATGCACACAACCTAAGAACACAAACAAAAACCAGAGCAATCAAGAAGGGGCTGGGAAGCAGCTCAGTTGGCAGAGCGTCTGCTAGGCATGCATAAAATACTGGGTTTCTTCTCCAGCACTGCTTAACGCCAGTGTGATGGTGATGTTTATGATCTTAGCACTCAGGAAGGGGAGGCCAGAAGGTCATAAGTTTAAGGTCACCCTCAGCCACATAGCGAGTTCGAAGTCACCTAGGTTGCCTCAAAAATGAAAACGCACAAAATTAGGGCATTAGATGGGTCTTAACAGACCGTCAAATGCATCTTGGAGATGGTTTAGGTGGGCACTGTGGAGGGACCCAGGCCTCATATAGCTAGTACCATGCTTCGGCACTGAGCTACAGTCCAACCGCTGAGTGTGAGTCTGTTTCAGAACTGCTCATTTCTCAGCCTCTCCCTCCTGCCCCCACACCCTCATTTTATTCTGTTTTGTGAGACAGGATCTCACTGGCTGTACTAGGCTGGCCTTGAATTCTCTCCACAGTCCAGGCTGCACTCAAAATTTTGATCCTTCTGCCTCAGCCCCCTAAGAGTCTACAAGTGTGAGCTGCCATGCCTTGTTGGCTCAGGCTAACTTCAAAGCTACAAATTTTCTACTAGAGAAGTTGCCCACAAAGAGAAACAGAGAATGCTTAAATGGAAGATAAGGGGCTGGGGCAGAGTATGGTGGCTTAGCATTTGCTTAGCACGTGTGAGCCGGGCTCCTTTCTCAGCATTGACAGAGGCAGGTTTTACACATTTAACTGTGAACTTCAAGGCCATGAAGACGTATTCTTCCCCCTTTTCAGGCCAAGGATTGAAAAAAACCATCATCATTTGTGAACTGAACGGTCACCACCTAGCTCTGCCAGGGTGGAGTGATTTGAGAGGAGGGCGAGCAAAGCCAGATGCCTTCCTGCACACTTAATGAAGTGTTCTCTCGCTATTATCTAAATGTGAGTGGAAAGGAATCCAGGGATACAGACAAGTCCCAGAAGAGGCTGGGGGAAATTAGTGTGCTGTTTCTCATTAATGAATGGTAACACAGTAACAAGTGAGCATTTATAGAAGGCATTTCATGCCTGAGATTCCACAGGGCTTTGCCACAGGAAGATGAGATTCACACCCATCATAACCATGAATTAGATTTCAGCCCACAGGGAAGAGGGAAGCGCTTCCCAAAGGACATTAACTATACCCTACTATAGTAGGCACTGCCTTGTTTTTTCTGATAGACCCAAGATCCACGTGTATAACATAAGCTCACTCACTCCATTTACTATCTTTTTGTTTGTTTGTTTTTTTCTGAGACAGGTTCTCTGTGTATCCCTGGCTGCCTGTCCTGGAACTCACTCTGCACACCAGGGTGGCCTCAAACTCACAAAGACCCACTTGTCTCTGCCTCCCAAATGTTGAGATTAAAGGAGCACACCACCACCACCATCTGCCATACTTAAAAACATTTGGGGTGGGCCCACACCCCAGTTCCCCTGCCTGCACCATTTTCTGGGACCCACCTTGATCTGTGGCCCCAGAGACCAGCACAGAGCAGGAAGCAGCAGGAAAATCCAGAGGGCTGCAGCTATGTGGAACCTTGAGCATTACCCACAATCCCAGAGACCTACTACCATTAGAGATCACCAGGCCTGCTAATACCATAGTCAAGCAGATGTCTAGAGGACAGCCTAAGAACACAAGCAACAAAACCCAGGGCCATATAACACCAGAAGAAACCAGCTATCCTACCATAACAAGCCCTAGGTTACTATTGTACTTGAAGTACAAGAAAAATCTGAGGTTAGGAAATCTGAGGACAGCTGCCTTAAAAGAGGAAAATAAATCCCTCAAAGAAATGCAGCAAAATACAATCAAACAGGTGAAGGAATTGAATAAATCCCTTAAAGAAATACAAAAAATATAACTAAATGGGAGAAGGAAATGAATAAAACTGCCCAAGACCTAAAAATGGAAATAGAAGATATAACAAAAGTACAATTTGAGGCAATCTGGAGATAAAAAACTGGGGAAGAGAACAGGAACTGTAGACAAAAGCATCACCAACAGAACGTAAGGGGTGGAAAAGACAATCTAAGATGCAGAAGATATAATTGAAAAATCGATACATTAGTCAAAGAAAATGTTAAATCTAAAAAGTTCATGCCACAAAACATCTAAGAAATCTGGGACACGATGAAAAGACCAAACTTAAGAATAATAGACATAGAAGAAGTAGAAGACTCCAAGCTCCAAGGCTCAGAAAAGGTTTTCAAAAAACCATAGAAGAAAATTTCCCCAACCTAAAGAAAGAGTTGCCTATAAACATACAAGAAGCTTACAGAACACCAAATAGATTGTACCAGAAAAGAAAATCCTCCCATCACATAATAAGCAGAGCAACAAATGCATAGAACAAAGAATGAATATTAAAAGCTGCAAGGGGAAAAGGCCAAGTCACATATAAAGGCAAACCTGTCAGAATTATACCTGACTTCTCACCAGAAACTCTAAAAGAGAGAGGGGCCTGGGCAGGTATCTTATAGACACTAAGAGACCATAGATGTCAGCCCTGACTACTATACCCAGCAAAACTTTTAATCACCATAGATGGAGAAAGCAAGATATTACACGACAAAAAAATTTTTGACAATGCCTATTCACAAACCCTGCCCTACAGAAGATATTAGAGGGAAAACTCCAACTCCAGGAGGCTAATCACACCCAGGAAAACATAATAAATAACCCCACAACAGTAAAATACACACTACAAACACACACACTCTACCACCACCATCAAAATAAAAGGAATTACCAACCACTAGTCATTAATATATCAATGGATTAATAACATCAATGGACTCAACTCCCCAATAAAAAGGCACAGGCTAACAGAATGGGTGCATAAACAGGATCCATCGTTTTGTTGCATACAAGAAACACACCTCAGCAATAATGATAGACATTTCCTCAGAATAAAGGACTGGAAAAAGGTTTTCCAAGCATATGAACACAAGAAGCAAGCTGGAGTAGCTATTCTAATATATAATAAAATAGACTTTCAACCAAAATTAATCAAAAGGGATTGGGAAGGGCACTTGACTTATCAAAGGAAAAATCAACCAAGATGACGTCTCAATTCTGAACATATACGGCCCCCATACAAGGAACCCACACTTGTGAAAGAAACATTACTAATGCTTAAATCACACATCAAACCCCACATGTTAACAGTGGTAGACTTCACACCTCTCTCATCAATGGACAGATCATTGAGATGGAAACTAAACAAAGGAATAATGAAACAAACCAATGTTATCAGTCAGTTGGACCTATGGACATCCACAAAACATTCTATCCAAACACAAAAGAATATACCTTCCTCTCAGTCCCCTATGGAACCTTCTCCAAAATTGATCACTTTTACTCAGACACAAAGCAAGCCTCAACAGATACAAGAAATTTGAAATAATACCTTGTATTCTATCAGACCAATATAGATTAAATCTAGGCTTTAACAATAACAGAAACAATAGAGTGCCTACAATCACATGGAAACTGAACAACTCTCTTAACTTAATGATTACAGGGTTAGAGAAAAAATAAGAAAGAAATTAAAGACTTTCGAGAATTCAATGAAAATGAAGGCACAAAATACCCAGACTTATGGGACACAATGAAAGCAGTGCTAAGCTCATAGCACTATGTGCCTTCATAAAGTGGAGAGAGCTCATACTAGGAACTTAACAGCTTACACAAAAACTCTAGAAAAAAAGAAAGCAAACATACCCAAGAGGAGTAGACTGCAGGGCTGAAATCAATAACTTACAAAGAGAACAATACAGAAAGTCAACAAAACCAAGAGATGTTTTGTTTTGGTTTATTGAGAAAATCAACAAGATAGACAAAACCTTAACCAAACTAACTAAAGATAGAGGGAGAGTATCCAAATTAATAAAATCAGAAATGAAAAGGGAGACATAACAACAAACACAGAGGAAATACAAAGAATTAATAGATCACATTTCAAAAACCTGTATGGCACAAAATTGGAAAATCTAAATGAAATGGATGATTTTCTTGATAGATACCACTTACCAAAGTTAAAGCAAGATCAGGTTAACAATTTAAATAAACCCATAGCCCATAAAAAATAAAAAATAAAAACTAGAAGCAGTTGTCAAAAGCCTCCTAACCAAAAAGAGCCCTGGGCAAGGTGATTTTAGCACAGAATTCTATCAGACATTCTTTCTTTTTTTTATTAAATTCTTTATTAATTACACTTTATTCACGTTATATACCCCTGTAGTTCTCTCCCTCCACCTGTCCCAATCCCTCCCTTCCTCCCCCTCTGCACCTGTGTCCCTCCCCAAGACCACCAATGGTGGAAATCCTCCTTTCCCTCCCTCCGATCCCAGTCCATCAGCTCTCATCAGGAGTGGCTGCATTGTCTTCCTCTGTGGCCCTGAAAGGCTGCTCCCCCCTCAGGGGGAGGTGATCAAAAAGCAGGCCAATCAGTTCATGTCAGAGACAGTCCCTGTTCCCATTACTATGGAACCCACTTGGACACTAAACTGCCATGGGCCACACCTGTGCAGGGGTCCTAGGCTACCTCCATGCATGGTACCTGGTTGGACCATCAGTCTCAGGAAAGATCCCTGTGCTCAGACCACTTGGTTCTGTTGCTCTCCTTGTGGAGTTCCTGTCCTCTCCTGATCCCACTATTTCCCACTCCCCTCATAAGATTCCCTGCACTCTGCTCAAGTGTTGGCCATAAGTCTCAGCATCTGCTTTGATAGTCTGCAGGGCAGAGCCCTTCTGAGGCTCTCCATGGCAGGCTCCTGACCCGTTCCCTGCCCTCTCCTTCTTCCGATGTCCATCCCTTTGGCCTTCTGGATAGGGGTTGGGCATTTTAGCAAGAGTCTACCCTCTAGATTAGTTTCTTTATGTATACAGATTTTAGTAGGCTCATCCTATAGTACATGACTATATGAGTGAGTATATATCATATGTGTCTTTCTGCTTCTGGGATAGCTCACCCAGAATGATCCTTTCCAGTTCCCACCATTTACCTGCAAATTTCATGATATCCTTGTTTTTTACTGCTGAGTAATATTCCATTGTGTAGATCTACCACAATTTCTGTCTCCATTCCTCAGTTGAGGGACATCTGGGTTGATTCCAGCTTCTGGCTATTACAAATAAAGCTGCTACAAACATGGTTGAGCAAATATCCTTATTGTGTACTTGAGCCTCTTTTGGATATATGCCTAAGAGTGGTATAGCTGGATCTTAGGAAGCACTATTTCTAGTTGTGGATGCCCTTGTATTGGGGGCATAGATGTTCAGGATTGTGATATCTTCCTGGTGGAATTTTCCCTTGATGAGTATGAAGTGTACTTCCCCATCTCTTTTGATTAATTTTGGTTGAAAGTCTATTTTATTAGATATTAGAATGGCTACTCCTGCTTTCTTCTTGGGTCCATTTGCTTGGAGAACCATCTTCCAGCTCTTTACTCTCAGGCAATGTCTATGTTTGTGACTTAGTTGTGTTTCTTGTATGCAACAGAGTGCTGGGTCTTGTTTATGCATCCATTCTGTTAGTCTGTGTCTTTTTATTGGAGAACTGAGTCCATTAATGTTAAGAGAGATTAATGACCAGTGGCTGTTAGATCCTTTGATTTTGATGTTGGCTATGGTAATGTGTTTGTGTGCTTGGCTACTTTTTGTTTTGCTGTAGTGAGGCTTTTTATTTCCTGTGTTTTCTTGAAAGTAGTTAGTTTTCTTGGGTTGTATTTTTTCTTCTAGTATCTTCTGTAACACTGGATTTGTGTGTAGGTATTGTTGAAATTTTTTTGTTGTTGTTGAATATCTTGTTTTCTCCGTCTATGAGGACTGAGAGTTTTGCTGGATATAGTAGCCTAGGCTGACATCTGTGTTCTCTTAGTGTCTGCATGATATCTGTCCAGGCTCTTCTGGCTTTTATAGTCTCTGTTGAGAAGTCAGGTGTGATTCTGATGGGTTTGCCATTATATGTTACTTGGCCTTTTCCCCTTGTAGCTTTTAGTATTTTTTCTTTGTTCTGTATACTTACTGTTTTGATTATTATGTGGCAGGAGGATTTACTTTTCTGGTCTAATTTATTAGGTGTTCTGTGAGCCTCTTGTATTCTTATAGGTCTCTCTTTAAGTTGGGGAAATTTTCTTCTATGATTTTGTTGAAAATATTTTCTGGACCTTGGAGGAGGGAATCTTCTTTTTCCTCTATTCCTATTATTCTTAGCTTTTGTCTTTTTATGTTGTCTTGGATTTCTTGGATGGTTTGTGTCAGAAATTTCTTAGATTTATTGTTTTCTTTGACGGATACATAGATGTCTTCCATTGTATCTTCCACACCTGAGATTCTTTCTTCTATCTCTTGTAGTCTGTTGGTTATGCTTACCTCTGTAGTTCCTGTTTCCCTCCCTAAGTTCTCCCTTTCCATGATTTCCTCCATTTGTGTTTTCTTTAATTTTTCCAATTCTATCTTCAGATCTTGAACAGTTTTGTTGATTTCCTTCACCTGTGTGATTGTATTTTCCTGTTTTTCCTTCAATTCCTTCCCCTGTTTGTTTGAACATTCATCTGTTTCTTTTATTTCTTTCAGTGATTTAATCATTTCCTCTCTGAAAGCCACAAACTGTTTGGCTGCATCTTCCTGTATTTCTTTACGGATGGCCATGATCTATTTTACTATATCTCCCTCTAACTCTTTATGCATTTTAATTGCTTCCTCCATTAACCTCTTCATAAGCATAGATGTAAGGTCATCTTCTTGAATTTCACTTATGTTAGGGTGTCCAGAGCTACTTCTCCCTGGGGAACTGGGTTCTGGGCATGCCATACTGCTTTGCCTTTTCTTGGCTGTATTTTTATGCT
The DNA here is from genome assembly GCA_028658305.1 of Pachyuromys duprasi. Lineage (NCBI taxonomy): Eukaryota > Metazoa > Chordata > Mammalia > Rodentia > Muridae > Pachyuromys > Pachyuromys duprasi. The sequence goes on from CM053765.1 coordinate 62,280,728, forward strand.
GGCCTCTACCCATCTGGCTCTCTCAGGTGTTGTCTGTTAATTTCTGGCGCCTGCTGCATCCTGGGGTGAGGAGAATCCCCTGGGCAGGGTTCTGAAGTAGATCTCCTCAGCTTTTTGGGTATACTCAACTGAATGGTGGTGCTTCTCAGGAATTGTCACAGTTCACCTCAGGCTTATGGACCTGTGTGGTAATTGTGGTGTTCAGGAAGGCTCTCCTCTCATCAGAGAAGTCCTGAAGATGGCTGCCCTGCTGCTGGGTTTTTCGCTCTGAGTTTAGTGAGCTTCAGTTGCTGTTCTTAAGTTGTATTTTTTGGTTGCAGCCCTCTTGAAGAACCAGGGAGTCCCGCAGTTTTGTCAGTTAAGCTAGGGATGACCAGTCGCAAATTGGAACAGTATCTTAAGGCTGCTGTGATGGTTCTCAGACTTTTGTGGTTCCTCAGTTCAGTCCGGGACAGTGATCAGAGCAGGCCGGCCTGTGGCTCTGGGCTGGCGACCAAGTGCCTGGTGGAACCGGGACCTCTATTGCGATTTAGCTGGGAGAGCTGAAGCTGATTGAATCCCACACCGTGGGGTTTCCTCTCACCTGGGAAACACAGGTCGCTGGTGTTTTAGGACTGAGAGTTCTATCTGCTGGTCACAGTGCAGACCCTGCTGTGCTGCTGGTCAGAAAGAGTGTCCTCCAGGCGCTGCCATCTTCAAATGTCCTGTATTTCACTCTTAATCGGAATGGCATGCCATCTGAAGCCCTTCGCCGTAGACTTCCAGTGCAGGTACTTGGGGACCCGCCACTGGCGTCTGCCCATGGCCTGCCTTCCCACTCGTGCCCTCAGATTTTCAAAGAAGAACTAATACCAATACTCCTCAAACTATTCCACGAAATAGAAACAGAAGAAAAATTGCCAAACTCATTCTACAGTCACTCACGCCACAGTCACTCTCATCCTCAAACCATGCAAACACCCAACAAAGAAAGAGAATTTCAGACTAGTCTCCTTTATGAGCATTTATTCAAAAATACTCCATAAAATACTTGCAAACTAAATCCAGGAACACATCAAAAATATCATCCACCATGATCAAGTTGGCTTCATCTCAGAAATGCAGGGATGGTTCAACATATAAATATCCATCAATGTAATCCACCATATAAAAAAAATGAATGAAAAAACCACACATGATCATCTAATGGATGCTGAAAAGGCCTTTGACAAAATTCATCACCCCTTCATGTTTAAAGTCTTGGAGAAATCAGCGATACAAAGCCCATACCTGAACACAATAAAGGCAATATACAGCAAGCAATAGCCAACATAAAGTGAAATGGAGAGAAACTTAAAGTGATCCACTAAACTCAGGGACAAGACAAGGCTGCCTACTCTCATCAAATCTCTTTAATATAGTACTTGAGGTCCTAGCTAGAGCAATAAAATAAGTAAAGAAGATGAAGGGGATAGAAATTGGAAAGGAAGAAGTCAAAGTATTCCCATTCTCCGTTGATATGATAGTATACATAAGTGACTTCCAAGATTCTACCAGAGAAATCCTATGGCTGATAAACACCTTTAAGCAAAGTATCTAGACACAAAATTAATGAAAAAATGACAGTAGCCCTTTTTTTATACAGGCAACAAAAAGGCTGAGGAAGAAATTAGGGAAACAACACCCTTCACAATAGCCACAGATAATGTAAAATATCTTGGTGTAACTCCAACCAAGCAAGTAAAAGACCTGTATGACAAAAACTTCAAGTCTTGAAGAAAGAAATTGAAGAAGATTTTAGAAGATGAAAGATCTCCCATGTTCATGGTTCGGTAGGATTAACATAATAGAAATGGCCATCCTACCAAATGCCACCTACAGATTCAATGCGATTCCCATCAAAATTCCAGCACAATTCTTTACAGACCTGGAAGGAGCAGCCACTAATTTCATATGGAAAAATAAAAAGATCCAGGGTAAACAAAACAATTCTGTACAATAAAGAATTTCTGGAAATCAACATTCCTGATTTCAAGAGATACTATAGAGCAATAGTATAAAAAGTACTACTACTGGCATAGAAACAGACAGGCTGATCAATGGAACTGAATGGAAGATCCAGAAATAAACCCGCACTCCTACAGGAATTTGATTTTTGACAAAAAAGCCCAAACCACTGAAGACCCTAGTGAGGGAAACAGGGACTGTTTCAGTCATGAACTTGATGGCTCACTCTTTGACCCTCCCCCATACAAGCCAGGGAGTGACAGACTGGCTAGATCCCAGGGGAGGACATTGTAGCCAGCCCTGAGGAGACAGGATGAGCAGGGGTTGGATGGAAGGGGAGGAGGTCCTCCCCTGTTGGGGGACTTGGAGGGGGTGGGGAGGAGGGAGATGAGGGAAGGAGTGGAAGGGTGGGAGGGAATGAGGGAGGGGGCTACGCCTGGGATGCAAAGTACCTAACCTGTGATTGATATAAAAATAAATAAATTAAAAAAAAAGCCCAAACCAGGCAATGGAAAAAAAGAAAGAAAACATCTTCAACAAATGGTGTTGGTCTAACTGGATGTCTGCATGTAGAAAAATGAAAATAGATCTGTACTTAACACCCTGCACAAAATTCAAGTCCAAGTGGATCAAAGACCCTGACATAAACCCAGAGATTCTAAGTCTATTAGAACACAAAGTAGGGAAAAATCTGGAACTCATTGGCACAGGAGACAGTTCTCTGAACAGGACACCAATAGCATAGGCTCTGAAATTAATAATTAATAAATGTGATCTCATGAAACTGAGAAGCTTCTGTAAGTCAAAAGACACTGTCAATAGAACAAAATGGCAGCCAACAGATTGGGGGAAGATCTTCACCAACCCTACATCAGACAGAGAGCTAATACCCAAAATATTAAAAAAACTTTAAAAATTAAACAACAAATCAATTGACCCAATCAAAAAATGAGGCACAGAGCTAAACCAATAATTCATAACAGAAGAATCTCGAATGGCTGAGAAGCACTTAAAGAAGTAAGTTCTCCGTGTTGTTAGTCATCAGAGAAATGAAAATCAAAAGGACCCTAAGATTCCAGCTTATACCAGTCAGAATGGCTAAGATCAAAAGCTCAAGTGATAACACATGCTGGAGAGGATGTGGAGAAAGAGGAACACTGCTTCATTTCTGGTGGGAATGAAAACTTGTACAACCTCTCTGGAAATCAATTTGGTGCTTTGTCAGCAAATTGGGAATAGCACTACCTCAAGACTCAGCTATACCATTCCTGGGCATATAGCCAAAAGATGCTCCACCATACAACAAGGACATTTGCTCAGCTATGTTCATAGCAGCTTTATTCGTAATAGCCAGAATCTGGAAACAACCTAGATGTCCTTCAACTGAAGAATGGATACAGACATTGTGGTACATTTGTACAATGGAATACTACTCAGCTATTAAAAACAAGGAAGTGCAATTTATAGGCAAATGGATGGAACTAAAAAAGATCATCCTAAGTGGGGTAATCCAGACCCAGAAAGACACACATGGTATATACTCACTTATAAGTGGATATTAGACCTATAATACGAGATAACCATACTACAACCCACAGACCCAAAGAAGCTAAGTAACAAGGTGGGCCCAAGGGAGGATGTAGGAAAGTCACTCAGAAGGGGAAATAGAATAGACAGAGGAAGTGGATGAAGAGAGGGAACTAGGCAGGAGATGGAATGGGGTGGGAAATGAGGGTAGGGAACAGAAGTCAGGAGGAGGTGAGAGGGCTGTGAGAGAGAAGGGAAAATGAGTGTGGTGGGACATGTCTTTGACAAGCTGGAGGCCTGTGACAGGGTAGGCTCCTGGGAGGACATGGATGTGACTCTAGCTGAGACTTTTAGCAGGGTGGGAGGGAAAGAACATGGAGACTGAAGTGATAACCTTCTAGCCAGGCAGGACTCCTAGTGGAGGGAGGGGAACAACAAACCCAAAAAACCTGTGATACAAAACTTACCCTATCTACAAGAAGTGTAGGGGTAAAGAGGGAACAGAGATTGAGGGAATGTCCAACCAATAACTGGCCCGACCTGAGACCCACCCCACAGTAGAGAGCCAGCCCCTGGCACTATTATTTGATGCCCTGCTAGGCTTGCAGACAGAGGCCTAACATGACAGTCATTGGGAAGGCTCTACCCAGCAGTAGATCAAAACAGATGCTGGGACTTGCAGCCAAGAATGGGGTGGTGCTCCAAGGGTCTTGTGGAAGTGTTGGGGGAAAGATGGAAGGACCTGGAGGGGACAGGAACCTCACAAGAAGACCAACAGAAACAATTAATCCAGACTCACGGGGTATTGCAGAGGCTGAGACATGAGTTAAGGAACATACGTGGTCTGGACCTAGGCCCCCTGCACATATGTGGTAGATGGGCAGCTCAATCTTCATATGGGTTGCCTGGAGAGGGGAGGGGTAGAGTGCTCTTTCTAACATGGACTCTATTGCCAACTTTTGGATCATTTACCCCTAGCAGGGCTTCCTTGCCTGGCCTCAGTGGATGAGGATATGCTCAGTCCTGATGTGATTTGATATGCAGGGGAGAGCTGATATGCAGGCAGGGGGTTGGAGGGGCCTCCCCTTTCTAGAGAGAAAGGGAGAGGGGAAGGGGAAGCAAGGGGGGAGGGGAGACTGGGAGGAGAGAAAGGAGGGTCATCTTTGGGTTGTAAAGTAAATAAACTTAAATAAAATTAAATGTTTTTTGTAGTACTGGGGATGGAACCTCATACATGCTAGGCAAGTACTTCACCACTGAGCTACAACCCTCAGCTTGGTCACCATTGAGCTATAATCACTGGCTTGGTTTGGTTTGTTGTTTAGTTTTGGCTTTTAGAGACAGGGTCCTGTATGTATTAGGCTGGCCTTAATCTGGTGATGCCTGATGAGTGCTAAATCTGGCCATACCTTTTTATTTTTTAAAGATTTACTTATTTTTGTTTAATGTATATGTGTGTGTGTGCATAAGCCCATGGACACCAGAACAAGGTGTCAGAGTCCTTGGTGCTGGAGTTAAAGGTTGTTGTGAGCCCTGGCACGGGTGCTGGGAATAGAATGCTGATCCTCTGCAAGTGCAGGAAGTGCTCTTATCTATGAGCTATGTCTGTAGCCCTGGCTGTAGTTTTAAAGTGACCAGTTGAAGTTGCAGTGATCACCTCTACCCATTTTGATCCAAACCCTGGCCCCGTGCAAAGATAGATTTCTAAGGACCGGTAGCAGTTTTGCTTGAGGGGCCCGATGGTTTGGGGTCTTTAGAGAGTGAGTAGACAACAGAATGGGGTCCTGGCTAGCAGCAGAGTCTGGGATGTAGATTGGCTCAGCACTGTAGACCTTGGGGAGTATACATGAATGGTACGGCTACTGGAAGTTTTGAGAAGTCCTTTCACGGTTACATTATAATACCCGAACAACCAGGGTATTATAATGGCTTTCTTAGTCTTTATTTACTTATTTACTTATTATTCTCTTCAGCACAGCTTATAGTGAGCCTGGGTTTGTGAGGCTGGACCTGGCTGCTGAGAATGCAGTGACCAGAAGGAATGTGCTCCAGGCCAAGGTTGAGGCTGTGCAGCCCAAGAGCCCTCTGGCTCCTTCATTTCTCCCACCTGTTGGCTGATGCCTGAACTGCAACTGTTCCTCGAGGTAGGGCATTAGATCTCTAGTCACAGAGATGATTGTGCAGTAGCAAACATGTTAATCCACAGTAAAATACAGACAGGTTCCAAGCTTTCTTCGAAAGTGTGCTCCTGGGAATAGGGACAAGGGAAGGTGTGCTCCTGGGAATAGGGACAAGGGAAGGTGTGTGAGTATTTGAGGTATGATCAAAGAGAGGAAAAGGCTCAGAAGTTAAGGGCAGGTACAGAGCAAGGGTTTGCTCCAGTGACCACCCTCTTCCCTTTCTCCCTTCCTCCCCCTTTCCTCCCCTTCTCCTTCTCCACTTAGGGTAACTTGTCAAGTGAAGGAATTTGTGGGAAAGTGTTCATGCAAGGCACTTGGCTGCGTTGTGGTGACACTACAGTGAAAACGGGTATTTTTCAGGGTGGGTTGGGTTACTGAACTATCTACTCAAGGGACAGAATAGCTGTGTGTGCCAGAGTGGGCTGGCTAGCTGGCTAGCTGATGATAGTGCTGTGGGAAGGACAGAGGCACCCTGGGCATGTTGCTTTTGGGAAAGAGCACTGTGGGCAATAAGTTCTTCTTTGATGAAGCTCTGAATGGACAAACATCTCTTCTTTAAACTGTTGTAAATGGGTAGGTAAGTGAACCTAAGCAAGGCAGATGGGAAAGTATGTAATCAGAAAGGCCCGTTGGAGATGGAAGTCATGGTAGCTGTCAGTTGGGAAACTTTATATCTACTTTTTGGGTCAGTTGCTGGATGTCTCTGAGTCTTGCATCTTAGGATAGTCAAGAAGAGATAACTAAGCCCCTGGCAAGGATTCCAAGTAGAGACTGGACCTCAACAAGCAGTTACTGCTCTCATGCTACTACTCAGCCTGAGTTTGAGGCTTTGTTTCAATGGTCAACTTGACACAATGTAGACTCACCAGGGAAGGGAGCCTCATTGAGGGATTGGCTACATCAAGGTCAGTTCTGGGCTTGCTTGTATGAAACTGACTTGATTAGCTGATGTGGAAAAACCCACTCTGAGCATAGATGCCGCTGTTCTCTGGGTTTGGATTCTACCCTGTAAGAAAAAGGGAAAGTGATCCGAGCAGTGAGCATTCATGTTCTCTTGGCTGTAGAATGAGCCCGTGACTAACTGTGTCCAGTTCCTGCCTTAACTTCCCCACAGTAACAGACTGTAGCCTGCAATAGTGAGTGGTGACCCTCTGCCTCTTAAAGACACTTTTGTTAGGGTGTATTATCACAGCAGCAGAAACAAAACTAAAATGCCTGTCACATGTCATGTCAATCACATTACCACACATGGGCTCCTTAGTCAACACACTGGTGAAGCTTCTCCCCCTGCTGTGTACTCATCATGGCTAACTTATTTTACTTGCCCTTACTCCTGAATCACTGAAACTCCTTCTGGTAGGAATCTTGGTGAGCGAAGGACTCCAGGTGCCTTTGGCACAAGGGAAATTCAGGCAATTGTTTTGACTTTTTCTTCCTTGGAATCCAGTGGCAGCGATGTGCTCTGAGATAAAAGAGTATTGTTAGCCCTCTGCACTTGGTTAAAGGAAAAAAAGCATTAACTTGCCAATCAGCCTGGTTATTTGGGACATTAATCACCCCATAAAATGGGATTAAGTCAACTCTCAATTTAGCCCTGCAGCTCACCTTGAAAATGGAAGCAATCTTTGTGTTTCAGTATCATTCTAGATGGAATGGAAGCACGAGTTGATTTCCCTACAAATTTTCATGGCGATTTGCGACTACAAATGGAACCTGCCACTGAAGACAGAATGAACAATTTGCTAAATCTGAGGAATGGCTTTGGAGAAGCCTGGCCAGCTGGGGATAAATAAAGGAACGTTCCTAAAAGCTGCGGAAATGTGAGGCAGTGACAACCTCTGCAGTAAACTTGGAATTGTCCATCTCATGAATATTTTACATTACTATGAGCCTATCAGCACCAAACTTTGCTCTGACCCTGGGTCCCTCAAGGCAAACACATGGTCTTTGAAATCCTTCCTCTTAAAGTCTTACTGGATTGCAAAACTCATGTTAATATGTGCCTGAATGTTCCCTGACTTTGAATGCATCCTCCCTGGTCCTGAAAGAACTGCTCTTACCCGGTCTCAAAGGTCTGTTTCATTCCCACTCCTGCCTCTAGGCCTCTAGGATACAATGCTGGAAGAGGTCACCTTGGGCCAGAGTGCTCTACCGCTCCTAAGCAGAGAGAAAATTCAAAGCCGAAGTGAGTTTCCTCAAGAAATGACACTTGTTCAGATTTGTTTAATATTATTTATAGACGGAGTTTCCTGTTTCGTAGGCTGGCCTCAAACTTTCTATGTTGCTGAAAATGACTCTGAACACCTGATTTATCCCGTGCTGAGGATTAAACGTGGGGCTTCATGCATGCTGGGCCAGCACTCTGCCAGCCATGCTGCGTCCTCAGCCTCCTTATTCATTTTAAATGATGTTTAAACAGATACTCCTTTTTACTTTCGGTGGCAAACATCTCAGCTTTTGTAGTGCTAGGGATCCGATCCAAAGTGCTGCATGGCTAAGTTTGCCTCCACTGCTGAACTACATAAAGCCTACTATTAGAGATTTATTTATTTATTTACTACAGGACACTGCCTGCAGTCTGGGAGCTTTCCCTACTGTGGGGCTGGCCCCTCAGCTCCATATTTTAACTCGATTCTTTGCAGAGTCTTGGAGCAGGTTCTCAGGTGACCCTGACTAGCTTTGACCTTGCTGTATAGCCCAGGTTGTGGCACACCACATCCGAAAGGTGAATTTGAGATAAAAATCAAAATTTTTTTTCTAGAGCTGGGTGTAGTATTACAGATCTAGCATCAGGGAGATAGAGTTAAGAGGGGTAACATACCTTGGCTACATAGCAAGGATTTTCTACAAAACAAGCAACTAAACTAAAAAACAAAACAAAACAAAAAACCAAACCTGTGTATCTGTGTATGGGCATCTCTCTCTCTGTGTGCATGTGTGTGTATGTATATACGTGTGTACAGCAGACTTCCTTATGGCAGTTTTGTACCTACGAGGCTTTGGCTGACCCCTCCCCAGTTCCTCTTCTCCCCCCTCTCCCTGCCGTCATTCCTGCCTTAAATCCTCTCTCAATCCTTTTATTTTCATATCACTTTCTTGAGTTTACTTTAGTTTGTTTGTTTTTTTTTCCTTTAAATGGTTTTGCTATTCTCTTTGCTACTTTTTGTTTTGCTGTGATACTCTTACTAGAGCCAAATAATGTGAGAGAAGAAAGGTACCTTTTGTTTCTTTGTTTGTTTTGAGACAGGGTTCTTCTGTGTAGCCCTTGCTGAGCTGGAACTCACTGTGTAAAAGCAGGCTGGCCTCTAACTTAGAGGTCTGCCCTGTTGGCATGTGCCTCTAGTCCTGACTGCTGGCACTAAAGCCATGTGCTACTACCACCTCAGAAAGGTATATATATATTTTTTTTCTATTTTTTAATTTTTTAAAAATTTTAATCACAGGTCATTCACTTGTATCCCAGCCATAGGCCCCTCCTTCTTTCCCTCCCAATCCTACCCTCCCTCCCTCATCTCCTCCCTGCCCTTTTCCAAGTCCACTGCTAGGGGAAGTCCTCCTCCCCTTCCATCTGACCCTAGCTTATCAGGTCTCTTCAGGACTGGCTGCAATGTCCTCCTCTGTGGCCTAGCAAGGCTCCTCCTCCTTCGGGGGCGGGGGAGGGGAATCTCAATGAACCAGTCATGGAGTTCATGTCAGAAATAATCCTTGTCCCCCTTACTAGGGTCCTGAACTACCATGGGCTACATCTGAGCAGGGGTTTTAGGTTATATCCTTGGTTGGAGAAACAGTGTCATAGAAGACCCCTGTGCCCATATATTTGGTCCTTGTGGGGCTCTTGTCCTCTCTAGGTCATACTAACTCCCCCTTCTTTCATATGCTTCCTTGCACCCTGCTGAAGGTTCGGTTATGAGTCTCAGCATCTGCTTTGATACACTGCTAGGTAGAGTCTTTCAGAGGCCCTCTACAGTAGGCTCCTGTCCTGTTACTTGTTTTCTCCTACTTCCAATGTCGATCCCCTTTGTCTTTCTAGGTAAAGACTGATCATCTTCCCCCTGGTCCCCTTTCTTGTTTATCTTCTTTAGGTGTACAGATTTTAGCGTGTTTACCCTATCTTATAGGTGTAGTGAAAGGTCTGTTTGTTTTAGGTCATGGTTTAAAAGGTGTCATTTCATCATGCCATCACACTGGGGAGACATGGGGAGACAGCTCGGTTCATGGCAGTAGAGCCTATGGCGGAGGTAGGCCACACCAACAAGAAAGAGAGGCAGGAGCCAGGGGCAGGTTTAACCTTCAGAGGTTCAGGTGACTCATGCGTGTCAGCTAGGCACCACCTCCTAAGACAGTGGTCGGCACCCTTCCTAAAGCTGCCACCCCAACCATACAATTATTTTGTTACTACTTAATAACTGTAATATTGTTACCATTATGGACTGTAATGCAAATCTGATATGTGTGCCCCCAGTGGGCATGATCCGCAGAGCCATGTTCTCCAACTTCCCCAAATAGTACCATTGTGGGGAGAACAAGTTCAAAGATGAGCCCATGTGAGGTATTTGAGATTCAAAGCATAACAGCTATGAAATCAAAGGATCCAGAGATCTGTGGTTCAGTGTATCCTCTCCATATTTCAGATAAAAAGTTTAAGTCCACATACCACTTTCATCTGCACATACAGCATGTATTTCCTCAAGATTCCTGAGTGAGTCCAGGATAGAGAAGTTTCTGTTGGTTAGCCAGGTCACATTTCCTCCATGCTGCTTCCACTCAGAAGCTAAACAGGGAAGGCCTCTTGAAGAGAACTGGGCAAATTGCAGAGAGAGGTCCTTAGAGAGCTTGGTTTTGGAAGTGGTCAAGTCAGAAGCAAAGAGCCACACAGGCAGAACAGGCCCAAGGCTGCTTGACTTCCAATGGTTCTGGAAAGGCTGGGCCCACAAGTATTTCCTTATCCAGCCTGTAGCACCCAGTGTCACAGCTCCTTTCCTTACAGGGTGCCTTGCTTTTTCCTGTTCCAGCCTTTTTTCCTTTCCTAGACCAGTTTTCAGGACATCCACAAATCCATTTTGTTCATTAACAGTCTCAAAATGGGACTGGGCATGCGGCTTAGCCTCACATGCTCAAAGCCCTGGGTTCTATCTCCAGCACCATCGCACACCTACACACAAAGATTAAAAAAAATGAGCAAGGTGTTCCTAGGAAGCCTGGTGGGGCTGAAATCCTGATGGGGTGGTGGTCTTTTCTTATTTTTATATAGACACATGTGCATACACCCACAGACACAAACACACATACACACACACAGTGGCCCTCATACTAAAACAAAAAAAATACAGTGGGAACAACCGAAACTCAAAGAAAATGGGTGTGGGTGTGTGTTATCTTTTCATTCATTTGTGGACACATGGGAGGTATCATATGAATGAAAATGAGGTCATGGCCACTCCAAGGCCTTAAGGAGAAGTTTTTTATTGTAGATATGAGGGAGAGTATGGCCAGAGGCATCTGGAAGGCTCCAGACTGAACCATAAGAGGAGAGAGAGGGGGGAGGGCAAGAGAGGAAGAGAAAAGAAGAGGAGAGAGAGGAGGAAGAAAAAGAGGAGAGAGAAAGAGAAGAGCGGAGGAGGAAGAAAGAGAAGAAGAGAGAAGGGGAGAGAGGAAGAGAGAGAAGGAGGAGAGATGAGGAGGAAAGAGGAGGAGAAAGAAGGAGAGAAAAGGTGATAGAGGAGGAGAGAGAAGGAAAAGGAGAGAGAAGGAGAGGGAGAGGAGGAGAAGAAGAGAAGAGAAGGGGAGGAAAAGGAGGAAAGAGGAAGAGGAGGAGGAGGACAAGGAAGGGAAGGAGGAAAAGAAGGAGGAGGAAGAGGAGGAGGAGAGCATACCAGGAAGACAAAGAAAGAGAATCTGGAAATAGCAGTTTTTTAATAGAAAAGAACAGCTGGGGGAAGGGAAGTCCCCAGGCTGGAGCGTTTAGGGCAGGGGTGGTGTGAGAAGTGCCAAGAGGAGCCGGGACTCTGTAACAGGTACTTGTGTTATTGAGAGAAGTCTAGAGGCCAAGCAGGCATTTCCGTATGCCACCAGGCACCAGCCAGCCATTTTTTCTAGGGTTTCTTTGGGACCTGACACCATTCATATGACAAACAGACATAGAACCTGAGGTCATTTGATCATGGACTACTCCAGACTGTGAGCAACATACTTCTGTTGTCTATAAATTGCCTAATCCAAGGTGTTTTGATGTAGCATCCTGAATGGTAGTGGATTTAATTTTCAGGCTCGTACTAGCAGACTTGCTGCTCCTCTCCACTAACAGAAACCTATGTATTATGGGGGACATCCTTTGGTGGTAGAAGATGTAGCATCCAGCATTGTCCAGCTCTGTGACCTTGGGAGATATTTCATGTCATCAGCTGCCATGAATGAAGGATCCTCAATGCACTGGTACCTGGCTGCCTTCAGTTTCTGCATTATTTCCTGTCTTATGCAGCCATGTATTTCAGAAACAAGGAACTAGGTGTTAACCACAGTCACCCAGTTGGTAGTTTTAAGCTTCTCTAGTGCCTGTTGATGCTGAATGAGGTTGGCGTACATTGCCCCTGGAGGTCCAGCAAACACAAGCTTAGTTACTGGTGTTGAGGATCAGGTTTCATATTAAGAGAAGAGAAAGGACTCTGTCCAGCATGAGGCAGTTGCTGCTGAGGCTGGAGGAGGCTTTGGTGATCGCACGGTGCCCAGTAGGGATGATAGGTAGAGGACAGCAAAAGGCAGCTCCCAGGAGGGGACCTGGGAACCCCCTACCCCGGGTAAGCAGAAAGCTGCTGCACTGAGGAGGTGTAGCACTCCCACTTCTAGGTGGCTAGGTGGCCTTGCAGCCTCTGTTCAGAGCCATCAATGATAGAGTCCCCTCATCTCATAGTGTTAAAGTTCATGGACTGTTTGCTTTGTTTATGAAATATGGGCTCTGATTGAGTCAAAACAGGCTATGCAAAAGACCTCCCAAGAAGGCAAAACCCCTCTCGTGACTTGAAAAGCAGAATTCATGGTGAATAGGGGACTTACCTTGTTATTTCTTGCATTGCAATATTTGTGTGACTCCCATTCACAGCCATTTGTGCTGACTTGTATCCCTGTTACCCTCCGCTGTCTCTTCCCAGTTCCGCTGAAGCTGGTCTTAGCCTAGCCTTCGAGCCAGGAAGGTCGCTGTGGCAGCAGCCACTGTTCTTTCCGGAGGCAGAATGTTGGAGAGTACGACTAAAGACTAGACATCCTTAGAAGCCTCACAGAAGGACTGCTACAGAAAAGTGGTCCTACAGAGATAATTCTTGCCACTCACCCCAGAGGTGGGGAATGACCACTTGCTGTTTCAAGAATAAGTGGAAAAAGTAACATGAGAGAGAGAAAAAAACCTTCTTTACAAGCTCTACAAAGTTAATAGAAAACAAAAGTTAAGACAACAACGAGTTTTCCAAAGAGAAACTCTTTCAAATAGTAAAGAGAGTCAAAGAGCTAAGCAGAATGGACAAGTCATTGTGTGGTCACTGACAAGCATAAAAGTAAAGATGTGATATCTGAACAGGGTACAGGGAAGGTGACAGTGGGTGCTTATGGAGAAAAAAATCGCTATGACATTCTGTACACACAGAGCAGTTGTCATTTTTCTTGACACAAATGTCATTGGACACAGAGGATGGCCACAAATGCTCAAGGAGCTGCAAAGAGAATATGGTAATGCCACCAAAGAAGTTTCTGTCTTCTCCCAGACTATAAACAATGCTGCCATAAGAGTGTCATAAGGTCTTGCACCTAATATCTATGACTTTTGAGAATGTGGGCTCCAGGCACCAAGATGATACCTGCTGAGAATGGCAAGCTCAAGTTTATTTTATATAACCGGGACCATGTGACCACATCTATTATTTCATTGCCACTAAAAGCCAACCAGGCCCACGAACTGGCCAGGGTTTTAGTGGCTGTTTTCACAATTTTTGGTACATTCAATGTGTTAGAATCTGACAGTGGCAGAGCATCTACAAACCAAGTGGCTAATGAGCTCAATCTGCTGTGGCCAGACTCTGAGATTGTCTCTGGTATGTCTGATGCTGGCCAAGGCCAAAGATCCCTGGAACAAGTAAGCTAAGATGTGAAGAGTATGAAAAACACTTGGGTGCAAAGTAACCAGTCATGCCATCAAACTGAAAGCCTTTGAGTTGTGAAGACAGTAAGGAATCATTTTCCCAGAATTTCCCCAAAGCCTAGTCTCTATGAGACAAGGCTTGGTTGTACAGCCAAACTGAGGCTGTGTTTTTCAGACCTGTCTCAGGGAGCTCTGGCTATTTTGCCATTTTACAAACATTGGAAATTTAGAAATTGCTGACAAATGGGTAGAAAACAGCTGTGGTTGAGGCAGGAGAAGGGGGCTGTGATTGGAGCAGACAGATTTGATGGGGATAGACACCAATCCCTTTCTTTCTTAGGCCACTCAGCCATCCTGACTTGCAGACCCCACTCTTCCCTACAGAACCCAGCAACTTGTCAGAGGTTTCCCGTCTCTGTGGGTAACACCTACCTTCAGGATGGACACAAACATCTCTCTGGACATCTAACTGTTGCTGGAGACCTCAGGGGAACAGAATGAAGGCTACGTTTCCCTAGCACCCATATAAGAGCTAGAGCCAGAGGCGCCCATGTGTCTGTGACCCCAGCACTCCTCGAGCTGGAGCCGGGAGACAGAGACAGAAGAAGTTGCTGGGATCTTGCAGACCAGCAGCCTGGTATTACAGCATCCAAGAACAAGAGAGAGAGAGACCCTACCTCAAGCAAGGTGGAAGATGAGGACAGACACCCAAGGTTGTCCTCTGATTTTCGTGTGTCCCAAGCATATGCACATGCCTGTCCCATTTCCCACATTGAGCACAGACACAGAAACACTTTTTTTTTTTTTTTTTTACAATGGCAGGTTTGAAGGGCCTAATTAAAAACCTCAGTGTGCGTGTGCGTGTGTGTGTATGTGTAAATCTGAGCACACACATGGATGTGCTGGGGTTTGAACTTGAGCAAGTGAACTTGGAGCTTCATTCTTATTAAGCCACACGTATTACCATGTAGCTACACTCCCAGCCCCAAACTTGATACATCTTTAAACAAAGCATACTCATAGTCTTTGATCACTCAGCATCTTTTCAGTGAAGACCCAGGCCTCTTCATGGAGTCCCAGAAAATGAATCCCAATGCTCTGTTCTTAGCAGCCAAGACAGCAGTTCCTGGGGCCTACTTATCTGAGCAGGGTGTATGTAACTGAAGCATTTAGTCTTTGGTATGGACTTGTTCTTAACAGCATCCAAATGGTTGTTCTTCTCCATTTTATTAAAGGATCTGGATCCTTCTCATAAGTTTTCCATTAATGGGATTATAAATTGATATAAATTTAAGTTCAAGAATGCAGAACTGGTATGTGGTAAACATAAACATGTGTTTGATGTTAGATGTAAACTAGTGTAGCCAAAGTGGGCAAGTGTTGTAAACTTCAAACATGAACCAGATGGAAGGTAATTAGAGGCACGAAAGTGATGGCAACGGCAGTGAACTGTAGCCATAAATGAATTGTTAGTTTAGGCAGGAATCGCTGTGGCTGGGTGCGTTTATCACATTTCTAGCTGCTGTATGGACTGGATGCTACTTTTCTTCTTTCTTTCTTTCTTTCTTTCCTTCCTTCCTTCATTCCTTTTTTTTTGAGAACACAAGAATTGCCTTCTCTGTTTTATAGTAGGAAGTATACTGAGAAGCATGCATGTTCTAAGACTCATTTTCTAACTGCAAAGGCAGATTGGAATCACCTATTACAAAGCTTACGGATGGACACTTTGCATACTCTGGAGTTCAATGGATAGAAGGTGAAGGCCTCCTCTGAAGTGTACTACTGTGTCTCCTCTATGGCATGTAGTAGTGACATTTTTATTGTTGTTTTGAGGCAGGGTCTTACTATGTAGCCTTGGCCTGGAACTTGCTATGTAGACCTGGAACTTGCTATGTAGGCCTCAAACTCTGAGGTCACTTGGCTCTGCTTCTCAAGTGCTGGGCTTGAAGGAGTGCAGCACCACACCGGCAGCAGTGATATATTTTAAGGAATACTTTTAGTCTTGGAGCAAATTTCACAATTGCATAAACCGAAGAAAAAGAAACTTTTGTTACAGTTTTCCAATGACAAGAAAGCAAAAAATTGAAAGCCAAAACATCTTTCAGAGGAAAAGAACTACCTGACATATAAATAGAGAAAAAGTACTTTTTAAAACAGTAGCTGTGTCTATAGTGGGTCATTTGGATTCTGTGGCAATCCATTGATTTAATGAGACCCCAATCAAACCAACTCTGAAATCTTAAATGTATCATATTGAAATTTAACAAATGCATCATTGCACGTGCTAAAAGTCAGAATTTGCTTTTGCACTGAGTGATTTCAAAGGGTGCTCCGTGTCCGCTTGTGAAATGCTTGAAGGTAGTGAAAGAAGATGGCTGTTAAGTGATGAAGGCAAAGAACCTGTAGTTGTTGAATTGTTATTGACAAGCTAGTCCAAGCAAGATGCTGACAGGGTTTGAACATGTCCCCAGAGTCTGTGCACTGGAAACTTGATCCCTGATGCAGGGACACTGAGAAAAGGGTACTACAGGTGCTAAGGTCATAGGGTTCCAGCCTCATGAGTAGATTACTGCTGTTATCTTGGGAGTTGGTTCATCATATGATTGGACAAATTTGGCTCCCTTCTTCACCCAGGCCAGCCCGGCTCAGCTCCTGAAATTAGGCACATTCAGGTGATGTGGCTTTAGACTTGACTCGTTGCCACTGCTCTTGACTAGTTTCCAACTGTAAAACAATTAAGGAGGTTCTCTCAGGCATGACATTTCCGTCAGGCTATAGACGGTGAAATAAAGTTCTACATAGAAGAGAAATAGAGTTTAACGACCAGTTACCAATGATTTTTTTTTTTTTTTAGGAAAGTAAAATGCTCTGGGCTTCACAAAATACAGACATTAGCGTTTGCCCTTCTGCTCTCCCAAACTTCTCATTAAACAACAAATCGGAATGGGCTTTGCTGGTATTATTTGTACCTTGTATAATATCATTGCCTTGAGGAATGTTCTTTCTCTCTCTCTCTGCTAGCCTGTGTCCTACATAGCTGTCAAATGCTATCATAATTTTACTTCTCTGTTGCCTCCCCCCTACAGTGCTACTTCCTCCTGGGCTTTTAGGGGATTCCATTCTTCCTATCACTGTACCTGCCTTCTCACGGGTTTACCTCTCCAATGGGACTCTGAGTTCTTCAAGGCTAGCAACAGTGTCTTCACTATGCTGTATATGTCCGACTCCCGTCATTATTGCTGGCAATATTGAATGCTGAGAAGTTTGTTTAGTGATTTCTGAATATTAGATGACCTACAATTGCGCTATTACTATATTTGACTTTTAAATACTATATATTTTTCGCTGTGTGTGTTCATTATATAAAATGTTGGGTTTCACTGTGATGTTTTCATTTCTTCGTGTCTTGTACATTTCTGCCTGCCCTTCCTCTTCCTTACTAGTCCCTTTCTGCTATCTCGTATTAGACGTATATTCAAAAGCTAGATTCTGGGGTATGGTGGTGCATGTCTTTAATATCAGTGCTCCGGAGGCAGAAGTAGGCAGATTGCAGTGAATGGCAAATTTCAGGCTAGCTAAGGCTACATAAGATAGCCCTGTCTCCAAAAATCTAGATTTTGCAGATGACAGAAGATATTTGCTATTTTGCTTTCTGAGTCTGCTTTATTTTCTCTTACGTGATATCTAGTACTGTCCATTTTCCTACAAATAATGCAATTCACTGTTCTTTGCGGCTGACCACTCATTGTGCGTATCTATCTCATGTGCTAAAGGACATCTAGGCTGGTTTCATACCTTGGCAATTGTGAATAGTGCAGCAGTAAACATGGATGTGCAAGTGTCTTTGAGTTTCAATCACTTCTGCTTTTAGTGCAAGTATGACTGAGTACTTCAGGTATATGCCTGGGAGTGCTGAATCTGGGTCATAGGGTAATTCTATTTTATAGTGCTTTGAGGAACCCCGTACTGATTTCCATAGTGGCTGCGCCAGTGTGTAAGAGTTTCTTTCCCTAGCATCCTTACCAGCACCTGTTGTTTGCTTTCTTTGATATACTCTCCTCACTACTCCTTTTTACTCACAAACAAGAGCTTTCTTTGTAGCTGAGGCTGGCCTACAAATTGCAACCATCTTGCCTCTGCCTCTTGAATGCTGAGATTATAGGTATGCATGAACATAGTCAGCACTAAGTACATTCTTTTATTGTTGTTGTTATTTTGAGACAAGGTCTCATGTAGCCTAGGCTGACTCTGGGTTCCGCATCCTCCTGCTTCTGCCTCTTGAGTGCTAGTATTTCAAGAGTGTGTCCCATACCTGGTTTCAAGTACATTTTTGAGTAGACAATTTAAACTTTGCTGTGTTATCTTTAGTGTAGAAGACATATTGGCAATTGATTCTTACATTCTGAATGAGTTGAGGATTTAGCTCTGGTAGAGTGTTTGCCTAACAAGCACAGGGTCCTGAGTTAGTCTCCATCACCAAAGAACACACACACACACACACACAAATGCATGCATGAGAGAAAGAGAGAATGCAGGCATGTATGCAAACACATATAAATAATTATAATTTTTAGTTATTTTTAGCCAACATATCATACCAAGAGCATATTACTTCTACCTCTCACTTTATTTTTCATTTTCTATGTATAAATCAATGGGTTACAGAGAATGTCACAGTTTGTCAGTGGATGCATTTTGGGGAGTTCATTTTTGCTTGAAAAGTCATTGGATCATTGTCATCTCCTTACCCTATATCTGTTTGTCTTCATTTAATTAAAAAGTGAAAGCATTGGGCTGGGGAGATGGCTCAGCAGGTACAGTGTTTGCCGTGTAAGTACCAAATCCCAGCACCCAGATAAATGTCAGGTACTGATGGCAGCCTGCCTATAATACTCTGAGTGCAGGAGGCAGAGATAGGATCCCTGAAGTAAGCTAGGTAGCTAGACTGGCTGAGTCTAGTGAGAGCCCCTTCCTTAGTACAGAAGGTGGAGAACAGTCAAGGGGAGACATTTGATGTCAAACTGCGGTCTTCACAAATGTACACAAATGAGCCTACATACATGAAAACACGTACGTATTAACCACAACACCCTACCCTCAGACTCACATACAAGCGGGTGCAAAGACTCTCTGTTAGCTCTAAGTGCCAACCATAATGGGAAATCATTTTCCATTTCTGAGTAAATAGGCCTTCTCTTCTCAGGATGTACTTAGCGTTGAATACATGACTGTGGACTGCTGCATGCTTAGTGCATCTGTAGTGCAAATTTTGAAGCCGTGTGCAAAGATGAGGAGAGATTGTATTATAAGGGAGCTTAAGAACAATTCTGGTGTTAATACATGCAAGCAAAATATAACTTGCTATGTAAGCCTATCTATGATTTCCAGTTATGCAAACCTATCTGTGTGTAATATATATATATATTCTGTGATTTTAAGGTAGAGTTCCTTTGATGGAAAATAGTAACCCACCAATCAAATCACAGGTTATTTCATGAGGGTTTCATTTAGTGATGTCCCATGACGTTAGAGATGCATTTATAGGTGGAAGATCAGAAAGAGATAGAGACAGGGTGAAAGAGAAACACCAATGTTTTGACTAAGTGAAGGGCTGCCATGTTGAATTTCCTGACTTTAAATCTGCTTTTGTTTATAAGGAGCTGCATAACTGTAGATACCTGTTTGATCTCCCCAAACCCCACATTTCTTTGAAATGTGCAAGAATAGAGCTTGGTCATATTATTGTACATACAAAATAAGACGACAGATGTAGAACCTGGGGGCCTGTAACTCATCTACCCTGAATCATAACAACTTTCCTAAAGGCCCAAGTCCTCCTGGAAGTCAGGCAGACACAGTTGAGGACCAGTTTTGGCACCTGGGAAGAAGCTGCCAGTGTTGTTGCAGGCTGCTTGCTCAGGGCAGCCCTTGCTGGGAGGCACCCCTTCCTTGTAATTAACTCTTTGGCTGCAGAGCTGAGGTGGCTTTGAAAGACACCCAGGTGACAGTAGGGTGCCTGTGTTCTGCCTGTGGAATTACAGTCAAGGCTAAACAGCCTCCCACATCTACTCATTTTCTCTTAAATTACATATGATTAGGAATATAATTACCGTGCCTTACTCAACCCTTCTCCCCCAAACACTATTTTTCTTTGCCCCAATCACATTTTGACAGTGAAGGAACAAACCTAGTCTGTGCTCCCTTGTAAGGAAGCTTAACTAGGACACAAGACAGGGAGTGGCCTGGGTGACAAAGCTTACCCTTAGTGGCACTGAGGACTTGGAAGTTCAAACCAAACATTCAGATAAAGGAGTGGTAATTAGCAAATGTGTGCGAAAACCTTTGATTATTGAAATCATACCTGCCCAGAGTTCCAGGGTGGCCCGGAATGATATATGTGCTCACCCTGGAATTACGAAGCTCTGCTGTGGATCTTCTTATTTTTGGAATATCTCTCCCTCTAATTACTTGAGCGTCCAAATGATTAGAAAACGGAGCGGACTGCCGCAGAGGAGCTCAAATTGCTGTGTTTAGGGACGGTCTGCTGCAATGACAGCTGATGCTCCGAGCGTGGCAAACTTTAGGAGCGGAGGCTGCAGAGCTGGGCTCCCAGACCTGGGCTGCGCTGAGCAGGGCTCTGCCAGGAATGAAGTGCCAAAATGGCTTGCAATTGACGGTTGCAGCTTCATTTTCAGTTCAAGTGTGAGGCTATTTTAGAGAACGCTTCTAGGCCAGCCCTCAGGGGCGTGGCCAGTTCAGCATCTGAACAGGCAACCTCGAAATAGCCCTGTCTCCATGACATGCACTGGGCTTTGTCCTGAGAAGCTACCCTCCACCCGCCTGGTGCTCGGGACACTGAACGCCACGGCCCGGCAAATCAGAGGAACCCTGGGCCGAGAGACGTCCATCTGGAAGAGCTACCTCCCCGGCCAGGCCTGCTTTCCAGGGCTGCATTTGCCTGGTCCCAGCTGCAATGCCAGTGTGTTGGAATGAGCCTTGGTGACCACCAATGCCTTGGCGCCATAGTTTCTGGAGCGTGGGATTGCCACTTCTCTGCACAGCACTGTCTCTCCACCCTGCCGCCTCCCTCGCCCCCCAAGCCCCCCGTCCCTGCACAATCAGATTTGCATTCACTTTTTCAGGGTGCCTTTTCTGGGAGCTGTAGGCCAGCCTTCCTAGAAGACCTCCGTGGCAGCTTTCCCGGAGTCTCGTAGATACTCAAAACTTAGATCAAAAGCGTTTTGCTTTTGCAGAAATCGATTTCTTAATTAAAAAGGATCTTTTCTTTTGTCCCAGATCAAATGACCTTGGAATTTCTTGTCAAAATAGAGGGTGGGTTTTCCAAGTCTCCAGGTCGACATTTTCTCAGACAGTCTGAAAGAGACTCCCTACAATGACCGACTGGATAGGTGGCTTTCTTATTTGCAAAGTCCTTAATATTTCTAACTTGCTCTGGGAAAGAGAAAAATTGAAGTCAACACAATCTGGCCATTAAATTAATCTTCTAAGTTGATTAACTCAGCCACATTCCTACAATTAGAAGATCCCCCTTTGATGCTTGAAAATTAATTTCCCCATGAAAAGCAAGTCCATACGTTATTGTTGTTACTATAATTAAGAAGGTGTGGGGTGCGTACGGGGCCCTGAGCCTAGGTGAAGACTGATCCCAGGGCCTTGAGGGTATTAGGCCAGCACTCTACCATTGAGCTACATCCTCAGGGGAATTTTTGACCGAGATAACATGAAGTCTAAATGGTTGATATGTCTATGATGGTATGTCTGCGTTCTTTTTCTTTTCCTCTCTCCAACATTTTCCATGGACCCTCTCTTGCTCTCTCTCAAATTCATGGCTTTTTCTATAATTGTTGTTATAAGCACACACACACAAACAAACACTTATATAGTCCTAAATACATAAATACAACTTTTCAGCCCACCTAGCATTGCTCACTTTTGTATATATGCTCACAGGGCTGATAACCTAGTGTTGGATAATCACTTAGAGGGCTCTTCCCTGGGGAAGACAATCTCTACTGTTTGCAGCATTCCCAATTTGCCCATAGTTCTTTCTTTGTCTAAAGTTGATGTCCCATGAAGTTTTCCTCTTTCATGTTAGCGTATCTATCAGTGTTATTGTCATGTTCAGGTATTATTTAGGCAGTAATGCTGAGAAGACTTCATGGGTATATCCTTTTTGACATTTCTAAGAGGTACAACAGTATGGAAAACTTCCTCTTTTTATTTGTTTTATTTTGTTTTGTTTTTTTGTGTTTTCTCTTACAATCCTTCTGCTCTTTCTCCCACAGTGATCTCTGAGCCTTAGGTATAGAAAAGTGTGCTGTAGATTTATTTATTACTTGGGATTGGACACCATATTATCTCTTGTTCTCTGTGTTTTGGTTGGTTGTGGTTTTCTGTAATGCTCTCCATCTGTTGCAAAGAAGTTTCTTTGATGAGAGGTTAGGACTACATTTATCTGTGGGAATAAGGATAAACATTTAGAATGTAGTTAGGAATTGTGCTAGTTTAATAAAGTGGTAGTTCTCCTCCAAGATCTGTGACTTCACTAGCTCTGGGTACTCATCTAGGTTTTCAGTATCAGATTTAGTTTCCCTCTTGTGGAGAAGGCCTATGTCCAATTAGAGAGCTGTTGGTTACCTCCAAGATATATGTGCCATCATTGTACCCTTACATTATCATGCCATGATGGTTGTTGTTTTGGTTAGTAAGAATCATATTTGGGTAGGAATTTTGGCTGCTTTTCTCCTTTAGAAACTTTCATGGCATGTTCTGGTACCATGAAATCTAGTCTTCAAAAGAAGGCTTTCATGTCAGATCCATCTCAGGTTCTTTGGGTTCTGTATCTGAAGCACATGGTGTCTTCAGCAATACGACTTATTTTCTACTTCTTGGTGGCAACCAAGGATAACAACAGTAGCCTATAATGTTTTGGGAGTCTCTTGGATAACCTTGACCAACAACTAGAAAGAGGATTTCTCATGCCTGGTGGTTTTTGTTTTTGTTTGTTTGATAGTCTATGGTTCTTGAGGTACTTTTATTTTTTAAAGATATATTTTTATTATTTTCTGTTTCTGTCTCTCCCTTTCTCTCTTTCCCACCCTCCTTTTTTCCCTCCCTCCCTTCCTTTCCCATCTCTCTCCATATACCATATATGTAAGTGGCCTGCAGAGGCCAGAAGAGGGTGTTAGAGCCCCTGAAGCTGGAATTACAGGCAGTTGTAAGCCACTTGACATGGGTACTGGGACTATAACTCTGAACTATTAACAAATGCTCTTAACCACTAAGCTAGCCTTTTCCCCTAATCCTAGATTTTAAAGGGACACTGTGATGCTTGCTAACTTCTTTACTTAGGCATTCCCTCTGGATTTTGGATATTTCTTTTATAAAGATTGAAGATTCTTTTATAAAGGATTGAAGATAAACTTATAATAAAAGATCCAGAACAAATGTCTGTAGGCTGCATCTGGGAAGCGTAATGAGCAAAGTCAATGGCAGTAAGAGAGATGAGGAATGGGCCCCAGATTCTTCAGGCAAAACAGTCATTGAGGACATTCTTTTGTGTATGTGTGTGCCACATATTATAGATGGAGAGCAATGCACCCCCTCCTATCTTAGGGTGGCATATTAGTAGAAAGGTATTCGGAAAACCTTCATTACAGGGCATGATTTCAGAAATATTGAAACAATAAGCAAGAATCTGGCATTAATAATCTGTGGGTTTTGTACTTTATACCATTAAAAGATGTAAGGATTAGTGATTTTATGTATCCTACAAAGTAGAACATATCTTGGGACACAGAGACATGATGCATATGGACTCCAGCATCTGCTGCAGGGCACAAGTTCTTACCCAAGTCCCTGGTGCTCTGCTCTGCTTTCATAACTCCTGTTTCCAGCCCCACAAGGACAGGATTTGGGAGGAACTGGGGTAGACAAGTGCAGGTCTGCATATTTTCCAGCTTTGACTAAGGAAATTTAGAGTCATGCAGAGTTGAGGGAAAATGGGTGGTCAAAAAGAGGAGCCGGAGCTCCAGGAACACCAGACCTTTCAAAACAGGGAGAGGCTAAATGTTGTCACTTACAAGGTATCCCTTAAGAGAACAATGCCCCTGGCCTAGGAAGGAGAGTCCAATGGCCTGCCTTGTAAAACACGTAAAATATGTAAAACGTCCTGTCTTGTGAAACAGCATCTTTCTAGACAATATTTTCTCACCTGTTCATCTTTCATAAAAGTCATGTTTGGAATAAAACCATGGGAAATGGTCAGCATGTTGTATGAGGCTCTGGCTTTGATCTCTAGTACAAAAAAATTTAAAAGTCACAGGGTGAGACAATTTAATGAAATCTGTTGAGGAAAGCTGCTCTCGTGTCTTGGGATCATGAGAAGGTGTGTGGTTTTTCTCTGGCAGACACATCATTTTCACTGGAGCGGTGGTTCTCAACCTGTGGGTTGCAACCCCTTTGGGGATCAAACAACCATTTCACAGGGGTTGTCACAGACCATTGGAAAACACAGATATTTACATTACAGTCATGACAGTAGCAAAATTGCAGTTATGAAGGAGCAACAAAAGTAATGTTATGGTTGGGGATCAGCACAGCATGAAGAACTGTATTAAAGGGTCTCTGCTAGGAAGGTTGAGAATGGCTGAAACAGAAAGCCAGAGGACAGCCTTCCCGTGTGTATTTGCAAATCTGCAAATTCCTCCCTCTCTAAAAATCAGCCTGGAAGTCCACCTATCTGATGGGAGAGATCATCTGATAAATGTGCCTGGAGCATTCTGCTTCTGGTCCTCTGATCAATTTACCCACAGGTCAGCCAGAACATTCTCTGATCCGACCAGTACTTTGGGGGTCAAGAGGGCAAAGGGAAGGAGCACGCAGGCCTCACATTCAGGCCTTGAAATATGTTGGAATGTGAGTCTGGTGACCTGGCATGTCAGGTTTTCCCCTAGTCTTCTACCCGCAGGACATACCAAAGGCAGTATCTCACTTTATCTGGTCTTGTTCTCAAGAAATAGAGGAGTCTGCATGAAAAGTTGCTTTAAAAACTGCGTTTCCCTCTGAGGCTAAGCACAGCACAGTCACAAAGTGCCCCGAGAACTGAGGAACATTTCATACAACACAGAGAAGGCAGGCTTAGTTACCACCAAGGCTTCTGAAGTTTGAACAAGTCAGTGGGTCTCTACAAAGCTTCTCAACAAAAAGGCTCTGTGATGGTCACATGTCAAGGGGAGGAGTCCTATCAGGTCACATATTCAAGAGAATATTTCCTGAGAGTTCTGCAAATTCCTACTGTACTAGGGAAACCTTACCTAGTAGTCTAGTCTTCTGCCAACATAGCAACAACACCTGCCAGACAGAAAATAACCTGGATGAAATAACATTACACACACACACACACACACACACACACACACACGAGTCCAGTAGGGTTGTCCAGTGGGGTCAGCAATAAGAATTTATGGCTGTGGATATGCTCTGCCAAAGATGGCATCATACTGATATTCTGCATTTAGAACTAGGAATAGGGAACAGTGCAGACTTTCACCAAGAGCAGAGCTTAGAATGGTCGTACCTTTATCTGGAGAGTTAGCTGCGGCTTGTGAGTCACCTTCATAACAGCTGTGCTTCCTGATTGTGAAGATTCCTGTGTGGGTATCATCATGACTTTGTTTTAATGTTTGTTTTGTGGGGGCTGGGATTGAACCCACAGCTACATGCATATTCAGCACATGCTCTTCCACTGAGCTGTGCCCTGAGTCCCTGGATGAGTATTCTGATTTTTTTACTGTTATTTATTTAGTGTGCTTATATGCACATACGTGCATGCCACAGCTCATGTATGAGATCATAAGAAAAGCTTCAGGAGTCAGTGCCCTCCTTCCACTATGCATGTCTGGGTCATTATGCAGAGGTCTTTCTGGCTGAGCCATACTGCTGGCCCAGCAGACATCTTTCTTTCTGGCACTCTGGAGAGCAACATCTCCGCTGTCAAGGCCCAAGATCAGGCAGCAGACCAAGAAGTGGACTGGGGGAGAAAGAAAGCACTGTTGAGATTATTTTCCTGTGTCCCTCCATTTGGGGTTATTGCAGGGATGTGCTGTTCAGCAAGAAGGGCCTGGAGAGTGCCGTGGTGGAAAACTTCTAAGAATGTGGTTTTTGAGACAAAATAGAAAATTTTTCTTACATCCTGACTCCGGAATTAAACAGTAGTGGATTGAATAGATGAAAATGCTTCCGTTAAGAAGCTAATCCTGCATAATCAGCTTCTTTTTTCAATATTTATTTATTTAATGTATGAGTTCTCTATCTGCAGCATGTACACCTGCATGGCAGAACATAGCATTATAGATGGTTGTAAGCCACCTTGTGTTTGCCGGGAACGGAAATCAGGACCTCTGGAAGAGCAGATAGTATAGTTGAGTCATCTCTCCATCATTCACCCCTGGTGATGCGGCCTTGCCAGGGCATGGAGGAAGAGGATCCACGCAGTCCTGATGAGACTTAACAAGCTATTGGCAGATGGCGATAGTGGAGACCTCCACCTTTCAGTGGACTAGGGGAAGGAGATGGGGGAAGAGGGAGGGAAGATGGGACTGGGGGGGTTGAGGGAGGGGCTTCAATTGGGATATATAATGAGTAAATTGTGAAAAAAAAATTAAGAAAAAAATAAACTCTTCCTTGCGGAGGAGGACCTGCCCTATCAGTGGACTGGAGGAGAGGCGTGGGAGGAGAAGAGGGAGGGAGGGTGAGACTGGGAGGGGACCAGGGAGGGGCTACAGCTGGGGCACAAAGTGAATAAATTGTAATAAAATAAATAAGTAAGTAAATAAATAAGAAATTAAAAAAAAAGAAGCCATTAATCCTGCTAGGCAATAGTATGTCTCTTTCCTTAAAGGCCAAAAAGTCGAAGGGGAAAGACGAGGAGCAGTCAGTGCCTAAGAGTCACCGTGTCAGGAATGCTGCTGGCCTTAGATCTCTAAGTGCTGTTTTCTTCTAGCCTGTTGGAATTTCTCTTCTCAGGATCATAGTGTATTTCATAGCGGGAGGGGTGAAAGCTGAGCCATTTGCATAGGGCTTCCCAAGTCAGGGTGTGCCAGGCTGCTTCTGGGGATGGAGCTGGAGGAGAGAGGAGGACGGACCGGACCTCTGGCTTCCATCCTTTTTCAGAGTTCAGTGATGCTGGGGAGCCAGAGAATGAAAACAAATGGTCAACGGGACCTTGAAAAGCTACAAATTAAAACCCTTTCAGATTCCTTGTTTTCATCAGTGCAAGATTCTCCCTACAGGTAAAGACTGTTTAAGCTCAGCTTTGCTCTGACTTTTCTATTGCCTCATTTAAAACATCTTCTAGTTGGGAGAGTCGGCTATAGACGAGGTCAATCTATTGATGTGAAGGGGTTGGGGGAATATCTGGTATCTGGGTGACTGGACAGGATGGAAATGGCAGCTCAGGGGTGTCCACCCTGGGGCGAGAACTTAGTCCCTGTGCCAGCTGCAGGACCTTGTTGGCGGGGGTACTCAGGCGACAGGCTTCCAGACTTTGGAGGGAAGTCATCTTCACTTTAGATGCCAAGGAAAAGGAGGGGACCAGCTAGTGGTTAACTCTCTTGTTATCAGAAACTCAAGGTCTCCTTCCAAGCTGCTCAGAATTGAGTTTGGGTATCAAAACATGGATGATTTGTTCCTGATGCCACAAAGACTGTGCGTGAGCATTTGTGGTGTTTGCGTGTTCACCAAGGCCTCATACATGCTAGGCAAACTTTCTACCATAGAACCATATCTGTAGCCCCAGGGCCTATTTTGATATTAGATTATAAAGACAGGGCAAAGTCAAATGGAAATCAAAATGTTTTTTTTTTTTGGTCCACATTATTCTAATCTACCAATCTACAACAGGAGAAACTGATTTTTAATTAGTCAGTCAGCAAGAGGGATGTGTTTATGCTTTACGTAGGCATAGTGGAATAGGATATTCCAGGATAGAAGGTTTTAGACATATTCGTGTTAAAGAAAAACAACAACAGCAACTCATATTTACTGAGTTTTATTTACTAGACACTAATAAGGTTAAGAAAGAACATTCCCAGCGTAGGGTAAAAACTCTTTTCTTTTCCTTGGCAGCCTGCATACAACTCTGGAAACTCATCTGCCCTAGGTGGTGGAAATCCAGTGAGTGCCCTCTTAACAAACAGCTCCACAGGTGTTTTCCTGCGGCTCAGAAGAGCCACACGTGCTAAGAATCCACGCTCTTCTGTACCAGGAGCCTCTGGTGGACGCATAGGCATGCTCACCCATCGGACCATCGTAGCCATCTTCAAAGCTCACCAGAAGAATAGGCACTGAGATACATCCTGTGAGGTGAAGTGGCTCTACAGCTGTGGGTGTTAAGGCAGGTCACTAGCACAGAAGCCACTGCTTCCGTGACTGTTCTACGTACCGTGTATGTGTCAGAAATGTCCATGCCACTCTGATGTCAGGATCTACAGGCTCCCTCTACAAAGGGAGAAGGACATGGGTCCTTCTGAATCATCCAAGGTTAAGTGAGGGAGGAAATGCAGAGAAAGCCAGTGGTAGTGTGCTCGGATACTCTACATGTCCAGATACTTGTCATAGAGACATTCTTACTTTCAAATCAGACATTCAGTCATTTACTTTATTTTACTGATATATGTACATATGTTAGAGAAATAGATGCATATACAAACACACATATATATCATATATATATATATATATGCTGGTAATTGAACCCATGGACTGCACATACATTCCACTGAGCTATGACTCCAAGCTCTTACTGTCTGTATTTCTAAGATGCCCCAATAATGATTTTAGAAATATGGTGAACAAAACACACTTCATTTCTGTCCCCTCGGCCCTCACCCAGAAAAAAATTTCTAGTAAAAAAGATTAAAAAAAAAAAACAGACAAGTCGCAGATGCACATACAGTGGATGATCTAAGTCCTGTGGGAAAGAAAGGAAAGATTAGAAAAAAAAACTGGGCTGGGTTGGTACTAGATTAAATTGGACTCCAAGGAAAACATTGTTCCTGATAGAATGGGTGTCTGTCAGCCCACCAAAACACTCATGGTATCCAAGAGTAAGACAAAACTGTCCCTTCCCTCTGTTATCTTTAGAAGGAGCTAAGACACTCTAAGCTCCACTGTAAAATATGTATCTATCCTGTATCTCTCTGCTTATTTAGTGATTGATTATGTAACCATTATACCAATAAGTATCCCAAACTATTTTTCCTATGATTAACTTTCTCATGTATGTATTAGTCTTATAACTTTTTTCTTTCAAACGTATTTCTTATTTTATCATTGCAATTCCTTCTGTGCTCTCTCCCAGTTTAATGATCATTGATTTCAACTCTTTAAATATGCAGGGCTATACATTTGCTATGGAGACTACTTTGCACATATTTTCTGCATGCCACATGGCTTCGTGAGTTCTCCTTCTCCCACTCTCAGGGCCTGCTAGGTCAGAAGCTGCCTGTTTCCATATGGCTGGGTCAGGGGAGCTTTAACTACAGAGTGTTAAAGTTTGATCATTATTGTTTTCCAGCCTCTATAGGGCAGAGACTAACGTCCTTAGGGAACATTTTTCTCTTGGAAACAATCTTCATTTCTTGGGAGAGCTTTTATCCATAGTTTGTGGTATCAGCCTTTGGTTAGTCCTTTCAAATAAATTTGACATTATTTTAGTTTAGTTTAGTTTTTGTGGTGTCAAATAGAATATGGACTCTCTTAGGCTTCACAGACACCCTACAACTCATGTGTGCCCTTGGTCCTCTTTGGATACATTTTAATGATTTTGAATATCAAAAGGAAAGGATCTCTTCTCCACAAAGGTCCCCTGCTCCTACATAAATTAATAGGAGAAATAGAGAGCTGGGAAGGACAGTTCTGTGTGGGGTCCCTTCAATGAACACGATTCCAAACCCAGTAGTTTGGGGTCGCAGCTGTGCTCGCTCATGCTTTTGTACTTTGATTACTTCAGTTAAGCTTAAAATGTTTATGTCCATTGCACAGATAGGCCCAACTTAGGGAGAGAAAAGCTTTCTCTGGGAGGTATTTTTACTGTGAGTGGCAAAACTCAGGTCCCTTTGCTAGTCTACCCAGTTTGCATCTTCCAGCGTTTCCATATTCACAATTTAACTGCATATGTGAATCAGGGAGTGTGCATCCTACTGAAAGGATGCTTCGAGATCATCAAGTTTTAGTCCTTCAAGCAGCAACATTTTGAAAATCAGTTCAGACATTAATGTTTCAAGAATGTGTTTTGTTTTTTGGCTTTCTCCAATAGAGCACCCAAGGAGACCTTAAATTTTGCTTGATGATTAACATGGTCTCTACATGCATCGGTTATTAATCCATGCCATGCTATCAGGAGTTTAAGCATCTTGCTCAGTGCTGATCATCTGGGAAGTAGAAGCCATTCAGGCACATAGTTCATGTTCACAGTAACTGTGTTATGAGGCTTCATGAAGACAGGAAGAATTGGTGAGCTGAAAAATGGCCTGTCTCCATCTCATTAGTTGCTATGATATTGTCATCAGAGTCAGGTTCTCGGGTTCATGAAGTGGCAGAAATGAGACTGGATCCAGAGGAATCCGGCTAGGCTTTGTTAGGTCATCTGCTGGGGCCAGGGAGTAGTTGCAGCGCTGGCTAAAAAACAAAACCAAAACCCCTTTTGTTCTTCTTGAACAAAAGAAAAGGAGCGGCTAAGGTAGGAAAAATTTCTTCCAGAAGATTCCATCTGGGTCTCAATGCAAATCAGTGATTAAGCTTCTAGAGAGTAATAACAGCTCAGGTGCAGGTTGCCCTCCTAGGATGAGGTGGGCCTTCAGAAGGGCCAGTCACTTGTCCCTGTGTTAGTTGGGTACATTTGTAGCCACTGTGATTTCACTCTAGGTGCCTGTGTGAGAACCAGCTCTCCATTTATGCCTTTGTTTTGCTTTCCTTCAAAAACACAAAATAGTTTCGGTTTCTGTGGGGTCCTTTCCTACTATCTGATTACTCTAACCCCTTGGAGGTGATCCCAATTATCTCAACAAGGAGCTGAAGACAAGCAGATATAACAGAGATGGTGATGAAGATCCACTGTTCTGACATTTCCTACTTAGGAGATGTTAGGTGTCAGAGGAACGCCAAGCATCCCATCAGTGGGTATCTGGCTGCAGAAAACGCTGCATGTGCTTGTTAAATGTCCACTCTGTCGCTTTGACAAACACTGTGACCAACTTACAGTACATTACTGAGGGGAGTCAGGGAATTCAATCAGGAATCTGAAGCAGAAAACATTGAGGAACAGTGCTGCTGGCTCATTTGTAGGATCATGGACTTTCTTACCCAGTCCATGACCACTTGCATAAAGAACATCTCCCTTTGTCAGGGTGTCTGGGTGTCTTCTATGTTAAAAAAGACAACGGTGCATGCCATTAATCCCAGCACTCTGGAGGATGAGGCAGGTGGATCTCTGTTAGTTCAAGGCCAGCCTGGCCTATAGAGTGAGTTCTAGGACAGCCAAGGCTACACAGAGAAACCCTGTCTCAACAACCAACTAACCAAACAAGACAAAGGCACATCGCTGGAGACTAAGGGCCAGCAGAGAAGTCATTGCAGGCAGACTGGATATCTCATTTTAACCAACTTCCTCATACCCACTTCCCCTTTCCTTCCTTCTGTCCCTCCCCTTTTCTTTCCTATCCTTTCTCTCTTCCTCTCCCTCTTTTTCTTTCTTCCTCTCTGTCTTTCTTTCCTTCTCTCCTTTCCTCCTTTTCTCTCCTCCATCCTTCACCCCTTCTTTCTCTCCTTTGCTGGAGACTGAGCCCAGGCCTGGTACTTGTTAGGCAAGCCCTCTGCCACTGAGATATATATCCCCTGCATTTTAATGCTTTGAGTCAAGGTCTTAGTAAGTTACCCAGGCTGGTCCTGATCCTACTCTGTACCCACAAATCCAGGAATCTCCAGTCTCAGACTCGCAAGCAGCTGGGATTACATACTTGTGCCCCCAGACTCTATGTTGTTTACTTTTTAGTTCTTTTTCTTTTGTAAGTGCCTGATTATAAATTTGAGTGGCGTGCTGAGTTAGTCACTGAGCTCACCTCAGTTCTGTATGCCACAGCTGAGGTGATCAGATGAAGTTGAAGGCAAGTCCAGGCAAGTGCCAAGGGCCTAATATACACACAACTTGAGAAACAGCAACAAAAGCTCCTCTCCAGAAGGTATAGGTGGAGAAGGCCAGAGAAAGAGGAGAAAGATGTAAAGCCTGGATGTTACTCCCAGGAGACCCTCAACTAAAGACTAACAGAAGGCGAAATGAAAGGGAGAAGGGGCGAGGAGGAGTAGGCAGCAGGGAAAGAGCACTGTTCTTTGTTATTTAGGCAAGTGATGTAATGAAGCTGGTATTTTAGAGATTACTCAAGTTTATATTTTCATCACTAAAATATGTGAAGTCTGCAAAAATCCATGTACTGTTTGCTCATCATATTGAGAATGAGTTAAAATTTATTCAGTGTGTATGGCTTCACCTATAAAAGACAAGAACTTGAATGTGTTGCACATCCTACCCCTGTTCACAAGTGGAGAAGAGAAATTAAATAGAGTGAGTATACCTCATACACATGGATATGCACAAAGATGGATATACACATAGATGGATATACATAGATGGATATGCACATAGATGAATATGCACACAGATGGATATGCGCATAGATGGATATACATAGATGGATATGCACATAGATGAATATGCACACAGATGGATATGCACACAGATGGATATGCGCATAGATGGATATGCACATAGATGAATATGCACACAGATGGATATGCACACAGATGGATATGCGCATAGATGGATATACATAGATGGATATGCACATAGATGGATATGCACATAGATGGATATGCACACAGATGGATATGCACACAGATGGATATGCGCACAGATGGATATGCACACAGATGGATATGCACAGATGGATATGCACACAGATGGATA
>CM053765.1:62314087-62342704 GCA_028658305.1 Pachyuromys duprasi
AGATGGATATGCACACAGATGGATATGCACAGATGGATATGCACAGATGGATATGCACACAGATGGATATGCACAGATGGATATGCACAGATGGATATGCACACAGATGGATATGCACAGATGGATATGCACAGATGGATATGCACAGATGGATATGCGCACAGAAGATGAATAGTCAGGACAGCATGCTGGTGTCATTAGGGGAGGAGGAAGAATAGGTAATAATATATTTCCTCCTTTCCCTCCTTCACCACCCGTTCTCTTCCTTTTCTCTTTCTCTTCCTTTTCTTTCCCTCCCCATTCCTGCACCCTTCCCTCCTTCCTGTTTTCCACAACTGTCCACTCTTTTTTCTTCCATTAGTATTTTATTCTTTTTTCTGTTTTACTCTTTCCCTCCCATCCACAAAACCAGGACTATTCTTTTCTATGCTCTTGGAAATAATATTTTTGTCGCGCAGGGATCACAACTTGACACAGTCTGCATACCCCTGCTCCCACAACAGATTTTGCCAAAATGAAAACTCAGAGATATGAAGACTGCTTAAAGATTCTCACCCTCGCTTGACTTTTCACAAAAAGCAGATGAGGTACTGGAATCAAGGCTTGAGAGCTTGTATGTTTCTGCAGAGGCTGATGCAGGGCAGGAGTGAAGGATGGAGTTAAGCAGCAGGAAAGGCATGGGGGTCACTAACAAGCTGCACCACTGAACTGAGCACAGATTCTGGGCTGCCTGTTGGAACTCCCCATGTGATTGGGGTTAGCAGCTCAAGGCAGAAAGAGAAGATGCATTACGTATGGCTCAAAGGGTTGCTTAGATGGTATGGCCCACTTCTCCAACATGGGAATACGCCAACCTGATCACAGTGTGTCAAGCACCATGCCAAGACATGCTAGGCTGAGTACAGTAACATTGTACCAGGTGGTCAGAGAACCAGTTCCAACAGCAGTGGCTGCAGAATGAATCCAGTGAGAAGCAGACACGGATGTGGGGTGGAGCCCAGGGTGCCTTTGGACTAACACAGGCTACTTGGCCAAAAGGAAAGAAAAGAAAAGAATAGAAAAGAAAAGAAAAGACTCCAGAAAACCTCTTTTCTAGGACATGGTACTGTGCTATTGACGCAAATTACGCGATTATCCAAAGCTATGGGTAATGCTTGCACTTTACTTTACCCTAAAGCCATATCTATGATAGACACATTGTTTCCATTCATCTAACATGATGAGGGACCTCACAATTTATCCTCCATTAGAGGGATGGAGGTGCCTGAGGCTTGGCTGTCTCTAAGGAAAAGCAATTAGCCATCTGATCTTGAAATCCAGCACAGAATCAAAGGGAAGCAGAAGAAACACTGAAATATGAACTAGTAGAAGGAGGGAACCGTAGCAGATTCTACACCATGCTTTCAGAAGTATACAGGGAAGCAAGCAAGACAGACTTACTTATATGTGATATCTCTATTGAACCACTTGAGGAAGATGGGCCTAGCGAAGTAACACCTAAACATTATTCTTTTTCTGCACATATAAAAATGCATCATGTATTTCCATGATATTTTTATCCATCCTTGGTTCCAGCTGGACCATACAGTTCAAATGTGGTTAAAATAAAAGTTTAAGGACAGAAAGAAAGCTGTCAAACATAGCAGAGATGAGCTAGTATCACACAGCTCATGTTTAGAACACTTCTGATCCTGTTGCAGGCACCTGTGTTTCTACCTGGATTTGAGTACTCCCAAGACAATGGGCAGAAGCAATCCCTGGTTCCCAGGACCCAGCTTGTCCTGGTTAGTTTTTTGTTTTGTTTTGTTTTGTGTTGTGTTGTTGTTGTTGTTGTTCTTTTTTGTTTTATTTTGTTTTTGTTTTTTTTGTCAACTTTACACAAGCTAGAGTCAGGTGAGAAGAGGAAAATGAGAAAATTTCTCCATCCAGCTTCCTGTTGGAAGGTCTGTCTGGGCATTGTCTATACTGCTAAATGATAGAGGAGGGCCTTGCCCACCGCGGGCAGTGGCACCCATCGGCAGGTTGCTATTGATGACATAACAAAGTGGGATGATCAAGCTATGAGAACCAAGAGATTAAGCAGTTTTTCCTCATTGCTTCTACTTTAGTTCCTGCATCTAGGTTCTTGCTTCCAAAAATGGACTATGATATGGATAGGTAAACAAAACAAACCTTTTCCTTCCCAAGTTGCTTTTGGTCTTGATGTTTATTCCAGCAATAGAAACCTAGACACTGTTCTTACAATGACTTTCAGGCTATGTGTCCACACCCTGGAGGCTGACAGCTTCTAAATACATATGGTTTTTGTTCAAGTGGATACACAGTTGACAAATGTTTGGCTAGAAGTTATAATGATAAATCTGATAGCCTTGCTAAAGCGTAAAGTGTTATCTTTATGTGAGTTAAACTTAAAAAGCCAACTAGAATTTGTGGTATAAAGACCCATAGCTTCTTTCCAAAATCAGCCAGACTTGTTGACAGCTATAGATGCTTGTCTGGAAGGTCCATGTGCTGGGAAACACTGGGGAACCGGATCTTCTTACAGTGTTCACTCCCATATCTGACATAGAAATGTTCCTTTATTTCTGTAGCTAAAAACCCAAAGTGACCTAGAATGTTCCATATGTAGAAAAGTCCTTATTTTGTCTGCAAATGAAATTCACGTGTCTGTAACAGTATCATGAAATGATATGACTGGTGGAGAGTAAACTGTTCTGAAAAACCTTCCCAGGGCTGGAGAGACGGCTCAGTGGCTAAGAGCCTTTGCTGCTCTTCCAGAGGACCCGAGTTAAGCTCCTAGCACCCAGCTCTAGGGAACCCAGCACCTTCTTCTGGCTTTGAGAGGCAACTGCATTCATGTACACCAATCCATAAATAGACAGACATGCACAAACATAAAAATACAAATAAATCTTAGAGGGAAAAACGTCATTAGATGTGTCCTCAAGAAAGTCAAACAATCTATAATGTTATGAGGTGGGGCTCAGGGGAGACCCCGAGGCTCTTGCTCGTTGCTTTTAAAGGGAATGGTTTATTTATTTACTTGAACAAAGTCTTTTGTTAGAGACTTATTGGGTATTTGTGTATAAATGCAGACATGAGCATGCAGACATGAGCATGCACATGTAGAGGACAGCTTTCAGGAGTTCATTCTCCACTTCCACCAAGTGGATCCAGAGAACAGGCTGAGGTGGGCCATCTCTTGCCCAGTTATTATTTTTCAAATGTATGGCATTTATGCATGTGACATTTATTTAAGTACGATATCTCATTTCCTGACCTTTAGAGATAAAAGATTATTGGCTATAATTTATGTTGGCTCAAATATATTATGCAATTGTCTTTTCAACTGTAGTCTGAGATCTCTAGAGTTTCTAATCTGATTCATTCTTGAAAGTTCGTCAGTTTTCACCGTGCTTGCTGTATTTGTCTAGGTATGCTATGGTTTCTTGGAGCAGACAGTACACGCCCAACAGAAAGGTCTCAGCTCTGCTTCTGGTCACACAGTCCATGTCTAACTCTTTATGCTGGTGTCACTGTTTCTCCTTCCTCCTCTCTCCTTTTTAATCTACTTCCTTTGCCTAGTCTCTGCTCTGCTTTTCCTAAGTTATCTCTTGGAATAAAAAAAGATTGAAATAAATTTTTGTTATATTATTTATTTGGTTTACATATTTATGTGTGTGTGTTCAGTACTGGGAATCCAACCCAGAGCTTTATCTGTGCTAGACGCACACTATACTTGCGTGACACCCCCAGTCAGATCCTGTTTGTGTCTTTTGTCTTTTCCCTGAGTTACTTAGAGGAGACAACTGCACCCAGACCTGTATTCCCACTCCTCGCCTTTTCCTTTTAAAGTCATAGCCTGAAATGGTTTCCTAGCATCAGCTCTTGTTTAAAGACACATACTATTTGTAGTCAGGTGGAGGAAAGAACAGAAGGTAAGATGTATCAGACAGACACAAAAGTTTGGGGAAAAGGCTGCAAAGGGGGAGTTTCTTGTGCTGAGGTGGGAACATGGAGTGAGGGCTTTGATGGTCTATTACTTTAGCTAAGGGACTGAAGTAAAGTATACGTGCATGGGAATTGGTATGTGCTCAATGGGAGCCTGTGTGGACACTATGTCTGACCTTGGGTTGAATTTGGTAGACAAGCAGGAAAGGATGGTTAAAGTGAAGCTGTAGGTAGCCAAGCTGAGTATTGAAGGAATGCTCTATCCCAGAGGTAAGCTGCAAAGACCAGGGAAGAATAACTATCCTCTGGTTTCATCCATTTAAGAAAATGTCCTGCATTTTCTTAAAGCGGTCCTGCATACCTTTAATCCTAGCACTCAGGAGGCAGAGTCAGGCAGATCTCTGAGTGTGAGGCCAATCTGATCAACAGAAGTAGTTCCAGGACAGCCAGGGCTACACAGCGAAACCCTGTCTCAAAAAGCAAAACAAACAAATGAAATTATTGTGATTGTCTGACTTCTGAAGTAATAGAACAGAGATTTTAATAGCAATACATGATAAAGACTAAAATATTCACAGTATAGTTTGAAATAGCCACTAAACAAATGGCCGACTGTTGACTTCGACAATCCTCAGTAGCAAATCCTAAGTGGGTATGATGTTGCAGGCCTGTACCTGTAAGTACAACACTCAAGAACCTGAGGCAGAAAGATTATTATTAGTTCAATCCAGACTGGGCTACAGAGTGAGAATGTGTCTCAAAAGAAAAAAGATTTGTCAAAGTTACTACCTCATAAAAATCAATGTCCATATTTAAATCTATAGCAAATCTATATTTTAATATAAAGATTTGCATGTACCTTTTAAAGCAGCAAGAGGGTAGTAAGTTTCCACGAACAAAGATTCTCAGGAAAATTAGTACTACTTTCTTACTGGAGCGCACAGGCCAGAAAACAATGGGAAGGTGGTAAAAAATGCTGAAAGCAAAAGAATGTCAACCAGCAGTATCTCAATACAGCACCATCTTTTAAAAATGAAAGAAATTCCAAGATTCCCAGATAAAAGCAGAGAGAGAGCTCTTGTTGACAGCAGATCTGCCAAAAGAGAACTCCTTCATGCTGGACTGACACAGGCCTGACTCGGGTGCCATGAGGAAATAACTCTGAAACACAGCAACAAATAAAAAAGAAAGTGTCAGACTTCTGTTGGGAGCTCCTCCTTGGGTTCTCTGTGATTTAAAACATGTGTAAAATGAACTGATGTCAATAAACCGAAAATGTGTAAGCACATGAGAAAAAGAATATGGGGCAGTGTTTTCAAATGCTATTAAAGCTAAGTAAGTAACAAGTCTAATCATATGGCTGTAAGTTTAGGATTCAAGGTGTAGTGACCACTAACAAAACAACTTAAAAATACAGAACAGGAAACTCAGAGAAATTGAAAAGGTACACCAGAATAAAACACCAAACGCTAAATAAGGCAGAAGAATGAATGGATTTAAAATTATGAGATGGAAAACACAAACAGTAAAATGGCAGACATCTATTCTGTGACTTGGGAGGATAAGGCGAAAGCAAATGACATGGACATTGAGCTGTCTTTGTCTTCCCTCTATTTGAGTCCTTTACAGGGACTAGTCCAGTGTCAGAAGAGCTGCTGACAATGGACATTAATTTATTTCTTTCATTTTATGTGCATTGGTGTTTTTCCTGCATGTATGTCTATGTGAGGGTGTTGGGTCCCTGAAACTGTAGTTAGAGACAGTTGTGGACTACAACATAGGTGCTGGGAATTGAACCCAGGTCCTCAGGAAGAACAGCCAGTGTTCTTAACCACCGAGTCATCTCTCCAACCCCAACCATGACCATTTGTAAGCAGGGAGAAAACATCAGGAAATGTGACAGGTTGTGCCACACAAATGCTGCCAAAGACTGAAGCAGCTCTAAATAAACGAATCTTGGCAAACACTGAACACTTTGAAAGTGGGAAGGCAGAAGACAGATGCCGCTGCAGGCTGTCTGCTTAAAGGAGAGCCAAGCTAAGCTTGCTGGGTTACTGCATACTCATCACCAGGGCGGAGGCTCAGAGGGGTCTGTTCAAGTAGTGGACACAGCACAAGAGCGTGAAATGATTCTGATAGCCAGAAACTACGCTTCAGATTCTTGGCTAGAGTTTTTCAAGCTCTGAACGTTTCTATTTGGTTGCAAACATTTGAATTACAGTTAGACTGTTAGGTATATTTCATTGTGGTCTGTTGTAGGGAGACACAAGCTTTGTTACAATGATATATCAATGCCCCCAAATCAAAGACCTCCAGGGCACACACACCTGTTAATGAACAAAATGGCTTTCTTGCCTCACTGCACTGACAGAGAAGGAGACCATGGAGTCTCCAAGAGATGGTGTCAGAAAAGACTTGGAAGATTTGGACTATGTGAGGGGTTTGGGGAAAAGAAAGAAGGAAGTTGGACTTTGGTTTGAACTATATGCTGTCAAGAAATGACGTTTATTGTACAATGGTATTAATAGATCGCTGGAAAGATGAAGGAAGGGTCACACCAGTGGTTTGGTTTCTGGAGGGCGTACTATAGCTAGGAAGGGAGGGTGGCTGTTCTGTGACTTAGATAACGTCCATGTATTTAGACATGATATGGAATGAGTTTATGGTATTATATTTTATTTTACTTTATTAATTTTATTACTTGATGATTTTATTTTATTATTTTCTTTTGAGACAGGCTGTTGTAAGATAGTCCTGGGTGGTGAGAACCCTACTATGAACCTCAGGCTGGCCTTCAATTCTCAATCCTTCCCATGTTCTAAGATTATTGGAGGGTGCCACCATACGTGGCATGTCTTAATATATGTTAATATATAATAAATAGTGTATTACCTATCATATATATCATATAATAGATACCATAATGAATAACATAAATATTTGTTTTACATTAATACATTATTTATTATTCTGTGAGTGTGTGCCTGTGTATATATGTATACCACATGCATGCCTGGTGCCTGTGGAAGTCAGAAGAGTGTACAGATACCCTGGGATTGGTGTTATATGTGGTTAATGGTAAGCCATTGTGTGGGTGCTGGGCACCAAACCTGGTCCTCTGCAAGA
The DNA here is from genome assembly GCA_028658305.1 of Pachyuromys duprasi. NCBI lineage: Eukaryota > Metazoa > Chordata > Mammalia > Rodentia > Muridae > Pachyuromys > Pachyuromys duprasi. The sequence goes on from CM053765.1 coordinate 62,321,165, forward strand.
GCTATTATTTCTCCTGCCCTTTTCTTGTGATTCCTGACCCTTCACAGTCATGTACTGATGTTCTATTAAACTGTTTCTGCCCAATAGGCCAGACACAGAGATCCAACTGTGAGCAGTATGAGCTATGGGGACATCAGCTGTCTATCAGGTGACAGGCGGGCCGGGACTGCCTGGTTCTGTTTCAGCTAGCCAAGCTCAGCTACAAATAGAGAAACGTAAGACAGGGGAGACTTTAGGACTAACTTTTATATCATAAAATAAGTGCCCAATATAACTAACAGTGAGTTGAACAATAAAGACCTTTTTTTAAACCTCATTTATGTGGAGAGTAAGTTCTTGCTTTGTCTTCCAGAGCTGGAAGCAGAAACTCAGGTTTCTGTCTGGCTTGGCCCCCATTGCTTTTGTCCCTTGGACTTAAGGTCTACTGCGGCTGCTGGAGTCAGCCATCACAGCTATACCCTTCTCAGCAGACGAGGAAAGCAAAAAGCAAAGAGGTGCTTTCCTTCCTTTTCAGATTTCCTGAAAGCACCTGTTCATGTTTCACCTGCACCAGAGTAGACTGCAGATATCTGCAAGGTGCAATGAACTATATGCCTTCCTGTGGTAATACTTTCCTTGAATAATTGCAGCTAGTTTACAAAAAAAAAAAAAAAAAAAGAGTAATCAGCTGTCAGGAGCTGCAAGTCTATGGACTAACACAGCGGACACGCTGAATTCTAAGGAAGGTTGGTTTTTGGCTCCTGCTATACGCAAACATCCTTTTCTTTGGGGAACCAGCAAGCAGCTAATTTTGTTAAGAAGACTCTTCCTCTTGGGGCTCTCTTTTGTAACAGTCTCAAGAGTTCAAGTTTCCAAGGTGAAGCCCCCTTTCACTCTCACAAAGCCTTTTAGCTATGTTGAAAAGAGCATGTTATTAAGCAGCCTGGTTGCTAGGCTGCCCAACAATTTACCTCCAGCAGATGGAGGAAAACAGTTGCGCCGTTGGGAATGCTCAACTCAAATGGACAAAAATTTAGTTTAAAAATGCATAGAATTCCTTTGCTTAGAAGGGCTATAAAATTAGCATTCGTTCTTTCTCCTCCCATCCCCCCTCACCCCACCTATCTTTTTTTCTTAAGAAAAAGTAATATACAGGTGACTAAAATCATCAGCACAGAGTCCAACAGGGCACTGTAACAGCGTGTAGACCCTGGGGCTGGAAATGGGAGAAAAATGGTAAAGAATGTGGAAAGGTTCAAAGGCTTGGCTTATTAAAGTTTTAATAATCTTCTTTATGCAGGGCTAACCCCCTGCTAGTCTTTCAGTGTAGGAGAAAAAACAAAATATAGACAGAACTGCAGCTAATTAGTGCTAAGTCTCCCTGGAAAACTCATGTTTGAATAGAGGCTGAGAACAAGAGCCACAGTCTGAAGAGATTCAATTTCATTTCAGTTAAGAAATTTGGAAGATTTCATTAAATCATAATGAAATAAATTTTTACTTTCCTTTTAAAACTCTGTCAGTTAACTCTCATAGTCATTTAAAAAATTTTTAGAGAATAACCTATAAAAATAATCTCATTTAGTATTTAATAATTTCTTGTTGATCAGTAAAAGCAAAACAAGATACTTAATGCTCATAATTATATACCGATGACAAGAAACAAGACTTTAGTCTGTTATCATATACATATGTATATATAGTATGTGTTTGTGTACATAAGTATATACATATATATGAATGCATATATATACATACATGAACATGTATGCTTATGTATGTATACACACATATATCTGATCTTGAGATACAGTGAAAGATAATTTCTAAATGAAAATTAAATGTATTACAGGCACAAACATGCAATGTTACTATTGCCATTTTGCTGATGAAATAAACTTAAAAAAGCATCTTAAAAGTGTGTGTCTATACAAAATGCAACATGTATTTTACTATCTGCCACCTAAGGCTTATATTTGCTATATAAACTTGTGATGATAATGCATATGTACATATGAAAAAAATGTACCCATGCAGCCGTTTGCAAGTAACCTGGAGGCCTCACACTGGCTTGTGCTAGCATGTTGTTCCTCAGACCACAGCAGGCGCCCTGAAGAATGACTTGCAAGGGATGATGTCTGGAGCTGCCTTAATAGGCTAAGCAGCTCCAAATGTGGGTTCACATCACAGACTCTGTGCTCTTTGTGGGATTAATTGACTTTGCTGTAGAGTTTTGGCAAAGCTCTTATTATTTTTACTACATTTTCCTTTTTAATAATGTAAAATTGAACCAACTTCTAAAATTCAAGTCGTGGTTTATGACTTTTTAGCCCTTCCTTCACCAAATTAATGACCCACTAGGCTGGACAGCCAAGAATGCCGAGCGCTCTGGGCATTGCTTAATTGGTTGTTCGTTGGACTATATATGAGGAAAAATTATTACTACTATAAACTGAAGAGTGTAAAGGAAAAGTAGCTATATAAATATGGAAGTGGAGCAGGTAGGGAAGTGAGTAATATTAGCACTGTGTTTCTGCTCAAAGGTTTCCTCAGGGCGACTGCAAATTCTTACAACCGAACACTTCGTAATGCAGAAATGCATCTTGAAACTCCTGGATCCGTTGGTTTTGGTTTGTTCCTATAGTCATCATGATAACTCTTCTTTTGTTTCTTAATGAAGATATGGATTCACACAGTATATGATAAGCAGTGCCTTCAATTTCTGTGAAATTTGCTGTAAAAGTAGGTTGACCTCTTAAGGGAGAGTAATTAGGAAGAAATAAGAATTCCAAGATTGGAATTCCTGGCCCTTCAAGAATGTGAGGTGAACGTGAATTCTACTTCTTTAGGTTTGACATTCCTTGGACGTTTCCCTTGGAATGTTCTGGGGGGAAAGTTCAGATGCTGGAACAAACCTCAGCCCCTGGCTCCTGGTCTGCTGCTGTTCTTACCCAGGGCTTCCTCCAGGAACGTCTGTCAGGCATATGCTGCTTTAGTATTTTAGGCTGTAGAGGGGATCCAGGGTCTGGTTCATGTGGCCAAAATGTCCAGCAGTATCGGGTGACCCGTTATTAGCTGGATCCATTCAGAAGGCTAAGAGAGACCCAAAAGGCTTCAGGACTCATTACCAATTCCCAATTCCCTGGGCCATCCGGATCCCCGGCAGGCAGAAAGGCTTCCGACGAATTTGCATTGCAAATTGAAAACATTCTGACAACAACAAGGAGTCCCAAAGATGTTTACCTTCATGTTGCCAAGGCAGGCTTCCAAGTGGCATGCTTCCAGCTCAGGGGTAGCACTCAGGGTTCTCTCCCGTTGCTGGGATTGGTGACGGTGCCATGAGACATCACAGTCTCATAACCAGGAGGAATGAAGTGAGATGTGGACGCCCCTGGGATTCTTGCCTCTGTGTGAAGAACTTCTTCATTGAAGCCTGATATATAACTTTGGACTAGACATAGTTGGCATATTCAATTTTATTTTGTTATTACATATAGAATTACTTTTGACAGGATGTTTTTGGAATTTGGTGTATTTTATTGGATATTTCTAAGGGTATAGATACCTGGGAAATCATGCCATTGGTGATAACCTTTGGTGCATGCATAAACTGAGGTCCAGTTTAGCTTTATTTGCCCTAAGAACTTCCTAAGGACAGCATTATCATTAATTCTAAAAGCTGGAGTCTTGTGTTGGGGAAATACCTCAGTGTGTGAAGCACTTGCTGTTCATGGTGAAGATCTGAACTATGTACCCAGAACCCACATATAGGCAGACACAGGAGCCTGCCGTCATCTCAGCACTAAGGAGGCAGAGAGACAGGGAATCCCTGCAGCTAGTAAACAGAGAGACTCTGCCTCAGTCAATGAAGTGGAAAGTGATGGAGGAAGATGCCAGCTGTCAATACCTGATCTCTCTATGAGCACATTCGTACACACATGTGCATGCACAAACCTCACATGTGAGCATGTATATCACACATGTACACCCCACACACATAAAATGCATGCATGCCATGTATACAAGTGCATTCAGATACCATATGTAAAGACCCATACATATATGTATGTCCACCTAAGCATGTATGCCCATATATATGTAAACAGAAATGTGAATGCACATTATACACATATGCAGGCATAGCCCACATGTGAACACATATGTATATGCTTGTACACACATGCACATGTACATATACATGACACCGACATATGCTTGTACATACACATCACATCCTCACATGTTAAGACACACATGACATGCACACCCCACATGTAAACCCATCTGCACATACACTTGAACAACCTGTACATGTAACCCGCATGTGAATACATATGCACACATACCCACACATATGAAGATGTATACACACATGTTCATGCACACCCACATGTGAACATGTGCACACATGTTTGCATACTACACACATGCACATGCATCTTACATATAAACACACACATATGCCCACATGCAAATGATTCAACCCCTCACATGTGAACAAATATGCTTGCACAGATGTGTGCATGCACATTCCTAGGTACAAAATCACATACCCATGAGCTTGCACACCACACATATATGAATGCACACCCACACATGTGGCTATATATATGCAATGCATATACATGCAGACCCCACACATGAACACACATGTGTATATGTACTCCTGCATGTGAATACACACCCATGCTTGCATATCACACATACAGACGAGAGAGAAAAAATCTGGAGATTTTTGAATGCTTTCTGCTTTCTCAGGGACAGGCTCAGGCTCAACAGTTGCTAATGACTTGTATGTATAAATGAAGTATTAGATAAGTTGACCCATGTGTTTCTGCTGATACTGAGAACATTGAGTTGGAACCTCAAAAGAACACATCCTTTGAGTCTTGCTACTTGGTGATTCTACCGACTTTTTGGAAGTTTCATTGCATGTGTTCTTCCTTTTGGCCAGAATAGTGGTATTTGTTTGAATCTGGGGTTAAAGCAATATCCTGTCCTGACACTCCACTCTGGGCAGGAACAGGGGCTACAGAAGTGTGGGTAACAGAAACTAATTGAGGAAAGCCTGGGATCCCTTTTGGTAAGACTTACCATTTCATAAATGGATTATTCTTACTTCAGTGTCTCTTTTACCCATACATTATGTGCACTTTCACTGTATGTCATCAAATCCCAAGTCACATTCAGAGATCACACAAGCATTCTAAGCTGGTCTGGAAAAGAAATGAAACCCACTGTGAATCTGGGGCTAAAAGAACACCAAGTTTTCTATGGCTACCAAAGGGAAGGGAACCTGGCTTTGAACAGGGCAGACAGTCAAATCCTAGTAGAAGCAGCTCACTACATGGAAAGCTTTCCAAAGTCCTTAAGTCAAGGGATCTTTCCTAACTGGGTCTCTCAGCCTTGTGCGTATATGAGGAAAAATGACACTCTGAGAATGTCCTCCTAACATCTGCAAGAAATAAGCAGCAAGTGGAGTGATCACTCTCAGGAGCCGCCTGGCCTATGGGATAAACAGCCCCAGGATGCAGGATTCAGAAGCTCATCCTGCAGTAGGGAGGCTCAGAGAGAAGTTAATAAGATGAGGGGCAGGAGAGGAGGAGGAGCAGGCCATAAAACATGAAGCAACAAAATGCTGCCAGCGAGACTCAGTAGGTAAGTGTGCTTGCTGCTGAGTCTGAGGCTTTGAGCTAGATCCCTGGGATCCACATGGTGCAAGGAAAACTGGCTTCTGTAAGTTGTCCTCTGACCTATATCACACATAAGCGCATGCGCGCGCACACTCTCACACACACACACACAGTGGCACATGTACTTCTTCTCACTCAAAACAAACACACACACACACAAAGAGCTTAGCTTACAGCTCCCAAATGACTGATTTTTTTTTGTAAAAAGGTAACCCAAAACACTTTTCCTGAAGTAGAAAGAACCACCTGACTAAGCAACTTGCTGACTTGTAGGTGATGCTTATCCTCCACTAAGTTGGCACATCATAAAATATGACCTGGGCCGCTTTGATGAATTGACTCTTGAGAAAGAACTTGCTGGTTCTGCCATGGGGAGGATAGTTGTTATCTAGAGCAAGCACTAAAGGAAGGGGCATTACCCCAGAGGACTCCAGCGTCTCTGCTAGCTCACCTGATGAGTTCATCAGTTTCGGCCTGGGCACTTCTTTAAGAAAATTCTCTTGGACACCAATGGCTTTGAAAGCTAGGATGCAGGCATTGCCAAAATTGATCTTAGTTGCCTTCAGGATGTGAGGAAGTCTAGAGTCTAATCTTACCTCAGTGTCCCCCTTTTCACCTCCAGATGTCATTCATGTCCTCAGAAAACTTTCACAGTCCTCAAGGTGATGCCTTTTTATGTCATGTCACTTGGAGTAGTTTGGCTCTGTTTTCTATGTTGGAATCGAACCTAGGATCTGGCACATGCTAGGCAACTGCTCTTCTATGGATTACTAAAGTCCCTGTGGCTTACTCATGGTGTGACCTACTGAAGCATTAGCTTCTTCAAGCTATAGCCTTAAACATGCTACCTCGAGGGTGCTGGGTGAGTCAGTACCGAAAGACGTTGGTGTGACTGAGTGCTTGGGTCTTAGAAGGAAGGGTGATAGCCAATCAGAAGGACACAGAGTGATGTCAAGAATGCCGTAAGCTCAGGAGTGAAGCCACAGTCTAATAAACCAGAGGGCAAGCATGGCGGGAAGGTCCCCTGGAACTCCCACTTTGTCTGACTTTCCCTCTCTTGTGGATTAGTTGGCATAAATCAGGTAGCTGACAGGCATTCATCCACTGAAGCTACCTTGCAATACCCACACTCAGTAGTTAACTTTCTACCAGCCCAATTACAAGGGCTAATTATTATACGGTTTAGGAAATGAGATATGAGAAACTCTTTGCAGTCTGCAGCTGCCTTATGTCAATTCCTCAGCATAGTTGAGGTCATTCCCATCTCCAGTCCTTGGCAGGTTCTTTATCAAAGTTTGGTATAGACCTTTCTCTAAGGCAAAACCTGGAGACATTATTTTTTAATTTTTAAAAATTACATTTATTTGTGTGTGTAAACATACACATAAGTGCTTTTGCATGTATGTGGAGGTTCAAGGACAATTGGCAGTAGTTGGTTCTCTCCTTCTACCTTAATGTGGGTTCCAAAGCTCAAGCTCATATTGTAGTGTTTGAAGGCAAACACCTTGTCCAGCTAAGCCTTCTTTTTCATAGGCCTTGGTGACACATTCTCAGTGAGTCACAGAAAAAGAAGCCAAGCTACTCTCAGTGAAATGACATGAAAAGGGGTCATCTTGAGGACTATGTGAGTTTTCTGAACATATATAAAGGACATATGGAGGTGAAAGGGGAGGGTTACTAAAGTCAGGCAGGACTCCAGACTCCCTCCTGTCTTAGCTATGTGGAGAGCCACCAACATGTTTTATTTTAGGCACAAAGGACAGTACTAACCCTTCTATTCATGCCAAACTGCAAGGGGATAATTGCATTCTGTCTGCTGAAATTCCCTAGGGTGGGAGAGAGCCGCCCTGTTTTCCCCCAGTCAGCTGGTTGTTTCCAGTAGGGGCAGTTGTGAGGACCTCATGGTTTGAGTTGGTCCCAGCACACATGTCAGATCCAGACACTTGCAGTATAGTACGTTGGGCAGGGTCCCAAGTCCTAGCACATTGGATAACAGTGGGGTTTTGGGGTTTGTTGTTTTGTTTTTTGGGTTTTGGTGGTGGTGGTAGCTTTGGTTATTGTGGGTCTTTTTGTTTTGTTTTGTTTTTAGTTAATAAATTCTTCTCTTAAATTTATTTATTGTGTGAGTGGACACACTTGTGCCATGCTACTTGTGTGGAAGTCAGAGAACAATTTTTTTTCTTTCACCATGTAAGTTCTGGGATCAAACTCAGGTGGTCAAGACTTGGTGACAAGCACCTTTATCCAATGAGCCAGCTATCCTACCCTCACTGTGATGCTCTTGATTATCCTGGTGCAATTGACTGTTTAAAAACAAACAAAAGCCCAAGGCCTTTTTAAAAATTAGTTATTAGTTACTTTGTGTTAGGTTACAAAACACAGACACTATGTCAAGCACAGTAAAATCATTAGAACTAATTGAAATCCTGAATTCCAGTCCCCAATTAAGTCAGTTTTGCTCACAGATATATAATTATTCTTTTTAAAGTATCATGGATCAAAATACTAACCAATTCTTACATGTATGTTTTAATATCTTATTATGTCAGGAAAGCTTTAGAATGCAACCTTGTGAGATGGTTCTCTGTTTTTGTTTTTTTAAATAAAAACTGATATTGAAATGATATTTTCAGTTCCCCAGGGGAATTAGCCAAACCTGGGGAAGATACTGCTCTAATGATGGCATGTAAACTGCTCTTCACCTTAACTGTACAGGGAATGAAATTGTAGCTATGGAGTGTGTGCTTAAACTCACCAGGAGGCTCCAGCCCACTAGGGAGCCTAACAGGGAGACTGAAGTGGTTTAATAATTATGTTATTTCAAGGGGGACAAAAGGATCTGCCCTGAGTACTTGGTGAAGGGAAGGGGCTGAGAAACACAAGTTTCTATTTTCCTCCGACTGTAGTGAAACCACTACTGGGTAGGGCCTATTAACTAATTGATCTGCTAGGCTCAATAGAATACTTCTAAGGGAGATCAAAGGGTGTTCCCAGCTACAAAGGCCAGCAGTGACCTTGGACCAGATGTTTTCCTTCCAACTCTGTCACGCTTGATAACTGCAGAGGTTGGCAGAATCTGGCCAGAAGCTGTATCCATCCCAACACTAGATCTAAGGACAAGGGCTGTGTGTGTGCACCGTGTGCTGGCAGGTACATACACACATTCATGCCTGACAAAGGCATGAGCACCCTCATGCCGGAGCACCCTCAGCACACAGAAGGCCAGAGCAGCTTAGTCAGGAAGCCAAAAATTATGTTTCTCTTTATTTATTTGCAAAGTGAGGAGGCTTAAGGAATGTGCTGACTGCCAACTTTTCAAAGCATTCCTGTGCTTTAATTGTTTTACAATCATCTATCTGATACAGTAAAATGAAGGCTACTGCAATGACAGTAGAGATTAAACTTTTACCCTATCATTAAAAAAAATGTTTAGAATGATAGTAAGAGTGAATAATCCAAACTAAGTAAAAAAAATCAGATTTTAAAACATTTACTTATTTAACATTTGTGTAGTCAACTCTAACATTACACCATATGAGTTCTGCGGATGGGACTAGGGTCCTCATGCTTGGTGGCAAATGCCTTTACTGCTGTGACATCTCTCTGGCCCACAAATAGGATGTTGTCATTTACCCTGGAATTTTTTTAAACTTGTATTGTTCTTCTGTTTTATTTTCAGTTCTGTGTTCTCAGTGTGTGTGTGTGTGTGTGAGTGTGTATCTGTCTGTCTGTCTGTCTGTCTGTGGGTGAGTATACCTGTGAGTTTCCAGAAGAAGGTGTCAGATTCCCTGAAACTGTATTTGTAATCTGGAAAGCGAATTTAGGTCCTCTGCAATAGCAGAGTGCTCTTAATTGCTGAGTCATCATATCTCCAGCTCTGTTTTCAAACGCCTGGATAAGCCATTATTTATGATGAGGAAAAATATTTTATTTTGACATTTCTTTGAAATATGTTAATTTACTAATACCTCTTTTTCATGAACTTTCAAAGATTCCTACAACATTCTGGAAAATGAAATGTTTAAAACTGCCTTGATGTGGCTAGTTTCATCTGGTCTCTGATCTTTTTAAAAATACTGAATTTCATTCTCTAGTGATTATAAATATCATCTATTCTGTTAAAACATCTGGCTGATAGAAGTATGGAGGTGCAAGAATGCTCAGACCAAATTAGCCAGAGAGAAGTCAACGCTTATAGAAGGAAGCTTCCACAGAATATGTGGATGTTTGCGTATTAACAATTCTCAAATTCTCCATTTATAGAAACTTAGTGATTAAAAGAATATTTATTTATTTTTGTGTACAGTTGTGCCATGAGGCACCTATGAAAGTTAAAGGACAACTTTTTAGAGCTCTCTGTCTCCACCCTCACATCAAGATAGCAAATAGGCTTGGTGGCAAATGCCTCCGAAACATACTTTTTTTTTTTTCTTTTGTTTGGAGATAGATAGGTTTGGAGATAGATCGGTTTTTCCCCCATTTAAAATTAAAATGTAGTACCTCGCTATCATTTTTGTCTATGTATGTACTTAAATGGAGTAATTAGTTGATAATGTATTGATCATATGTAATAAATATGTAAGCAATAGGTAACGTATGAGCATGTGTTGTGCACGTGTGTCCAGATGATTTCCTGCAAATGTAATTTGATAGAGTAGAAAGATGAGAAGGTGAAGACAGTTCCCAGGGATGAATTCTACAGATTTAAAACTCAGTGCCCAATGTCTTTTTCTTCAGGATATATACATGACCTGTCAATCAACCTTTAGCCTTCTTCAAGTCTCCCTGCAATGATTGATATCACTAACTGTCCATTGTCTGTTTATCCATAAATGTTGCTCATAAAATCACAGCAAGTCTGGTTCGCAATGTAGAAATCACAATGTATGGATAAATGTGATAAATGGAAAGCATTGGACTTACGTAAGAGGTAAATAGCTTCTTGACATAGACTGGAGATGTTCCAAGGGAACATTAGGACAAAGGGCAGGCAGGGGCTGGGCACTCATCAATGTATATACTCGAAGTTCAGGGCTCAGGACACCTTCCTCTAACAAGCACTTCCTTGCCTCTTCCTTCCCTAAGATATGATTTCATTGTTAACATGGGCTACAAGTGGACACATGGAAGAAAACCAAATGATTTTTACAGACACTGAACACTGAAAAGTAAGGCAGTGTAGCCTGTGCATGATACAGCAGGCTTGGAGTCCTAACAGTTGAAAGCTGAAGCAGGGACGGTATGGCTGTGCTACTGTTTTTCGTGGGAGGCAATCCAGGGTTGTCTGTATTACCAGTCCTGTAGAGAAGGGAACCCTGCCTGTCAACAAAAGGGTGCAGTATAAAACCCTGCACAGATAAAATTGGCCTCTTCTGTCATAAATACAGCCCTAGACATCAGAGGATGCCAATTTCTGGAAAGAGCAGGATTAATGTAAGTGAACAGACCAGCTGGTTCTGAAAAAAAGCAAAGCCAGTGTAGTTTGGGAAACAACAACAACAAAATAACTTTAAAAGGCGTTTTTAGCCAGACTGCACATCTCTGCCATCCCAGCAGGGAAGAGGCAGAAGAACTGCAAGTTTGTTACAATCTAGGGGTAAAAAGTGAGATCCATGCAAACCAACCAAACACAAGGGAAAACAGAAAATACTCAGAACCAATCAAGTAAATGGTAAAGATCTTTGAAGTAAAATTGTTATGACTGAAAAATAATCAGAATAAGAAATACTCCCAGTAATTAAAATATTATTGGTTAAAAAAGAAATTCAACAGTTGCATTGAAAATACTATTTGATGTGGCCAAAGATAAATCTTGAAAGGAAAATAAAGGAAAAATTACTTCCATTCTATAGATTAAAAAAAAACAGATAAATAAAAGTGAACACGAAGGTAGAGTCAAAGTCCTACTACTAGGGACGAAATAGGGTTCAGAGAAGTTGAAATGCACACTAGTAGAAACCTGCCTAGGGTGACAGGGATTTTAATAAGAAAAGCACAGGCTTGTAAGCTTTTTCCACTAGTATGGAATTGTGCTTGCTAGAAATTGCATGTGATCTGTACAAATAGGAATCTGAATAAAATATTTACTGATCATAAGTCCTAAAGAAATCTCTAAAACAACCCTTTGGTATACATATAGTTTTGCCACTTGTTAAAGGAGACACATTTATATACAATGAGATATATGTGCTTGTTAGTTTTACATAAATTGTATCTTGATTGAGTGTTTGGGACATTGGGTAGAATATTGGGAGACACAGAATATCATCAAAGCTTTCTGAAGTTGATCAATATTTTGATTTTATGATCATCAATGCTGAGAACACACTTGAATAAAATGGTACAAAATGTTGGAAACACAGGGATACTTCAGAAATGGTTAGATATTCCATCTTAATCCCAAGCCAAAAGGCATTGAGTGATGCTGAAAGAAATTCAAGTCAGCAATTCAAACAGCAACTTACGAAATCATACATTCTAACACAATACAATCCAAAGATAGACCAATTTGATAACCGCATGCTGAGGAATGATGGCAGGAAAATACTACATGCAGTTGTTTCCCATAATTAAGCTCTTATTTGTTCCGTAGCATTCTGGCAAAGTAAGGGCAATCTCAGGCCAGCAAATTCTCAGAAAGCTGAACACCCAAGCACCCCATATGAAAAAATAGTACAGCCTATATGAAAAAAATATTAAGCATAACAAAGAAGGATGAAGAGAGTCAAAAAAGTGCACTGAGCATGATCAAGAAGTCTTGAACATTCTCTTAAAGAACAGTGGTTCGTGAAGAGAGATTTTTGCTTTTTCTTTCTTTGTGGACTTTATTATGTTATATAATTCTGCATGGAGTGGTATTTATATGACTACAGTGTTGTAAGTACTGTAGTGCGAGATGATGGTAATTCTGGACTCAGTTACCTTGATGGCATTGCCATAATTGCTGAATACAGAAACACTGAAAATAGAAAAAGAATGTAATGAAATTGGATGACTAAGGCAGAAATTAAGGCAGTGAACAGATACGTGCCAGGTTTCCCTAAGCGCTGTGTATACTTTAGTCTTTGTTCCCTGCTGGTGTTCTTGGGAGGTGGTGAGACTTTAGAAGGTGGAGTTCTTAGGAAATTAGAGCGTGTCCTCTGGTCCCTTCTTGCTCTTCTTGTGCTTCCCAGCATGAGGGGAGCATTGTTTTGTTTTGCCGCAAGTTCCTGCCATAATGTCCTGTGTCCTGCAGGATGGAAACATGGTGCCAACTGATCATAGATGGAAACCTCCATAAAATGTGAGCCGGATGAGTCTGTCCATATCAGGCTTTTTACTATAGTAGTAAAAAGTTAATATACCATGAGCAGACAGATGCAGGTAGGAATTTTGTCCTTGCTGACGACAGACTGCATGTGCTGGGGCAAGTTACTTCAGGAGCATGCCTTTAGTCTCCAAATCTGTACCACAGGGCGATTGTAGTTCCCATCTTCTCAGGTACTTAGCAGCTTGTCTCACACCTGCTGAAAAACCACCTCAGAGCTTTCAGTGAGTATGATAAAGTGCTACCTCACCATGGCTGATCAGTCAGAGAGGTGGAGAGAGAGCATGCCTCCTTGTAAAACAGAAGAGGAATCATTTCCCTACACCTTCCACATTTGCGTAAAAATTTGCCTATCAGAGCGGCAGAAGGGAAAATAGTGGCTTCCCTCACTGTGTCTTTAAAAGTGAAGCATGCATCAAAAAAGGGTTGCAAAGGGCAGGCTGCGGAGGTGCTTTTGTGTTCATTGCTCTCATGTACTTTTACATTTAAGGAGAAATATGAAACTTTACATGTGGCAATAGGGTTGTCTCAACATGTTTTATGGTCGTGGGTGTGTGGGTAATCACAGGAAACAGGGAGGGGAGCAGGGACACAGGATGGAGATGAAAAGTGAATGTTTTTGTCCTGGAGGAATTTATAACCTCATTTTGAGAAGACAGATCCTTAAGAAAGAATGGCAGAGGATACCAGGTAGGGTGTAGCTAGGAGACACAGGCAGCAGGTACTCTCAGATTAGCCACAAATAGCCTTGTAGAGTACAGTAGGGGATCACTTGGAGATCAAGTAGGTTTTCAGAGGAGCAGGTGCCTCACCCAGCCTACAACTTTCCCCATATAAGAAGGAAATGGCTTTTTACAAGGCGTGAAGATGGAGCAAATATGACAAGATTTAAACTTAACCAGAGGTTGAGAAAATGGCTCTCAGATGAGCTGGCTCCTCCATTTGTAGGTGCGAATATCGTGACGCTTTAAAATTTCTTCCCTTGTTAGTATGAAATTCGAAACTAGTCTAAAGATTGATAACTAGACAGATAGCTGATCAGCTACAAGCAAACAATAATGACAAAACCTACTGAGGCAGTTTGAATGAGAATGTCTCCCCATAGGCTCAGATGTTTTCATACTTGGTCCCCAGTTGGTGGAGCTGTTTGGGGGAAGTTTAGGAAGTGTGGCTTTGCTAGAGAAAGAATGTCACTGGGGGCAGGCTTTGAAGTTTCAAAGCCTTGTGACAGGCTAAGGGCAAGCGATCTTTCTCTCTCTGCTTCCTGCTTGAGATTTAAGACTTGAGCTCTCAGCTGCTGCTGCAGCAGCCATGCCTGTCTGCTACTGTGCTTCCCTGCCAGGATGGTAAAGGACTGTTATCCCTCTGGAACCATCAGCCCAAATAAACCCTTTCTTCTATAAGTTGCCTTGGTCATGGTGTCTTATCCCAACAATAGAAAAATAACTAATTTGCCACCAAATCTTGCTAACTCTGAACACTCAATCAGCAGATTCAAAGCATGCTACAGACAGGATGGAAACACCTTTTACCTTGGTACCATGTGAAGGGATGAGCTAGGACAGGACAGGAATTTTCCTCATCTTTTTATCTCAAAGCACAAAGGCTAAAACAGACTGCATTTCTGGCTGGGTGGTGAGATGTTCAGGGAAACTTGGCTCAGGGTCCTGGCTCTGGAGAAGAGCAGTTAATCACCGTGTATGCTGAAGTGGAAGGGGGCTGTTTGCCAGGGCCATCTACCTCCCTGTGGCTGGTGAAGAAAACTATTCTCAGGACTTAGCAAGATGGGGTTGGGGAGGCTTCTACGGAGCCGAAACTCGAATTTGCTGTGGTTTCCAGGCCATGTTCATCCCCCCAAACAATAAGGACTGTCAAAAGACCCTGTCACACCCATTCTACACCCATAACAGAACAACAGTGATGGCAGGTGATGATTTCTGGGTGAGCAGTGGCTTGGGATCTCGTTAAGAAAGAAGGGAGATAACCCTTGCTGATGACTATTCTAATGGCATGGCTTAATCTTGGAGAAATCCTGCATGGTTAGATGTCAATATTTATCTCTTTCTTGTTCTTAATTTACCAGAAGTGATTTGTGGAGTGTTTGAGACTTTCCCTTGGAAGATATTCTAGTCCTCAGCACCCTACCCCTGGATAACTGCCTTAACAGGTATCCAATGTTACTCCAGACCTTGTTTCTTAGAACCGTTTTTCACTATCTTCTTTAAAGTGTGTGTGTGTGTGTGTGTGTGTGTGTGTGTTTGCTTATGTGTGTGTCTCTGTATGTCTGTCTATGTGTGGTGTGTGTGTGTTTGTCTGAATGTTTGTGGGTGCGTCTCTGTGTGTTTGTGTGTGTCTATGTATGTGTCTCTGTGTTTTTGTGTCTGTGTGTATGTAGCTCAGAAGACAACCTTGGGTGCCGCTTTTCCTCTTCCACCTTGTTTGAGGCAGAATTCTTTGTTGTTCACTTTTGAGTTCACCAGACTACCTGGCTTATGGGCCAGTTTCTGAGGAATCCCTACCTCCCATCTCTCCATAGGAGCATTGAGATTATCCACGTACACAGGGCTACACCATGCCTTTACATGGTTCTGGGGATTTGAAACCAAGTCTTCAGGCTTACGTGGCAAGTGTTTTACCCACTAGTTCAAAGCTGACTTTAAATAAGGAAATACTGCATGGTTTTGTTTTATTTTCTTCTCCTAGTTAAACTGAGTTATCCTTAGACAGTTTTTGGAGGAGGATGGGAAGGGAAAAATGAAACCACAAACCTCTCCAGTGTTGGTTCCTTAATTGCTGGTGACTTTTGAGCCGTGTGACTGACTCTTGGTGAGTCTGTTTCTAGCCAGGTTTGGGCATCACTCTTCCCTCCTGGGAACGCTGTCTTCCTTGCTGGTCAGCAGCCCTATGGCTTCTCTTTAGAGCTCTTGTTTCTCACAAATCTCCAATAGAATTGATGACCCAGACACCTGTCAAAGTCCTATAGGGTCTTATTTAAATTGTTTGCATCCCCCAGAGGCTGACACCCTATCTTAGTTCTATGGTTTGGACAAGAGTACCCCGAAAGGACATCAGCTGAAGGCCTGTTGACCAGCTCCTGCTGTGGGAGGTGGGGTTTTGTGGCAGGAAGTCTGATCATTGAAAGCATACCTTCAAAGGGGACATTGGGACCTCGATCCCCACACTCTCCTCTCTCCTTCTGTTTCTTGGCTGTCATTTAGTGAGCGGCTTCCTCTGCCACACATTCCTGCTGTGATATATGACCTTGCCACAGGCCTGCAACCAACCACAGGCTGAAATCTCCAAAACACGAGACAAAATAAACCTTCCTTTTCATTTTGTCTTTTTAGGAGGAAAAGGTTTTCCCATGAAGCCCAGCTGGCTTCCTGCTTTCCATCCTCTGGCTGAAACCTCCCAGGGGCTGGGATTTACAGATAAGCATCGTCCTACCCAGCTTCCTCTTTTTACATTGATTTGCCTCAGGTATTTGTTTTAGTAGCACAAAGAGTAACAACACACTTAATAAAAATGTACCAGTGGGTAGACTAGAGAAACTAGTGTAAGCCTTTCAGAGGCTTGTGAATCATGTGTATGTGTACATTGATGCATATGATGCATGTGGACTTGCATATGTAGGGCAATGCACCTTCCTCGTTAAGTGAGTTGGACGGCCTTCAGTAAGTCACTAAATCTCCCGAGCCTTCATTTTCTAATCATTGAGAAGTGAATCAGACTCCCTGCTCACCACAGCAAAACCTCAGCTTCAAGACATTTGCGTAGCCATCCACTCCCGAATTGGTTTTGGTTTTTCCCCTCAGAAGTGAAGCCCTGGTGACTGTGAAAGGCATAAACTTTTTTGTCAAGGAGACCATAAACCCCTAGATTTCACCTTGGCAAAGGGATATCCCAAGAAGAATGTTTCCTGAAAGGAGCGGAAGGCCCTGACTGACTGCAGGTCCTGCTGTTCCTGTGACGCCCACTCTTGGCACTTCCTTATTTTTAAACTTTATTCATGGGTTTGTTTCTTGGTACTAAAGGAATGCTTCTTTCATTTGAGAAGGGAGCTTTGTGTAGAAGTCTGGACAGGATGAAAGTCTGAGGTGACTTTCCTGGGCGGTGCCCAACAAAGAAGACAAGGACATGTTTGCTGATTGAAGTGAAAACTCAGACAAAACTAAATCAGGCCATGGTTCACCTGAGCATGACTGGGGTCAGGCAAGTCACTAATAGAGGAAAGTGACAGATGTTAAAGGTCACTCAAGGAAGCTAGACAAGAGTTGTTAGGGTTTGACAACTACCTAAAGGCTTACACCTTGTCATTCACCAGGACACATGAACATACAGCAGGTAGCAGAGAGAACAGCAAGGAGTCGCTGCCTACTGCTTGCAGTAATGTGCAGGTGTGTTTGTGTCCTACAGCTACATCGACAGATGACAGACACACTCCCATTCTATCATACTTCTAAAGACTGGAAGCCTGAAATCAATTCCACCCATGTACTAATATTTTGTGAAATGGATCCACTCAAGCTTAATTTCTTTGACTTACTTAAGTCAGGGTCCTGACAGGGCTGGCTCCTTCCGAGGCCTTAGGGAGGCCTGTACTACTTGGCCTTTCCAGCTGCTCAGTGTAACCTACCCAGAGCTTTTTCTTTCATCTTGAAAGTAGAAAAGCCAGGTTCAATGACAACCTCCCAAATCAGTTGTTCCAAACCAGAATATGTATGAGCTCCCTCTTGCATTTAGTCTTCTGCCTGCTGACCCTTTAGAGCCATCGCTTCAGCTTTATTAGAAAAAGCTCCAGAGCCTGCTGTGACAGTGTATGTCTGAAATGCCAGCACCCTGGGCTATAGAGTCAACTCTGTCAACAAAGGAGAAAGACAAAGATGAGAAAAAGGGAGCAGTAAAGCGGAGGGAAGAGAAGGAAGGGAAAGAAGAAAGAAAAAGGAGGGAGACAGGAAAAGGAAGAATTTTTTTGTAGTCACAGGAGAACATATGCAGGCACAATTGCACTCATATACATACATGTGTGCACACACACATGCACCCACAGACACACACTCGGGGTGGAGAGACAGAGAGCTGAGACCCAGGTCCAGCACCCTCTTTGGGTGGCTCACAACCACCTGTAGCTGTAGTGGATCTGATGCTCTCCTTCTGGCCTCTCAGGGGACTTGCATACATGCAGTGCACACCTAGACAATCACGTACACACATAAGTAGATATAAAAATTTAAAAGGATTAATGCATATGAAATGAATCCTCCCTTGATAGCAAATTTATAATGTGTTAACAATGACTTCATTATTTATTGAGTTGATAATATGCCAGGCCTGGTGCAGGACCAGAGATGGTCAGACATGGAGCCTACTGCTTGAGGAGCATCCAGCTGAGCTGGCCCTTAAAACTACAGCCACAGTTGCTGTTGAGATGCTCTGATTCAAAGGTAAATCCTAAGCATGGGATTTCTGGAGGGCAGGTAAGGGCAGGGGTGGCCCTGTGATAGAGTGAGTTGTTTGTTTTGTTTTGTTTTGTTTTTTTCACTTTACATCCTTATTGCAGCCCCTCCCTCCTCTCCTCCTGGCCCCAGCCTCCCAATCTCTCCCCCCTTACCTTCCCCCTTCCTTATCAAATCCCCATCCTCCCCAACCCCCCTTGCACATCAAGTCACATCAGGACTAAGCACACACTCTTACACTGAGGCCTGAGAGCTTTTGTTTAGGCCTCAGGGGTTGACTCCAGGCCCTGGGATAGGAGTTGGGCTGGAAATGATGGGCAAGTAAAAGGCTGAGACCTTACTTAAGTAGTCTTGCTGTGCTTCAGCCTGTGGGTGGAGCTTGATGCCCAGGGGCCAGCACCCTGGCATGGGGGACCAGAGCAAGCCCACCAAGGAGGTGTTGGGCAGATTCAAGGCTGCTTGTCATGCTCTGACAGGTGGGAAGAGCTTACTGGAGGGATGTCATCAGGGAGTGGAGAGGCAGGCAGGAGCAGGAACAGTCGTTTACATTACACCATGTTTTAAATTTTTGGTTCTCTACCCATGTCACAGGGTCTAATGAGCTTTCTAAAACAGAGTCAGGTGGGAAACTTCGGAGGCTTTGCAGGGGAGGAATCTCTTTTATACCTTACTTAGGAAAATACCCTTCATGCATGTAAAAAGCCAATCTTAGCTTGCAGGCAGGATTTGGTTCACTGTTTGTTGGCCACTGAAGTTTGTGGGAGGCTCACAGGAGTTTTTAAGCAGAAAATGTCAACATTCTTTCCCCAGGGAACTAGGGACACTGCACATTGTCCCTTGGCATCATGCTAATCTTGGGCCCTCATGTCAGATCTGAGGGTTGGAAAGATCACTCTGGCGGCAGGGGAGTTAGGTGAGAGGGGAAAGCTATGCTGAATACGAAAGGATGCCAGGCTTGTGTGGCGGCCATGGCATGGCATCGGGGCTGACCTCCTTTGTGTGTGAATGGGAAACCAGTGGATGAAACTTTGTCCACATGATGGTATTGCTTCTTTCTCCTCCTTCCCACCAACTCAAGGGGACATTCTTTGTATCTAACTGGGATAGGGCTACCTAACTCATTTGTCCCCCAGGTTCAGCCTGCCACCTTTGGTCTCTAGCTAATGACAGTCCTAGGGTCAAGCCCAGCATTGCTTCTTACTAGCCTTCACTAACACCTGCTGTCGCTTTGCCTTTGGGAAGAATAATGTTTTCTTCAGTGGGAGCAGGAGCATGATGACAACAGCCAGCTTCAGGTGTGTGGACTTCCAGCTTCATTCTAGGGTCTAGGTTGCTAATCACTAGAGAGCAGGTTTTTCACTCCATTTCTTTGATTGACAGCAAGCAGAGTTTCCTAGGCTGGGGTGGGGTAGCTCAGTGGTAAAGTGTTTGCCTACTGCACATGAGGTCCTGGGTTCCATCTCTAATACTATAAAAAAGAAAAAGAGAAAGGAAAGGAGAAATTGCCTGTTTTCAGGTGTGGAAGACAGTGAGGGGGAGGGGCTGAGGGCAGGTTTTAATTCACTTCTGATCCTCAGCGTGGCTGATTATATCACTCCTTCTGGTGGGAAAAATGCTGCTTTCCAGCAGACAATGAGTCTGTCTCCTCTCTGGATGGTTTTTGTCACTTAGGCTTCTTATGCTGTTTACTGGCCTGGCTCCCTTTTATCCCAGGGCCCATCTCCAGGCCCTTATCTGTGAATTCTAGTCCTCCGTAGCTGCCGCTTTCAACTCTGCAGGCTTATCTTTCTCCCCTGGGATGTGAACGCTTTTTTCTCACAGTTTGCTTGCAGTTCCCAAGCTAGAATTCATACTCTTTTTTTCTGAATTTGTTTAAAACTCTCATTTTCCTCATCAAATATTTTAATGCAAGTTCTTTTTATTTCATTTTATTATTTTAATTAGCTTAGGGTGACAAATTTCCTTAAAGCATTTTCGTACAAATTAATTATACCCTTTATCTCTGATAATCCTCTTTCCACTTTCATATTCACATGTGTTCTATAACCCTCCCCGTCTCTCCCTTAAACCCCATCCCCAAATTGATCCGTTTCAAAATTTCTGTCTAGACACATACTCATCTCTTTTTTATAAGTAATTTATTTATTTTCATATTAATCACAGGTTATATGTTATATACTTTGTATCCCAGCCGTAGCCTCCTCCCTCATTCCCTCCCTCTCTCTCCATCCCTCCTTCATCTTCTCCCTGCCCCCCTCCAAGTCCACTGATAGGGGAGGACCTCCCCCCCTTCCATCTGACCCTAGCTTATCATGTCTCTTCAGGGCTGGCTGCAATGTCCTCTTCTGGGATCTAGTGAGGCTGCTCCTCCCTAGGGACGGGGGCGGGGGGAGGGAGCGGTCAACAAGCCAACCATTGAGTTCATGACCCAAATAATCCCTGTTTCCCTTACTAGGGTACCCAGTTGGGTACTGAGTTACCATGGGCCACATCCGAGCAGGGGTCATAGTTTGTATCCATACATGGTCCTTGGTTGGAGAAACAGTCTCATAGAAGACCCCTGTGCCCTGATCTATTTGGTCTTTGTGGAGCTCTTGTCCTCACCAAATCTTACTAACACCCCTTTTTTTCATATGATTCCCTGCACTCTGGCAATGGCTTGGTTGTGAGTCTTAATATCAGCTTTGATTCATTATTAGTTAGAGTCGTTCAGAGGCCCTCTGTGGTAGGCTCCTGTCCT
Organism: Pachyuromys duprasi; assembly: GCA_028658305.1. Classification (NCBI taxonomy): domain Eukaryota; kingdom Metazoa; phylum Chordata; class Mammalia; order Rodentia; family Muridae; genus Pachyuromys; species Pachyuromys duprasi. The sequence continues at coordinate 62,342,339 of CM053765.1, forward strand.
GTTGCTTGTTTTCCCCTATGTTCAATGCCCATCCTGTTTGTCCATCTAAGCGAGGATTGATCATCCCACCCTGGGTCCTCCTTCTTGCTTATCTTCTCTAGGTGTATAGATTTCAGCATGTCCATCCTATTCTATAGGTCTATATAAGTGAATATATACCAAGTGTTTCTTTCTGCTTTTGGGATACCTCACTCAGGATGATCATTTCTAGGTCCCACCATTTGCCTGCGAATTTCATGATTTCCTCATTTTTAATTGCTGAGTAGTATTCCATTGTGTAAAGGAACCACAATTTCTGTATCCATTCCTCAACTGAGGGACATCTGGGTTGTTTCCAGGTTCTGGCTATTACGAATAAAGCTGCTA
>CM053765.1:62343204-62411699 GCA_028658305.1 Pachyuromys duprasi
ATTTTCTCACCGTAGGAGTTCCGCTCACCTGGCACTCACAATGCTGGCGTTTTAGGTCCCAGAGTTCAGTCTCCTGGTCGCTGCATTGTTTCTGCTGTCCTACTCCTCAGACACAGTGTTCTCTCGTGGCAGCCATCTTGGATCCCCCTGTCATTTTGTTTTGATGACAGTGTCTTTTGCTTTCATACTCATCTCTTTATGAATACATTAGGACCTAGGATCTGCATATAAGAGAAAACATGTGGTATTTGTCTCTTTGAATCTGACTTACTCAGTATAATATCTTCTAGTTCTATCTAGATCCCTGAAATTTTCACATGTCTTTATGACTGGATAAAATTTTGTGGTATGTACATACCCTGTTTTCACTATCCACTCATCTGGTGACAGACATGAAGGCAGAGGTGATTTCTTTGCCATTGTGAAGAAAGCGGGGTAAGCATGGATGTCCAAGGAGCTTCTTGACATACAGAGCCCCTGCTCAGGAGTGGTATACTCTATTTCCAGTTTTCTGAGGAACCTTCTTCACATTGACTTCCACCATGGTTGCACTAGTTTACAGCCCATCAACAGTGAATAAATGTTCTTCTTTCTCTACATCCTTACCAGAACTTGTATACCTATGCTCTTATAAGCAGCATGTTTTGAACTCATGAAGTAATAATAATAAAAGGGAGAAGGTGAAGTTGGGAGGGCTGTTCTCTGCATGTGTAGAGTGGCTGCGGGAGGTGTCTGGCATTCAGAGCATGTGGTAGGAGTATGGAAAAGGAAGTCAAGGAAAGTACATAATGTAGCTTCATTAGAATCTCAAATACAGCGGTGAACTCATGTGCTTGACATTTTTGCTATCCATCCTTCTGAGTCTCCTGGGGATAATGGTTTGAGATTAAGTACATGGAGTCTAGCACCAGACAGCTTGGGACTTGAGCAGGTGGGTGGATATCTCTGAGTTTCAGTTTTCCCATTATGTAGTGATGGTATACATTCAAATTGTCCTGTTATTTTGAATATGAAATGAGAACAAGCACAGTTTTTAGAGTGGAATGTAGCATGTGGTGAGAGCTATGTTATTGCTGGTCAAGAAAATGGTTTGTGATCATAGGTTAGGCACAGCCACGTTTCTCCAGATATTTATCAGTAGATTCTTTTCTTTCTACAGCTGGTTGCTTAGCCATTACATTAAATTACCAGCCTGTGTCTGCTGTACCATTGTGCCCTCTCTGGTACTGCTGCCTTGGAGAACTAGTTTGAAACTGAGGATTCTGTGTTGCGAGCCACCGTCACACACTTGTCTTGGAACAAAACCAACTGAGTCGGGTTGGAGCCTTCCCAGAGGCCTCTCTGAGAATATACCGTACTTGTCAGTGTATATTGACCATTCATCCAAAACCCTTTTCTCAGTGCCTTTTATACATTAGAATATCAACATGACACCCATGGGCCATCACCCTGCCCTGACTTTGAGCTGTAGTCACAGCATGATATTTGAGTTGAAACAAGCACAAGGAGTATTGAATAGAGGAAGTTGATCCTGGAAGGTGACATGTAGGAATGTAGAGCGAACAAACGCTCTCTGGCAACCCTTGCTGGCTCAGGATTCGGGTTCGGGAGTGAGTGGTCCATGGATTGATCATGGGTCAGGCCAATCCTATGTGTGTAGTAGGGGTAGAATGAAAAAAAAAACCCTATCAGTGTCTTGGAGTTTTGACTTCTAAGGTGGATGCTGCTTACATGGCTCTCCCAGCCCCAGCCAGAGCACCCTCAAGACAGGAACGGGAAGCTTACAGAGCCAGAGGATCCTCAGGGCTGTGCCATCAGCGCACTGCAGCTTAGCCCCCGTCGACCAGCAGACACCAGCCTGTGGTTCTGTAAGATCCAGATAAAAGCTTCATGGTTCTTTAAGGTGTTTCGGGGAGACCACTGAGGTTCCACTTAATACTTGGGGCTTCTCTTTCCCTTCCCCTCAACTTCTCTCCTTAATTTCGCTCCTTCTTTTTCTTCCCCTCCCATTTTCTTTTACTCTCTTTCCTCCCCCTTCTCTTCCCTTCTCTTCTAGGAGAGAGAGTGTGTTCTGGCTAGTTTTATGCGAGTTTCACACAAGCTGGAGTTATCTGAAAGGAGAAATTATCAGTTAAGAAAATGTTCCCCATAAACTCTGGCTGTAGGGCATTTTCTTAATGAGTGTTTGATGGGGGAGGTCCCAGCCCATTATAGGTGGTGCCATTTCTGGGCTGGTGGTCCTGGGTAATATGAGAGAGCAGGCTGAGCAAGCCATGGGGAGCAAGCTAGTAAGCAGCACCCCTCCACAGTCTCACCATTGGTTCCTGCCTCCGGGTTCCTGTTCTGACTTCCTTCAATGATGAACAGTGATATAATCCAAAGAAACCCTTTCCTCTCCAATTTGCGTTTTGGTCATGATGTTTCATTGCAACAATATCAACCCTAACTAAGACAGAGAGATAGTCCAGGATGGCTAAACTTGCCATGTAACCAAGAATGACCCTTGACTCCTGATTTTCTTTCTTCTACCTCCCAAGTAATGGATTTTTGTTTCTGTTATTTGGCCTAGTCTCCCTGTGTGGCCTAGAATGGTGTAAACTCTTGAATTAAGTGATCCTCTGCTTTAGTATTATGAGTAGCTAGAACTAAAAGGATGTCTCATTTAATTGGCTAAAATAACTTTTTTTTAGCAAAACTAAAGCTTTCCAGCAGAAGAGAGATTTTAAAGACCATCAAATCTGTGTTGATTCTTCAACTGGAAACATGGCACTCAGAAGGATCAATTAATGGATCTGAAGTCACTGATTTATATTTCCCAGTGCAAGATCAGGCCCCTAGATGGCCTGCCTCCCAACCACCAAATTTTTCCTCAGAGATGCTACCACGCTGATGCCTCACCTGCTCCTGCTTCCTTGAGGTGTTTGTCTCCAGCGTCCCTCCAGTTCCCATGATGAGCCCATCAGGCCCGTTGCTATGCCGGACTTCAGGCAGCCTGCTTCCCTTTAGCTGCTGTATCTTTCCTTAGCGGCACCCAACAGCCTCTCTCGGCATATTAGGCAGCGGAGGCACGGGGACCACTGCCATTCTCAAATAGAGCTTTTGAAGATGAGAAAAAAATGCTGAATACAAGCTGTGTGTTTCAGATCTGGCCCTTTAGAGAGCAAGCACTCATAGATGCATCTCAGGTGTGCTTCCAGGGCTGTTCCTTTGCCAGTCTGTGGAGATGAGCTATTACCACAGGTTGAATGTGGGATGTCCCCCACAGGCTTGTATTTTGAGTACTCTGTCATCAGCTCATGGTAATGTGTTGGGAAGTAGTGTGCGTTTAGATGGGGCCCAGCTGTAAGTGGAACTCTGAAGTGAGCCTTGAGGATTATATCTCGGCCCCACTTGTTGGGGGGGCGGGGCTTGATCTCTGATTTCTATTGCTGGGAACTAGGTGCATGTACTCCGGCTGTCAGGGGGATAGCTGCTTCAGTTGCCATGATAGACAGTGTCCCCTGAACCTTGAGCCACACTTAAGACTACCCATAAACTGCTTCTGTTCCAAGCAATTTCATTACGCTTGTTCCAAGTAATGTAGAATTAACTAATACAGATGCCAATTCTCTTTCTCTTAAAAATAAAAATCTATGTGGTAAAAGGTGTCCTTGAGACTTTCACAGTCATTGCTGCATGTTCTGTGCATGCCGGACCATCTTGAGGTCTGCATGAGAAGTTCAAATGAAGGCTGCTAGCTTTGCCTTGACTCTGCCCCATCACCTGTCTTACCTGTAAGAGTTTTTGCAAGACTATAGCAGCCCTCTATTGACCACATCTTCTGTTCTGATTTTCGTGAATCAAATAGAAGGCAGACGGCCCAGGGAAGGAGACTGAGCCAATGATTTTTATGGTGTCCTGGACAGGAATTGTGCCATCTGAAGCATGTAAGGTGCTGTGCGGGGCTGGTAAGAACGACAGCTGAGGCTGAAGATGTGAGTCAGATGATAGAGTGATGACCTAACAAGCATGAAACTCTGGATTCCATCTTCAGCACTCTTGTTAATTGGGCATGATGACACCTGCCTGTAATCCCACGCTTGGTAGATAGAAGCAGGAGGATTAGAATTTTAAGGTCTGCTTCAACCACAAGGCAAGCTTGAGGCCAGCCTGTGCTATATGAGACCTTGCCTCAAAAAATAAAATAAACTGGAACAACAACAAAAGATTGGCAATTATGTAGACTATCCCCATGCTCTCTCTCTCTCTCTCTCTCTCTCTCTCTCTCTCTCTCTCTCTCTCTCTCTCTCTCTTTTGCTCGGTCTCAGTATCCTAAAACATTTGTTTGTGTTTAAACTTTTCTTTTCAAAGATTCATTTTAAATGATGTATGTGTGTGTGTGTGTCTGTCTGTGTGCAAATGCTGCTGCAGCAGAAGAATGAAATCTCCTGTAACTGGAGTTATAGGCAGTTGCATGCAGGCAGACGGTGGGTACCAGGAACCAAACTCCAACCTCTTTAAGAGCAGTGCACTCTTTTTTAAAATAATTTTTATTAAATTCTTTATTAATTACACTTTATTCACCTTATATACCCCTATAGTTCCCTCCCATCCCAATCCCTCCCTTCCCCCTTCTGCACCCGTGTCCCTCCCCAAGACCACTGATAGGGGAGGTCTTCCTCCCCTTCCTTCTGATCCTAGTCTATCAGCTCTCATCAGGAGTGGCTGCATTGTCTTCCTTTGTGGCCTGGGAAGACTGCTCCCCCCTCAGGGGGAGATGATCAAAGAGCAGGACAATCAGTTCATGTCAGAGGCAGTCCCTGTCCCCATTACTGTGGAACCCACTTGGAGGCTGAACTGCCATTGGCTACATCTGTGCAGGGGTCCTAGGTTATCTCCATGCATGGTGCTTGGTTGGAGTGTCAGTCTCAGGAAAGACCCCTGTGCTCAGATTTTTTGGTTCTGTTGCTCTCCTTGCGGAGCTCCTGTCCTCTCCAGATCTTACTGTCTCCCCCTTCTTTCCCGAGGTTCCCGAGCAGTGCACTCTTAACTGTGCAGTCATCTCTCCCATTCCTCTACCCCTGCATTTGGCTGAGGAACCAACCACACATGTGTGCTTGTGGGGGTGGTTCCTGGGATGCCGACTTGGTGAGGAATAAGCTGAAAGCCGTGTGAATGGATTTTGAATTATTTACAGGAACACACATACATCATGCCACTTTTTTGGTGAAAAAAAAAAGAGTAAATACAGCATGAACAAAGCTCTCAGTAGTGCATGTCCTCATTGGCAGAGAGTCAGAATGTATGCAAGCTCAGGAACAAGGGATGCTTTGTTAGTGACGAGGAACACTTGGATGTTCCCTGCGCTACCCCGCTGCAGCTCTGCAGCTCTGTCTTGACCGTCTTATTTCCAGGACTTAAAAAAAAATTCTCACATTAACTTCATTTTTATATTAGATTTCAGTCAGATTCATGGCCAAAGAACACATCCTGGAGGAACAGTTACCATCTCTTAAAATACCAACAACAACAGTATACCGGCATAGTCTTGTATTTATAAAGTGACATTTCCACATCTGCCCCGTGAATCTCCTTTTTAGTCAAATGCCCATTAAAAAAAAAAAGGAAGATAAAAACAAATGGAAATAAATGGGTGTAATTTAAGTAAAGAATAACTTCCTTCTTATTAGGTTTAACTTGAGACCAGGTATCATATTTATATAAATACTGCTGAAAATATTTAACCTATTCATACAGGTTAAGTAACTAAACGATAAGCTTTGTAGGCAAAGTGTGTTTAAATGCTCCCATTAAAGTCAAATGGTGCTGAGCAGTTTTTCCACTTTGCAAATACATACCATTAGGAGTCTGAAAAGGAAGGCTGGGGGAACAGAAAGAATTTCTGGCAAACAAACACGACTGTTCATTGAAGAGATTTTGACTACTTTATGTTACAGGGGGCAAAGAGAGTCAAAAAGTCAAAATAACAAGCCTCAGATGAGAGTCTTAATGATGCAATTTAGTTTTCTCTAAAGCCAAGATACATTTGCTGAGCAGCTGGCTGACCAAATCAGAGGGGCAGGTTGTATTAGCTGGGGCTTTCATTAAAATATGCAGGGCTGGAGAGATGGCTTAGATCAGTGCTTCCTAATGCTGAGACCCTTTAACACAGTTCCTCATGCTCAGTGACCCCCAACCATAAAATTATTTTCATTGCTACTTCATAACAGTGATTTTTGCTACTGTTATGAATCATAATATAAATATCTGTGTTTTCCGATAGTCTTCGGTGAGCCCTTGGAAAGGGTAGCTCAATACCTAAAGGGGTTGCTGGCTTAGCTGTTGAGAGCCTTTGTCTTGCAGAGGACCTGGGCTTGATTCCCAGTACCCACAAACTGTCCTCTAGTTCCAGGGGATCCGATGCTCTCTTCTGACCTCCTTGGTGCCAGGCACACACATACATACATCCACATGAGCAAAGCACATATACATAAAATGGAAATAAATCTAAGAAGAAAAAGAATATGCAAATTGATCAGAGAAGATAGATAGCTGGGAGATCTGGGGATGTGTGCATCGGAAAACTGGAAACCTATTCATAAGGAGAGAACCATTTATAGATTTCCTCTTCAAACAGAATAAAATTCAATTTAGTTTTCAAGCCAAGACCAACTCCTCCCCAAAACACACAAACAAACAAATTAGACAGCCTTGACTGAGTAAAGATCTTTGTTTGCTGGTGTGGTTGAGCATCCAGCTCTTTGAAGGTCCAGAGAAAATAAAGGCAGAGGAAGGCCGGAGTTTGGATCCCATGTAATGCTGGATGCAATAGCTTACATCTGTAATCCCCTCACTCCTACAGCTAGATAGGAGTCTAGATAAGAGATCCCTATACGTAGCAGCAAACCGCAAAGGAGACCCTATCTCAAGCAAGGTGGAAGCCAAGGACTGACACTGGAGTTTGCTTTCTGACCTCTGTAAGTGTGCTGTGGTATGCACCAACCTGTACACACACACACACATACACACACGCACACTTTTTTTTTAATTTATTTATTTTTATATCAATCACAGGTTAGGTATTTTGCATCCCAGGTGTAGCCCCCTCCCTCACTCCCTCCCACCCTCCCACTCCCTCCCTCATCACCCTCCTCCCCGCCCCCTCCAAGTCCACCAACAGGGGAGGACCTCCTCCCCTTCCATCCAACCCCAGCTCATCCTGTCTCCTCAGGGCTGGCTGCAATGTCCTCCCCTGGGATCTAGCCAGTCTGTCACTCCCCGGCTTATATGGGGGAGGGTCAAAGAGTCAGCCATCAAGTTCATGACTGAAACAGTCCCTGTTTCCCTCAGTAGGGTCTTCAGTCCTACACCGAGCTATCATGGGCCCCATCTGAGCGGGGGTTCCAGGCCACATCCACACATGGTCCTTGATTGTAGAAACCGTCTCATACAAGACCCCTGTGCCCTGCTCAGTTTGGTCTTTGTGTAGCTCTTGTTCTCCCCAAGTCTCCCCAACCTCCCCCAGATCTATCATTACTTCTCACCCTCTGCCAAAGTCTTGATCGCGACACACACACACTTTTAAAAGGCAGAGAAAGGAAGAATCTCCTTTCTCTCCTGAAGGTGCTACACACCTCCCTTTGCCTTCAAAGCCCCAAGTCCTTTGGCCCCCCTCACTCTGGGACCTGCACAGATGCTCCCACCATCTAGCCCTTTCTCAGGTCTTTGGCTCTAAGCTGGGGGTTGGCTTCAGACCTTTTCATGTGAGTCCCACCAGTGGCAACCCTGGCTCTGTGGCTTGTCATGTGAGCTTTTTTCCATAACACATCCTTTCTTTTCTACCGCTGTGGATTGCATTGCTTCTGAGTTTCTTGAATGCCCAGACTAATACAAGCCATGGTCAACTTTCTCATTACGAAGGCCTAATACATTTACCCAGTTTCACAGATTAGGGATTCTTGTTTCATCTTAGCAGGGCTAAGATTGCAGATAAAAGTTATCTTGCCAATCTGAGAGGTAAGAAAAGAACATATGGATTTCGCATCTACTTCTGTGATTGGTAAAGTCAAACATGCTTTAAAATGTTTCACTGGCTTCTGTGCAAGTGCATAGGCATCCTCTCATCTCTGTAAAGTAGGAGCATAACACACAGTACACACACATGCCCACACATGCAGACGCACACTCATAAGCACATGTACACACATACTCACACACTTGCACATGCACAAACCATACAAGCAAAGCACACATTGGTGGCATCTATGTCACTCACACACCCCCCTCTCCATGCAGCAGTCCAGGGTAAAAACCTTAAAGATGTCTTTAACTTTTCTGCACTCTGCATATACTTTTCCTTAGCTGTGATGGCGTACAGGCTTCATTTTAGGAGGCTCTTCACTGCTAGCAGAAGGCTGTAAGGCCTCGGCCTGAGCTTGGACCTGGCTCAGTTTTGTATTCTCAGCTCTTGAGCGTACAATTGAAAATTTTAAATTTTATTTTATGTGCATTAGTGTGAAGGGGTCAGATCCTTTGGAATTGAGGTTACAGACAGTTGTGAGCTGCCATGTGGGTGCTGGGAATTGAACCTGGATCCTTTGGAAGAGCAGACAGTACTCTTAACCACTGAGCCATCTCTCCAGCCCCAACTATAGGTGTTTGATTAACAAAGGCAACATTGATTTTCCCATGTCTCATCTATCTCCTCTCTATTGAATCTTGTGTCCTTACCATAACTGCCACACCAAAACACCACCACAGTTATTCTGCTCTTACTGGTTGCTGGAGCTGTTGCTAAAGCATTGAGTTTTCCATCTCTGCACTGCTGACATTTGCCTCAGAGAAACTGTCCATGCAGTAGGCTGTTCTGTACTATTCTGGGAGTTCAGTGACTTCCTCAGCCTTACTCATTGATAACAGAAGCACTCTCCTCTAAAGCCTTCTGCGCACTTTGGTGTTGCCAAAGCTGTAAATCTACAGACCCCCAACACCATCTTGTCCCTGGAAGACAAGATCACTCCAGATAGAAGATCACAGGCCTACAGGGAAAATGTAAAAGTTATGAAGTCTTTCAGGATCTTCTAGCTCCATTTGTCATGTTGAAAAAGACCCCTAAGGGCTCCCGATTCTGAAAAGGTATACCATGTTGTAATTAAAACAAAACAAAGCAAAGCACCGTGCCTTTTATTTAGATTTCTCAGAAAACAAAAGTAATAGCAAGAAAGAGAAAAATATCTGCCCTGTGGAAGTTCCAGCCACTTTTTCCTATGTTGGAATTCTGTGCTTTGGACATGAACATCCCTGGCTACCTAGGAGCCAAGATCAACAGGAGTCCAGCTGGGACGAGCCTTTGATGTCTCATGTGCTTATTAGCTAAAATGGGGTGAGAATGGAAGGATTTCTACAGGAAACGTCCAGGGGACTTGAGCACCCACCGCAGGCTGCAAACAGGTCAGATGCGCCCATTTGAGGCTGAGCAGAACCGGGTTCACAACAGGAATGTTTCTGGTCATTTTTCTCAAATCCACCAGAGGGTTCCGAGGAAATATCTGACAAACACTGCCTATGCAAAGCACCTCTGAGACAAGCCAACATTTCTGTTACATTTCTTTTCCTTCCCACGAGTTACCCTGACAATCCCAACCCTCACTTTCTCCTCTGCTCCGATTGACATCTGAGAAGGAAACCGCAAGTGCATACCATTTTATAGGCTAGCCTGATTGAAACCAGCTCTCCCTATAGGTCCCATCGTGCAAGAGACACACGGTTCTTGTCAAGAGACTGGTGACTAGCAGAAAGAGTTCTGATGCTATTGCGAGTGAGAAATTAGTAACTAGATTCTTGGCCTGTTTTATGCCAACTTTATAATTACACTGTTTCAGTGGTAAACCAGATCTTTTGAGCCAAGGGTAATTTAGAAACTTTAGATTCAAATCCTCCCTCTCCTCCTTCCTTTCATGTTCATCTCTGTTGCCTCTCCATCTTCATTCAAACATATAATTTTCCTCCACTCCCTCCTCATCCCAGTCCCTTGTCTCTGTGACCCTCTCTCATGGGACAAATGTTTCCCTCATCCTGAGACATGGTGGGCAACAATCAAGGTTGTGCATACATAAACCTAATTCTAGGCCACACTGTCACTCTGCAAAAGTGTCACCAGTATGGACTCATGGCTTGGCCTCAAGGTCGGCACAGGAACACATGGCCTTACCCAGTGCCCAGGCCGCCTGTGTGTAAAGGAATTAGCCTCTCTGCTTAGCAGAGGAGCACATGGAGGATTACTTTCTCAAATACTGGAGTTCTTCTGCAATTTGGTAGGCTTTTTCAGAGGTCCTTTATATAGAAATATTTATTAAATATTAAAAACAATAAAAGGAATTCCCTAATGGGAATGTTCTTGTTTCTTAGTTGGCATAGGCTTGTGAACAAAATATTTGGGAGGCTGAGGCAGGATTGCCATAGACTCCAGGCCAGCTTGGGCTACATTGCAAGAGCCAGTCCACCCAGAAGAAAATCTCAAAAGCAAGGAGGAGGGAAGGAAGAAGGGCAGAAAGGAAAGAAGGGAGGAAAAGAGAATATTCTTTCAGTCTTGCTTTGCTTTTGCATCCATTCTCCCTGCTTTTTTTGTCTTTCTTCACCTGGCTGATTTTTCTGATGGGTTATTTTTCTTTTGTTTAAGCTATGATGAGTGTGTTTGTGTGTGTGTACATATGTGTATCTATATGTATTCACATAAAACTGTAAGTACATTTTAGCATCCTAATTTTTCTTTCAGCTGAAAGTCTTCCATACCATCTGCCTTTCAGTAAAATGCTCTCCCAGCCAGCCTTGACCAAGTTTCCTCAGAAATAAATGGATTTTTCTCCAAGATCTCTATAGAAATCTCTGTCACCAAATTCCAGAAATCCTTTCCTTCAGTGTTTGACAGGGGGTTGTTTCATTCTCCTAAGCTGATGGTACATCCAATTGCTTTAATGTTTTTGCTTTGTGTTGTTGTTGTTGTTGTTGTTGTTATTTTGAGACAGGATCTCATGAGTTTGGTGTCAAGCTCCTGATCCTTCTGTTTCAGCCTTCCTAGTGCTGGGATTACAATTGTGTGCTACCATGCCCTACATGTTTCTTTTTTCTAACCCTTTTCCCCTCTACCTCTGCTCTTCTCCCAGGGGTCACTCAGTTTGGCCTGTGTGTCTTTGCCTGTCTTGCTTTGGCTTATGAACACTAGGTCCTCTGCAGAGGAATCAGGCTAGAAAGCGGCCGCCCACCATGGTGCAGAGGGCAGCCAAAGTTCCCTTTGGAGACAGCTGGTTTCCATTTCAGAAGTCTCAACACTGTGGCTGCTCTGATTGTCTCTTCACCTCTAGGTTGCTCTTACCCTTAGCTAAAACATAACCAACCATTTTCACCAAGCCCTTCTGGGCCACTGCTCTAGCACTGTAAGCCCTGATTGTGCGTCTTGTCATGCAGATGCTACTGAAGTTGCCAGAAGCCACACCCCTTTGCCTCCAAACCAAGGGAGAAATGAAGGTAGTTTTGTTAAGGGCCCCTGGTTAACAAAACTAGCTGGCAGAATTATTACTGTATAGTTTTTCAAATTGCCTCATTACTCTGTGAGAAGCAGGCTTGTTCAGCAGCTTGTCAGAGCGCAGCGCCTTGTCCAGAGATAAAGCCAAACCCACAGGAATCCTGTGAATGGTGAGGTTTGGAGGCTATACCTTGGATACAAACCATAGGCTGTGGCTCAGCAGGGCTGCCCTCGGCGCAGAAGGCAACCCACCCTTGCCTGCTTTAAGTAAAAACATCCCAGGACGGAAAAGAGATTCTGAGAGTGGAATGCTTTGTAGTCACTGGGCTGTGGAGGAGGGTGAGGCATGTTAATAAATGAGAGTGTGCCATGCTTTCCTGCTTCTCAGCTCCCTATTTCCTTGGGGAGCTCAAAGCCATAAAAAAGATCATTCAGGTTTTCCCTGAAGTAACCCAGTAGAGGAGAAGCCCCACTAATTGTAATAAGCCTGCCAGATTAGATATGTACTCATTAACACGATGTCCTGGCTACCATCCAGCCTCTTAGAGACATATACATATAAATGCTATATGCACATGTATATGGCACATATCAAACATGTATTATATGTGTAAAGAAACACCCTTGTGGGGCTAATGATAACTTAGTAGATCAGGAAAGCTACTTGCCTTCAAGCATAATGACCTGAGAATTCTTGGTGCCCACACAGTGAGAGAAGAGAACCAATATCCCAAATTGTTTTCTGACTTCTACACAAGTACAGTGGGATGTGCATGCCCACATGCATATAAATAAATATTTAATTAAAAAAGCAACATGTCTGTGTCTTTCTGTCTGCCTATATGTGTAGCCTGGCTCTTCACATGCCAGTGCTGCACCCTGTCTCCTTGCCTCTGCCTGTCTGTCAGTGAACACAGGAGCTGGACCAGTCCTGTGTTTGCTGGGAAGATGTCTGTGCCTTGTGCAGGACTGTTGGTTTTCATTCTTGCCTTCCGGGGGGCTCTGTTCTGGATCTGCAGTTGGGAAATAGCATGCCTATGTGTGATTAGAGTTCTATAGTTCCCAAGATTCTGCCCAGTGCCAATGTTTGCACACAGCTGGATTAGAAGCAGGCTGTGAAAGGAGCAAAATGATCAATTAGTAGGGTCACATGTTCATTCTGAGACATGTGGTTTTGCAGGAAGCAACTCCAGCTTCACACACAAGGCCTACTCAGAGGAGTGGTATCTCTTTGTTAGAGACCTTGACTGGCCTGCTAAGCTAAAAGCAAGACCCAGGTATAATCTAGCTTGGCTTCAGAAAGAATGGGTCAACATATTTCTTCAGAAACCTCAGTCAACGCCCTTTTGTATCTTGTTGAGGTCTCTTTGGTCTTGCACACAGCTGCAGGCTTCTCTCTTTGAAAATGAGGAGTGGCTGTCTTACAAGCCTTCTGATAATTCCCAAGGTTCTCAGCTTGCCATCACACTTCAGTTGGTGCTTGCCACCTTTCACTCTCGACTTTATCTCTAGGAGTATCCCACAAGTCTCCTCCTCCAGGGAGGATGAGCTACTGACTTTTCCCACATAGGGCTACCCCTGCCCAGCCCTACATCCATTCTTGTCTCAGCACTGCTGTCTGGCATACCTGGGTGCCTTCTGCTGTACCTCACAGTCCTCCACCCAGCCCACTCCAACTTTAGGTCAAGACTGGCCTCTGCCTTCCACAAGCCCTGGGGAGCAAGCTCTAGAGAGACTCCCCCTTTCTCTGATTCCTAAGTCACTGCTGTCTGTACCCTGTTCTTATGAAACACTTCATGGAACACACAGGAAGAAGTTGGGGGTGTCTGAAGAGCTTGAGGAAATGTCTAAATCTGACAGCAGCTGATGCAACCAGGAAAGTCCAGAAAATGTCTAGAGACTGCATTTGAAGGAGAACAAGTGGAAGATGGTCTCACAGGACTGTGAGCTGCTACGTGGGGATGGAGCTTGCATGCTTGCAGAAAATGGGGCAAGGAAATGGTTTGCTGGGGAAAGGGCTGTAAAAGTCTTCTTCCGGGCAATACTTTTATGGCTATTTAGAGCTCACTTGGTGAAAATTTAGGACAGACCCTGATCAAAAACATGGAGGTGAGGAGATGGCTCAGTGGGTAAGAGCAATTACTGCCCTTCTAGAGAACCCAGATCTGGCTACTACAGTGACTAGCACTCTTCTGAAATTCTACTTCTAGAGTATCCAGCACCCTCCTTTGGCCTCACCAGGCACCAGACACATGTACATAGTGGTATGCATGCATATATGCAGGCAAAACATGCAAACATGTGAAATAAAAATAAATGCTTCAAAAAAGAAGGAAAACTGGTACCACACACACAAGATCCATAACCTGGGGATGTATACTAATATTCAGATATTTGACTTTAAAAGTGAAGATTAAAATTTGAAAATATAACAAATATACTGATAGTCGTAAATCAGGTTATAGACATTCAAGGTATAATTGTGCTAGCTCAGCATGCCCAGGGTCTTGATTTGATCTTGAGCCCAGCATGCATGGACACACACAAATACACATACACACATACATACACAGACACCACCCACACTCCCATATAAATAAACACACATGGTGGTCACACACAAAGACATACACATACACACACACAAACACAGAGAGACAGACAAACATATAAACACACACACATACATATATATGTATATGTGTATACATACACACAGACACATGGCCATATACACAAACATGCACACACACGCACACACACAGACTCACACACTAAAGACAGAAAAACAAAACCCCAAACAAACATTGCCAACAATATTCAAATTTGCCTAGATCTTATAGGATTATTTATGGACTCTGTTATAAAAACAGATAATAGACATTAAAATGCCTTAGAGAAGTTGAGGAGTCTTTGTATTCCTTTTGTTGTTGTTGCGGATTTTTCTAAAAGAAAGGTCTTTGTATTGTTAGAGACCAGATGGTATACGCCTGCAGTCACAACTGCTTGGAAGACTGAAGCAGAAGGATCTCATGAGTCTGAGAATTAAAAACTAGGCTAGGCATAAAGTTTGAGCCTTTAGTACACACACACAGGCGCACATATGCACACTCACACACACACACACACTATACACACATACATATGCATACATATATACATGTACACACACATGCAAACACACATACACACTCATAATTACCTACATATGTGCATACGTACATAAATACATACATACACATATACATACATACACACATGCATGTACATACATATACACAGACACGCATGCACAGTGTGCATTTGGGTTCTCGCAGAAGCCAGAAGAGATTGTTAGATTTCTTGGAGTTGAAGGTGAAGATGGCTGTGAGCCACCTGATGTGGGTTAGGATCTGAACTCTGGTCTTTACACCTGAGCAGCAAGCACTCTCTTTTTTAATATAAAAAATGAGGTTAAATATAATTATAATATTTCCCCCTTCTGTACTAGCCCTCTTGCTCTTTTTCAAATTCATGGACTCTTTTTCTTTAATTATTGGTGTGTGTGTGTGTGTGTGTGTGTGTGTGTGTGTCTGTGTGGGTGTGCTTGTGTGTGCACATTCCTAAATACAGATAATGTGCTCAGTCTGTATAATGGTCA
The DNA here is from genome assembly GCA_028658305.1 of Pachyuromys duprasi. Classification (NCBI taxonomy): domain Eukaryota; kingdom Metazoa; phylum Chordata; class Mammalia; order Rodentia; family Muridae; genus Pachyuromys; species Pachyuromys duprasi. Next base: position 62,358,345 of record CM053765.1, read on the forward strand.
GGGTTGACTACCTGATATTGGATAAGCAAGTTGTGTGCTCTTCCCAGGAAGACTATTCCTCCTACTCTCAGCATCCCTGAGGTACCTATAGTCTTCTGTCTAGGGTTGGGGCCTCTTGAGCTTTTCCCTATCCATGCTAGCATGTCTATTGGTGTAGTCCTTGTTTACATCACATTTAGGCAACCATGTTGGTGAGACGTACTTTCTGACATTTCTAGGACATTCAATGTCACGGAAAACTCCCTCTTTCTCCAGTTCTTTCTGTCTCCTCTTCCACAATGGGCCCTTAACCTTAGGTCCTGGAATTGTGCTGTAGATCGGTTGGGACTGGCCGCCACAACTCTGCCTTTTGATAAGCTGTGGTTTTCTGAAATAGCCTTCAAAGAGTCTGTTGCAAACAGAAGTTTCCTTGATGGGGGTGGGGATTATACTTACCTACAGGTATAAGGATAAATATTTAGATGTAGTTATGGATTATGCTGGTAGTAAGGTGGCAGTTGCAGGTTCTTGCCTTCCACGACTTCATTAGTTTTGGGTAGTTGGCTGGGCATCCAGTACCAGGCATGGTTTCCCTCTTTTGAGCAGGTCTGAGGTCCAGTGGAGAGCTTTAGGTTATCACAGAGGCATGTGCCAAAACCCCTTTAGGGTTTTTGTTTCCAGCTGCTTGTTATTGTGGCTCAAAGATGTCATAGTTGGGTAGAGCTGAGGGTTGCTTGCCCCTTTGGAAGCTTGCATGGCACCTTCCATGAAAGCTAGACCTCAGGGAAAGGCTTTCAGGTCAAATCCAGCTCAGGGGCCTCTGGGCTTCTTTCTGAAATACACGGTATCTCAGCAGTAGGGACAAGCCTTCTGCTTCTGGCTGGTAACCCAGGGCAATAAGAATAGCCTTTGATGTCTCTTAGACAACTTTGACCAACAACTCAAAAGAGGACTTCTCATTCCTGGTGTTGGTCTTTTTGCTAGATGGTCTGTGGGTGTTTTGGAGAGCACTGTCAGCCTAGACAGGAAAATTTTATTTAACTATATGTATATTTATACATTGACTTACGTACATTACAGGCAATTTAAGGTAGATCGGTAGTAGTATAATGTTTTTATGAGTTTTCAGACACCCTTCTGTTACTTTACACTCTTTCCTCTTTCTTTGTAGCTGTTTTCCTCCTCCTCCCTATTTAGAACCCTCTATTTTTCCCCATTTCCCTTTCAGGTCACTTGTAGCTTCTATTCGGCCCTTCTACTGCTACTCTATGTCCCACCTCCTCACCCCCATGCCCTCACCATGTTCTCTTTACTTTCCTGATTTCTGCAGTTACTCCTGATTGTGTATTCACATATAAAGATTTGGAGTTAGGGATCTCAGATGAGAGAGAACATGCAGTGTATGAGTATCTGTCTTTCTGGGTCTGGGTTACCTCATCCAATATGACATTTACCTGCAAATCATGATATCATTTTCCTTTGAAGCTGAATAGTAGTATTTTATTGTGAATATGTAGCACATTTGTTATGGATATTAATCTGTCAGATATGTAGCAAGCATCAGACACTCCTAATTGTTGAACCTTCTCTCCAGCCGACTAGACCCTTTTAATTTTATTTTTTAAAGGCATTTGGTGGTGGGGTGGGTGGGGGACGGCGCTGGGTTTTTATGACATCTAGTCTTCCTAACCACAGGGCAAGTTTGACCCAAAGTTCTTAACCTTTGACCTTCCTTTGTTTGTCTTAAGTCAAGAATTATCAGGGTAAATCTCCCATCTCTGCCAAGGAGCCTCTTAGCTCATCTTTTACTGGATTCTGGGTTCGGCTTGTCTATATCTCGGTTACTTTGCTTCTTTTTTATAGGAAGCTTTACTTGGAGATCAAAGGCAATCTGCAGCAATTTATGAGAAAGGAAGGAAGTGGGAGAGGCATCCTTTGCTTTCAGGAGGTGTGTTCTAGAATTGCGCACCTCTCAGGAAGAACTGACATCTGCTGTGTTCATGAGAGCTGGGGCAAGGTACTGCTTCCAGCGCGTGGGGAACGGGATGTGTGAACTCCTTGTCTGGAACACTGGGCTTCACCCATGGCTGTGTCAGCAGATCCCAGTGCTGAGGGAACCTCAGAGTCACCTGGCTCCCTTTGATTACATATTTCTATATGTCACATTTGCAGCACAGGAGATGGAATCCAGGGTCTTGTGTTAAGAAAGTGCCATCCCACTGAGCTATAACCGATCTGTCTCTGGCTTCCCTTTGAACAGTACACATGATGGAGTCCTGTTTCATGATTTAACAGGTCCTCAATAAGTTTTAAATCTTCATCTCTCAAAGGCCTAATAGGTGTCCGGAGGCTCAACAGGTTCCCAAATAATCTATGTCCTCATGTTAGACCCTTCCTCTCTCTATAAATCTAACTGTGCTTTTCGAAGGGCCTCAAAACAACAACAAAATCACTTGCTCTTAACTGTAGCCAGTAGTAATGAACAAAGGGAAAATTTACAAAACAAAAATGCTTCAGAAGCGAGAATAATTTTAATATAAATTAAAATTATTTGGGAGACATTTTAGCTTTCTGTGTAAGTTTCAGAGAGCCTTTGGACAACAACACACACAGATTCAAGGAGGCGAGTAAACAGGAAAGAGAAGGCTCATTTTTATTGATTGACAGCTTAAGGGGAAATTTTTAAAGAAATATTTTGAGACTTTCTTTTTCCCTTTGAAAACCTTGTGAGGTTATTTTTAGGAGGGTGGGAGGCTAGTTTAGGTGAGTGTGAGGAGTATGACGTCATCATGCTATTTGGGGAAGACTCAGATCATGATGCCAAGGTGGGTAGGTTCAAGTTTGATTCTGTGTATTTAGGAGCTGAATCGAGCCTTTTTCGAAGCTCTTCATTGGAGACAGGAAGGATAATATTTATCCAAAGCTAATTTGTAAACTTCATCTTCATTTGAAGGTCTGCAGTCTGTGCTTGAAGGAGGCAGTGCACAGACTAGCTTCTCCAGGGCAGATTCCAGGAACAGGAATTTTCAGGCAGCTTCCCAGAGGCCTGCAGGCTCCCTCAAAAGCCCCTGGTTATCTTAGGTCAACCAACGGGGCACTTCTAAAGCAAAGCCTGAACCGGCACATTTTTGCTGCTGCTAAGAGCACTCTGGACAGAGAGATCGGTAGGGTGGTTTGTGGTTCCTGTCGTTAAACTGCATAGTGGACCCTCTCTCATCCCTTTCCTACAAATCCTCTCCTTCCATCCCTTTCTTCTAGATCAGTGGTTCTCAACCCTCATAGAATTATTTTTGTTGCTACTTCATAACTGTAATCTTGCCACTGTTATGAATTGTTATGAAAATATCTGTTTTCTGATGATTTTAGGAGACCCCCATAAACAGGTTATTAATCCTCAAAGAGCCAAGACCCACAGGTTGAGAAACTATCCCCTCAAGTTTTTGCAATGGTTCCCTCTGAAGCTGAATATGTTTATAGCACACCTCAAAAGCAGCACTTTACTTCTAGGAAGTCTTTTAAATGACAACCCCCTCCCCCACCCCCCTCCTCCCCCGCACACACACCTTGGAGACAAATGAATACTTTTGTGTGTGTATTGCAAAGGATGTCAGCCACTCTGTTTTCTAAACTTGTACTATGGAAAGTAGCATTTTACTCTCTGTTGTCAACGTATTTATAGGTCTCTGATAGATGGCTAATTTTTGGCAGGCTTGAGATCAGCGTGGGTCAAGAAAACAGCTTGCTCTTGTCTCCTCAAGTCTGGCTCCTCCTGCCTATCTATTTCCTCCTCCTCTTATCTTCAAACACTCCCACCAAACAGAGCTTGCCAAGAGAAGGAAGGCTGGCAGGGTCTGGCTATGTTCTAAAACAGGCACTTCCCTCCCCCACCTACAGCCCCCAACCTTTCTTCTTTATTACCACACCGGGCCCCTCTGCAAGCTGATGGGTGCGGCAGATTTCAAGGACTCTGCTTCCCCTTTAAAGAAGGGTCTCCGAGAGTTTTCTAATCAGCTCACTGTCAGCCTGCTTCCTCTGATCAACTTAAACAGGTCCTCTTGAAGTTCAAGATTGTGCCGAGATTGAAAGTGGAGGAACACTTGGAAAGCCAGTGGGAGCTTTCAGAGGTTTATCCTGTGCCACAGTCTCAGCGGCAGAACCAGCCCTTTCTTCTCCGGTGCTTGCACTAACCTGGAGGAATTTTTTTCTACACGTTTTTTTTGTTGTTGTTGTTTTGTTTGTTTGTTTTTTCCTCTTTCTTCAAGACCCTCCTCCTCTCCACTAAAATGTACACACAACTTGACTGCCTTTTCTTCAGCCAGCCTGGCCTCTGAGGTTGAGCCCTGTGTGCTGTTCCAACATCTCAGTCCAAATGAACCTTTGAAGCGCTCATGGATATTTTCTAACTATATCTTTAAAAAAAAAAAAAAAAAGCAAGATAGTTTATCCCTGGCCAGGCCATGCCAGACTGTGGGGACAGGAAGTCTCTGCATGTTGGCTCTGGGGGGTCCTTTTGTAACTATTGTTTTCCTGTTTTGTCTTCAAAAAGAAGGCTTTTGTTAACCATTAGCCATGGACAAGAGTGTGTCCATTTCAGCAAAATTAATAAGAGATAGCGTTTTTTCTTCCTTCTAAATGGCCCTGTCAGTAATTAACATCGCTTCTCATTATTCAACTTGAAAGGCTTTCCAGGCTCCCCGTGACCTTGCCTGGCTTTGTTAAACTGTGGCCTCCAGCCTGGGAGAGAGACCTAAATGCAGGGAAAGCACTCCAGACGCCAGCTCCCAGATGCTTCAGAAATCAGTGGACAAATATTTATTGAGTGCTTACGGTGTGGGACTACCTCGTTGAAACAGACAGTAAGTCCTAATGGGAGGGACTTTGGAAGAGAAGATAAAAAGGAGTTTGTTTAAAAGAGCCCTCAAGATAACAGAGAGCTATGGTGACCACAGGATAAGAGCCTTCCATGGCTGTAGGGGGTGGGGCTGGGAGTGAGCCAAGGCAGAACTGAGGAAATATTACAGGCGGGAAGTTTTGGGGAAGCACTCAGATGTTGAGATTAGGAGCACAAACCAGATGCAGGTATCCAGCTAAGTTCTCTGAGGAAAGATCATGTTCAAGGAGGGTTGAGATTGAAAGCTCAGGATTTCTTTCTTTCTTCTTTCTTTTCTTTTCTTTCTTTCTCTTAATTTTCTTTTTCTTTCTAGTCATTCATTCTTTCATTCTTTCTTCTTTTTATTTTTTTGAGCAATGGCTAGGGTTTTCGTTTGTTTGTTTGTTGTGTTTTGTTTTGAGACAGGGTTTGTCTGTATAGCCCTGGCTGGCTGTCCTGGAACTCATTTAATGAGTTGCTTACATGCACACGTGGCCCAATAAGGATTTAACTGTGGACAGTTCTTAAGTGGACTAGATTCTAGTTTAATTAATTTCTCCCAAAGGTGCAGGGAATATTTTCCTGCTGATTCCATACCCTACCCCAAATCAGGTTAGTGCCCAGCATGTTTTTTGGTCACAGAAGTAGAAATGTCACTTGGGGGCTAGGTAAGTTAGACTCCATATTTTGCACATCATTAATCTCGAACTTCATGTTTCCAACAAAATCCCACATGCCCAGGAGAGAAAGATAGCATAGCAGGACCTATGAAGAATTCTAAGGGTTTGTACAAAAACAGGGGCTTTCTTTTCCCCTCTTCTCCATTTGATTTCTCCCCTCCCTTCCCCCCCCCCCATCCTTCCCTCCCTCTCTTCTCCTTCCTCTTTCCCCCTGGTGCTGAGAACCAAACCTCATGAGCAATAGAAGCAAGGGCTCTGCCTCCAGGCTACATTCCTGCCCCACTTTTTACAAATGTGTGTCATGGGATAATGGAGGTCAGAAGACAAAACTTGTGGGACTTGGTTTTTCTCCTTCTACCATGTGGAGTATGGGGATCCAACTCAGATCCTCAGGAGACAAATCCGTTCACCCACTGAGCTATCTTGCTGGTGTTCATTTCTTCTCTCCCCCCACCTCCTTCTTTATGAAAATCCTTTGTTATTTTTCCATGATCTCATCATGTGAAAATCCAATGGCCTTCACAAAAGAACACTCTCTTGATTTTTAACCATCTACTTTTTCATTACTAGAATATTTTGCTTAGCGAGAAAAATGGCAGAAACTGTGATGCAGTGGTCTGCATGTGGGGAGTAAGAAAGTGGCCTAACTCCAATCCCGCTCCAGAGCATTTGCAATAGTAAGGCAAAGCTGGGTGGATGGATGGAGAGGAAGACAGGAATTCAGAGAAAAATATGTAATACGGAGCCTGACTGTTTCGGTTAAAATAGGCTCCCAAATTCTTTAGCCTTTTTGTGTGATGTAGACTCATAAGTGTGAGCTGCTGCTACCTCAGAGGCCACCCCTCCCTGAGCCTGGAAGCCATTCTTTTCGGGTATATGAGTCACTGAAAATTGTGGGGCAGAAACATAAACAGAATGAGGAAGCTACCAGCACGCAAGTTTTAAACTCCTTTGGGCCCTGAGAGAACTCTCTTCTACCTTCTCCTCCTCTTTCCTTCCTTCATCATACACACATTTGGGAGAACATAAAAAAGAAAATCAAGAACATGCTTCTATTTTCATTATGGAAAAAGGGCTGGACAAAAACCTGGCTGCATGCTCACTAGCAAAGGTGGCTTGAGATGAGGGCCAGGGAGTCAAGACCACACTGAGGCTGGGCAGAGTGGGGCATGGTGGGAGAGGACGTGCTGACTAGATCCCATCCTTGGGAGTGTTGAGGGGTTTAAATGAAAAAATATCTTCTCTTGTTTTCTTGTGCTGTATATATTGAGACAGGATCTCCATATGCAGCCCAGGCTGGCTTCAAACTCAAGGCCATCCTCCTGTTTCATGAAGCCTCCTGAGTACTGGGATTTCAGGAATGAGCCACCATGACTGGCAAGAATACAAATCTGAAACAATAAGTAACATAAAACCTAAAGCAGCAAGGGAGAACCAGGGAGAGAGCACAGAAATGTGAGAGGTGGGTTAAGGCCCACAATAGCCCTTCTCTCTCTCTCCCTCTCTTTGTCTCTCTGTTTCTGTCTATGTCTCTCAGTCTCTGTCTCTCTGTCTCTCCTCTTCTTTTGTACTCTCATCTGAGAATAAACTGTCTCTGCTTCCTGAGTGTTATGATTACAGTAGTCTGCCACTATGCCTGGCTCACAGTTCTGTTCTCTGTGAGGAAAATCACATGACTACCAAGAAGAGAAAATGTTCTTTCTCGAGACTTAATAGAGAAGGGTTCTTCTGTGTGTCTTCAGAGGACGGTAGACATGTGCCTGAAAGCTTACTGCTGGGTGCAATTGATATGGAGCCATTGTTTGTATAGAGCACCTAACCTAGGCACAGTGGACCAGATCAAATTAATGTTGTTCACACCAAGGAACCCTGCTGCCAACAAGAAACTGATGTTTATTTCACTTTCTAGGAAATGAGACAGAGGGAAAGTGAGCATGAGGTCCCCTCATCTAGAGCAATGAGGGAGTTCTGCTCTTTTGGGCTTTATTTATGAGCTTTGTGTTACTGTAACAAAATAACTGAGATGACCAATATGAAAAAGAACAGTTTATTCGTCTCATATTCTTAGAGGTCTCAGTCCGTGTTTGGTTGACCCATTGCCTTTGGGCCTGCGGTGGATGGCATATTGTGTTTAGAGTTTACAGAAAAGGAAACCACTTCTTTCATGGTAGCTGGGAAGTGAAGAGAGAAGAGGGTCTGGAGTTTGGTCCTGTCCTTCATTATTTCCTGCTGCTAGTCCCTACGTCCTTAAGGTCCCACCATCTCCCTGTAGTGTCACCTTGAGGAATAAGCTTTCAACATATGGCCTTTGAAGCAATTCAGACCCAAACCATTAGCTCTCTGAATGCCAGAGTTTCCTATTCTCCTGTCTGCCTATATCCCTTGTAGATAAATTTTAATTCAGAACTTGGCTGCTTTGGTAAGAGATCATATCCAAAGACTTTCTATAGGCCTGTGTGATCTGGCTGGAATACAGGCACGCCTTTAATCCCAGGAGACAGAGTCAAGCAGACCCCCAAGTTTAAGACCAGTCTGATAAAGAACAAGTTTCAGGTAAAGAAAAGCTTAGGTCCAGCACTCAGGAGTCACAGGCAGGCAGATCTCTGAGTTCTAGTCATTTCTGTTCAGTCAATTCAGTTGAGAGGTGGTTCAGGGGAGTTGAGTTCATGGCAGTTCAGTTCGTGGAATTCAGAGGTAGTTTTACGGGAAAAGTTATATAGAGATAGGTTGCAGATAAAAAACAAGCCAGACACAGGTGAAGACAGAGCCAGCCAGAGAATGAGAAGGAGCCAGAAGATTAGAACAGATTACCAAAGTTAGTTTGAGGCCAAGCATGGCAATTCACTCAGAAGCCAAGAGAAGCCAGTTCGAATTAGTCAGCTTGTAGAGGAGTTTGAGCCAGAACAACTGAGTTGAACCAGTTAGCCAGAGTCCAGAAAGGGTGAGCTTATTCATCAGTAAGTCTTGGAGGCTGAAAACATTCTAGTCCTAGATTAGATTGTATGGAAGCTAGAAGCTTTCAGGACTAGGCCTAGGTTACCAGAGGGAGGCAGCAGGCCTTGGAGATGATAATTACATCTGGTGACTAAAAGTTACTTTTACAGTCGCTTGGTCCTTTCCATGCATTAAAGCCAACCTTCCCTCTTCTTCTCTTTGACCCACATTCTGATTCGTTTTCAGTTTTGAAGGTTGAACCTGATGCTTCCTTGCATACTGGCCACACACTCATTCTGCTCTATGGAGTGAAACACAACTTGAGGTTAGTGTTTAAATAAAAATGCAATTAAAGATCCTCAGTTAAACTTACTGTATTTATCTTTTGATAGTTTTGATGACCCTGCTGAGACCCCAGGAAGATGGCAGAAGTAGAATGCTCCTTTGCGCTGATGAGTCCAGAGTTCCTTAGCACTCCTAGAGGACAAGTGGCTTTCTGGCCAGAGATGACTGGGCTGTGCTTTGTTTAAGTAGCAGTGCAGGGCTTGGAACCAGGACCTCAGGGGTAATAGGCAAGCACTCTAACACAGATCCAAGCCTCAGTCCCATCAGAAGCTCAAAGCATTAATAGAACCTCCGCCTTGAATGAGGCCCTTGTGAGGGGAAGAGCTGGCCAGGGAATTGGGCCACTAGCATGAGGCTGTCTACCAGTCTCAAGAAGTATGCATGTATGAAAACACGAGAAAGCATGTGATCAAACCCTGAATGCTTTCCTGCGAGACTCACTTCGCCTTAGATCTGAAATTCAATGGAAAGAGGAGATTGTCGATTTCTGAAGACCCGAATCTCTACCTCCCAAATTTATATGTGTTGGGCCCCAGAAAAGCTATGAATTCATATTAAAATTAGCAAAGAAATGTAACAGGTCTTGTGTAGAACATCCTAGGTGAACAATGTTGCTATTTATAAAGTTATTAGTTTAGTGAGTCAGAGGCTAGCCTGGACCATAGAGGGAGACCCTTTGTCAAAACCCAAATACATGTGAAAACAAAAACAAAAAAGTCAAAGCAAAACAGTATATATGTTTTTGTAATTAATTATTTTATTATTAATTACACTTTATTCACTTTGTATCCCCCTATAAACCCCTTCCTCCTCCTCTCCCAGTCCCACCTTCCCTCCCCCTTCTCCACGCATTCCCCTCCTCAAGTCCACTGATAGGGGAGGTCTTCCTTTCTTTCCTTCTGATCCTAGTCTATCAGCTCTCATCAGGACTTGCTGCATTGTCTTCCTCTGTGGCCTGCTAAGGCTGCTCCCCCATCAGGGGGAGGTAATCAAAGAGCAGGCTACTGAGTTCATGTCAGAGACAGTCCCTGTTTTCATTACTAGGGAACCCTCTTGAACACCAAGCTACCATGGGCTACATCTGAGCAGGGGTTCTAGGTTATCTCCATGAATGTTTTTTGGTTGGAGTATCAGTCTCAGAAAAGACCCATGTGCCCAGACTTTTTTTTCTCTCCTTGTGGAGCTCCTGCCCCGTCCAGGTCTTTCTATCTCCCCTTCTTTCATAAGCTTCCCTGCGCTCTGCCCAAAGTTTGTCTATGAGTCTCAGCATCTGCTTTGATACACTGTTGGGTGGAGTCTTTCAGAGGACCTCTGCTGTCCTGTCCTGCTTAACACAGTATATTTAAGCCAATGGTGGTAGCACTCAGCCCAGTCCCAGTTTCTGTGAAGGCTACAGCTGGAAGATTGCTGGAACTCAGGAGTTCAGGTCCATCTCAGGCTTAATGAAACTCCAGGAAAACAGAAGTGCATTTTTAAAAGGGGGTATGAATCAGGCCTGTCCAGGAACATGCACTGGGACACAGACACTTCTACAAGGATTTCAAATCTTTTAGATCCCCCTTGTTTGTTTGTTTTGAGGTAAGGTCTCTCTGTTGTAGCATAAGCCAGCTTAGAAATGTGCTCCTCTTGTTTTAGCCTTCCAGTGCTGAGATTACACTGAATGCCACCACATGCTGCTTGGTAGGGTTTGAAGGCTGCATATGAAATAGCCTTGTTAGAGTTTGGAAAAAATCTGCCCTCAGTGATGGTTAGCACAGAAACTCACAGCTGGTCAAAGTGTAGAACATGAGTTTGTAGAGTACTCAGCTACAAGTGGAAGGTCTATACCACAACCCTTTTCCTAAGAATAGGAAGATTCTAAGGAGGACAGGAGAAAAATGACAATATTGTAGAACATTTGTGAAATGCTCATAAGTAGCTGGAGGAGCAGGGAACGAGAGGCCTGTCCCACACAGCCATTTACAGCTGGCCTTTCAGCTGCAAATTTCCATTCTCCCTTGCCTTACTCCTTTGAGGTAATTGCATTGACAGGTGAGGCAGGAAAAGGGTTTTTTGTAACTTGTACCGGGACAGTCAGCAACAATATGATTGAAAACCTGCCTGTTGGATTTCATTCTCCTCCAAAGGTAATGAGCAATGTTTTTAAAGACAGACAGAAAGTTGCATTTGGTGGTCTGATCTGTAAATCACTATCTGACAAGCCTGTCTCCTCAGCATGTGTAATGCTCACAAAATGAGACACATTTGTAGGCCTCTTGAGGATCTTTGTTTGAATGACCTTTTTTTCCCCCCCTGCTGACCTGTACTCTCCACACTGTATATCAAAATCCAGAGGTCTTTCTTCTCCTCTCTCTACCTCTTAGAAGACTCATTTACACTTCACTGATTCTGTGAAACTCTGGCTTCTGGGTCCTAAGTGGAAGAAAGATTTTAGTGTGTAAAAAAGTTGGTTCCTGAGAAACAGAGTGCCTAAATGAACTCCCATCTCTCTGTCTCTTGCATGATTTATACGAGGCCATTTAACATTGAGTACTAGCTGATCAGATATCCACTAAAGACACCTTTGGTTTGCTTTCCTGTGAAATGTTCAAAAACATATCTGCTCAGATTTGGAGTGTTTGTGCACGTGGATGCACACGTGTGTAATAAGGACATTTCCTTTATATTTAAATGTCTGTTAGAGTTTTAGGGATCTGTGTGTTATGATACCCATTGCACACCACAAAGAAAGTCACTGTCATTGAGTTACAATAGAACCCACACAGCAGACGTCTCTTACTACTTTGTTTATCTGAGATTATATCATTCTGTATGGTTCTGGTGGGTTAGCCAATTAAGAGCTTCCAACCATTGCCACTCCTATAACAGTGTGGGTGTTGAGACCCAGTAGGCCAGACAAACTCCTTTTCAGAGACTGATGTGTTGAGAAAGAGTGGTTTCCCTTAAAGATATAAAATCTCAAAGCTAGGGGTCTGTTTTTCTTACAATGTAGTAGAAACTACCAGAGAATAGTATCAACACAAAGGATCAAATGTGATGGAAGACTGGCTGCTTTGATGGATGTACAGATGTATGTATGCATGCATGCATGGGAGGATGGATCAACTGGTAGATAAATTAGTGGATTCATGCATGGATAGATGGAAGAATGGTGGACGATGAATGTGTTTGAGTATATATATGTATATATATATGATTTGGTATTAGATGGCTTGATAGCTGGATAGACAGATGGATGAAGCAATAGACAAATAAATTATGTAAAGAACTTTAGCCAATTAGACTTGAAGATCTGCTTCTCTAACTTCCCAGTTTGAAGAAGCAGCATTTCCTTTTATGCCTAGATTAGTTTGCAGATTTCTAATCATATCAACTTAAAGATCACAGAAGAATACTATTTTGGATGTTTACTGTGTGTTCTATGACTGAAGGGTGTGCTGACTAGTTATTTATTTGCTTGTTGTCAACTTGATACTAACTAGGGTCATCTGGAAAGAGGGAAACTCAAATGAGGAAGTGCCCTCATCAAATTGGCCTGTAGACAAGGGTATGAGGTATTTAATTGATTCATGATTGGTGTGGGAGAGCCCAGCCAACTGTGGGTGGTGCCATGCTGCATAGGTGGTCCTTTGTTGTTTAAAATGCCCTCTGAGAAAGTTATGCAGAGTAAGCCCATAAGCAGTTACTCCATGGCTTCTCTATCAGTTCCTGCTTCCAGGTTCCCCCCTTGAGTTCTTGCTCTGGCTTTCTTCCAGTGATGGACTGTAAACTGGAAGCTGAAGCGAATCCTTTCCTTCCAAAGTTGCTTTTGGAACACAGGCTCACAGTCTACCTCAAAGACAGTTCCCGTAGGGTAGGAAGATCCTATAACCAAGAGATGCCATCATCTTGTATTTTTGTCTCCATTCCAGCAGACAGATGAATTCCAAGAAAGAGACACCTACAGGAAGAAAGCTTAGCAAGAAGGCTCTATTGGTAAGTTGTACAACGATGACTCAGAACCTCATTTAAGAAAGCATGGGTGGGCCTGGAGAGATGGCTCAGAGATTTAAGAGCACTGGTTGCTCTTCTAGAGGTCCTGAGTTCAATTCCCAGCAACCACATGGTGGCTCACAGCCAACTATAGTGAGATCTGGTGCCCTCTTCTGGGGTGCAGGTGTGCATGCAGACAGAACATTGTATACACAATAAATCAAATTCTTTAAAAAAAAAAAAAAGAAAAAAAGAAAGCATGGCTCGACCCTGTGTGACATGGAGCCGATATCGGACAGTCAGGGTTCAGAGTGCCTCTCTAAGTCCCTTGAGCTTCCATCTCAGTTACAAGCAACTTCCTTTATCCATTGGCTATGGCCAAAATCCTCTTGTAGGTTTTTTTGTTTGTTTGTTTTTGTTTTTGTTTTTGTTTTTTTTTGATTGGACTACAGAACTTTTAAACAATTATTATTATTATTTTTTAAGAAAATAGATTCCAAGCTGGAGAGATGGCTCAGCAGTTAAGAACAGGTTACTCTTACAGAGGATCAAAATTACGTTCCTGGGACCCACATGGTGGCTCATAATCTGGCTGTAATTTAACTTTAGGGAATCTGTCAGCCTCTTCTGTCTTCCTTGAGCAAGAAGCATGCACATACATACATGCAGGCAAAATATATGTGTAAAAATAAAAAGGTAAAAAAAAATCTCTCTGTCTCTAAAGAGAGATGTTGAGACGGTACTCTAGAGCCCTGGCTGCCCAGGATTTGAAAAGAAGAAGAAAAGGAGGAGGAGGAGAAGAAGGAGGAGAAGGAGGAGAAGTAGAAGGAGGAGGAGGAAGAAGAAGAGGAAGAAAGGAAATAGATCCCATTTCTCAGAGAAGATACCTTGGAGAGCTATGGTTAGGTTTCCCTTCCTTTCCTTCCCTTCCTTCCCAGATATGGAGGGAATATCTGATTCTGAGATTAGCCAAAAGACCTTGACCAATAGGATGGCTCCCTATAAGATAGAACAAACTCCCCTTCTGCTCTTTTGAACAAAGGAAATCAAAGGCTGTGTGTGTGTATCTAGGGTTTAAGTTGTAATCTGAAGATCCTAAAACCAGCACTGCCTCAGCTCTTCCTTAGGCCTCACCTACAGCACAGATGTGGAGGGTCAGGACTGGGCTCTCACACTGCTACATCCTGGCTGCCTCAGCTTCCTGGATATTCTTAACCATAAGCCCCCAAATAAAGATGATCTGTGAGTCTCATGCTTGCACCATCAAACAGGTGGTTGTGTTTTATAAGATCAGTGAAGTTTGCAGATACTGCAAGGTATGGATTAGAGAGGGACCAGAAAGTCAAGATGTAGCTTAGTAGGAGAGCACATTCTTAGCATGCACATGGCCCCGGGTGCAAGATCCAGTATTATAACACCAAAGTCAACAGTAAAAAGTCAACAGTAAAGAAGCCACAAGAGGTGAGCAGTAGAGAAAACAGGACCACAGTCATGTGACTTCAGACGGATACATAAGTGAGCCTTTTCTGCTGTCTGGAAGAGGGACAGTCCGCTGACTTTTTGAGTGAGAGGGTGTGGTCAAGTTGAAAAGCGCTGGAACAGAATCCCAGAGGACTCAAACTTTCGTGCTAATGAGCTGTGTGACTCCTTGATTAGCCCCAGTTTTGATTCAATTGTAAATTTATGGAGTCTTTTCTCTGTGAACAAGACCTTGTTTGTCAGGCTCTAGAGGATACAACAAAATGGTTCGTGCTCAGCAGGCTGGAGAGGTTGACGTTTTTGGAGACAAGCTCATAGCTTTCCTGCCCTCCACAGAGCCTGACTGTGACACATACACGCTTAGAAATTAAATGCTATTGGATACCTATCACCATAGTTGACTCCAAGGAAATAAGCAGTGTTTGGCGGTGCTCGGCTTGAAGCAGGGCTCCTTTCCAATGGCCTCCCTGTGGGCATTCCTGGCTAAGGAAATCACGGTCTGGGGCAGCTTCAAGTAGTTGGGCATTCAGAAAGTACGTGACCTGGTGACCTAAAGTTGGAGAGTCTGCCCAGAGACGAACAACCAATGGCAGGCTCGGAGACGCTGTGGAGGAATCTGATTGGTCGTCCAAAGCTATAAAACCGTGTTCTTTTTCCAGAAATAAAATGAGTCTGCATCTGCTTGCACTCCAGGAGTATTTGTGTGATGATTCCGCACTGTCAAGGCAGGTAGCTGATTAGGTAGAGGGACCATGAATTGTAGGGTCTGGAGCTGGGTCTCCATGAGGTCTGAATGTCTTCTTTCACACTGGTGAACGTGAACATACTGCGGAAGGAGAGAGGGGAATTCTGTTGGAGAGGATGTGGGCTTTCATTGACGTCCCTGTTAGCCACTGGTCTTAATCAGCGATGGAACCCTAGTAGCAGTAAGAGAACCCGCCCTCTGCTCAATGTATTCAAATATTTTACTGCCTTCTTTGCCCTCTCCTCCCTTTCCCCTCTCCCAGACTCCTCCTTATCTGTTCTTTGCAGAACTTAAAAAGTGAGACAAACAAACCTCAAAGGTGTGGAATTGCCTTCGCTTCCTCCTTGTCAGGCCGGTGGGAGCACTTTTGGTCCTGCTTTCTCTGCCTCTGCCTCCAGCTCTCTCTTTCTGCCTCCCTCCTTCTCTGTGTCTTTAAATATTTTTTTCCTCAGTCTTTATTTCTATCTTCATCTCTGTTACCCTCCCCATCCTGCAAAAGACTGTTACGTTAAGATGCAGGACCCAAAACTTTATTTTTAAAATCAGCAAGTAGGGCACTCATTTGACACAAGGGCGGTGAGATGTTTTCATGTCTCTCTGTATCCTACTCATCTTCATCTTCCCAAAAATGCGTTTTTTTCCAGCCAAGAAAATGTTTCATTCTAAGTGCTTTTCACTTTCAATTAGAGTTGGCAAAACAGTATCTTTTCCTGGGTGATTGACAGCTTTATTAAAATTTAAATGTACCAATTAGTTCTAGGGGTTTTTTTTGTTTGTTTGTTTGTTTTTTGTTGTTTTTTCCTGTTTTTTTTTTTTAAATCAGTTTTGAACAGTTGCTAAGGGTGAGAGATGCTTCCTCGATGGAATATTGACAGGATTGACTGGTGTATCTTGACTCACCTTTTCTAGATTTTTGAGAATGAAGAAAAAAGATGGTTTGGAAATGAAATGTTTCCTGGAGTGCTCACGAGTCAAAGTGTTGTCCCAGCTGCTGCTGCTGGGAATGGGCGATTTATCCTGAGGGCACTGATTCTATCTGTGGGAAGTTAGGAAGTGTAGCCCGGTTAAAGGAAATATCCTTGGAGGGAACATTTTGCATTTGGCAAAGCAAAGGCATTTGGCTGGCAGCCACTTATCTGAGTTTAGCTTTGCTTCTCAAGGATTCCTGTTTTTCCCCACAAGGGATCCTGCATCTAATCTCTATAAGAAGCTCCCCCCCCCCCCATCCTTCCCATGCTTTTTTTTTTTTTTTTTTTTTTTTTTTTTAGTGCCCCTTCCTTGCAAAGAAGCCTTGTCCTCCCTACAGTTGCCTTTCCTCCCCATCTTATCTTCTTTCATGGTCTTCATGGCACATTTCAGAGTATCATGTTCATTTCTACCTTTGTTCATTTGTTGTATTATGTTATGTTTTGTTTTGCTTTGCTTTGCTATGTTTATTTCTGAGAAAGGGTTTCACTATGCAGCCCAAGCTGGGCTTGGATTCTAAGTCCTTTTTCTTTGCCCGCCCCAATACTGGGCTGAGCAAGGCGAGGAGACCTCTTATCAGGCGTCAGCATGCTTCCAGCTGCATCCAGTCTTGCATCCAAAAGGCCACACTTCTGTTCTACCACAGATCTACAGACAGTTTGCTTGTTTCTGTCTTAAGTTAAAAAAAAAAAAATTAAAAGATTTACTTTGTTTTTGATTCTGTTCTATGTAGGTCTGTGCACGTGATTGCAGTTACCCTATAGATGCCAGAAGGAGGCGTTGGGCCCCTGGACTTAGACTTGCTGGTTGTTGCATGCTGACTGAGATGTCTGGGAACTGAACTCAAATCTTCAGCAATAATAATCTGAGTTCTTAACTGTTGATCCATCATTCCAGCTTCTGTTTCAAGATGGTTTTTTCTCTTTTCTTTTCTAGTTGAGTGTAAGCCTAAAATAAACAGCTAGAACAAACACTGCAGTGGATATGTTTGTAGGCTGGAATGGGCTTCTTCTTAAGGGCAGGTCGACACCACTGTAGAGATTATGGATTGAGCTAGGTGTGGTGCACACCTGAATCTCAGTACCCAGGAGGTGGAGTTTAAGACCACTTTGAGCTGTGATAGTTGCTCACAGAGTGAGGCCCTGTCTTAACCAACAAAATCACACCAGCAGAAAGATTACGGGATTAAAAAAGTCCACACAATTTGTTCACACTTGGAATACTTTTTGTGATTTCAGTGTTTGAATTTTATTTGTTGGTCTAAAATTAAAAAAAAAATTTCTTTTGAGCGAATGCCCAGGTTGTCCTTGACTTCACCACTCTCTTACTTCATGCTGCACTGTGGTAACTGGCTCTCCTTTGTTTTGTTTCTTTTGAGACAGGGTCTCAAAATGTAGCCCTGGCTGGCCTGGCATTTCCTATGTAGGCCAGGCTGGCCTCCAGGAGCTCCGTCTGCCTGTGCCTGCAGAGTGCTGCAATTAAAGTTGTCACAGTTTCTGACTGAGAATAGAATTCTGGGACTGGTTTGGCTAACATCTGAAAGCTTTTATGTGTGGTGCTTAGACAGGCAAGGAGAGTATCTCCTTCCATTGTTCCATGTGCCCACAAAATTGCAAAGGTTGTCAGTTTGTTTCATTATTTAGGGATAGAAGGGCCATTCTTGAGTGCTAAGATGCATGTTGGTTGTACTTTGGAGTCACCTCAAATTCTTTAGGAGACATCCAGAGGCATCCGTAAGGTAATTGAGTGGTCCTGAGGAAGGGGTCCTAGACACACTCAGACACTAAATTCTCAGCACAAAAGTAAATATATATATGTATGTGTGTGTGAGAGACTGATTGCCTCAGGATGGAAAAAGTCAGCAACAGGTGTGGTTTTTACAGAGAAAAGGGAAAGACTTCCCTAGAGCTGTCATTCTAGAATGAGTTGGTAAGTCCTCATGTAACTTGAGCTTGGAGACAATTGGATTTGAACATCCACTTCTCTTATGTAGTCAGTGTAGCCAAATAATGAATTTTGATTGCTGGACCTTAATGATCAGCCTCGGCAATGAGTTAGTCATAAGGAAGTGGCCAATAAAAGAATGGACTTCGGTGGCTAGCTTTAGGGATGCAATCTAGGGGTTTAGCAAAGGAGAGGGAAAGGAGGAAGGACAAGACCTGCTGTTGCCATGTTTGCAATGCTTGGCCCTTCAGTCTCTGTATAAAATACTTGGGAGAAGAGGCTTTTTTCCCCCCCAAGATTTCTATGACTGACCCTGTTGCCTTTGGGCTTGTGATTGGCAATAGGTTATAGTAGGAAGTGTGGTGAGACAAAGCTCTCTTTTAGACAGGAATAAAAAGGGAAACATGGACTGAGAACATGGTTTAGTGATAAGAATGTTTTCTATGAAAGCAAAAGGACTTAAGTTTAAATCCTGAAAACTCATGTGAAAGCGGGGCAATGTCTCACATACTTGTAGCCCAGGCATGAAGAGGTAGTGAGTAGAGCTAGTCAGCTAGTCTATTTGAAAATTGGCATGCTTCGGGTTCAACGACGAAGTGTCTCAAAAAGTTATGTGAAAATGGAGAGACTTTCAACAGATGGCCTCCTATGGCCCATTCATGTGTGAGCACAGGTGTATGCATGTCTACACACACAAAAGAAAGAGGCAGCAGAAGAGATCCCACCCACTTTCTAGGCATGTCTCAAGATTGAAAACCTGTCTTCAGACATATCTCTTAAGGTTCCCATGTCTTCCCACACCAGCACCAAGACATTGCTTGTTTTTCTCATGTAGCCCAAGCTGGCCTGGAACTCCAGATGAAGATGACCTGGAACTCCAGATCTTCCTGATTCTGCTTCCTAAGTGCTGGGATTACGAACGTGCACCATTATGCCTGGTCAGCAAGTCTTTGAAATATGGTTCTTTGGAATCCATTTAAGATGAGTATTATAACACTAAACTTAAGGGTAAAAATAACTCACTAGAGCTTGAGCCTGACAGTAATAGTTTCCGCTAAACAGGAAATTTGGATCTCAATGCCTATAGAACACACAAAAAGCTGAAATTGGTTACATCAAAGGAGAAATTGACAATTAAAAAATGTTCATATCTTATAACTGAGAGCCTCATTAAAATCATGAGTAAACAGACTTGAAGAACATATGTGTCTAGGGAGAATATATTTACATTCACACACATGAGAGTGTGCATTCATAGGAGCCCTTTTCCTACTGGAAACTGCACACTTTTTAAAAGCAAGTATAGATTAATTCAAGAATCAGTTATTTAATAAGTCATAAGTGAGGTTAGAGATTTTAAAGTCTCCAGCTAGAAGTAATCTAGAAATTAAAGACAAAAATAAGGTTAAAATACATTTCACACATTTAGAAATGACAGTGGACCCACAGCTCAAAGAAACCATAGAAACCGAAAAACAGTTAAAACTGGATATTAACAAATGAAGGAAAAACTGTGTATTAAAATGTGTCTCACATGGCTAAGAAGCAGTTTGGTGTGCACTGTGTGGCCTTCCAGTGATGGCCCTGAATGGAAGAAACATTATGCATCGACCTTAAGGAGACAAGGCCAGCGAAGAAATGATAGGAATAAGCCAAAGAAGATGCTAATGCGACCAGGTGGGATCAGGCTCCTTGTGCTGCAACAACAGTGATGATTACATTTTTAGGCAATATGATGATTAACTTTATATTTCTTTCTTTTTTTTTCTTTTTTTTAGAAGATTAGGATGTGTTCTTTTGTTTGTTTGTTTGTTTGTTTGTCATTTATTTTTGTGAATATGAGTGCTCTATCTGCACACACATCTCTGTGTCAGAGGAGGGCATCAGATATCATTACAGATGGTTGTGAACCACTATGTGGTAGCTGGGAAGTGAACTCGAGACCTCTGGAAGAACAGACAGTGCTCTTAACCTCTGAGCCATCTCTCTAGCCCAACTTGATATTTCTTTATTTTTTTATTTTTTATTTTATATTAATAACAGGTATGTACTTTGTATCCCAGCCGTAGCCCCCTCCCGCATTCCCTTTCTATCCCTTCCATCCCTCCCTCGTCTCTTCCCTGCCCCTTTCCAAGTCTGCTGATAGGGGAGGTCCTCCTCCCCTACCTTCTAACTCTAGCTAATCAGGCCTCTTCAGGACTGGCTGCAATGTCCTCTTCTGTGGCCTAGCAAGGCTGCTCCTCCCTCGGGGAGTGGGGAGGTCAAAGAGCCAGCCATTGAGTTCATGTCTGAAATAGTCCCTGTTCCCCTTACTAGGGTACCCACTTGGATATTGAGCTACCATTTGCTACATTCAAGCAGGGGTTCTAGGTTATATCTATACACGGTCCTTGGTTGGAGAAACAGTCTCATAAAAGACCCTTCTACCCTGATATATTTGGTTCTTGAGGAGCTCCTGTCCTCTCCAGGTCATACTAACTCCCCCTTCTTTCATATGATTTCCTGCATTCTGCCAAAGGGTTGGTTATGTGTCTTAATAATTGCTTTGATACACTGCTAGGTAGAGTCTTTCTGAGGCCCTCTGTGGTAGGCTCTTGTCCTGCTACTTGTTTTCTCCTTTGAGATGGAAAGATTCCTAGAAAAGTATAGATTTTAAAACTGAATTAAAAAGTAATAAACACCTAGAGAAGCCTTTAACTTTTAAAGAATTTAAGGCAGTAGTTAAAAAATTTCCCACAAAATAAACACCAGTCCCAGATATTTTTAAGATAAATAGTTTTTAACTGTATATTTAGGGAACAAGTAGTTTCAAGCTTGCAGAGACTTTCAAAGAACAGAAACTTCCTACTTGTACTGTGGACAAATATAATATTAGTTTTACTATAAGTCAACATTTTATACCTATTAGTTGTGTGTGTGTGTGTTGTACATATGAGGTCAGAAAGAACAGGCTTGTAGGAGCTGCTGCTCTTTCCACTGTGCGGGTCCCAGGGATAAACTGAGGCCCTGGGGCACCTCTCAGCCTTACTGTGAAAAGCGGAAAGAGCGTTTTCAGCAAGGAGACTCACACACCAGTCTTTCCCACACGTCTGAAGTCCAGAATTTCCAAAGCGCTGGCAGAGCAGGCCAGCATTATTGCTGTTTCTCTCTGGAGTGACCGATCTTACATTATGAAAGGGACTGAATCATCTTAAAAGTTCTAAGGAGAAGCGCGTGCACGCTCACACACACACACACACACACACACATCCCACAGAACAAAACCCCTCATGCTGCCACGAGCCCAGAAAGGCTCTGGATGGGATCAATCAACCACTGTGGTAAAACCTTAACAAATGAGACTGAGGGTGCAACTTCCGCCGTTCAGCAAACCTCTGATGACCAGCAATCTCTGTCAACCCAAGGATGATGAGCACTGGGCAGCTGAAGCAGGAGGACCTTGAGTTTTGAGCCAGCTTGGGTGACACAGGCTCCTGTCTCTAAACAAACAAGCTAGGCAAAAATAATAACCAAAACGCAATGAAGGCTGAAGTAACTGCTATGGCTTTCCATGCAGCGTACAGTGTTTCTATGAAGTTTAAGACAAGGAACCATCCGCAGAGAGTGAGGATCTGGGTGGGAGGAGCAAGTCCATAACCCCATCCTTGTAAGGTGGAAGAGAGGACCAAGAACTCAAGTTTGTCTTCTGCTATGTAGTGAATTCTAAGTCATGAAATTAGAACAAAACAAATAAGGTCCATGTATTGATTATTGATCTTAGAGCCTGTGCTGTTGGTGTTCTGTTCAGGAAATTGTCTCCTGTGTCAATGAGTTCAAGGCTCTTCCCCACTTTTTCTTCTAACAGGTTTAGTGTGTCTGTTTTTATATTGAGGTCTTTGATCCACTTGGATTTTAGTTTTTGCAGTATGGATCTATTTCCATTTTTCTACATGTAGACATCCAGGTAGACCAGCACCATTTGTTGAAGATGCTGTCTTTTTTCCACTGTATGGTTTTGAATCTGGACACAGGGGTCTTTTCTGAGACTGATTCTCCAACCAAGGACCATGCATGGATATAACCTAGAACCCCTGCTTGAATGTAGCCCATGGCAGCTCAGTATCGAAGTGGGTTCCCTAGTAATGGGAACAGCAACTGTCTCTGACATTAACTCAGTGGCTGACTCTTTGACCCCCACCCCCAAGGGAGGAGCAGTTTTGCTAGGCCACAGAGGAGGACATTGAAGCCACTCCTGATGAGATCTGATAAGCTAGGGTCAGATGGAAGGGGAGGAGGACCTCCCCTATCAGTGGACTTAGAAAGGGGCAGGGAGGAGATGAGGGAGGGAGGGTGAGATTGGGAGGGAATGAGGAAGGGGGCTACAGCTGGGATACAAAGTAAATAACCTATAGTTAATATTAATATAAAAAATAAAAATTTAATTAAAAAACAAAAAATAATAACAAACGACAACAATAACAAAAAAGAAGAAGAAAAAGAAAAGAAATATTACTTTCTACAAATGACACAATTCTCCACAGAGGAATTCACCCACAATTACACTAGTGGATGCTCTTCCAGTGGACAGGTGACATCTTCAACGTAGTGCTTGTTATGGGCAAGGTGAGAGATCACCTTCGAAGATAGTCAAACCCCCAGAGCTAGTGACACCAAAGGGGAGCGCTTGGTAAAATCTACACAGAGATGTGGAGAGCTGCGTGTGCAGCTCTTAAAGATGGCGCTGGTTTCCGCCTTCCACCACCCCACCGGCAGAGTGCTCTTGTGATAAACAACTCCTTATTTGGCTGTGCTGTGTCTGATGATCTGTCTTCTCTTGTGTGTACCTATCCGCACTTCCCACGTAGCTACCCGGGGTTGGCTGGCTCAGGGGTGCTTATTCCTGGGACAGGCTCTCCTCAGGGCAGCAGCAGAAGATTGTTCAAGGCTCCTGAATAAACTGCTTGAAGAAGAGCTCGTGTGTCGTGTCTTTCCTTGCTGGTCGAGGCGGATGTGACACAGAGAGTTTGTCCTCTTAAAAGGGGCTGCAAGCAAGAGAAACATGCTCATTTTATATACAAGTGCAACTACCCATTGGGAGCTGTCTGGAACAGGGGGCATCAGGGAATTGTATCCTGGCTCATGCCCTGCCTGTTCTCTGAGTTCGTGGCTTTTGCTTTTTAATTCCCAAACTATAGAGAATCAGGATAGAGAATCTCCTATAGTTGGTTTCCTAAACCTAGAGCATTGTGGGAGCCAAAGGTAGGATGCCCAACACATGTCTGACAAATGCTATGATGTCCCTTTATATAAAAGATGATGACATATTCAATTATAATCAAAAGAGTGGAATACATGTTGAGAGAACTATATAAAACACCAATAAAAATTCTAATTCTCCTCCAAGTGATAATTAATTCAATACAATTTCAATAAAAATACCATCAGGATTTATTTTTCTTAAAGAATTAGTTTGTCAAATTTGAATGGAAGAGTGAATTCATAGGAACAATCAAGACAATTTTAAGGAGAACTAGGCCATAGAGGTTTATAAAATGTTAGACTAACAACAACGTGTGTTAGCCAAGAAAAAGGAATGGAATGAGGAGACCTACAGATGTTAGAAACCTCAGAATTGACACAGCTGGCAATGGAAGGCTATGCAACAAGCAGTGTGGAACAAACTGTGTATATATCTAGGAAAAATTATAAGAGCTGTCAAGTGATAAAAGTGAAGATAGGAGGCAAAGTGAAAATCCAATACGTGACCAGAAAATTTTAAAGTCTTAGAAGAAAATATAAGAAGATTTAAAAAAAATTTTTTTAAGTAATGTGTGTCTGTGCTTCTTTGTGTGTAGGGAAAATTTGTACATGTCATGGTGTGTGGAGGCCAGAGGACAATTTTCAAGAGCTGGATTCTTTCCCTCTACCATGCGAGTCTCGAGGATTCAACTCAGACCGTCAGGATTAACAATAAGCGTTGTTACCCCTTGAACTGTTTTTATGACTGTGAAACAGAATAGTATTTCTTCAAGAAGCACAAAGAGCACAAGGTGTGATCAACAAACTCCATCATGATGAAAAAAAGGCAGTCTACCCCTCCAGTGACATCGCTGTGAGGAAGAGCCTAGTCATAACACGAGATATTTCACCACACAGGTGGCTCAGGGGTAGGAGTCTGACCATCTCTGTCCATGTTTGCAAATTATTAAGGAAAATGTGAACAACAAGAGGAAGAAAGTATGAACAAGTTAGGCAGAGAAGAGGATGTGGTCATTTTTCTTGGCGGCAAGTGCCTTTCCTAGCACAGCCATCTCACAGGCCCCTGTATTTTATAATATTTTTATTATTTACTTTTGATCTCCTTTACTCTCAGTCTTCTTAACCACTTGTTTATCCAGTATCTTTTTGATTTGAAACTCTAAAAAGAAATGGTTATGTGTTAATACCCAGATCTTAAAAGTGCCCACGTTAAGTGGTTTTGTCTAAAAGTGGTCTGGCTGGCCCATGAGTGCTTACGCTTACCAAAGCTGTCATTCCATTCCTGGTCACAGCCTAGGTGATGATGGAGAGGTGGTCACAGCTCAGGTTTCTAGCTCTAGGTTTCTGAAGGGTGAGAAAGTTCCAAAACTGAGCCTGTCAAG
This sequence comes from Pachyuromys duprasi, assembly GCA_028658305.1. Classification (NCBI taxonomy): domain Eukaryota; kingdom Metazoa; phylum Chordata; class Mammalia; order Rodentia; family Muridae; genus Pachyuromys; species Pachyuromys duprasi. The sequence continues at coordinate 62,382,879 of CM053765.1, forward strand.
TGTCCTGGGGTTGTGGGCTCAGAGAGCATTCGAGTGTTGCCCAGAAATGCACAAGAAACCTTAAAGGTAAAACTTTCTTAGGGCTGGTGAGATGGCTCAGCAGGAAATTGTTTGTCACAAAGCCAAAGGACTTGAGTTTGATCCTCAGGACCCACACGGTAGAAGGAGAGAACTGATTCCCATAAGTTGTCTTTTGATCTCCACATGTGTGCCATGACCCTCGTATAAATACATACTTATTTATAAACAAATAGATAGTTATAACAAACAAATAAAAGGTTATAAAAGCCTTTTCCCAATTACGTCATGTGTATAGCATCACAACAACTCAGTTACAAATCTTTTCCAATCTTCGTTCTATTGATGTGGCTATGACTATTTTACAAAACTTATTGGAAGACATGGAACAATACTTTGTTCTTGTTGAGAGTCATGCTGTGAGAAAAAGTTCTCTGGCTTGGCATGGTGGCACACACCTGTAATCCCAACACTTGCAAAGCAGTGACAGAAAGAGACTCAAGTGTGAGGCCAGTGTGGTCTGCACAGTGAATAGGTAAAACTATGGGAGACCCTGCCTCAACAAAACAGCAAAAGAAAGCAGTAGTTTATAAAGAGCCAGAGGATTCAGGAAACCCAACCTACCATCCTGAGATCAAGGTCAGTCTTTTCTCTACAAAGGCCTGTGCACACCTTTGGGTGCTGTCTCCCTTATGGAATTTTTTGTGGGTCTGACGCAGGACCAAGTATTTCCATACCACCCACAGATTTTATGCTCATTAGTTCCATTATAATTTGAGTCTTCCAGCAATTTAGTCGGGAAGAGAAGAAGGAAAAAGACAAAGGTTTTGTGATACTCAGGATTATGGTTTGTCTTGAGTGATAGGAATGTAAGAACTGGCAGTCATTGTGGCTGTTGCATGGTTAGCTAAGCTGAACTGGAGTCTGCGGAACTATTAACAGCTTCTATCTTGCAAGGGTTGCATTTGGATTCAAAATATCTCAGACAAATTGGCTATCCTTTGCTACTTTTAGTATGTCCTCCTTGGCTTTGTATGTGTGCCGCTGTGTGTGTGTGTGTGTATATCTGAGAGAGAGAGAAAAAGAGAGAGAGAGAGCTCATATCAGGTATCTTTCTTATTTCTTTGAGGCAGGGTATCTCTCTGAGCGAGGAATTCACATTCTTTCGGCTGGGGTGGCAGCCAGCTTGCCCCAGTGACCATATCTTGCCTCCGCTGCCAACTTTGCTGTTGTCGAAGGACCACAAGACCTGGAGTCTGAACTCCATTCCTCATGGCTGTACAACATGTGCTAGCAATCACTGTGATATCTTTCCAGCCCCCTGCCTCAATTTTCAAAGAAATCCGTAACCTGGAAGCCAGACTACAGAGAGAGCCTTGCTTCCACTGATGCATTTTGATGGGGCCAACCATGCTCTTTGGAAGACCTACAGGATTTCTATTATTTACATTGTCACAAAATTATTTTAGACATTGATGAAAGAGAACTGCCTGGGTAAAACACATTTGGCTTACGTGAAATACTGACGTCATCAGCCCAAACCCAATCCCAACATCAGACTGGATATACCTTTACACTGCAACAATTCGGCTTGATGATCATCAGGAAGGTAAACTTGGGGATCTCCAAGAGACAAGGGATCCATGCCAGTATTCCAAGATGAACGCAGTGTGGGTGTGGGGAGGGTAGAGCTTATCATTGGGCTTTCTTTAAAGGACCTGACATCTAACGTATGATCTTAGCCTAACTCAAATGTGCTGCCATACAGTTCCTACAGCGTGGCCCTGTATCTTTGTGGCTCTGTTAGGCATATAATTAAAGCCAGTTCACTAAACTACTGTGTGGAGGCCTGCTGGAAAACATCTGATGAGGAAGCAGGGGAAATGAGAGGCTGGACAGTGTGTAAATTGTCCCTGATTATCTTCAGACATAAAAGAAGCAATGCTTCTGAAAGCTGCTGCCCGGCTCCCCTTACAGGGGTTGGCTGTAGCAAGCAGCTATGAATTTAGCTTTTCACTTTCCTTTTCTAAATCTGGGCTGTATCTTACTCCTAGGAGTTGTTGGTGGCCCGTGGAGAAGGTAGGCACCCACATCTTGCCTGTAGCCACATATGGCTTTGCTTTCCATGTTGTTCACTGTTCTTCCCACCCCCTTCCCCTGCAACATTTGTTTTCTTTTTATTAAATTTTCCGTCTGGATCCTTGCGTCTGCATTTCTAATGTCAACAACTGCTTTTATCACAGATAATAACTTCCTTTTACAAAAGACTGTATCATCCTACATACATTTCAAATTATATTTTATGAACAAACTGAAATACAGTACTTGGTGGTCTACACAACTGAGCATATTTATAGTAAGCTACATCTATGACATGAGAACCAAGAGCCAAGTTGGTTGCAGTTTTCTTAATAATCTAGCTCTTGAGAGGGTTGTTACTTCCCACCAGACTTAATTAAGTTCACATTGGGTTGTTTATGAAGTAAATTATGCGGTAGGCCTAAACATGCTGTAAAAACAATTATCAAAACACCAGCAATTCTTTAAAGCCCCAGATTTTCACAACCAAGATCAGTAAAGGTCGCAAAATTGGTTGTTTGTCAACAGACAGGCCAGAGTGAAATGATGAAAACTGGCCAAGGACCAGGAGAACATTGAAAGGTTGCAACCTAGGAGGCACGAGATTAAGGAAAGGCCAGACTTTGTCCTTTTGACTGGTTGACTGTTCCTTGTTGATGGACAGTTGCTCTGCTGCTGGCTTGCTGTGTCATGCAAGTCAGTCTGATTCCTGATGGCCACTTGGACAGGAAAATAAGAACAGCATTGGCTAAAGTGAGATTAAAATTAACTTCCTGTCTTTGTCACTGGAGTTTATTACATGGCATGTTTAGTATAATGGAAAATCTTTTAGAGCAGACCTGCTACCGTACTGAAAGGCTGAGCCAACCAAAGACTGTTAAGAGTGAACACTTATGTATACATTTTCCATGTTCCTGCTTTTGAGATGTAGCCCAACAAGGTGATGATCATTCCCAGAGTGGCTGTACAAGTGTGCTCCCTCACCAGCAGTGCCGAGAGCGCTCTTACTCCAGGTCCTCTATAGCATGAGCTGTCATTTGTTTTGCTGTCTTAGTTACTCTGACAGCTGTGAGATGAAATCCCTAAGTGGTTTTGATTTGCACTGCCCTGTTGGCTAAACATGTTGAACATTTTTTAAAGTGTTTCTAAGCCATTTGAATCTTCTCTTTTGAGAATTCTGTTTAGATATGTACATCATTTTAGAATTGGGTTGCTGTTTTCCTTGATATCCAGTTGTTTTGTTGTTGTTTTAAGTTCTTTATACATTTTGGTTATTAGCCCTGTGTTAGCTGTGTAGTTGATGAAAATCTTTCCATTCTTTAGGCTGCCGCTTTGTCCAAATGATGGTGGCTTTTTCCGTACAGAGGCTTTTCAGTTTTTCAGGAGGTTCCATTTACTGTTAATCTAGCCTGCACTGCTAATGTTCTGTGCATAAAGTCTTCTTGTGTCAGTGAGTTCAAGGCTTCTGCCTACTTTATCTTCTATCAGGAAGAGTGTATCTGGTCTTTGATCTACCTGGAGTTGAACTTTGTGGATCTATTTGCATTTTTCTACATGCAGTCATCCAGTTTGACCAGCACCATTTGTTGAAGATGCTGTTTTTCTTTTCAATGTGTATTTCTGGCTTCTTTATTGAAAATTATGTATCCATACATGTGTGGATATATGCCCAGGTCTTCAATTCAATGCCACTGATCAACATGTCTGGTTGTTTTTTTTTTTTTTTGCCAATTTTACTGGTTTTCCCAAAGAGCAAACTCTCTGTTTCACTGGTTCTTTGGCTTTTGTTTGTTTGATTGAGCTTTATTGGTTTTTAACTCTGGGTTTGATTACTTCTTGACATCTCTGTTTTTTTGTTTGTTTGTTTGTTTTGGTGTGATTTCTTCTCTTTGTTCCAGAGTTTTCAGGTGTGTTGTTAGATTGCTAGGATGAAATTTGTCCATATTTTTTTTATTATGTGGGCACTTAGTGCTATGAACTTGCCTCTTAGAACTGCCTTCATAAGTTTGGGTATGTTGTATATTCACTTTCATTTCATTTAGAAAGTTTTAAATTTCTTTCTTAATTTCTGCTTTGAACCACTTTTCATTCAGTAGTGAGTTCTTCAATTTCCACAAGATTGTAAACTTCCTGTTGTTGATACACAGTTTTAATTTGTGGTGGTCTGATAAGATACAGGGTATTATTTCAATTTCCTTTTATCTGCTGAGACTTGCCTTGTGTCCTAGTATGTGGTCAGTTTGGGAGAAAGTTCTATGAGGTGCTGAGAAGACATTATATTCTTATGTGTTTGGATGAAATGCTCTGTATCGGTTGGGTTCATTTGGTTTATGACATCAGTTAGCTCCAGGATTTCTTTGCTTATTTTTCCGTCTGGATGACCTGTCAATTGGCAATAGTGGGGGATTGAAATTATGCACCATCAGTGTGTGATTTAAGCTTTAGTAGTGTTTCTTCTATGAAGTTGGGTGCCATTGTGTTTGGTGCATAGATGTTAAGAACTGTAATATCCTCTTGGTGGATTTTTCCTTTGATGAGTATGTAGTATCTTTTCCTACCTCTTTTGATTAGCTTTGATTTGAAGTGTATTTTGTTAGATATTAAAGAGGCTACACAACTTGCTTCTTCAGTTCACTTTCTTCGGCTATTTTTTTCCATCATTTTATCCTGAGGTGCTGTATATTCTTGATGTTAAGGTGTGTTTGTTGAATGCAGCTGAAAGATGGCTCCTGTTTTCAAATCTGTTCTGTGAGTCTGTGCCTTTTTGCGGTCAGCTGAGAGCGTTGATGTTGGGAGATGTTAATGAACAGTACTTATTGATTCCTATTATTTTGTGTCAGTACCATGCTCTGCTATTTGAGGTTGGGGATGGCGAAACTTCAGCAGTTTTTTTAATTTTGGGGGATTGTTTTAGCTATCCTGTTTTGTTTTTTGTTTGTTTGTATTGTCATATGAAGCTGAAAATTGTCCTTTTAAGGTTTGTGAAGGTCTGGAGAGATGGCTCAGTGGTTAAGAGCCACTGACTACTCTTCCAGAGGTCCTGAGTTCAATTCTTAGTGACCACATGGTGGCTCACAACCATCTATAATGTGAACAATTCCCTCTTCTGGCTAATGTAAATGCAGATAGAATACTCATATACATAAAATAAATAAATTTTAAAAAATTGTGAAGAGTTGCATTGGAATTTTGATGAGGACTGCATTGAACCTGTAGATTGATTTTGGTAAATTGGCCATTTTACTCTGTTAATCCCCCTGATCTGTGATTATGGGAGAACTTTCCATGTTCTGATACCTTCAGCAGCTTTTTAGAGTTACTCCAATATTTTATAATTACGAGGATATTGTTAAAGGTATTGTTTTTCTGATTTCTTTCTTATTGGAATATAATAAGTGTACAAATTTTTGTGTTAATTTTGTGTTCTACTACTTTGCTAAGTATTTATAACATGTAGGGTTTTCCTGGTGGAAATTTTAAGTCACTTATTTATACTATCATATCATCTACAAAAACGATATGTTGGCTTCTATTTTTTCAAATTGTATTCCCTTGTTCTTCTTCAATTGTCTTATTCCTCTAGCTAAGACTTCAAGACTAAGTCTAAGATTAAGACTGAGACTACTGTATTGATTAGGTATAGAAAGAGTGGACAGCGTTGGCTTGCCCTTGACCTTAATGGAATTGCTTTGAGTTTCTTTCCATTTAAGTTGATGTTGGCTATGGGTTTGCTGTAAATGCTTTTATTATGTTTAAGTATGTCCCTTATATCATCAATCTCTCCAGGACTTTTATCATGAAGGAGTGTTAGATTTTTTTTTTGTCAAAGTGACAAAGGCCTTTTCTGTATTTAATAGGATGATCATGATTACTTCTTTCAGTTTGTTTATGTGATGGATTATGTTTATTGATATGTTGAGCTACCCATGTATCTCTGGGATGACCATATTTAATTATGGTGGTTGACCTTTTTGATATATTTTTAGATTCAGTTTGCAAGTATTTTTTTGAGAGTTTTTACATCTATGTTCATAAGGAAAATTGATCTGTAATTCTCTTTTTTTGTTGGGTCTTTATGTGGTTTGATTATCAGGGCAATTGTGGCTCTCATAAAATGAACTGTGCAATGTTCTTTCTGTTTATATTTTGTGGAATAATTTGAGGAGTAGCTGATAGATTTCTAAACTAGAATCACCTGTCCCTTGGCCTTTTTTTGGTTGGGAGGCTTTCAATTACTGCTTCTATTTCACTAGAGGTTATAGGTCTGTTGAAATTGCTTATCTGCTCTTGATTTATCATTGGTAAGTGGCATGTATCAAGAAAAATATCAATATCTTTAGATTTTTCAAATTAGTGGAGTGTAGGTTTTTAAAGTATGTCCTTATGATTATCTGGGTTTCCTTGGTATCTGTTGTTATGTTCCCCTTTTATTTCTAATTTTGTTAACTTAGATTTTTCTCTCTGTGTCTTTTAGTTAATTTGGTTAGTTTTATTTGTCAATCTTACTGATTTTCTCAGAGTAAACTCATTGTTTCATTGATTCTTTGTTTTCTGGTTGTTTGATTGTGCTTTATTGATTTTAGCCCTGAGTTTGATTATTTCTTTTCTTTTTTTTTTCTTTCTCTCTCTTTCTCATTTTGGTGTGCTTTCTTCTTTTTGTTCTAGAGTTTTCGGATGTGTTGTCAGATTACAAGTATGAAAAATCTCTCCTTTTTCTTTTTTACGTAGGCACTTAGTGCTATGAACTTGCCTCTTAGAATTGCCTTCACAAATTTGGATATGCTGTGCGTTCATTTTCATTTGATTCTAGAAAGTCTTTAATTTCTTTCTTAATTTTGGAACTGTCTACTGTTTCTCAGTTCCCCTGTTAGACCAGGATTCAGGCTAAATTTGCTGTCATATAGATAAAAATGCAAAAAGAGCCAGGTGTGGTGTTGCATGCTTTTAATCCCAGCACTGTGGAGGCAGAAGCAGGTGGATCCCTGAGTTTGAGGTCAACCTGGTCTATAACGCAAGTCCAAGATAGCCAGGGCTACACAGTGGAACCATGTCTTGAAAAAACCAAAACAGAACAAAAAACAAAGGAGGCCAAGAATTGGAGAGCTGGATGTGAAGTTGGAGTCACACATCCTCTGCTCTCCCCCAGGGCTGCGGTGGAGGCCTCAGTCTCATTTCACGGTAGAGATGGAGTCAGAGCACTGGAACAGAGCCAGAGCTAGGCATAGGCACGGCCTTCTCTAAGGGTTGCCTTCACGTAGGAGACAAGAAATGCGAGAGACTTACTGAGAGTGTGTGTCCCTTATACACCGACTCAGAGGACTGCACTTGTTTATCAGAGTTTGCACTTGTCCTTACAAACTTGCTCTCCTCGTGCTGGTCATGCAACACAGGGCCTCTTCATCCTAGGCAAGTGTGCTACTCTTGAACTGCCCCGGCCCTAAGAGGGCATCTTTAAACCTGTTCATCTCATTAAAAGAAAAAGAACAGGTCCCCGGTGCTCTCCCATCAAAGCATCCCAAGGACGTCTGTGCCCGGGAGCAGAGAGACTGTTCCTTGCGCCCTCGACTGCGGATGATTACTTTTTCAGATGGAAAATGTGCACCTGAAGTTGAAGAGAGAAGCCCAATCAATGATGAGAGGCCACAGTGATTTCTCATAAGAGTTAGGATTCAACTTGATCTTGTTTGTGTTCTTTAAGCACAGTGCAAGACTCTTCCGGCCTTTGCTCCGAGCTGTGCACCTGTCAACTGTGTGTCTACAGGGAGCTTGTTCCCAGTGGGGTGGCGGTAGGACAGGCAGGAAGGACACGCACAGCACCCCACTACCACATCCAACATTCAGTTTTAGAAATGTGTTTCCAACCCTCAAATGTCAGTATTTTCAAAGGTCTTTCTTTCATATTATGTGTGATGCAGGCAGGCAGGTTCCCCCAACAATTAGTGGGTTTGAAAATATAATTTTCTTTCTTTTGTGAATTAACTTTCAAGAATATCATATGAAGTGGTGGGTATCATTTTATAGATACGTATCATTTTTTCCTTGTTTTTTTTTTTTTTTTTCCCTTGGCCTACTCCCTTACTTTCTACCTGTGTCCTTGACCTATCTCTGTCTGGTTTCTTTTCTTCAGAAATACCATTATGATAGATTTAAAAATTTATAGCCTTGCAGGGCAGCACAGGCCTTTAATCCCAGCACTCGGGAGGTAGAGGCAGGCAGATTTCTGAGTTTGAGGCCAGGATGGTCTACAGAGTGAGCTCCAGGACAGCCAGAGATACACAGGGAAACCCTGTCTCAAAAATCAAAACAAACAAACAAAACAACAACAAAAATTTTACCAGTCCACCAAGGGGTTATTTATTATTTACTTAATATGAACTTTAAAAACACCAGGCAGAGTTCAGCAGGCTGAAATGGGGAGTGGAGGTGAGAGGAGCACTTGTCCAATCCTCTCCCAGTTTTACTGTCCACTGCCGCAGTGATTGGCAATCTGCCAGCTCTCGGAAGCCTCAGGTGAGCTGGCTGTGGGTAGCTGCTTTACTCCTGTTGTTTCTGGAGAGTCCCCTGAATGTATGAATGTGTGTGTTTGTGTTTGTGTGTGTGTCCATGTGTGGTAAGCATGTGTGTGTGTGAGCATGTGTAAATGTGTGTCAATGTGTCTGTGAGTGTGCGGCATGTAAATGTGTGAGTGAGTAAGCATGTGTGTGTGTGTAGTTCAGAGGTTGCCCTTCAGCATCTTTTGCTACTGCTGTCCATCTTAGCAATGGACACAGGCTCTCTCACTGAACTAGACTGTCTGGCCAGTGAACTGCTAGGGTCTTCCTATTTTCGTTCTCCTTTCTGCTTCCCCAGGGCTGGGATTACAGACATGCACACTCACCCAGAGTTTTCATGGGTGCTGGAGATCTAGACTCAAATCTTTATGCTTGCATAGCAAACACTCTACCCCCATCCTATGCTTTGCATGCTTTTGACTGGCGGGAGAAGCCGAAAGAGTTAAGCATCAAGCCTTAACCCTGGGATCTTGTTTATATACCTACTCTAACTTTGTTTTGCTTGGATTTCTGAGGTTAGTCAAAGCAAATAAATGTAGAGTGTTGAATGTCTGTGTATAAACTAAAACTTTGTGGGTGTGTGTGAAAATGGCTAATGCACTCATTCTTTTAGACAAAGCCTAAAGGAAAACTAGCTACTGCTACAAATAGAAGGGATTTTTTTGAAAGTTTAAGAAGAAATCTTGGTTTCGGAATCCGAACGCTGTCATTGCTGAAGGGTCTCCATTCCGCTGGCCAATCGGCACCACGGTGAAGCTGAGCAAAGAGGCCAAACAGAGCTGTGGCAGCTCTTCAAGGGCGGCCAATCTGCCATCCGCTGGGCTTTATTCCTCTCGAGATTTACCTGGGCTTTATGAGGGGAGCGGATCCTGGAATGCCTGAACCATCCGTTTTAAGCCTACTTTGGGGATAAAGGACTGTTTGGTCATCTGGACTTGAAAGCAATCCAGCACGGAAGGTGTGTACCCTGGCTGGATAAGAGGGGGGCTGTCATTTCAAGACGTCTGTAACAGAGTGGAGCCTGTACTTATGATAGACTATCAAAATAAATATTTTTAACAACAAAAAAAGAAGAAGTCTTTAGGGAGGTCTACACAAATGCACACTACATTGGCAAAACTGTGCTTTGCCTAATATAAACATTAAGATTTTTGTTCATTAGGAAGTAGACATGGTATAATGAAGTAAATGTATTTGATTTCTAATCTATCTATCTATCTATCTATCTATCTATCTATCTATCTATCTATTTTATATACATGAGTGCTCTGTTTTCATGCACACAAGAAGAGTGAATCAGATTCCATTACAGATGGTTCTGAGCCACCATGTGGTTTTTGGGACTTGAACTCAGGACCTAGTAGCCAGTGCCCTTAACTGCTGAGCCATTTCTCCAGCCCCTTGATTTCAAATACATTTTATGTATGAAATTTTCAATATGTGTATGAAAATAATTATTAGATAAAGTTATGTAAATCATTAGGCAAACATTTGGAAGGTGATATTAAACAAGGTTTTGCATTAAAAAAAACTCTTACTTACTTTATTGTGTTGGAGGGGGGTTAGAAGACAAGCTGGAGGAGTCTGTTCTCTGCTTCCCCTATGCAGATCCCCGTGAGGGCTCAAACTCAGACTGTCAGGCATAGTCACAAATGTATCAACCAACTGGGCTATCTCACTAGCTCTTAAACAAAATTTTATATCACACCGACACTATTTTCCCATTAAAAATCTTTTGGCTCAGGAAAAAATTGTTCATATTTTATGAAGCTGAGGAAAAACATGACCTTCATTAAAAAGAAGGCAAACCATCATTTTTTCTATTATTAACAATGGCTGGTTTCAGTATCTGAAATATTTTCTTTTTCATTTTAAACTTGTGACAAGGCCTTGCTATACAGCCCAGGATAATTCCAAGTTTGTAATCCCCTTGCCTCAGCCTTCCAAATGTTAAGACTTCAGACATGTACCTACATGACCAGCAAAAATAAGTTGTTTATGTTTTTAATTTAAAAATTAAATTATTTTTAAGAATTTCATATATGAGTATTGTATTTACAGCATTTCAACCCTCCCTTTCTTTCTCCATCTCCTTCTCTGTCTCCCTCCCTCTCATGACCCTGTCTTTTTTATTATAGTTGCTGCACATATCCCCCCCCCCACACACATATTCTACTGAATCCACTTAATGTTGCTCATATGCATGTGTGTTTAGGGCTAACTACTGAGTCTGGATGACCTACCAGAAGGTTCATCCCTGGAGAAGGCTGATTTTCCCTCTCAGCAGCCATTGATCACCTGTAGCTCTTCATCTCAAGGTAAGACACTACGGATTTCCTTCATCTATGCTGGCACACATTGACTGTAAGGTCATTGGGCAGGTCTTGTTTAGGCAACCATATTGTGGAGATTTCATGGGAACAGTATTCCTGTGGTGTCCAGAAGATTCTATCTTGCAGTAGGTGCCCTGGTTTTCTGGCTGTTACAGTTTTCCCATCCCACCTCTCACCATGTTCCCTGAGCCTAAGGTGGAAGAGTTGTGTTTTAGATGTTCCAGTTGGTACTGGGCTCCTTGTGGTCATTTATTTATTCTCTGAATTTAGACCAGTTGTGGATCTCTGAAGCAGCTTTTGTCTGCTGCAAAAGAGAAGACTTTGCTGAGGGGTGAAAGCTACACTTATCTGTGGCTAAAATAAGTATTTAGAATACAGTTGGAGCCTATATTGATTGTAGAGTTTCTTTTTGTATCTATGTCCTCTTCAGACAGGGCAGTTGGCTAGGTGTGCAGTACCAAGCATGGATATACACCTATGTAGTGGACTTTGAGTCCAATGAAACAAGCTGTTAGTTATGCTCAAGACAAAAGTGCCACTGTGACACCTTTGGGAACAATGGGCTGTGCTGGTCATTGCTGTGGATTGTAGGTTTTGTAGTTGGATAGGGCTATTGATTACTTCTTTCGTCAGCTTCCATAGAATCCTCTTGTCCTAAGTGAGTGTGTATTGTTGACACGATCATGGTCATGTCAAGGATTCCAGTCCCTCAGACCCATGGAAATGGTGAGGCTCAGAAGAATGACAAAGTCTTTTTATGGTCAAAGTATGAGTGTTTGCAAACAACTGAGCAGTATGTGCAAAAACCAACAACTTTAACTTCTTCCTTAAAGATGATTGCATCCTGAAACTGTTCCCCTACAGAGAGCTCCTACCAAGACTAGCTGATCAGCCTCCTACTGCTGGACATGAGGAACTTGTTCCTATGCACTTCATCAGAGTCAGTACAGTCCACCAACTCCCAGCTTTTCTGTATGTGTATCTGTTATTTCTTTAGCATTTATCTTCTCTTCATTCCTGAGTTGTCCCAGTTAGGTTTCTAGAACCATTATATAGGACATGGCACTTTTTGATGCTTATGAGAACTAGTTCTTGTTTCTAAGTGTCCAGTGTAAAGTAAATTCAAGGAGACCCACCAAGTCATGAAGCTCAGTGGGCTTCTCAGCATCCGCTGGAATACAGAGAAGTGGGACTGAGCAGAAGCAGAGGGATGGGAGAGACCATCTAAGCAGATGGTCCAGCCTATCCTGTCAATTGTACACTCATCATGACTTTTCTCAGTTCTCTCATACAATCATGAAATGTCGGGCCAGCAAGAGCTACCTTTACATGTCAGTATGTCTGGTTTAAAGCATTCAGATATTTAAGCAAATGCTTGGCAGAATTTGGCAAACATTGGCAAAGTCTAGATGTTGCTGGGAAAGGAGGGGGTTTTTAAAGATATGACAAATTTAAGAAGATTTTAAATAAAGCAGTTTGTTCTCTGTAACAGAAGTGGACCTTGTCCAATCAGGTGAGAAAAAACAAACAAACAAACATAAACAAAGCAGGTGCCCATAGGTAGATGAGATTTGCCTCCGGGTTGCCTTTAGCTCTAAGCTGTGATACCCGTTCTCCTCAGGACTGCCAGCCTGCCTTGCAGATGTTACACATGCAAATCTCCATGATTACGTAAGCTAATTCTTCATAACACTTCCTCTTTCTCCCTCTTTCTTAAATATAAATATAATATGTAATATGTATGTATAATATATTTATAAACACATATTTTTGTGTCTGGTGTTCAGTTGAACTCAGTGCCTTGTGCATACTAGGAAAGGGCTCTACCAGTGAGCCACGTCTTATCTACAAACAAAAGAATTCTGTTGTGTGTGCATATATGTACAATACACACACACACAAACACCCTTTGTTGGAGAACCCTGGCTAAGCCCAAGCCCAACTAACCAACTGAAGAAATAGGAAGGGTCCAGGTTTGGTTTCTAGAAGGCTGACTGCGTGTGGATGGAAACTGAAGAGGTAGAGATGTTTTTCCTTGCGGGTGGAGCTTCAAGCAGTGTATTCGTTCATCATTTGTGTGGAATCTGTGTCCTGAGAGGAGAGGAGAGTGTGGATGAGCTCATAAGCAGAAGTCTGGAAAGAGAAGAGAGTCAGAGAATAAGGAAATCTGGAAGGAAGGGCGTGTAGGTGGCATGGAAGTATGGCAAAATCTGATCAGCTTTGGATTAGGTTAACCACCACTATGGAAGGTGTACACAAAAAACCAAGTAAAAAAAAAAAAAGGAAAGGCCAGGTGGCATTAGCCATTTATGACATTGGCCACCATAGCTCTGACATGACAAGCTTATGGGTAAGATAGCCATGGTGGCAGAGATGAAGGGAACACAGGTCACTTCTCAACTGATTTGGTTAATGCTGTCTTTTTCAGTGGTGGATGCCAGAACATTCCTTGAAAAGACCAACAAGGCTCATTAGACAGGCAGACGCTATAAGTCTTTCCTTCTTGGAAGTGCCCATAATTCATTGTCAAAGAGGTATTAGAGCCTTTCCTGTCCACGCAGCTTCAGTTAGCACTGCTCTCTGGTGGTTGTGAGAATGCCTGATCTGCAGGCATGAAATTCCACACAGCATAATGTCCATCAGGGAACGTTCACAGTGAAGGAAGCATAGGATAGGCCAGGGATAAATGATGCAGTGCCTGGATTTCTTGCTACACCACTCTGAAGCTGCTGCCTGAGCCCATACTCTGGGCATTGTTCTTGGCATGGAATGCTCAAACCACAGGGTGCTCTTGAGGCTGTGTCTGACTAACACGGACTCCTCTAACCAGCAATCTTTGCTCTCAAGCACCCAGAAAGGATAGTGTAATTTTTATCAAGTCCACTACGAGCTAAGGAGCTCCCTTTTTAACTTTTTCTTATGTGTCTTAACTTGTTTCTGTTGCTGTAAGAGAATACCTGAAACTGGGTGGTTTAAAGAGAAAAGAAAGCAGAGCCAGTAAGATGGTTCAGAGGATATAGTACTTGCCATAGAAGCCTGAAGTGTTGCAGTAAATAAAAAATAGCTGTTGAGCTATACAATGTTTATTATTAGCCCTATGATTATCACGGTGGTATTATTTAACCCGCTATCACAAATAATAAGACACAGACACCTATTAGATTTTATAATTGCCTTATTTACCGTTGGCTGGGCAGATAGATATTTCCTACCTACACTATCTGAATCACCTCACCATCCATCTCCCAGTCCCCATCCAATGCCTTCCTCCTTAACCATCCTATCTTCCCTCCATAATCTTTTAGATACTTTCTTTTATTCTTCATCTGGACCTTTTCACACCATGATTGAAGTCCTTCTTCCCAGCCTCACTAGGTTTCTTCTCCACACAACTCATCATGGTGTCCTCTTTCCTCCTTTCTTCCCGTCTGTCTTTCCCAGGATTCCTCATGGGATTCTCCAAAGCCTCAAAACCTTAGCCACTCCTACCCCATTCTGCCCTGCCCAGTTATAGGCTGTTTAATCAGCCAATCAGGTATAATGACTTAGGCAGGTTTATACAGAGGTCCAGTAATTAGCATCAGACCAACCTCCAACACTGAAGACCTGAGCTGATTGCCCAGAACTCACAGAAAAGTGGAAAGAAAAAAAAAACCACACAAAGTTGTGCTCTGACTTCCACATGTGTATTGTAGTGCATGTCTACCCCCAGTAATGAACAGGATATAAAATTTTAAAAGAAAAAATTATTTCCGACGATTTAGGAGCGGAGGAGCTCAAGTTCAAGGGATTGCACCTAGCGAGGGTCTTTTTGCTTGTGGGGACTCTGCAGATTCTTAAAAATCTTAGGGTAACAGATGGCAAGTTAGAGTAAGCAATCCAGAGAGAGTCTGCTATTAAAACAAAGCTACATCTCTACACCACATTAGTCCCAGACTCTCTGAATATATTGTCACTAGAACAGACATGTGACCTACTCGCTCCACGATGATCTCTTCCCCTACCATCAACAATATGACTTTGAAGATTAAGTTCCTCGCTCATAAAATTTAGGCTTTCAAACCATCATGCCACCCCCTTTCCTTTGGTAAGTGTATCTGCACAGTGACCCTCAGACTCTCAGACCTTTCTTGTCCGGGTAGGCCTCATCCCTCCTTGAGCGTTGTTCTGGAGCGTTGTCCTCTGATGGGACAGCCTTTTAGGCCAGCTGCAGGTCTTCACAGAACTCAGGAGGTAGTCTCAGTCTTCCTGTGAGCTGATTGAAGCGTGCTTAGCTGCAATGAAAGGCAATCAGGTCAAATCAGCGGCTCTCAGAACATGAAGACACATGGAATGTTTATGCTCATTGAAAAGGTTGATTTGTGAAGTAGTACCGGACTTTCTTATTACTAAAGAAAAAAAATGTGATTCTGGTGTTTTTACTGTTAAAATGTTTTGGAAGTTGAACAGGAAAACTAACTATAAGATAAATTTAAGTTAATTACAGATGTGAGACTTTTAAGTGTAAGTACCCCGCCCCCCATTTCCTTTATTCAAGATTTCTGTTCTGTGGATTGCACGAATTTTCTTGCTCATGGAATTTGCTTTTTATATTTCAGTCAGAGTCAAAGGCATAAAAAGGAAAGATGGTCTTACATTTAGATGAAACACCCTTTCTGGCTGAGCTATTTCCTTTTGAGAGCAGTTGGCATATTTCTTATCTTTCATTTCATTTCCTTTCAATGACTTCCTAGTACTTGGCACACGCTGTGGTGTTCTGTGTCTGTCCTCTGGTGGGACTGAGAGGCATCTAGATGAAAACACTTCTCTGAGTATATTTGGGAGCACGTTTCCAGATGACATTAACCTACCCTGAATGTGGGCAGAGCCTTCTCAAAGGCTGGAGCCCCAGATGGAATAAAAATGGGAAAAGGAAGGGATCCTGCTAACTCAGACCTTCCCGCTCTGCTTCCTGCTGCCGTGAGATGCGCTAGCCGCAACATGCGCTCCAGGCCTGCGTGAGCTGAAAGCTATGAAACCGTGAGCTAAAACAAACCTCTCTTCCTTAAGTTGTCTCTGTTAGGCATTTCGTCACAGTGATGGACAGGCTGCCCCATACAGCTAGGTCCAGAAGACAGCTTCAGCAGCCTGCCAGCCTGCCACCTCTTACCTGAGAGCCATGACAACAGCTCAGGGGTATTGCCTCCCGGAAGACACCTAGCTCCTCACAATGCTAGAGATGAAGATGGAGCGAGCAGCCCTAAGTTCTGTTTCTTCAGTAGGCAATGAGCCAGTGAAGCCTTTAAAAAAAATCACACAAACACCACATACACACATATACACATACACATACAACACACACATACACACATCACACACACACGCAAACACCATATGCACACACGCACACATGCACCACACACACATACACACGTATACCCTACACATACACACACACTACAAGTCACAGTGAGACAGTTCTCTCCTTTTACTGTGTGTACTCCAGAGTTCAGACTCAGGTGGTCAGTCTAGAAGGAAGAGCCCTTCCCCAGACACCACCTACCTTGTTTGAGATGGTCTCTTGTTTGCCATTGCACAAGGCAGACAAGTTGCTCACCCCTCATTAGCTTCCGGGCAATTCTGCTGTCTCCATTTCTTATCTCATTGGAGCTCTAGGTTACACAGGAGTAATGATGCTAGCTTCTGGGAGATCCAGACTCAATGCTTAAAGGCCTCCCCAGCCCTTTTTCTTGTAATAGTCGTTCATTGCATTGAGCAAGAATTAAACAGAATATATGCTTTCTGATGTATTTCACAGCACTAGAGGAAATGTTTTGGTTTTGTAAGTATATAAAAACTATTTTAATAGGGTGTAATCCCAGGGCTTGGGTATCCAAAGCATGGAGATTTCAAGAATAGGGCCAATTTAAACTACAAAGCAAATTCAAGTCCAGCCTAGGAGACAGAAGGACACTCTGTGTCAGAACTCCCCACAAACCAAACACACCAAACAGAGTCAAATATAAAACTACTCAAATACTATTGTTTCATTGGTAAATGTCTGAGATTTGTTTTGAATGCATCTGCTTTCGATTTTATTTTCCCTGGTAAGAGTAGCTTTTTAAGCATTCTTAAAAACCTGTGTTTTTAATTTTAACCTGTGTCAGCTCCATCATTTAAGCTAATGTCTTTGGTCAGAATTATTTTAAGGTAGAGCTCCTCTTTCTCTGGACAACTACAGCATGCATGGGAACTCAGCTGGTAATTTTCCATATGTCTCTCCTCACTGAAAACTATTGTCTTTTTCTGTATTTCTCTGTGCCCAGGTACTGATACTGAGGACAGCAATGAAGTCTTTTTATTTTTTTATTTTTATTTTTTGGTCCTTTGTCTTTTAAATGGGCTTGGTAAATGAATACTTGTAGGATTTGGAAGTATTTATCAAACTCGCTTGCTGCTTCCTGCCTAGGCACAGTTTCCCAGTCTCAGTCTTCTTATTCTGACATAGTTTTCTTCATGGGATTAGCTTTCTTTTATTCTTGTTGTTTCTTCAAACTGGGAGTGAGGACTGCAGATATAGCTCAGTGGTAATGAATCCTTAGGTTCAGTCCCCAATACACACACACACACACACACACACACAGAGAGAGAGAGAGAGAGAGAGAGAGAGACATGCACACATAAATAAAGTTCAAAAGTAGTGATGGCTTCTTACAGGAGTATTTGGCTGCTCTTTTTAACGATGCCTGCCATTATTTAGTAGCTCCTGTATGAAACACACTTTGGCTCTATTCTGTGAGTATGCCAGTTCTTCTCTGTTAAAACCTTGATGATGTAGAGAGGTTGAGGTAAAGAAACAATTCCTTCTGCTCTGGAGGTGATGTGACCCTGTAGGTGAGGGAATCCAGCTGTTGTGGACAACAGCTGAAAGGTGGAGGAAACTTAGAGGAATGTTCCTGGAAGGAACCAGTCTTGGATACATCCTATTATAGGACCATCAACAATACAAGCCCACACCTTTTCCTGTATTGCCTTTGAGCTACAGCTTCATAATCTATGAGATAAAGCAACTCTGAAGAATAGAATAAGAAAGCAATGTGGAGAGGAATCTACTTATAGATGTATTATTTTTAAATTTTATTTTGTTTTCAGAATGGAAAAAAATGAGCAGATAGAAAAGCAATTACTGATTTTTCAAAAAGGAAAGAAAGGAAGGAAGAAAGAAAGAAAATGAGGGATTTAAAAAGTCCCCAAATGTAAAAATTGACATAAAGGGAAAACAAATTATCTTATTTTTCTGGTATGTTAACACTGGTGCATCCATAGTCCGTTTCAATGGCTTGTTTCTAAGAAGCTTCATATGCAAAAATGCTCATGGCTGAGTGCCAATGTAACAGGATGGCACTGAACTCATTTTAGAGACTGTGGTCCAGTTAGTGAGAACTGAGGTTCATGTCCAGTTCCCTTGATGGTCTACATCTCAGTATCTCCTGGGGTTTCCCCTGCCTAGTTCTGAGACTCCACCCCCATGGCCTAAGTCCTGGTCTGGTCTTTGCCTCACCCTGCTCTGGGATGCTTTGGACTGGCTGTGGTCCCAGATTTCCTTCTGCCCTGGCCAGGAAGGCTGTTGAGCTCCTCCCTTTCTGACACGTGATCCTTGCCTGGGGCTTCTGTCTCCTTTAACCATCCACTTGACGTCACTCCCGCAGGGTTCTGTACAATATTCATGAGCCTCTATTGTGGGTATTTCAATCCAGTCAAGCCCCTTCATAAAGTATCCTGTATAATTAATTTAATTAATGGTCCTGTGATGGAACCCAGGGATTCACACACATTAGGTAGGTCATTTATCACTGAGCTGTACTTCCACCTTCAATTATCATTTAAAAATAACCTCTTTGATTTATTTGACATGAGGAAGGGTGGGGTAGGCTCTCCTTGGTTAGATACTGCGGCAGCTGACAGAATGTAAAGCTTTGCTCCCTCTGTCTCTACCCATACCCCCTGCTCCCTTCTCCTGTCTGAAAAGAACTGGGTTCCGTTCTACCTTTTCCTTAATGGTGCTCAGAAAGGACTGGGAAAGAAACGAGAGGAGGAAGGGAACTGTCTGATTGTTTCTCTGAAATCAGAAGATAATTGAAATAGAAGAAAAGGTTAGGTTTGTTGTTTTAGTTAAGCGTAGCTTTGATACTTTGTGGTTGCTATGATACAATGCCATGACCAAGGCAATTTACAGAAGGAAGGATTTATTTATTCGGACTTACGGTTCTAAAGGGTTAAGATTTCATCAAGGCAAGAAAATGTGGCATCAGATGTCAGATATATCAACAGGAATAGCTGACAGCTCACATCTTGAATTACAACAGGAAGAAGGGAGATGGAATCAGAAACAGATCTCTAACTGGGCCCCCTACATGGTTCCTCTAGAAAGGCCACACCTCCTAAGCCTTCTCATATAGCATCAACAAATTGAGGACAAAGTATTTAAATGCCTGAGAACATGTCATATAAATCACTGCAAAGTCTCTGGAGACTTTGTGTGTTGTCCTCAGTACCCCAGTGTTAAGGGTAAAGGGAGAAAATGGGATGGACATTGGAAGAGGGAGAAAACAAGGACCAGGACAGGAGCCTACCACAGAGGACCTCTGAAAGACTCTACCCAGCAGGGTATAAAAGCAGATGCTGAGACTCATAGCCAAACTTTGGGCAGAGTGCAGGGTATGTTATAAAAGCAGGGGAAGACAGAAAGACCTGGAGGGGACAGGAGCTCCAGAAGGAAAGCCACAGAGCCAAAAATATTTGGGTACAGGGGTCTTTTCTGACACTGATACTCCAACCAAGGACCATGCATGGAGATAACCTAGAACCCCTGCACAGATGTAGCCCATGACAGCTCAGTATCCAAGTGGGTTCCCTAGTAAGGGGAACAGGCACTGTCTCTGACATGAACTCAGTGGCTGGCTCTTTGATCACCTCCTCCTGAGGGAGAAGCAGCCTTACCACAGAGAAAGACAATGCAGCCAGTCCTGATGAGACCTGATAGGCTAGGATCAGACTGAAGGGGAGGAGGACCTCTCCTAGGAGTAGATTTGAGGAGGGGGATGGGAGGAAGGGAGAGAGGGAGGGTGAGATTGGGAGGGGATGAGGGATGGTGCTACAGCTGGGATGCAAAGTGAATAACTGTAATTAATAAAAAAAATAATTAAAAAAAGAAAATGCCTAACAGTCAAAAAAAAAAAAAAAGAGAGAGTGATGGGAGAAAAGAAGAGCTTATGACTTCTTTCTGGGAGAGCGACACACATGAGTGATACTGGAATTGGAGGCCACAGACGGAAATTTCAGATTTCTCTGTCTTGCCCAATCTAATCAGGGCGAACAATCAGTTCACCCCAGTGCAGGAGAGTGGAAGGCTGTGGAGGACATGGGATGAGTGCTCGCTGACGGTATGGGCACCAGCTGGGAGCCGCTGGGGCCGAGATCTTTCCAAGAGACTCCTAACACATGTTTGGAGAACCACACGGTCCCATGGTTCCTCTCTAGGGGAAGATGCTGAAGCCTATAGTTTACAATGTGTGGACTTCCATCCTGGTGCTATGAGAGAGAAGATGAGAGCCAGACCCAGGGCCTGCAGTTAGGACAGCCCCCACGCTTTGCGTTGGGTTTTATGTTTTTCCGCTTTGAGGCTACATTTGGCCTCTCTGGGTGCCACTACAACCCAGCCTCTCAAGCTGAGGGTCATCACCTCATAAGAGAAAGTGGGGAAATAGTAAAAGATTTGGCAACACTAAAGTGCTTGGTAATGCACAAGAGCCAAGAATTAATTTAAAATCAAAGATGTAATGAACTAGACATGTTTCTGCAATGCTTGATATTGCCTCGTCCAGCTTCCTGGCAGCATTGGCACTGAATCCACAGTGTGCACTTTCTATCATGAGCTGCATCACACCTGTACAGTGCCAAGAAGAACTTCCTGAAACACCTCAGCTTTGACCCTGTGGTATGTTATGACTGCAACGTTTTATTGTACACACACATGTTCACTCTTACAGAAACATAATGGTTTAATTATAGAAAACAAAAACTTGTAACTTTGTATTTCATTATTGCTCAGCACATAACATCAAATTAGTGTACCTTTGAATTGTATTGTGTTACAAGATTTGATTTTTAAAACAATCTTTGAATTGCTTATTTGTATTTCATTTAAAAAATTGTTCACGGGATATTGAGGTGGTTTGATAGGAAAAGGCATTTGTTCAAGTCTGACCATCTGAGTTCAAATCCCACCACCTACATGGTGGCAGGGGAAACTGATTCCCATAAGTGTCTCTCATTTCCATATGTGTGTTGTGCATACAACACACAGAGCTGTTGCTGTATGTACCAAACTCAAAATAAGTAAATAATATATACATCTATATTTAAAAATAGAAAGTCTTAAATAAACTTTGGTTTGGGATTAGGATACTTTTTGAACTTGTGTGACATGTGAGTCTCAGCTACGATGTTTAAAAATCAAAATATCAGTTGCATTTGAAAAACACTGAGGATGGTCTATACCCTGTCATATTGACTATTCAGGCAAGATTTTATTCTTTCCTCCCATTAGTATTCAAATTTGTTTTACTCTTTAATGAATTAAAGTGTATATCTGATGGTGATGATGCCAACAATGATCTGAGGCTGAATCTCATACAGTCCAGAGGGCCTCAAACTTTGCCATGTAACCAAGGGTGACTTAAGATGTTCCTCTCCTGAGTGCCTATGTCATTATACTTAGTTTATGCAATGTTGGGTTACTGAACCCAGCTAGGCAGAGATTCCACTGAGTTATATCCCTAACCCTTAAAAACCATTTATGACTTATTATCTGCAAATGACTGACTTATGTATCTATTTTATATACATCTAAATTCCTATGTTGCATAAACTTCCTTAGGCAAAAAAAAGGTCTGCAGTGGAAAAACAGTAGGGATCCTTGATCCAGAACATTGAAATAACCCTGTTCTGCCCACATGACAGAGTGGACATGGTCAAGGGAAAACATGTGATGAGTAGAGCACTATTTACATTCAAGGTGCCATTTTAGTTTTGCCCTATGTGTGACCCGTCCACTAGGTCACCAGGCTGTGTGACTTCCACTGGCCACTGTCCCCTACAGGAAAGGCCATAACAAGGGGCAGTGTAGCCCCAGCAGGGTAATTTGGGTGAAAGAAATCACCAAAGTTATGTATGAACATGATGAAGGCAGTTAGAGACATGGAGAGGCCCCACCGTATCGATATACAGCTCTTGCTGTACTTACTGAAGGATACAGATGGCAGGAGTCACCTGGATTAAAACACCTGGTAATGTTCGCTTAAGAAAAACTATAATTGAGTGTGTTTTCATTCATATTCCGTTGTCTCTTCCCAAGCACTTGTGATGTCCCTGTTTCTCTCTGCCGTGCATGGTGATCACCACATTGTGGCTGCTCCTCATGACACATTTGGTTTAGATGCTTTTCCTCAGCCATCTTGTCCACCTACGCTGCTAAGATGGCACCGCTGGGGTCACCTTCTTGCTTAGTATGCTCCAAACTCATCTGCTATCCTACCTCTTTGCTTCCCTCTCCAGCCACTCCCACTGTCTAACCACTGCACACTCAAGCTTTTAAGGCTTCTTGCACATCCATGTCCTTGCTTTTGAAGTGGACATACGTCTCCCTTTGCCTTTCCCCTCTTAAATTCCACTCATCTTTCCGTGAATGTCCACTCTGTCGGCTCGCTGTTTTTATGTGAATGGCCTCATGTTACTCTTCTGGGAATTGTGGAGACTGTCTCATTACTACCGAGTCAGTAACTTAGCTTCTTCTCTTTCTTTCTGTTGACATATCCATCCTTTATCAAAGATGGGTTCTTAGTTTGTGGTTTTTTTATTTTCCTTCAATGTTTTTATTTGTTTCAAAGTTAAATGCACTTTTCCATGTAAAACATTATCAGAATGATTTTTTATTACTTTTGAAAATTTCAAAACTGGAACAAAACAACTGAAGCTTCAATCCTGACCTACTCCTCCCTGAGATAGGCAAAGGAAGGGTTATATTTCTTCATATAATGGTAAAATTTAATTTTCTTAAAGCATCTGTAATGAGGCTGTTTTTATACTGTGTCTTCCCACTGTACCATAGTCTTTATTTTCTTTTTTTTGACTTTTTTAAGTTATATAGAAAACATATTCATTACAATTGTTTTCAAGCCAATTATAAAACACTACGTAAAATAAGTTTTAGTGAGTGAATGACAAAATATTTTGCAGAAAGCTCCTGTTATAAGTTCTCAGTATGAAGTTTTTACCAGAAGCAAAAGAGAAATGATAAAAACATAGGTCCATTTAATAAAATTATCTTTGTGCAAACTCTTACATCTCAGAACCATTAAATGAACTGCTACCTAATAAAAGATAATATTATCTGACTTGAAAAATGTAAGCTGACTTCTGGATATGTGGTAATACACCTTTTCTGTTTTGTATGTGGAGCTTACATACTCAGTTTGTGTTTTGGATGTCATCTTGCGCCTTCAGTTTTCTCCCTCTGCTGGCTATCTGGTCGCTGCCCACCCCATGCAGAATTGGTCCCAGTAACATGCAAACACTCCTAAAGCTTTTCTTAACCCTCTTGCGCCTCTTCAGCCACACTTCCCTTTCTCCTCTTTCCATGTCCACAATTCTTAAGAGCTGTCTTGACATGCTGCCTTACTGCTTGTCCTAGCCACTTTGTGTTGGAAACAAAGAAACTTAGTAAATTAAAAAGAAAGGTAGATTCAGTGTTCCAGGGGACTAACAACATAGTACCTACATCTGATGGTTGCACACGAAAGTCATGTGATGTTCAGCTCATGGGGGAGAGGCTTGTAGCTAGGGCCAAGTATGTGCGATAACACCAGTTCCATGAGATTCAATCAGTTCCTTAAAAAGTGAGAGCTCACTCATTCCTGCATAGTTCTTGTGAAAGGTTTTGACCTCCTTTTGGACAAGGTTTCACTACCTTTCAGTAATGCTACATTAGGATCATGGTTCCAGCACATGGACATTGTAGACCTGCCTCATCCTTCTCCATACCTGCCAGCTTTCTCTTCCACTGCTTTGGGGTCAGTGTCCTGTTCAGAGTCACCAGCAGTAAGCAGACTACTTCATTAGAAATCTTTGTTTGCCCAATGTCTCCACTGACTCCTACCAGTGGTTTACTGGTATTGTAGTTTGAATAGGTATGGCTCCCATAGACTCATGTGTTTGAATGCTTGGCTCATGTTAGGCCTATAGTAGCATTATTAGGAGGGGTGACCTTGTTGGATTAGGTGTAGCCTTGTTGGAGGAAGAGTGTCACTGTGGGGGAGGGCTTTGAGGTCCTCTACATTCAAGCTATGTCCAGTGTGGTGCATACTCTCCTTCTGCTGTCTACAGATCAAGATGTAGAACTCCACCAGCACCATGTCTGCCTGAACATTGCCATACTTCCTGCCGTGATGATAACGGACTAATCTTGTGAAACTGTAAATCACCCCAATTAAATGTTTTCCTTTGTAAGAGTTGCCATACTCATGGTGTCTCTTCACAGCAATGGAACCCTAACTAAGACAACCAGCCACTATGTTCTGTGCTCTTGCAAGATTTTCCCACTTTTTCCACACGCTCAGTGGGTGGTCTCTACTTGGCCTTAGCTTTCAATACTATTCATTTGCTGATGAATCTTCAATTTCTAGTCTCAGCGCAAAACATTTCTCTCAACTCCACACCCACATACCCCGCTCCATTTTCTTCTGCATTCCTATGTTGCCTTTAGACAAAATCTCAAGTTTAATATGTCCCAGAGTAAATTTTTGATTCTTGCTTCAACTTACTGACCTCTTTTCTCATGTCAATAAATCCACTGTGGATGGCTGACCTCTAATGGCTTGTTTAGCTTGTCTTTCCTTTTAAATTGCTGCTGCAGCCAGTTTGTCAGGACTTCCTATGTGGTCTACCTCCAAAATGTAACCTTAAATGCTCAGTGTGGTGGAACATACCTGTCACCCTAGCACCTGAAAGGGACATGCAGGAAAATAGTTAATTCAATGCCATCCTCATCTAAATAGCAGATCTTGTCAATTAACCAACCAGTCAAATATATCTTGAACCTGTCTACTTACCACCACCATTTCTTTTCTCAGTGTGGTCTAAGCTACCATCAGGTTTCCAAGAGTTTCAGAAGCTTCTGCATGTGGCAGATGACTCTAAGTAAATTCCAAAATGGCATCTGGGGAAAGTGAAACCTACATAAACTCTTTAGTTGCTCCTCATCATTCATCTTCTATGATCTCATTTGGCTTGACTTTTGCCTTCCTTGAAACCTTCCTCTTTACATGTTCTCAGCTTTGCTTATCATATAGACTGTGAGCAGCCCAGCTGTGTCTGTTCTTTCTGGTGTGCATGCATACTCTATTGACTGCAGATAAGCATTGAGTATTGACTGTGCTGCCTATGTTAGAGACTAGAGTAACTAAGATAAAGTGAGTGCTATAGTTATGTGCACAGGGACATTTGATCTTCAGCTTGATAGGTGTGGTCAAGAGGGGACATATCTTGGAGAGGAACCTGAGGCAAACATATCAAATTATCCATTTGGATGGATTTGATGAACCATGCTACATGAACCTAAAATATCACAGTGAAACAAGAGCTTCAGAACTCAAATTAATAGAGCAAGACCCTACAACACTAATATAGAAGCACCTGACTCTTAGCTTGAGAAAATACTCTTTATTTCTATATTGATATTTCCAAAAATCTAGCTTAAATTTCTTCGTGGCCAGGAGTAAAGAGAGGTCGCATTTGCCTAACATACAAGATGCCTTGGCAATCAATCCTTAGTACAACAGAAAACAAACAAATGGAAATGACAGAAAGGAGGCACATGTGTTACATCTTGTAATAAAAAAAAGTTTTTAAAGAAACTTAGAAGTTGTTTTTTACATGAACACATACGTATACAGCAAAACAAGATAGTCTGAGATATCCTAGTGTGAC
Organism: Pachyuromys duprasi; assembly: GCA_028658305.1. Lineage (NCBI taxonomy): Eukaryota > Metazoa > Chordata > Mammalia > Rodentia > Muridae > Pachyuromys > Pachyuromys duprasi. The sequence goes on from CM053765.1 coordinate 62,408,884, forward strand.
TTTTATCGTCTGTTTCTGGAAGTCAGTTTAAACTATGGGAGGTGACTATTACAAATAAAGTTGCTATGAACATACTTGAGCAAATGTCCTTATTGAATGGTAGGGCATCTTTTGGGCATATGCCCAGGAGTGGTATAGTTGGATCTTGAAGTAGTGCTATTCCCAATTTTCTGAGAAAGCACTAGATGGATTTCCAAAGTTGTACAAGTTTGTACTCCCACCAGCAATGGAGGAGGGTTCCCCTTTCTCCACATCCTCTCCAGCATGTGTTGTCTCTTGAGTTTTTGATCTTAGCCATTCTGATAGGTGTAAGATGGAATCTCAGGGTTGTTTTGATTTGCATTTCCCTGATGACTAAGGATGTTGAGCATTTCTTTAAGGGTTTCTTTGCCATTCGATATTCCTCCGTTGAGAATTCTCTACTTAATTCTGTACCCCATTTTTAAATTGGATTATTTGGTTTGTTGGTGTCTAATTTCTTGAATTATTTATATATTCTGTAAACAACCTAGATATCCCTCAACAGGGGAACAGAAATTGTGGCACATCTACACAATGGAATGCTACTCAGCTATTAAAAACAAGGAAATCATGAAATTTGCAGTCAAATGGTTGGAACTGGAAGAGATCATCCAGAGGGAAGTAACCCAGAAAAAGAAAGACAGGCATGGTATACACTCACTAATAAGCAGATATTAGCCATATAATATAGGATATATTTTTAAGGATATATTTTAAGGATATAAATATAGGATATATTATATATATATATAATAGGATATATTTTTAAGCCATATAGTACAGGATATATTTATAATATAAGATATATTTTTAATATGGGATATATCTTTAAGCCATCTACAGACTTAAAGAAGCTAAACACTAAAGAAGACCCTAGGGAGCATGCCTACATCTCATTCAGAATGGCAAATAGGACAGACACCAGAAGTGGTGGAAGAGAGAACAGGATGGGGGTCTACTGTAGAGGGTCCTCTGAAAGGCTCCGCCCACCAGGGGATCGAAGCAGATGCTGAGACTCAGGGCCAATCTTTGTGCAGAGTGCAGGAAGTCTTATGAAGAGGGGTGGGATTGGAGGGACATGGAGGGGACAGGAGCCACACAAGGAGACCAACAAAAGTAAATGATCTGGGCCCAGGGGGGTCCTGCAGAGACTGATGCACCAATGGAGGACCATGCATAGAGAGGACCTAGACCCCCTGCTCAGATGTGGCCGATTGGCAGCTCAGTCTCCATGTGGATCTCTGAGTGAGGGGAGCAGGGGCTGCCTCTATTATGAACTCAGTTGACTGCTCTCTGATCGCTGGTCCCTGATGATGCAGCCTTGTCAGGCCACAGGAGGAAGAGGATCCAGGCAGTCCTGATGAAACTTGACAAGCTATGGGCAGATGGCAACAGTGGAGAACTCCCCCTTTCAGTGGACTAGGGGAAGGGGGTGAGGGGAAGAGGGAGGGACTGGGGGAGTCAGAGGAGGGGGCTTTAATCAGGATATATAATGAATAAATTGTGAGGAAAAAAAATTTAAAAAGCATGAGAGATGAAATTTCTCAAAACAAACAAAACAAAAAAGTGAAAGAAAAAAATGTAGAAGACAGAAGGGGTAGGGGAGTGAGAGGGACGCTGAAATGGTTTTAGTTTATGAGCTGAGTGGGTGAGTAGGAGGCGAAGGGCAAGCTGGAAGGAAAGGAGTGAGGAGGAAAGAAAATTGGATGTTTCTGTGTGATGTTCCGCTTGTAAGCCAGTGGGTATTTTTAACAGGTATCAGCACGTTCTTCCGGAATATCTGTTAATGGGGACAGGCTGTGAAGCAGCAATATGAGAGAGAAATGCTTTTCTGGAAAGGGATTTTAGCTCAGTGTGGAAAATGAGAAGAGAAAAAAAAAAAGATTGAAGGGAAAATCCAGGCAGGGGCCAGTCCATGCCTCATGTCCTAATGAGCTCCCACTCAGGCAGCTGTGACGCAGCAGCTTCCCTTCTTCCTTCCACACCCCGAGGGTGGCTATATAGCCATTTGGAGGCAAGTGCTCCTAACTGTGGCATTGAAGAGCATTGGGCAATCCTACTCTCCCTTCTACCCTGCTTTCTTCCTTATTTCCTCTCTTCTTTTTTGTTCTCCTTCCTTGTTTATTTGTTAGGTTTTTGTTAATTTCAAAAGTGTCACATGCCTTACATGCTTTGTCCAAAGAAAGGCTGAACCTTATCATATGTGACACACAGGACCCAATAGGAGCAGGCACCACCGTGTTCTTCTGCACAGACAAAAGCTTACGGAGCTGTGGACAACCTCAGGCGGCCTCAGCTGGGCCATTTGACGACATCTTTGTGCCTACGAGTCTCGTGCTCAGACTGCGTTTCGATGCCTGCCCTCAGTGTAGAAGAGCCTTTACACCACACTTTTCCTTCACCTTTCACTCCTGTCCAGGCTCCTAGAAGAGTGTTCTTCTATCTTCCTGAAGTGATTCTTTAATACACTTCTTCATATTTTAGTGACCCCCAACTGAAACATTATTTTTATTGCTACTTTATGACTGTAATTTTGCTACTCTTATGAAGTACAATGCAAATATGTTTTCTTTTTTTTATAAATTTATTTATTTTTATATCAATCACAGGTTAGGTTTTTTGCATCCCATGCATATCCCCCTCCCTCATTCCCTCCCACCCTCCCCAACCCTCCCTCAACTCCTCCCCTCCCCCTCCAAGTCCACCAACAGGGGAGGATCTCCTCCCCTTCCATCTGACCCCAGATCATCTTGTCTCCTCAGGGCTGGCTGCAATGTCCTCCCCTTGGATCTAGC
>CM053765.1:62412199-62440544 GCA_028658305.1 Pachyuromys duprasi
GATGAGCTGGGTTTAGATGGAAGGGGAGGAGGTCCTCCCCTGTTGGTGGACTTGGAGGGGGCGGGGAGGAGGGAGATGAGGGAGGGAGTGGAAGTGTGGGAGGAAATGAGGGAGGAGGCTATGCCTGGGATGCAAAGTACCTAACCTGTGATTGATATAAAAATAAATAAATTAATAAAAAAAATATTGTCAAAAGTAAAAAAAAAAAAAGATCAAACTGAGCAGGGAACAGGGGTCTTTTACGAGACAGTTTCTCCAACCAAGGACCATATATGGATATGGCCTAGAACCCCTACTCAGATGTGGCCCATGATAGCTCATTGTGGAACTGAAGACCCTAGTAAGGGAAACAGGGACTGTTTCAGTCTTGAACTTGATGGCTGACACTTCGACCCTCCCCCATAACTGCCAGGGAGTAACAACCTGGCTAGATCCCTGGGGAGGACATTGCAGCCAGCCCTGAGGAGACAAGATGATCTGGGGTCAGATGGAAAGGGAGGAGATCCTCCCCCGTTGGTGGACTTGGAGGGGGAGGGGAGAAGTTGAGGAAGGGTTGGAGAGGGTGGGAGGGAATGAGAGAGGGGGCTACGCATGGGATGCAAAAAACCTAACCTCTGATTGATATAAAAATAAATAAATAAATAAAAATGTTGAAATTCTTAAAAAAAAAAGAAAGAAAATCATAGAAGAAAATTTTTCCAACTTAAAGAAAGAGATGACCATAAACATCCAAGAAGCATACAGAACACTAAATAGACTAGACCAGAAAAGAAATACCTCTCGTCACATCATAGTCAAAACACTAAACCTACAAAACAAAGAAAAAATATTAAAGGCAGCAAGGGAAAAGGGTCAAGTAACATATGAAGGTAGACCGATTAGAATCACACCAGATTTCTCATCAGAAACTATGAAAGCCAGAAGGGCCTAGGCAGAAGTCATGCAGTCTTTAAGGGAACACAGATGCCAACCCAGACTACGATACCCAGCAAAGCTTTCAATGAACATAGATGGAGAAAACAAAATATTCCATGAAAAAACTAAATTTAAGCAATATCTACGCAGCAACCCAGCTCCACAGAAGATACTAGAAGGAAAATTTCAATCTAATGAAAACAACTACACCTAAGAAAATATACGATACAGATAATTCCCCAACAAAAAAGAAAAAAAGCAATGAATCATATAGTAAGACCACCAACTCAACAACAAAAGGAACTAACAGTCATTGGTCACTATCATCTATCAACATTAATGGACTCAACTCTTCAATAAAAAGACACATTCTAACAGAACGGTTGCAGAAATAAGATCCAACATTCTGCTGCATCCAAGAAACACACCTATGTAACAAAGATAAACACTACCTCAAAGTAAAGGGCTGGAAAATGTTTTTCAAACAAATGGACCCAGAAAACAAGCTGGGGTAGCAATCCTAGTATCTAATAAAATAGACTTTTAACCAAAATTAATCAAGAAAGATGAGGAGGGCCACTTCCTTCTCATCAAAGGAAAATTCCAACAGGAGGACATCACAATTTTGAACATCCATGCCCCAAATACAAGACCACTACATTTGTAACTGAAACATTATTAAAGCTAAAATCACACATTGGTCCCAACACCCGAGTAGTGGGAGACCTCAACACTCCACTCTCACCAAGGGACAGATCATCCGATCAGAAGTAAAACAGGGAAATAAGGGCACTTACAGAGGCCCTAAGTCAAATGGACCTAATAGATGTCTACATAACTTTTCACCCTAGATCAAAAGAGTATACCTTTTCAGCACCTTATGGAACCTTCTCCAAAATAGACCATATAGTTGGTCACAAAGCAAGCCTCAGCAGATACAGGAAGATTGAAATAATCCCTTGTATCCTATCTGACCATCACGGTCTAAAGCTGGACCTCAACAACAACAGAAATAACCAACGGCCAGCACATTCATGGAAACTGAACAACTTGCTACTCAATGACAGCTTGGTTAGGGAAGAAATAAAGAAAGAAATTAAAGACTTCCTAGAATTCAATGAAAATGAAAGTACAACATACCCAAACTTATGGGACACAATGAAGGCAGTGCTAAGAGGAAAGTTCATAGCACTAAGTGCCTTCAAGAATAAATTGGAAACATCTCATACAAGCAACTTAATGGCACAACTGAAAATCCTAGAAAAAAAAGAAGCAGATACACCCAAGAGGAGCAGATGGCTGGAAATAATCAAACTCAGGACTGAAATCAATCAATTAGAAACAAATAAAACTATTCAAAGAATCAATGAAACCAAGAGATACTTCTTTGAGAAAATCAACAAGATAGAAAAACCCCTAGCCAAAGTAACAAAAAGGCAGAGAGAAACTATCCAAATCAGCAAAATCAGAAATGAAAAGGGGGACATAACTACAGACACTGAGGAAATCCAAACAATCATTAGGTCTTACTAGAAAAGCTTATATGCCACAAAATTTGAAAATCTAAATGAAATGGACAATTTTCTTGATAGATTCCGTCTACCTAAATTAAAGCAAGATCAGGTAGAAAGATTGAATAGACCTATATCCCCTAAGGAAATAGAAGCAGTTATCAACAGTCTCCCTTCCAAAAAAAAGCCCTGGGCCAGATGGTTTTAGTGTAGAATTCTACCAGACCTTCAAAGAAGTCCTAACTCCAATTCTCTCTAAATTATTCCACGAAATAGAAACAGAAGGAAAATTACCAAACTCATTCTATGAAGCCGCAGTCACCTTGATACCTAAAACACACAAAGACCCAGCAAAAAAAAAAAAAAAAAGAGAACTTTAGATCTATCTCTCTTATGAACGGCGAGGCAAAAATACTTGCAAACCAAATCCAAGAACACATAAAAGCATCTTCAACAAATGGTGCTGGTCAAACTGGATATCTGTATGCAGAAAAATGAAAATAGATCCATATTTATCAGCTTGCACAAAACTAAAGTCCAAGTGGATCAAAGACCTCAACATAAAACCAGACACACTAAACCGGTTAGAAGGAAAGGTGGGGAAGACCCTAGAACTCATTGGCACCGGAGACTACTTCCTGAAGAGAACACCAACCGCACAGGCTCTAAGATCAACAATAAATAATTGGTATCTCATGAAACTGAAAAGCTTCTGTAAAGGAAAAGACACTGTCATCAAAACTGACAGCCTACAGACTGGGAAAGGTTCTTCACCAACCCTACATCTGACAGAGGGCTAATATCCAGTATATATAAAGAATTCAAGAAGTTAAAAAGCAACAAATCAAGTAATCCAATTAAAAAATGGGGTATGGAGCTAAACAGAACTCTCTGTAGAGGACTGTAGAATGGCAGAAAAACACTTAAAGAAATGCTCAAGTCCTTAGCCATCAGGGAGATGCAAATCAAAACAACCCTGAGATTTTACCTTACACCCACCAGAATGGCTAAGATCAAAAACTGAAGGGACAGCACATGCTGGAGAGAATGTAGAGAAAGGGGACCTGACCTCCATTGCTGATGGGAATGTAAACTGGTACAACCACTTTGAAAATCAATCTGGTGCTTTCTCAGAAAATTAGGAATAGTGCTAAATCAAGATCCAACTATACCACTCCTAGGCATATATCCAAAAGATGCTCAAGTACACAACAAGGACATTTGCTTAACCATTTTTGTAGCAGCTTTATTCGTAATAGCCAGAACCTGGAAACAACCCACATGTCCCTCAGTCGAGGAATGAATACAGAAATTATGCTACTTTTACACAATGGAATACTACTCAGGAATTTAAAATGAGGAAATCACGAAATTTGGGGGCAAATGGTGGGACCTGGAAACGATCATCCTAAGTGAGGTATCCCAAAAGCAGAAAGAAACACATGGTATATATTCACTTATATAGATCTATAAGATAGGATAAACATACTGAAATCTATACACCTAAAGAAGAGAAACAAAAAAGAGGACCCAGGGTAAGATGATCAATCCTCACGTAAATAGACAAATGGGATGGACGTTGAATGTAGGAGAAAACAAGCAACAGGACAGGAGCCAACACAGAGGGCCTCTGTAAGACTCTAATTAGCAATGTATCAAAGCAGATATTAAGACTCACAACCAAACCTTCGGTAGAGTGCAGGGAATCATATGAAAGAAGGGAGAGTTAGTAAGATTTGGCGAGGACAAGAGCTCTACAAAGACCAAATATATCAGGACACAGGAGTCTTTTATGAGACTTTCTCCCACCAAAGACCACATATGGATATAACCTAGAACCCCTGCTCGGATATAGCCCATGGTAGCTCAGTATCCAACTGGGTACCCTAGTAGGGGGAACAGGGACTATTTCTGTCATGAACTGAATGGCTGGCTCTTCGATCCTGCCCCCTCACCCCCAGGGAGGAGCAGCCTTGCTAGACCACAGAAGAGGACATTGCAGTTAGCCCTGACGAGACCTGATAAGCTAGGGTCACATGGACAGGGATGAGGTCCTCCCCTATCAGTGGACTTGGAAAGGGACAGGGAGGAGATGAGGGAGGGATGGGGAAAGTGGGAGGGAATGACAGAGGGGGCTACGGCTGGGATACAAAGTACATAGCCTGTGATTAATATTAAAATAAGTAAATTATTTTTAAAAAGACTTCACCATAAATAAAAGAAGACCTCACTTTCCTTAGGAACTAGGAGTTCCATGTGCTTAATAAGTGTGTATAAATTAACAACTCAAATGAACTTGGAGGTTACACACACAAAACAACAGTCTGTTAAGCTATGCCTGATAGTTATTTAGAAACTAAAGAATTCTGAATATGTACTGACACAAGCTCAGTTACCCAAAGTCCACTTAGGGATTCCACCTGTGGCTCCTTACTTATCAAGCCATTGTTTCTGTTTTGAAAAGGGAGGAGGGGGAACTGCCATGATGGTTTAGCTGGTAAACGAGCTTGCTGCCAAATCTGACTCCAATCCCCAAAACCTGAATAGCAGAAAGAAAGAGCAGACTCTCGTAAGTTGTTTTCTGGAGACGCATGTGGTGTCAAATGTGTAACCTAACCCCAATAAAGAAATGATTAATTTAAAAAGAATTTTTTAAAAATCAAATGATCAAAATCCCAGTTTATCTGAGGTATTACCTTCTCCTAATGAGTTGGAGATTGTTCTTAACTTTAAACTATTAAAAGTCTTCAGACATGTCCCTGGCTGAGGACCAACTTGAATTGAAATGAGTTAGGTGCCAGGAAAGGTTTTAACTAACTATGTACTAACTACCTTATTAAGTTGTTAATGGGGCATAAGATCCTGCTTATAAAGTCAATGATTTTACCATCTGAATCAAAACAAGGAAAGACCCTAAGACCTTACTCATATTTGCTGTCTGGGAAAATATAATTGAAGATGCATTTACTGACAGAGTTCACTTGAGTTCTCTGAACAACGTCCAAGCAAATGTCATTTTCTGAAAATTCAACTCCTTTAGCCTTGGGGAGTATTTCTAATAACTGAGCACTTGATGCTCAGTTCAATGGATACAAACTTCTCACTAACAAGAGAAGTGTCCCTTGTGGAAAAATTTGGATTTCAAAAATGAGACTTTTATATTTGGAGCCAAAGCACAGTAGGAATGCATATCAGATTATAATAGAGAGATAAAGTTTGAAATTCAAGCATGCCATCAACAGTTCATGGGTACACACTCAAGAACTTATTAAATGACACAGATGTCACCTGGGAATTACTTTATGATAGGGCTGTAGTGTCTGAGGAATGATTCACTCTCATTGAAAGTCTACTTAGAAGTTTAATTCTGAACATGAATAACTGTGGACAAAACCATCAACAAGGCAGAGGTTAGAAGATGGGTACTGGATCCACTGGAACTAGAATTATGATGACTGTGAACCAGAATGTGGATGTTGGGAATGGAATCTGGTCCCTTTGCAAAAGCAACACTTGCTCTTAACTGTGAGAACTCTCTCTAGCTGGTTCTATCATCTCCATGTTTCTTTTTCTAATTAATTTATTTATTTACTTTACATCCCAGTCATAGCCCCCTCTCTCCTCTCTTCCCAGTCCCACCCTCTTCCTAAACCCCCCTTCCCTATCCCTCAGAAAAGGGGAGTCCCCCCAACCTACCCACCCCAACTCATCAAGTTGCATGAGGACTGAATTTGTTATTTTCCCTGTGGCCTGATAAGGCAGTCCTGTCAGGGGGAAGTGATTAAAAAGCAGGCAAGAGAGTCTATGCCACAGACAGTCCCCACTCCCCTTACTAGCAGACCCACATGAAGCCTAAGCTGCCCAGTGGCTATATATATATGGGGGGGGGGGGGGACCTAGGTCCAGTCCATGCATGGTCTTTGGTTAATGCTTCAGACTCTACAGGCAAGCATAGCAGAGTATCATTAATAGTGTCATGGGGTGGGTCTTGGTTTGGGCTAGGCATTGGTTGGACATTCCCTCAATCTCTATCTGTTTGATCTTTGTCCCTGCAAGTCTTGTAGGCAGAGTAATTTTTAGATCAAAGTTTTTGCGGGTGGTGTGGTGTTTTTATCCCTCTGCTAGGTCTAATTAGAGGGTATCCTCTTCAGTCTCCATGGTCCCTGCTACTAGGAATCTCAGCTAGAGTACCCCTCCTATGCTCCCAGAGACCTAGTCTATGTTTCATAAGGGGAAGAAGACCTAGGTAGAAAAAGACACAAATAAATGATGAATACTCATGCACACCCTGTGCATGAGCAATACTCAACAATACTCAATCACCCCATGCACAGTGGGGGATGTCAAAATCGTAACCCTCAAGAACTTCACAATATTGCCTAAAAATTAAGGCATATGTGTAAAATAACTACTTCATAATCATCAAATGACAATATATCAGAAACCGATTACCTTAAAGGTAGATGAAAATTTAGAGGAAATATACCAGCCCTGTAGTTTTTTGAAAAAAAAAATAGATATGAAAAGGAAGTATTTAATGACTTACTCAAAGAAGGCTCACCAGAATGATTTATATTCCTTATCTCACTGCTCAAACCAGCTCTATGAGGTCTGAGCATTGCTCTCCTTTATACCTGAGGGGACACAAGGGTGAGATCACTAAACCAAGGGCACAGAGCCAAGAAGATAGATCAGAGAGTAATTAGAGAGCACCAGAGAGCATCTTCTGGGTCTTCCCCAAGGCCAGGTCCAAGTGGGTGGCAACGACATCAGAGGTAAACAGAAAAGGTGAATCTCTGCCCTAGTTTGTTTTCTGTGCTGTGATAAATTATGTCTAAAACGATTTGGGGAGGATAGGTTTGTTTTACAAGCAGGTTATAGTCCATCACTGAGGGAAGTCAGGGCAGGAACCTGGAGGCAAGAGACCATGGAGGAACATTCATTACTGATTTGCTCTCATGGCTTGCCCAGTCTGCTTTCTTGTACAACCTTAGACCATGTGCTCAGAGGTGGTACTGCCTCAGTGAGCTGGGTCTTCCCACATCAATCATCAGTCAAGAAAATGCCCCACAGGCTTGCCTACAGGCCAGTCTGACAGAGGAGTTTTCTCAGCCGAGGTTTCCTCTTCCCAGAGACCGCTACTTTGTACTAAGTGGAGAAAAAAAGAGTCAACAACTAACCAGCAGAACTTGAGAGAAGCCTTCACAAGAAAACAAACTCTGAACTAAGATTAAACAAACTATCTAACTAACTAACTAAGTTACTAAACTCATGGAAAACACATGAAAATCAACTCAGCAAAGGAGATGCCTCAGCCTCCATGGCAGGCTGACTCACCTACAAAGGCAAACTCCTAAGGGTTCTCCGTGGAGATCTGATTCTATTTTCAATACCTGGCATTATATTTAGACTGCATAATATTCAAGAATCATGTGTTGAACTAGTAACTGACATATAAGACTAGGACAACCAGATGTAATCTAGCAAATCCAGGCAAAAGATCTGCCTAAAAGACAGGTAGTAAGTTGAGGCTATGAAAATATGACAGACCTGTTCATGGAGGTTCCATTCCTTGCTGGCCCATTCGGTGGGTGGCTTCTGCTTATAGCTGGAATAGTCTCTTGTCTTAATGAGGCTCTCATGAGCAATGTCTATCCTAACCAAGTATCTAAAGGGTGACTATACTTCCTCTCCTCTAAGTATCTAAAGGGTGACTATACTTCCTCTCCTCTATGTCCTAAGAAATCCTGAGTAAAGGCGGGCCTAGTACCACTTCCACACCAGTAGATGAGAGCAGGAAAAAAAAATACACTGACCCATTAACTCATCAAACATGTCTGCCACACACTTCTGGCTTATAACATTATAGGAGGTGAAGAGAACCTTTAGAAAGACACCACCTAGCTGTTTCAGCACTGCTGGAAAGTGAAGCATTAGTAACTGTGACAGATGGTAATTAAGAAACTAGGCTATGGCTATAGCTCTGTGATAGAGCTATGTGATATATGTGATATATAGCTCTATGATAGAGCCTTGCATGAATGAAACACTGGGTTCAACTCCCAGAACACACCCCCCCCAAAAAAAAAGAAAGAAAGAAAAGAAAAACAGGAAAGAACTTAAAAATTGAATAAATGACCTGTTAAATGCAGAATCAGTATAAATTCCACTGGGGGAATCAAGAATACAAGTCACTATTTCACAAAGCACAACCAGGTAAGGGCATGAAGCACCACTGTCTGGTGCTCCCCCACCCCCCACATCATCTTACCCATACACAGCTTGGTTTTTATAGTCATGAGCATTCATCTTGCAAAGTTCATCTTCTAAGAGTATGGGTCCAACTTGTCACTGGATTAGACTCAGGTGATCCACCTGCAGAGAGATCTTGTTTATTGAACACCCTCCACTATCTTCTCTAAGCCTCCACCAGGCCACTAAGAGAGAGCTGTCTTCATTCTTTAAATAATAAGCTAAAAAACAAAAACTAATACCCATGTTAACTTTGGCGCAAAGATACTAAAATTGAAACAATACAGAGAAAATAGTATGACCTCTGGGCAGTCCCCTTCTGGTTCCAAAGACCTATAAGATTCCTGGAGAGCTGTTTGTCTTCAGTCCACACTGGAAGCCTGAAGAAGTAGGATCTAATATCAATGAAAGAATGATAGATGAACTTGTCAGCAAAAGTGAAAGCAAGCAGGCAAAAAGCAAAAGCTTTTCTTTTCAATGTCACCAGAATGTGCCTCCCATTTTTAGAGTGGGTCTTTCTGGTTCAAATATTCCAATCAAGAAAATTATAATTTTTGGTCCAGTGTCCAGAAGCTTGTGGATTCCAGTCAAGTTGACAACCAAGATTACCTATTAAACACAGTGATTCTAAATCCACTCAAGCTGACAATCAAACATAAGCATCAAAGATGACAATGTTCTTATGAAGCTAAGAGACATAAAGAGTTTCCTGGAAACTTGGAGTAGAATAGACCCGGGACTTCTTATACATTTAGTTCTGTTCATTGAATCTTTTCAATTTTTAGGAGTTAAATTTTCACTTAATTCCTGAAGGGACACGGACAAAGATTATTATGGAACGGTCATTTTCTCAAACATTACGTCCAAAGAGAACTTAAGCTCTGTACTCAAAAGATATTTCACTTGTGAGTAACCAAAGAGAGGAAGTTCAGAAAATTGAAGTCAGAAGCACAAAGAGTTGTGGGTGATTCAATTCGGGGAAGTATACAAATTTATGCAAATGACAATGCAAAACTGGTGGGTGGTACTCTGCAGCAAAACGAACTCAGTGGAGAGTTGATAAGTTATAAAGAGTTGACAACGTTGAGATTCTTTGAAGGGAAGGTGGAAGTTTACCAACCCAGGAAGACTGAGCCATGGGACAGTGCGCTCAAGGAGCAGAGGCTGTGCAGAGGCACTGGCCAGATACCACAAGCAGAACCCGGAGGCAGCCAGCTCATCTGCCTTCTTACAACCAGTTGGGGGAGGTAAGGTTTCTAATTCTGACCGCCAGCCATCAGGTAAGAGAGGCATGACCTGAAAAACGGACAGCAGGCATCCCTCAATCACAGGAGGCCCCAGGGTTAGCTAGGTAGTACAGCTAATCTAAAAGCTGTAATTCATCAAGTCTTAAGTTCCCCTTGATTTCTCTTCTGCTAAATATACTTACTGTATAATGCTTCAATAATTCAGGAAAAAAATTACCAGTGGACTCAGCTGCTGGATCTAAGAAATGTTTCCTTTAAGACAAGTTTGTTTCAGTTGTCTTTTTTTTTTCTCTCTCATAAAATATTTATTGTGTGCATGAGCACCCTGCCTACAATTACCACAGCCAGTGTGAGGGAATTGGGGGATGAAGTCAGTTCTCACCTTTGCATGGTTCAAGGATTCAACTCAGGTCATCCAGCTTGCAAAACTCACCTTTATCCAGTGAGCCAGCCTTTGGGCTCATAGTCTTTAAGAAATAAAACATTTTAATGGTAAGTAAAGCATCCCATATCACTAGTGAACCTCCATTACAGATTGACAGGAACTTGACCATGGCGTCATAATTTATACAGACACAAAACAAAGCAAAACGTAGAAGTGCTTCTCTCTCTTTAAATGGACAGACATGGTGAACGTCATCTCGTGGAGTGAGTGCTTCTTGGCAAAAAATCATATTTTTTAAGCTTTTCCTTATAATCTCCATTTACTAATTTTGTGTAAGGTCCTTGAACTCAGTCTTAGAATATTGCCTCTTTTCCCTTGCTTGCTCAGTTTTATCAAGGTTACACATATAAAATCATACAAGTGAGCATATACCACGAGTGTCTTTCTGTCTCTAGGTTACTTCACTCAGAAGAAAGACACATATGGCATACACTCACTTATAAGAATATTAGCCATATAATATAGTATAGCTATACTAAAAGCTACAGACCTAAAGAAGCTAAACAAGGAGGACCTTAGGGAGGATGCTTAAATCTCATTCAGAATGGAAAACAGGATAGACACCAGAAGCAGCAGAAGAGAGGAAACAGGATGGGATCCTACTCTAGAGGGTCCTCTGAAAGGCTCCACCCAACAGGGGATCGAAGCAAATGCTGAGACTCAGCCAAACTTTGGGCAGAGTGCAGGGAATCTCATGGAAGAAGCTGGGATAGAAGGACGCAGAGAGTACAGGAGCCCTACAAGGAGACCAACAAAGCTTAAAAAACCTGAGCCCCAGGGGTCCTGCAGAGACTGATGTTCCAACCAAGGCCCATGCAGAGAGAGCACCTAGACCCCCTGCTCAGATGTACCCCATAGGCAGCTTAGTTTCTATGTGAGTGTCCAAGTAAGTAGAGCAGGGGCTGCCTCTGTCATGAACTCGGTTGCCTGCTCATTGATCACCTGACCCTGGGGATGCAGCCTTGCCAGGCCACAGAGGAAGAGGATCCAGGCAGTCCTGATGAGACTTGATAAGCTATGGAGAGATGATAGGGCAGGAAGAGTCCCCCTTTCAGTGGGGGAGGAGAAGAGGTTAGGGTGGAAGAGAAGGGCCAGGAGAAGGAGATAAGGGGAAGTGGTAGGGAGGATGGTGCTGGGAGGAGTTGAAGGAGGGGCTTCAATAGAGCTATAATGAATAAATTGTAAAAAAAAATTTTTTTTTTAGTCATACAAGGAGTTTATTTGTTTTCTGTTCTTTGAAAACGTTTATATGGAACGTTTATCTGTTCTTTGATGATCTTGGAAGCTTGACTGCATCTGTCTGGTTTGGGGTCTTTCTTTTTGGAAGGGCAGGGAGACTGGGAGACCCTGCAGATTCTCCTCTCAAGTCACTTCTCTTGTGAATGGGAAGTATATTCAGACTTTGAGGTCCATCAGCTTTGGTAATCCATGTTCTTCTAACAAACTCCCACTGTTTACAAAGGCATGGTCAGCCATCATCTTTCCAGGCTGTGAGCAGGGTAGGCCTGGTTGTACATTGCACATTTCCTCTGAGCATGGCCTCCGAAGCACACTTTATCACTCTCTCAGTTTAGGCAAGTTGTGTTATTCCTTTGTGTCCTAGCTCATTAATTGCTAAGCTTATCTTTATAACTTCCTTCCTTCTACTCAGTCTGCGGCTCTGCCCCTGTTTCTCTATTGTGCTGTGTTGAAATTGCCCCCTACCCCAGGAAGTCCCGGTCTTTCTCATTTCTCAAATAGACCATCGAGATTATAAATGTTTATTTAGAGTTCATTCAGGTTGAACCCACAGGCTTGGGTCTGTTGATGCATTATTACTTCCACTGCTCTGAGTTTTGGGGTTTTATTGAGGAGAACTTCAAACGAAAAGCAAATACTGTTTCACCTTGAATCCTTCTAGAAGGACAGACAGATACCTCAATATCACCTGCTTTCTAATAAGTGCTTTTAGATAATCCAGTTCCTTGGTTGTTTTTATTATAGCAAATTTGTGCGTCCTATTTCTTCTCCTTGAAGACAAATCCTAGACTTTAAAGGATCTTGTGTCATGCATAGTAGCTTTAAAAAAACAAACAAACAACAAAAAGAGTGGTGACTGAAATTTTACAAACATGATCAGTTCAAAGCAGCCCATTTGCTAAAAATGTAGCCTTGGCTCCATCCATAGTTAAAAATAAAATTTAAAACATTTTTATCACAATCATTTGAACTTCTAGCCGAAATTCAGAGTGCAGGAAGCACAGGCTTGCGGCAACCTGCCCTGCCCTTCCTTCCTCTGGCCAGAAAAGAAGCAGTCCCAGCCACACTGCTGGGCCCAAGAGAAGCACCACAGGAAAAAGAAGTCACAGCAACAGGATTCCAGCACCTTCGGACTCTACCACCACCGGCCCAACTGTTTCTAAGAATAGCTTGGTAGGGAAAAAAAGTACCGGCACCACACACTGGTCTTGAATTGTCTCCAGCTTTAAATCAAAGCAAGCTGGAGCGGAAAAGCTCTGGAAACCCCGGAAACACGGGCCTCACTCCGGTGTACCCGGATGGGACTCTTGACCAGGGGCCCAGAGACACAGATCCTGCAGGATGACATCAACAATGATCACAGCCAAAGCCTCAGCCCCAGGATTCATGGACCTCTGAGGTCTGACAGGGTTACCTCCCAAAAGTAAAAATGCCTCATCGGGTGTTTATCATGCCATTTCATTTCTGTAGTAAATTTAGCTGACTGATTGCTAAATCAGAGACTGGAAAAAAAATATTACTTTCCTCAAAGAATAGTATCAGGGGCTGGTGAGATAGCTCAGAGATAAGAGTACCTGCCACTGCCTGATGGCAGCCTGGGACAGAGTGGGACCCTTGTTTCATGTGACTAGTACTTCCTATCATGGGGAAGACACTGTTTTTTGTCACCAGTGAAGCATATCCACAAGGCATGGTGGAGCACACCTGTAATCCCAGCACTCAGGGAGGCAGAGGAAGGTGGAACTCTGTGAGTTCAAGGCCAGCGTGGGCCACAAAATGAGTCCAGGACAGCCAAACCACACAAAGAAAGCCTGTCTAGGTAAAAGAAAGACAGACAGAGACAGAGACACAGAGAGAGAAAAGATTATGGAACTTAATAATGCCATTGCCAAGCCCCACATAGATCCACCCCAGCAGTGTCCGAGACCTTCCAATCCAAGCCTTAGTTTCAGATCACACTGAGAATAATTTGTTTTGGAACTTCGCAAAGACAACTAGCACTGAAGAGAGACTGGGACAAACAAGAACTGCCCGTTGAGTGTTTACTGGGCTTCTGCGCAGGGCCTCAGCTCTGCTGGTAATCATAAGCTCATGCAGAAATGTATCTCGTTCCACCCACCCCCAAACATAGTTCTCATTATCAACTGTCTCTGCTATACTTGGTAACTATAACAGAAAGCTGACTGTCCCCACCTGAGGTCAGCAGCCAGAAATAAATTATGTTTGCCCACGTGCTGGCGTGTTCTTAACTTGGAAGGTTTAGAGCATTTGGTTGCACAGAAGCATAAATATTGGTTGAATTGAGTAGCATCACTGTTGTATCACTGTTTTCAATTTTGTTACTCAGCTATTTCCCAGGATCCATCTGACCGGTACATAAGCCTCCATCTAACACATATATTTTCCCTTGCCTGTGTTGGCCGACAAGTTCTGTATATCAGAGCTCCCTCCAACTCACCTTCTAGACACTGAACTTGCTGTGTTCTCCATTCTATATGAGACAGGGCTTGCCTCTGTCTTTCCCATAACACCTCTCTCTCTTCCTTTCCCCCTACTCTCTCTTTCTCTGTCTCTCTTTCTCCTTCTCCCTTCCCACTCTCTGTGTGAGTGAGTGTGTGTGTGTGTGTGTGTGTGCACGTGGACACACATGCATGCACATCAGTCTGTGTGTGGAAGTCAGAGGATAACTTGCAGGAGTTGGTTCTTTCCTTCTACCATGTGGGTTCTGGGACTCAAACTTGTGTTGTCAGGTTTGGTAATAAGCACATCTACTCGCTGAGCCATCTTGCCAGCCTTCTACGTCATTGTCTGGCCCAGCCTCTCCCACTAAACATGGAATGCACTAGGTCAGCTGGACTGGCTGGCCAGCCAGATTCTGTCTCCACCTTCCCAGCCACCATTAAAGCCCTAACACCTGGATTTTCACGTGTGTTCTGAGGTTCCTAGTGCTTTACAGATTGGGCTATCTCCCCTGCACCCCATCCCATCTGGCCTTGCCTCATCCATTCACATCCGCTCATATTCTGTTGTGATATTGGAAGCGGCATCAAAGA
Source organism: Pachyuromys duprasi (assembly GCA_028658305.1). Classification (NCBI taxonomy): domain Eukaryota; kingdom Metazoa; phylum Chordata; class Mammalia; order Rodentia; family Muridae; genus Pachyuromys; species Pachyuromys duprasi. Next base: position 62,426,862 of record CM053765.1, read on the forward strand.
GGGAAAGGATGGCAGAGGAAGATGAACAAAGTGACATTTGTTTCCCATCTTATATGTGCTGCACTGTGCCCTCCATATGTTAGCTCTTATAACTGTTTTTAAAGGATGCTGGAAGCTAGAAACATGGTGTTCCCACTGTCTTAGTCTTTGAGTCAGGAAACTAAGTCAAACATTCCTCTAAATGACCAAATCTTATTTATCATTTTGAGCTAATACTCAAAATAAAGTTTTACCCATCTACAACTTTAAATTTAAGGCAATATGATATGTATTTTCATAAAGCTGAAAGCCTACTTAGAAAATTATCTCTTAGTCAGGCATAGTGATACATAACTTTGATCCCAGTACTCTGGAGGAAGAGATAGGTTTGTCTCTGTGAGTTCAAGGTCAGCCTGGTCTACATAGTGAAGTCCTTCTTAAAAAAATTTTTTTTAAAAGGACAGAAAGATTATCTGTTGTCCAGAGCCATTGGAGAGTTCTATGTTAGACTTAACATCTTGTCACTGAGCCAGGTTCTTTCTGGCCACGGTGTAACATGCCAATCACTGAAAACAGAAAGAGCAGAAGGGGAGAAAGAGTTTATGAATGAGGCAACCAAGCACGGACATGCAGCAGCACCCCAGACACAGGACTTAAGACCATCTATAGGACAAAGATAAAGGCTTGGAGCAGTAACTGGGCTAAATCTTGGTGATCTGTGTGTGAGTAATCAGGCTTCAGGGTACTTGGAAAGTGGTGGGACTCGTATTATCCTCATGACAAGGTTTTGCTCATTTGACCTCAAATAAACTACCCTGCGCAGGACCACATAAAGAGTCCGTGCTCCGACCTGGTCTGCGGGGTACCAAGCAGCCCTCTGCAGCGTTGTCTGTAGCGTAACTCAGACTATGCCGCTGCACAGATGTGTGACTCCAACATTGCTGACTTTCAAACTCCACAGAAAGCAAGTAAGTTGAGCCCAGAATCAATCAATTTTAGCAAAACTACAAATGATCAGTTACACATAAAACTCCACTATTTCTTAACAAGTCATTGGAGAGGCAATAGGAGCCTAGTTCTACAGTTAAGTTGATGTGATGAAGTAGTTTGTTATGATTTCCACATTGCTAAAAAGAAAAAAAAAGCACACACACAACCACAAAAAGAAAACTTTCTTACAAACTAGAAAGGCTCCACTTAGGAGCATGGGAGTGTGAGGGTGTGGGGAGGCCATGCGACTAAACGCAAATCCATAAACTCACAATTCATGCTTCAGATTTTTCTCACTTTACTATGTTTACATTCACTGCAATGAATGGCTTTAAAGCTGTTTTTAATTATTTTAAAGGGGATTTTGCCAGTTTCCCATGCTTTGTCAGAACTACATTTTAAAAATAATTTTATTAGTTCTTTGCTAATTTTGTACAATGTGTTTTGATCCTATTCCATGCTTTCCAAATCTTCCCAGATCCACCCTCCCTTCCCCACTTCCCTAACTTTTGTCTTCTTCTTCTCCTCCTTCTCCTTTCCTAATAATCCATCAAAACCAATTTGTGCTGTCCAAATATTCTTGGCTACATAGCCTTCCACAGAAGTGTGGTTTGACCTAGCAGGAGATGTTCTCTTAGAGAAAACTGACTCCCTGTCTCCCAGAGCTAATAATTGCCAATAGCACCGTAGCTAGGGGGAACTTCAAGCCCACCTCCCCTCTCCATGCTGAGATTTAGCTGCCGAGGCTTGTACAGTTGAGTTTTTATTAATACATTTCAATATTTAAGTTTTAAGTTCCCTCTTGGGAGAAAATTGAGTACTTAAGGAAGGTTCTTTTTTAATTCATAATTCTTTCACATATTGAGTATAGACACCAAAGTTATTGAATCTTTTAACCTTTTCACTTCTTACTAGAACTATTCCAGGGGCCTGGGACACCAGGCTTCTGCTGCTCTTTGTGTAATGCTCCATCTTAGCTTTAGTAATAACTCAAAGTATGTATGCGTCAGTAATCTGATAAAGAATGTATGTACTTCTTGGGTAATAAGCAACAAGGAAAATAGTTAAGTTTTAAAAAATTAAGCCTTCTGTGCTCACTTCAGCAGCACATATAATAAAATTGGAATGATACAGAGACAATTAGCATGGCCCCTGTGCAAGGATGACATGCAAATTCATGAAACATTCCATATTTTTGATGTCCCTCAATGGAAGAATGGATACAGAAACTGTGGCACATTTACACAATGGAATACTACTCAGCAATTAAAAACAAGGAAATCATGAAATTTGCAGGCAAATGGTGGGACCCAGAAAAGATCATCCTGAGTGAGGTATCCCAGAAGCAGAAAGACACACACAGTATATACTCACTTATAAATGGATACTAGACTTATAAGATAGGATAAAAATACTAAAATCTGTACACCTAAGGAAGTTAAACAAGAAGGAGGACCTGGGGTAAGATGATCAATCCTCACTTAGAAAGACAAATGGAATAGACATTGGAAATAGGAGAAAACATGAAACAGAACAGAAGCCTACCAGAGAGGGCCTCGGAAAGACTCTGCCTAGCAGTGTATCAAAGCAGATGCTGAGACTCATAACCAAACTTTGGGAAGAGTACAGGGAAACTTATGAAAGAAGGGGGAGTTAGTAAGACCTGGAGAGGACAGGAGCTCCACAAGGACCAAATATATCTGGGCACAGGGGTCTTGTCTGAGACTGATTTTCCAACCAAGGACCACGCATGGATATAACCTAGAACTCCTGCTCTGACATAGCCCATGGCAGCTCAGTATCGAAATGGGTACCCTAGTAAGAACAGGGACTGTCTCTGACATGGACTCAGTGGCTAGCTCTTTGGCCTCCCCACCCACTGTAGGAGGAGCAACCTAGCTAGGCCACGGAGGAGGACATTGCAGCCAGTCCTGGTGAGACCTGATAAGCTAGGGTCAGGTGGAAAGGAAGGAGGACCTCCCCTATCAGTGGACTTAGAGAGGGGCAGGGAGTCGATGAAGGAGGGAGGGATTGAGAGGGAATGACAGAGAGGGCTACAGCTAGGATACAAACTAAATAAACTGTAATTAATATAAAAAATTAAAAAATTTAAAAAATTAAGCCTTCTGTTAAAGGCATATGAACTATACTTTTTTCATTTCATAGAGCAAAAGATTGGCTTAAATTTTTTGGTTAAAAAGTGCTCAAAGTAAAGGATAAAAAGCAGTGAATGAACAAATCAAAATAGTGCTTCATTGCTAAGCATGAATAATCCAGAAACCAATACAGTAAAAAGGCAAGAGCTGTTTCATTAGTTATTAAATAGACAACTTCCTTTCACCCAAGTCATAGGCCCCACGGGAGGGCTTATTAAGCTAAGGGGTTAAGTTCACATTACTTAGGCCTAACTGCTCTTGACCACTTAAACAGCTAATCTGTAAACATGTGTGTGCATGTGCGTGTCAGGGGTGGGGGGGGTGCGTGTACTGGCAGGTTTTTTCCGTTCATATCTCTCCACAGCAGCCAAATCCCATTACAAGCATGTCTCACTAGAGTATCTAATGACAACACATTTCTGTTCACAAATAAGATATCTTTTGTTGCAGAAAATTTAAGTATACCAGCAACTTCAGCCCTGCTCACCTTTGATGTTGTCAATCCAATGACGTATTTTTCTCTCACACACATGTCCTCTGAGACTGAATCTGGAATCCCATCTTAACAATCACTGAGTAAGCTCACATTGAGCACTTCAGCCCATAAATAAAGTGCCAAGCTACAAAGAACTAGCAACTGCATAATCATGACTTCAAGTCCCCTTGGACATCTTAGCTTGCTTCATGATTCTTCTTGCAGCCACCTCCAGGCAGAATGCTGACTGGCAACTTGTGAAAGCTCTACTACTAAAGAGGAGGTCCCATGTACCCACCACAACCTCCTCCTACTTTACAGGGATGTTTAATAAGCATCAGGGTGGCTTGGCAGGAGCTGACTTTTGCAAGCTGACTGGAGTCTTATTTGCACACCTTCCATCCCCACAGTGCTCATGAATGGGTTGCTAAGCATTTGACTATGCCCTGAGTAGCCTCTGCCAACACTAAAGGTGAGAATAGTTTGGATCCCAGGGAGCTGGGATTGCTTCATTTAATAACTTCCGACAATCCTGTCTGGTCCCTCAGCATCCCCACAGTCCTGTGATAATGTCCAAGAGATTCCAAGGTAAATTGTCTGGTATCTTCAGAACATGTTTCCTGTTACTTTCAAGGTAGCGAACTTTTGCTCCGGCCCTGTGAGTTCAGCCAGCCCTCTGCAGTCATGTAGTCTGGGCTCCAGGTCCTTAAGTAAAGACATTAAAGGGTTGTTGTTATTGTTGTTTTAAGTCAAAGTCTTGATGGTTCACAGGCTCAACAGGCAACCTCAGTACCCAACAGAAAAGAGAGGACTGTAGGATTTTCCATGAGATAGAGCCAGCTACACTGCCCCAGTGAAGGAGACTGAACACAGCTGAATCCTGGACAGGGCTGTGTTTCTTTTGTCTCACAACTAAGAACGAATGGAATCAGTCACACTTTGATGATAGTCATCAAGTCCCAGACTAGGAAAGATTGGGGTCCAGAGTCTGCTTCCATCATACTTGTATCTGCAACAAAACCCCCAAGCTTGTCTAGTCCCATCCCTTTGCCTGCAAATTGCATGCTTTCCTCGTTTTTTAATTGCTGAGTAGTATTCCATTGTGTAAATGTATCACAGTTTCTTTATCCATTCTTTGGTTGAGGGACATCTAGGTTGCTTCCAGCTTCTGGCTATTACAAATAAAGCTGCTATGAACATGGTTGAGCAAATGTCCTTGTGGTATGGTGGAGAATCTTTCGGGTGTATGGCCCAGGAGTGGTAAAGCTGGATCTTGGGGTAGTGCTATTCTCAATTTTCTGAGAAACCTCCAGATTGATTTCCAAAGTTGTTGTACAAGTTTGCACTCCCACCAGCAGTGGAGGAGGGTTTCCCCTTTCTGCACATCTTCTCCAGCATGTGTTGTCACTTGAGTGTTTGATCTTAGCCGTTCTGACAGGTTTAAGATGGAATCTCAGAGTCATTTTGATTTCTATTTCCTTTATGACCAAGGAAGGTGGGACTGGAAGGAGAAGAGGGAGGGTCCTATGACCAAGATGTAATTTAAAAAGAAAGAAACAAAAGAAAAACCAAACAAAACAACCAAAACCCCCGAGCACAGAAGAGCTATCACAGTGTTTACTTCCATTGACCTTTTTATTTGTTTAGGATGACTGGCCTGTAGAACCACATCCTGTCTCAGTTCTAGGAGAGGAGTTGGTATGCTTGACTTGTACAGGAACTGTAGCCCTCTCCTTGCTGTCTGGGCATTCTTGTGAGAGTGTATCAACAGATTTTGAGAGAACAGATGGTGCCCAGAGTGAGTTTTTTCAAGATGAAGTTTCACTCTGTAGCCCAGGATGGTCTTAAACAAGGAAACTCTCTGCCTCCTGAGAATGTAGATTACACAACTCTCAATTTGCACACTGAATCATGAAGATAAAGTTGACACTGTTCAGGCCTATCCGTTCTCAGCTATTGATTCTAAGATGGTCATGACAAGCCATGGCCACATATATACAAGTTCCCTTTGAGCCTCCATCTCCTTTCAGCTGTAGAGGCAGGGCTCACTGGGGCTGTGTTCTAGAACTCTTACTTATTGTCACCTGCCACAGATCCTTTGTTCTAGTTTGTCCCTAAGGTACATTATCACCTGCTGGGTGAGAAAAAAAAGTGTACAAGTGCAGAGGCCTGAGCACCCAGCACCTGCCAGCAATAACTCACAATTAGAGACCACAGCTCATATGCTCAGAATAAAAATGTATCTAGAAGTCAGAGAGATTGATTTCAAACAAAAATAAAGGCACAGAGAAAGGACTTTTAGGTATAGAATGTAACTCAATGAAAGAGTATTAAGTGAGCTAAGGATGCAACTCAGTATTAGGGCACCTGCTTGGCATTCACAAGGCTCTGGGTTCAATCCCCAGTAGTGAAGAAGAGAAGTCAGAGAAAAAAAGAAAGAGGAGAAACATGCTAAACATTCATACATATATACGTATATGTGGGTGCATATATGCATTATTTAGTGAGGGGCAGAAGGGCACCTATACATGGATATCAGAGATGGGAATCAAATCTCTCCTCCCACCATGTGGGACCCAGAAATCAAACAAGGATCATCAAGCTTTTTATTATTGTTGATTAATTAATTATTTATTTGCTTTACATCCTGATGACAGCTTCTCATCCCAGTCTCTCTCTCTCTCTCACCTCTTCTCTCCCTATGCTCCCCTCCCTTTTCTCCTCAGAAAAGGGGAGAACGTCTAAGGATAACAACCACCCGTGGCATATTAAGTTGTAGTAATCTGGTTCTCCTCCTGCCTGGGGGCGGCCTCCCAGCAGCCCACGAAATCAGTAGGGACAGGAGATGAGAAGTGTGCTGGAATGGTCAGCGAGAACCAGACAGGCATCAAATAACTCAGGAACAGCTGATAGCTAGTTCAACTTTAATTCCAGAGAACAAAGAATATTTCCCCTAGGGGAGTGGATGGGGGTGGGCTCCAGCAATAGACATACAAATTGGTTGGAACTAAGCACTTCAAGGATGCTTGATTTGCATTATACAGCACACTCCTAAGAAGCATAGATAGAATGCCAGTGCTTCATTAACATATAGGCCCAGGGAAGGGAGAGCTAGCAGGGAGCTGTGTCAGAGGCCATATATCAAGTGTGGCTAGGGGAATCTATATCAAAAGGCACTCTCCAGATGAAGTCAGGCAGACAGCAGGGGACCCCGCCAAGCGGAAAGAGGGCCGCCTTTAGGGCTGAGCTCATTATGGCTTCAGGTCCAGGCAAGAACTGCAACCTCAACTGGCAGGGTACCTCTAACACAGTAAGACTAGGTGCATCTTCCCCAGCCTCATTAGGGCAGAGTAGTCAGAGACAGCCCCTGCTCCCACAGCAAAAAGACAAGGGCTGTTTCATTAGCTATTAAATAGACAACTTACATTCATCCCTCAAGTTATCACAGGTTCCATGGGAGGGCTGATTAAGTTAAGGGGCTAAGTTCACAAGTGTCTCCACCTGCCAACCCATCTCACCAAGTCCCCAAAATATGAATTTTTGGAATGTCATGTCAGCACCCAAGACCTCAAATGTAAGAACATTTGTATTTTAGAATTTTATATATAGGGATGTATAACTATGTATGTGTGTGTGCATATGTGTGTATACTAGAAAACTTTTACTCAATAAAAATGCCACATATGATGCAAATATGTGCCATGCCACAAGTGAAGCTCACTGTCATATTGTATCAGCCATAAAATTCTAGGCTTACCAGAAAATAGGTGAAAAAAAAATCAAGCATTAGTTCCTAAATGATAAAGATTAAATATGAACTTTGTATCTATCCTTTATAGACCAAAAGAAATCTAACTTTTAATTGTATTTTCATTACCTGTTCCTACAAAATATACTTTAAATCATAATGTATACCATAAAATTCTAGTAAACCTGAGATTTTAATAATTTACAATAGAATAAAATCATGTACAATTTGAAGTATGCCCACATGACCAAGGGAAAGACTGATACAACACTTTAGAGAAGTCAGCAATACTATCTATTCCTTTTCAAATTCTCTTCCAGCCTAGACATCTGGAGCACTTTGTGCTATACAGAAAATAAGTCTTATTTCATCATATAATGCCATAAGACATTCACAGCATGCAATCGGGACATTTTTTAAATCTCCTTTCTCTTGCTGATATTATACGGATTAGTTTCCATGACAACACCTAATTTTCTGTCACACACATCTACCCACAAGTACTCTAGGTCACTTCTTTTCTTTTTTTTGGGGGGGGGATGTAATTGTGATGGTAGAGTACTAGCCTTAGCGTTCACCAAGCCTTGGGTCTCTTTTCCAGCACCACATCATCTGAGAGTGCTGGTGCATGCTGTATCCCAGCCTCCAAAAAATTGGAAGAAGACAGGGAGAGGCTGAAGATTAGGGTGGGTGAGATAGCACAGTGGATACAGGCATTGGCTGCTAAGTCTAAGGACAAGAGTTTGATCCCTGGAAGCCACATGGTAGAAGAAAAGAACTGCCTCCCATTGGTTGTCCTCTAACCTCCCTATGAACGTAATGGCACACACACACACACACACACACACACACACAGTACATGCACATGCACAAATAAATAAATGTAATAAGTGAGTAAGGCATTCAAGGTCAACCCCAGCTACAAAGAGAGTTCAGGGCTAACTTAAGATACCTATGATCCTGCCAAAATAGGAGAGGGAAGAGGAGGGAGGGAGGAAAAAAAAAAAGAGAGAAACTCTGGGGGGTAGTATACCCTTAGCAGGAATCTGTCACTTACTAACCTAGGGAAATGGGTTCTTCCTATGTGTGGTATTCAGTAAAAACACTGGTAGGGCTTCCAAGCCCTGGAATTTCTTCATAGCATCATGGAGTTCACTAAAGCTGGTCGCCCAGGCATCGTTCCCACTATAGTGGTCTCTGCAGCCCCAGGGCTCACTCAGTGCCCACAGACTAAGACAGAGTCACCAGAGCAAGGACCTCATTGAGGCTACACCAAAGCTAAAGCTTCATTTGTTAAAAGCTAATCTATAGCTGCAGCAAAATGTTGAATATGGCACTTATTTTCTTACTAAATGTAGTCAGCGAGCTTTGTTGTCTGTAGTTAGCCTAAAGCCAAGGTGAGGCCAGATCTTTCTGAAGACAGACACAGGCTCTGGAATTAAAATCATTTGTCAGCCTATGCTGTCACTTGCATTTGAAGGCTCTTTAATCTTCTGGAAAAGTATCACATGTTAAGTGTGCATTTTACAGCTTACACAGAGCCTTAAGCTACAGGAGTTTGTTCAAGGATTTCATAACTTCCCTAAGGTTGACATGAGGGTGACAAGGTGTCCCTTTCTGCATTGGGCGCTCCTTCAATATTCTCCCGCTAATTGTGGGTTCCTCACCGAGGGGACACACAGTGCTCAGCGGCCATCAGTGACTTTGCCTGCCCAGTTTTTTCATAAAGAAGGGTCAAGACATACAAAAAATTTAAGATTCTCAAAATAAGGCTGAATTCAAGTTATAGACATTTTCACCTATTGCAGCAAACAGGGTATGCAGTGGGTGCCGAAGAGCCTCCCTTGCAACCTCCCATCCCAAGACTCAGTCAGTGTTAAACTCTGGCCCACCACGGAGGCCATGAGCACATAATGTCAGAGGGCCAGAAGCCCTGTAACATTCTTGAAATTGAAGCTGAGCACACTGAGCAAGGCCACAAGGGCAGCTACAGAATGAAACAGCAGTACCAAGGCTGAACTGAGTGGCCCAAGCCAGCACTGCCCTTGGGAAGCATGGGGTAGTTTCCTTTGGGCTACATAACCAGCACTGTTATGAAGCCAGTAACTGTGATGACCTTCTGGAGACGCTGGCTTACAGTCAAGGCAATGAACTAAACAGACCCACACAGCAGATAGCCAAATCTAAGGTAATGGCTCTGTTAACATTCCCTCTGGGAGGGACGCAAGAGTGTCTCTGGACACTCCCCTGAGACTGAAGCACAGCTCACTCCTGCCCCAGCTGCGAAAAGCTCTTAGCAATGCTAGAGTATATAAGACTTAAAAGGTTTGAGCAGGCGAGAGTTTGGTGGCACCGCTCTGCCATGACTCTCCATGCTCAGGGAAGCTGTTTATTCACCAAGCTTGATGTCACAGAATCTTGCATGTGCCCTCAGCTTTCTTTCTTCTTTTTCTCTTCATTACATTCATCTGGTAATGAGGTAGAAACCTAAAACAAAAACAATAACCTGGTTTTCACTGAACCCGTTACCTATACAAACCACCCTATGCCCAAGGAAGATGGAAGACATGCAGGAAGCAGTCATGGTTTATTGGGCAGTTTTAAACCTGCCAACCCTATGACATTTCTCAGCCCCTGGCTCTGACTATTTAAAATGTCCTGTCTTTGTGGACTTCCAAATACCCCTGTCTTCTACTCAAGAGCAAGTGGAAGTCTTGCTGTAGTGAGGATTCCCTATCAGGAACTGGCTCTCAGTCCCACCAATTCCTTAGAAGAACTCAGAAAGCATCTGCCAAATTCTGGTTCCTAGCTATTCATCCAGACTGATGATCTGGCACCCCCCCAGAAAACGTGCACAAAGGTTCCCACAATTTATAGACTGAGATGAAAAATCCAGAGCTGGAGAGATGGAGCAGTAGTTCAGGACACTCAGTATTCTTGCAAAGGAACTGTGTTAGAGTCCCAGCATCCATTTTGGGCAACTCACAATCACCTGTGACTCTCTTTCTCTCTCTCTCTCTCTCTCTCTCTCTCTCTCTCTCTCTCTCTCTCTCTCTCTCTCTCTCTCTGTGTGTGTGTGTGTGTGTGTGTCTCACACACACACAACATATTTTTTTTAAAGAAATAAAGATTACATTCTTTTTCTGGGGGAACGAATAGCAACAACATGTGCTTTCATAGCTGGGAAGTATGCAGTTTTGGGTTGTTTCTTTCTTTTCTTTTTGGTACTGAAGGGAGACCTCAGGGTCTAGTACATGGTTTCCTTATGTTCCTTGGCTAACGGTATCTCCAACCTTCAGGCCAATATGTGTAATAACTGTAGGTCTCATTCCAGACCTAATCCTAACCAGTGTCCTCTCCAGTCTCCAAAATGCAGTAAGTACCTTTTCTGAAAGACATTCCCAAACTTAGGCTTCCGTTCTCCTCTAAAATCTCCACAGGGATCTATGTGGGGTAAAGTATTTTGTGTAATTGTTTTTTAAGGATTATTAAAAATGGTGTCATATTTTTCTAATATAAGACCCTATTTAATAATCAATTATTTTACATTGTGTTTTGCCAATTTCTTAAAAACCTATATAAAGAACTCTTTAAAGTTAGAATGTCTAGTATTTGAGATTCTCGTTTTCTCTATATTGGTCCAAGGTTGTTTTGAATAAGCTCTTGTCCTCAGTTGCTAAGATTTCAAGAGAGGGGATGGACAGAAGGCTCAGTGGTTGAGAACATTGGCTATTCAGTTCCCAGCATCTGCATGGCAGCTCACAACTGTCTGTAACTCCAGTTCCAGGGAACCTGACACCCTCACCCTAGTGCACACAAAATAAAAATAAATTGTTTTTTTCAAAAATTGCAAGGAAATTCTTTATTTCAAGTTTGTTCTCAAGTATCTTTCTCCTGCCAGTATGCTGTCGTTAGTACCGTCACCGTTCTTACTTGGGTTCCACAGATTCTTTTCAAGGAAAAATCCGGTTAAGCCACAGGGTGCTGTTGTAGTCTTCTGTCTTACACCATCTCACTCATCAGGTTTTTACACAACTGGGGTTTTCATTATCTTTGGAAACAATCTTTAAGAAACCCTTTATCCTAATACACTCCGAGTGCTTAAGAGAGACTCACATCTGCACTTCTGGCATTACCCATGCTGTGTGTTTCACTGAACACCCCACTTTCTGATTATGTATTTCTAGCTAGCACTGGGCTTTGATTTGGGGCATAACAATAATTGTTAAAATTGGCCATTAGGCATTACCATACAATAATACTCAATTGCTTCTATGGAAACATATTTTAGACTTACCACATTTAAGAAACAGCTATATTTTTAAATGGGGGAAAATAAAACATGCCCCTGAAAATTTCATGGAAACTTAGCATTTGTTCATACCTCCAAACAGTCCGAGCATTTTAACACTGTTTCGTGGTTAAAAGTGGGTATTAGCCAGAATAATAAATCTATTACCCCAACAGGGTTCAAAGTCTCCTCATAAACTAGAGCTTTACTGTTACAATAGAGACGCTGAATGCTTCTGTCTGATCTCTCTTCGTTGTGGTCCCACAGAGACTCCCCATATTTCAAACATGTCTGGCTTAGTGAATTTTTTTCCTGTTTTTCCTACAATCTGTTTTGGTGTCAGACTGACTCTAGCCTGGGAGCTTTGCTGGTCTCTTTTTTAGGCATCAGGCCCTTTTAGTTTCTGGATGTGTTAACTAAGGATATGAAACAAGCTGCCAGAGTTGATCTGCACCACCACCATAAAACAGATTAAACATCTAAAACAATTTCCTTTCTCTTTTGATCAGTGAAGCAAGAGCAGCCTAATATTTTGAAGTATATTCTTACTATCTTTAAGTCAGCTAAAAAAAGAATGCACACAGTCTTGAGAGCAGATCTCCCTCAAATTTCTCAGGTCACAAAAGAAAAGCTCACCATCCTGCAAGGGCACTACTTGGTGTCCTGTTTCCACAATGGATCAGGCACAATTCAACTGGGAAGCAGGCTCAATGGCCATTTGAGAGACTCTAAGTTGAAGTAACAAAGTAATACAATCTGTCCAATTTACAAGAGAAGCATAAACCGGCTTCTAGGTGAAATAAAGTAGATAAAATTTCTCCATTTCCTGGTTTCCATTTCAAAATCTATGTGACAACATAATGCTCTGGGCTTGTGTGTACTATCAGGGTTGCTTTGATGGAATCTGATATTAGAGACATCTCAGTACTGATGAAGGGCAGGAGAGACCTTTCGGGAATAATGTAGAGCCCTGAAAATGCCCCAGAGAAAGACACTAAACTGATGACTCTGTCTCTACCTGTCACACTCTTTCACAACTTTTCCTCCAATGGCTGTGGGTCCTTCCAAGAGTCAGAGCAAAGATGTCCACTATATTGATACAGAGGTCCATAATGTCAAGGTTAGTCTGGGCTATACATCAAGACCTTGTCTCAACACAAACAATAAAAACAATGCCCACTGTCCCATAAAAGTGACAGAAAAGCCTTCTGGGAGTCAAGTATGTTAAGATGTCAATCTGAAAATTAAATAGCATGATTTCATAAACTGGATTGTTTAATTACATGTTCCTCTTTATACACTTTTGTTACACCATAACATTTGTTGAACTCCAGTTTAAGTGTTCAGCCTGGACTTGATGGAGACAAAGACTCGAAAAGCAAGACTGTAAACCCTACCACAGTCATACCCCTAGTCTCCCTCCTTGTAAACTTTGGTGTAGCTCAGCTGTATGTTCCCAGCAGTTCAGTGGGTGACATTTTGACTTTAATAAGACAAAAGTGGTGAGATATACAAGTTCCCATGCCTTAGATCCAACCTAAACCCTCCGAAGAAATTACTATGAATAGTTCTACTAGGAGGCTTCAAGATTGGCAGGGAAGCTGTCAGGTCAGAAAGCCAGAGAATGCAGGCTGTGACAGGCAGTGAGCCTCTAGGACAGTGGTTCTCAAACTGTGGGTCACAACCTCCTTGTGTTGAATGACACTTTCACGGGGGTTACCTAAGACTGTAAGAAAACATATTTGCTAAAAACATAAAGTACCTTGGGGTGACTCTAACCAAGCAAGTGAAAGACCTATATGAAAAAAATTCAAATCTCTCAAGAAAGAAATTGAAGAAGAAAGACATTAGAAGGTGGAAAGACCTCCCGTGCTCATGGATTGGTAGGATTAACATAGTGAAAATGACCATATTGCCAAAAGCAATCTACAGATTCAATGCAATCCCCATCAAAATACCTTCACAATTCTTCACAGACCTTGAAAGAAAAATACTCAACTTCATATGGAGAAACAAAAAACCCAGAATCTCCAAAACAATCCTC